>CM029654.1:31052004-31788891 GCA_017311315.1 Dendrocalamus latiflorus | reverse complement strand
TATTGGTCTCATGCCTGGCCATCGCCTCCGATCCTAGCCCTCTGCAAGACTTCTGCGTCGCCGATATGCACTCGCCAGGTACATACATACTTGATTTCAATGATGTTCTTCTATCATATCACTGATCGCATCTCTGAAATTCTGTTTACTGACGCATACAATATATATGCTGAAATAACTTTCTGGAGTATAAGTGCAAATGTCCTCGTGGTTGCATGCAGTGCGTGTCAATGGTTTCGTTTGCAAGGACCCAATGGCGGTGAACGCGGATGACTTCTTCAAGGCTGCCAACCTCGACAAGCCTAGGGACACGATGACCAGCAAGGTTGGGTCCAACGTTACCTTGATCAACGTCATGCAGATCCCTGGCCTCAACACCCTCGGCATCTCACTGGCGCGCATCGACTACGCACCCTTAGGTGAGAACCCACCGCACACCCACCCACGTGCCACCGAGATTCTCACCGTGCTTGAAGGTACACTCTACGTCGGCTTTGTCACGTCCAACCAACCTCCCCCACTTCCAAACAAGCTCTTCTCTAAGGTGCTCAACAAGGGTGATGTGTTCGTATTCCCTCAGGGGCTCATCCACTTCCAATTCAACCCTAACCCCCACATGCCAGCTGTTGCAATTGCTGCACTTAGCAGCCAAAACCCTGGGGTCATCACCATTGCCAACGCTGTGTTCGGCTCAAAGCCACCGATCTCAGACTTTGTTTTGGCTAAGGCGTTTCAAGTGGAAAAGAAGACTATAGACTGGCTCCAGGCTCAATTCTGGGAGGACAACAACTACTAATTAAATCGAGCCCCGATGGTTGTCCAAGGATAATACATATTTTGCAATTGGCGCACTGTGTTTTAACTTGTATGTTACAATATGGAAAATAAATGGTAGTATTTCTATATATACTACCTATGCGTGCCTGTGAGCCGCAAATATTTATCTGAATGATGTCGTAATATGATATTGTGGTATGCTTATGTTGTCCCTTAATAAAAGGAATACAAGGGTGCCCTTCGCCCATGTTAGAAAAGAAACTTACTTGAAGTTGAGAGATGGACATGTTTTTTAAAAACTGTACGTAAAAGGTTTGTTGATGATTGTACATGCATGATGCGACGGTATATAGTACATTCATCATCGCTCGCCAGGGCCGGAGAGGAGGGGACTGGGGAGGAATTAGGGATTCAGGGGAGGGCACAACCGTAGCAAATATGGGGGAGAAAAGTTTCCAACTGGGGGTGGATCGTCCTCCTGCGCTCATCGCCGGCAAGCTCGGTAGAGCACGACGGGACAGTACTGTAGCACGGCTGTAGCCTGTAGCATAGGCAGAGGAAAGTTACTTACTACAAAAAGGCTTATATTAGACGTCTCATTACAGACGGTTGACTTAAACCATCTGTGTTAAATATAATCATAGATGTTTTAGGATTAGAGACCATCTGTATTGATGTGAGCGCTACAAATCATTTGTGAAGAGATAATATCATAGACGGTTTATGATGAGAACCGTCTGTGATATTGCGAAATATTCACAAACGGTTTTTTATTTAAACCGTCTGTGATACTTCACAGACGGTTTGTAAATTAATTTATCATGAACAATTTGTATTAAAAACCGTTGTGATAATATTTTCCACCTCGCCAATTCCCTAAAATTCAGAATCCCCTGCCTGAGTCCGAGCAGGATTCCGTTCTAAGACACTTTTAGTAAAACGGGCATAGCTTTTGCATACAGTGTCCATTTTCGACGTTCTCGTACTCGTTGGAAAAGCTAACGACGAAGCCGCGATCCAAAAAGACTGACCATCTTGTGATCGTCACCTTCTAAAGACTGCCAAAATCGGCTATCTTTAGCCTCAAATTGCGTCACAAGTTTTTTGGGCTTCTATTTTTGCCAAAAATTTTGATCTTGCGTTCAGAATTTGGGGTTCGCGTCACTGCAAAGTTGTAGATCTCATTGAAACCTTTCAACAAGCATATCTATATATATGTATATGCCATACAAAACTTTGTTTATTTTATCTTTTGAGACTAGCTATTTACATTACACCGATATAATATAATATATATTGTCTTTGTGTTCTAATTCACAGACAGTTGGTATATAGAACCGTTTATGATACGCACATCCAGACGGTTTCTAGGTACCAACCATCTGTGTTGGGAGAGTATCACAGATGATTGTATATACACCGTTTATGATAAACTGACCGATGGGCCCATCGATCCTCCCCCAACCCATTTTCAGCCAATAGAAACTCACCAAACCCCACCGCACGAATCGTAGCTTGACCTCTCCCTCCATAAATACTCACCCAAACTCATCCCCTGCCAACCGTTGCTCAAAAATCTCTCTAGACTCTTCCTCACCATCCTCCTCCTCGACCCCGACCTCGATGGCCCTTACGAAGTAGATGCCGATGGTTACCAAGACGGCACTCAAATCAACACTGATGATGAGAGGCGTCAAGGACATATAGCTCGCGCGCTGCATCAGAGGCGAGAGGGCCTAGGCATCAGCTTATCGGCACAATTCAGCTTCTACTGTCTGCTAGGATCTCTGTTTCTTCTATGTTCTTGCCGTGTTTAAGAGTTGGATTTGTAGGATTAGGAGATGTGTTCTTGCTATGTTCTTGTTGTGTCAGATGGGTAACCTTCTCATTATCTTATTATGCTGTAATGGTGGATTCTAATTGTAATAGAAATGGAATGTATTGTTGTATTTGCTGCTGTATTTGCTTATTTTCAAATGGCATAGCTAACATTTTTTCAGGCTAGCTGGCCAAAAAAAATAAAAAAATAGGTATAGAATGAACTATCACAGATGGCTCAAACAAAAAATGTCTATGATTCTTGCGCATCACAGACGGTTCTATCTACTACCGTCTATGATGGAAAAGTATCATTGACGGTTGTAGGATTGAGTAGGCCAACTAGAGGAGATGAATATTCGTTTCTAAAATTCTCTCTTTTAAAATCTATTTGAGCTATTTGGCTAAACACAAGTATATAATGCGGAAGTTCAACTCAATTTGGTTTAGCACAAATAAGCTTAAATCAACTAGTTCACCTAAGAGCACCAACGACATGATTAATGTCAAGGTTTGCAAATCTAGAAATACAAGTAATCAATTTAATTCTATGATTGTAAATTGCTTGAATGTAAATTAAGCACAAGAAAACAAACCACAAATGACACGATCTCTTTTTACCGTGGTGTTCGAAGACTTGCTGGTCTCCCCTAGTCTACGTTGAGGTTAGCCCAAACAAATTGGAGTGGCTCTACGAATTATGCTGAAACACCTCAATCCTTGAGTGGTAGCTCTGTCCCGCTCGGGTAGGTAAGCTTCAACCTTCACACTTAGTTGGGTCTTCTCACAACCTTCTTTGAGAAGATCACTATGCACGAAGCCTCCAACGCCGTCTAGGAGTCGACAAACTCGAAGTGTAACAAGTCAAGCCTCTTGTTTGACTCTCACCATGTGCAAGGAATGCACAAGCTCAAATGGATACTCAATCTAACTCTAGAGGCAACACATGCATTCTAGATCCTCTCCTTGCTCACAAGGTGCAACACATCCACAATTGAGAAGAGAACCTCACACTAGCTCAGGGAAGTGAAATGGAGTACAAAAGTCTTACCCCAATCGGCCGCAAGGAGATATTTATACCCGACACAACAAAACTAGCAGTTGGAGCCAAAATCTTGAAATAACAGGACAATCGGAAGTACCGCTGGCCTTAGAGTGGTACTATCGCTCTGCTACGCCAACGGTTTGAAAAGTGACTGTTGTAGTCATAAACGGAAGTTTCGATAGCTAGAACTGGGTACTACCGACAACCAGAAGTACCGCCATGGTCAAACGGAATTACCGATCACCTCGGGGACGAGATGACTCCATGAAGGTATCTCTCTGGAAAAAACATGCTGCCACACAGGCTAGTAGTTCCAACAATCAGAAGTTCCGCTCACACAGAGCTCGTACTACCGCACGCTGATCGGACCTCTTACACAGAGGTGGTCGAACTGCTTACACAGAGCTGGTCGTACTCTGATCATTGACTAGTTGGTCTACGACCATGTTGGATGATTCGACCGCTCATGTCTCCGACCACATTGTCTGGTTCGACCACACGTCACCGACTATACTGGTCTACGACCACGTTGGTCTCATACCACGTTGTCTTGATCGACCACAAAGGTCACTTACTACACTAGTCTACGACCACGTTGGTCTCATACCACGTTGTCTGAATCAACCACATAGATCACCGACTACACTGGTCTCAGACCATGTTATCTAGATCGACCACACAGGTCTCTGACTACGCTGGTTTCAGACCACATAGGTCTCCGACCATGTTAGTCTATGACCGTGGAGGTCTACGACCACGCCGTTCTCAGACCACATAAGTCTACGACCACGTTGCTCTCAGACCACGCAGGTCTCTACCACGTTGTTTCGCAGACCATGTAGGTCTACAATCATGTCGCTTCTCAGACCACGCAGGTCTATGACCCCGAAAGTTTACTACCACGTCGATTCTGACCACACTGGTTTACGACCACGAAGGCCTACGACCATGTTGGTTCGACCATACTGGTTTAAACCATGCTGGTTTACAATTATGAAGGCCTATGACCACGCAGGTTTACAACCATGAAGGCCTACGACCACGTTGGTTCGACTACGCTGGTTCGACCACGCTGGTTTATGATGACAACGGCCTATGACCACGTTGGTTCGACTGGACTGGTTTACGACCATAAAGGCCTATGACTATGTTGGTTCGACCACGCTAGTTTACGACCACTCTGGTTTGACCACGCTGGTTCAATCACGTTGGTGCGACCACGACGGTTCGACCACTCTAGTTCGACCACGCTGGTTCGACCATGCTGATCTTTGACAACATTAGTCTTCCAACCACCAATGAAACAATAGTTATGGGCCTTCCACATCGGTAGTTCCGAAATGGTCTAATAGTGCATATACTCAACAGAATTCGCAAAACACATTTGCAAACTTTAGTATCTTGCACACAAGGATCACACATGATTCTCAACAAGTTGCAAAACACATTTGCACACTCTTAGAATCATGACACAAGGATTAAATATGAGCTTCAACCGTTTGCAAAATACATTTGCAAATTATAAGCCTCATATCACAAGGATTAGGAAACATGGACTTCAAACACTTGCAAAACACATTCACAATATATAGTCCCATATTATAAGAATGAGCTAGAGCGAGTGGGATTTGACCTATACATCATGAGACTTAAACTACTAGACAAGACCCCTCTTAATAGTACGACGTATATACTAGCAATCCGGTCTTCCAACCAAACACCAAGACCGGTAAAAGACTAGGAACACATCCTTAGCCCTAGCTAATCATACCTTTACCTTAATTACTCATTCACTATTTTAAAAAGGGCCTCATGATTTTGGAGATGTGCAAATAATAGTTACTATTTTTACATGGCTTAATTTGCCCTAATTAATCTTTTATGATAGTTGATTTACTAATTTTTGATGGCATGCAATGTTACCAAGATTTAATCTTCAAATAATTCAATATTGAATAACTCCTTATTCTAATTTCCATAAATCATCTTTATTCTTTATTTTCATTTATAAATTAAGTTTTATCAAATTTCTCATTTGAATATTACTTAAACAATTTTGATTTCCATAAATCCTTAATTTAAATTTATAGTTAAAACTCTTATGTACTTCTTATTTATAACTATATTATTTATCATATGTGAATTTTCAGAATTGATACGGCTTGGATGTCTGACCGTATCGTCTGTCGGCCCATGTATCAGACATGGCCCACTCCTTGGCCCATTTAGTATTTCTTTAACTCGCTCACTCTTGTCTCACCTTCTCTCACTCTCTCCTCATTCCTCCCTTCTCTCACCCTCTTCCTGTCTCCGATGATACCTGACCTGACGACCACGAGCCCAGCCACCCCGTCCCTAGTGCTTATGCCACTAGATCTAACTGTCGTCGTCAACATCCTCTTTGACTGTCCTTGGGTGTGGCACCACCAGATCCGCCTTCCCCCTCCCCTGGCAACCTAGGAGGTGAGTGCACCATGAGGATGTGGGTGGCCTTCTCCTCCGGTGCTGGATCCATGCTGCGCACACCACCTTTCCACCGCCCGCCACTGCCATGCCCAAGGCCTTGCCGCCACATGCCATGGAGTAGGTGTTTATTTTTTGTTGCAATATTTTGATTCCGTATATGCAACAATTCGCAACAATCAGTGCAACATCAGGATTTTTATGAAATATTTTTTTGCACATGTTGTATGATACTGTTGCAAGCGTTGCCATCAAATGTTTCGGCCAGACCGTATGATGCTACTGCATGGATCGGACATCCAGGCGCTAGCAACACCCTTGAATTTTTCTTTGATATGTGCATCCTAGCACTGATCACAAACTGATTTGCTACCTATTAGGCCCACTTGTCATATGTGTGTGGGAGAGTCAACACAAAAGAAACCATTTGAACTAGAACATGGGAGCAGGGTTGGTAGGCGGTGCATAGTGGGCGACGACGTCGCTGGTGAGAGGTGGCTAGGAGGGCGGCGATGGCTAGCAAAACATATTGTTAGCAAAGAGAGGGAGCCAGGGGCTAAATGGAGGCGACGACGACCGGAGGGAAAGGGGAAGAAGGAGAGGTGAGCACGGGTGCCAAGGAGCTAGTGGAGTGAAGCATTAGCAACGCCTCCTCTGCATAACATCTGAATGCACAGGAACAGAAATGCTTAGAATTTAGATGAATAATTGAATATAAAGATGGATACCCGCAAACTAGAGAAGACAGGGTATAAAAATAGTCAACATGTTAGCATATTGAACCAAACCACATCTTTTGCCATCAGGGATCTTAACATGGACCGCTTCTCCGTAAGGAGTGAAAACTTGTTTCAACGCATCTTCAGTGACGTTGGGGTCAAGGCCACCAACAAATATCTGTGGTTAACAAGTATGATGGCCATTCCTTTGATATGGCCAATCATCTTTATCATTACTAATTACAGGCTCCTTCAGGAGTCCCACACTAATCTTAAAAAGCAAAAAAAAAACAATATTAATTGAAGAAAATAAAAGGCTACACTACTACAAAAGAGGCTAATATGTACGCTTACATCACAGATGGTTCCTAGAAACCGTATATGCTGCAAGTATCACAAACGGTTCATACAAATAACCGTCAGTGGTATCTTCACAGACGGTTTTTAATACAAACCGTCTATGAAGTATCACAGATAGTTCTAGATAAGAACCGTCTGTGATAATGGTAGATATCAAAGACGGTTCTTATCAAGAACCGTCTGTGATACTTCACAAGCAGTTTGTATTAAAAAACCATCTGTGATAATGAAGTTATAACAGGTAGTTTGTATTGAAAACCGTTTGTGATATGTTTCCCACCTCGTAATCTCCCGCCTGAGTCCGAGTAGGTTTCAGTTTTGAGACACCTTTAGTAAAACGGGCATAACTTTTGCATACGGTATCCGTTTTCGACGTTCTTATATTCGTTGAAAAGCAAACGACGAGCCCAATCCAAAAAAATGACCTGCTTGCACTAGTAGCCATCCAGGACCCCGCAAATTGGCCATCTTTTGACCTAAACCTACGTCGCAAGTTTTTGGTTTCTGTTTTTGCCCTTTTTCTTGGTCTTCCCTTTGAAATTTGGATTTTGCTTCGACTGAAAAGTTGTAGATCTCATCAAAACCCTTCAAATGAGTATATATAAACCATATAGAACATTGCTATTTTATCTTTTGAGACTAGTTATTTATATTTCATCGGTATATAAAACTTATGCTCTAATTCACAGACTGTTGGTATATAGAACCGTCTGTGATATTCATTCATCATAGACGGTTCTAGCTACCAATCGTCTGTGATAGAGAGTATCACAGACAGTTTGTATGTAGAACCGTCTGTGGTAATCTGACCGCTGGGTTCGTTGATCCTCCTCAACCCAATCCTAGCCAATAGAAATCCACCAACCCTCACCCCACAGATCATAGCTCCACCTCTCCATCCCCGCGCCAAAAATTTTCGCACTCCCGCCTCTCCCTCCCATATAAATAATAACCAAAACCCAGCCTCCTTACTGTTTTCCTCCTCCTTGTTGTTCTACTCCTCCTTGCTGTCCTCCTCCTCTTTGACCCTTACCATAATAGCCCGCATGAAGCAGATGACGCACAAGTCTACGGGAGGCAAGACACCGCAGAAGCAACTAGCTCGTGCCAACCGTGCATATGCTCAATCAACGCTGACGATGGTGGGCGTCAAAGACATCTAGCTCGTACATTGCATCAGGGGCGAAAAGGCCTAGGCATAGAGGATCTTTGCTTTTTCTCTGTTCTTATTGTGCTAGCTAGATGAGTAACATGTTCGTTGTTTTGGGATATTGTAATGGTAGGCTCTAATCTTATTTCATTTCAATTAATTGATTTACGAAATGTATGTTTTATGTTTGTGAAATGAATTGAGATGTGAATTGGATGTATACATGTACATGTTGATCTGCTTATTTCAGAGGGCATGGCTAGTATTTTCTGAGGCTAGTCAATAAACAGAAATAGATTTAAGGGTAGAATAGAATAGCACATACGGTTTTTAACTAAAAACCTTCTGTGCTAGTAATCACAGATGGTTTTTAGTTAAAAACCGTCTTTGATATTTACACCACAGACGGTTCGAAAGCCGTCTGTGATGACCTCATATCGTTATTGACCCATAAATTCAGACGGCTCACAAAACCGTCTGTGATGACGTTTCTGAACCGTCTGTAATACGGTTTTCCGTAATAGTGCTATAAACTCCCACATTAACATGAGAAAAATAAAAAATCTATGCCATTCAACATACAGCAAGGCAATATGGGCTATCTAATATGTATATACAACGTGAACCTGTTGTACAGCAATCAGAATTCGTTTGATGACAAACCTATTTTAATAGTTTGAGTTTCATACGGAAGCTCAAAATTGTATGCAAATCATAAATGGAAGCGGTCTGGTGGTCCAAACTGACAGCCGTGTATAGAGGGATAGTAATAATAGGAGGACCAAAAATACAACACACAAAACTATATAGTGCTACGTTCAGAGCATGTATAAACATAAATTCATAACTAAATGTAAGTCAAAATTAAAAATTAATATCTCGGGTCTGACAACATACGAATACACAATATGCGACGGTGTACCCGCCCCCCAATAATTAATTGGCTGAGTTATCGACCTAAATGGGTATTTTTCATCCACACTGGTCTACACATGTTGCTGCTTGCTCTAGCTACGGTGACGCATGTTGTGAACAAGTCAAGAACGCTAACTATATAGCTAGATAGCCAGGTTATTGAACTGGTCTTGATAAAACTCTTGGCAAGAGTAAACCCACAAGAAAAGCGTTTGCGATAGCCTTGTACCAGCTCTCCTCTTACTACGGATGCATTTTTATTCGTGGATTCATGCAAGTAACCACTCCCAACGAAATGGTGACAAAGTAAATGTTGGAAACGTTAGTATTATGACTTCGTGATCAATGACAACATGAGATTGCCTATATTGTATTAGGTGCAAAAGGGAGATATTATGACTGTACTACTCAGTCTTCCAAATATATAGGGTCGAGTGTCGAGACCACGTCAGATTAGTTAGTAGTGCGCAGATGCATATAGATATTAAAATTGTAAAAAGTTGATACAAAATAATTTAATCAACACGTTATAGCACCCAGACCACTGATGGCTTTCTTTGGTGCACCAGTATTGGCTTCTAGGTACTTTACGATTAGATGGCCATAATTTGGTTGCTTGATTGGATTGGATGAGTTGCCTAATGCGCAACACACCCCACGTGTTCCTACTGCACTCCAGTAACTTTTTCCCTCCATATGGCGAAGTAGAAAACCAAATATGAATAGGACTAGTCTTACAATCCTATAGGACACACTTCTCCAAGTCCTAAAAGTATTTGAGACTAAATAGATAAGAGGCCAGCAAGCACAACAACACAGATTCACACAACATTAGTAGCATAATAGAAACCAGGCAGTAAAAATCCGGATAACAATCAAGCGGAAGCTCTATACTGTATAGCACAGAGTTCTATTATAAGGACATTAATGCACTACGAAATTTTCTTCGGTGTTCCCTGCACGAACTACGTGTTAGCCTATACCAATTGCCAGAGGTATGTTCTGGAGAGAGATTTTATTTCAGCAAATAAAATAGCAGAATGGCCACGTGTCCGGCCTGCCTGCAAGGTCAGGGGTGATGTGTCAAATTTCATTGCATTAGTCATAATGGTCAATAACTCAATATCAAACACCTGACAAGGTTAATTAGAATATGCTCAGCTAGACGCGGGTAGTTGCTGCCTCTCTTGGACCCTATGCATGGTTGCCAAGAACTAGATGTGCCATCATATATATAGGTGAATAAAATTGACCTGGAACCTTCGGTGCCTATCTACTCGGACCCTTTTTTCTACTCCGAAGGATGGTTCACGTACCATCAGGCAGAGCCTTTTCCTCAAAAGTCTTTCGGGCTTATGTACTTTTTTCTTTCTGGAGCTATTTTAGCTGTGTCTGGTAGTAACTAGTGAGCAGGTGGAGACCATTTAGTTGGCTGTGATGGTCAAATATTTGTACCTATCTAGGTATAAGCTGGTCGTGTTGGAGGACTTTTTTGGCGGAGTGTTGTATATCTACGGGGGTCATATGATGTCATAGTGTAAACCGCAATCTAGAAGCTAGCATACATGCACACAGGAGCAGGTGAGCATATTTTGGAACAAGTCTAAAAGGCTGACTAGATAGCTATTTTATTGAACCGGTAGTCTTGATTAAAACTTTTACTCACGAGTACAGCATTTGAATTCATGTTATATATACCGCCTTATATGCCAGCTCCTGTTTTTGCATTCGTGGTATCGTGCAAGTGACAATCTGATTCGACTCCCGAAAAAATGGTGGCCAAGTAAACGTTGTTCACTTGGAAATGTGTCGGTCCCCAGATTTTTAATCCAGAATTCTTTGTGTATGACAGCACTAGCCCATAGACCAATAGCCAGAGGTGTGTTCTGGAGAGATATTTTATTTCAGCAAATAAAATAGCAGAGTGGCCATGTGTCCGGCCTGCCTGCAAGGTCAGTGGTGACGTGTCAAATTTCATTGCATTAGTCATAATGGTCAATAACTCAATATCAAACACATGACAAGGTTAGAATATGCTCAGCCAGACGCGGGTAGTTGCTGCCTCTCTTGGACCCCATGCATGGTTGCCAAGAACTAGATGTGCCATCACATAGGTGAATAAAATTGACACTACGTACCATCAGGGAGAACCTTTTTCCTCAAAGTCTTTCGAGCTTATGTACTTTTTTCTTTCTGGAGCTATTTTGGCTGTGTCTGGTAGTGACTAGTGAGCAGGTGGGGACCATTTAGTTGGTTATGATCAAATATTTGTACCTATCTAGGTATAGGCTTGTTGTGTTTATGGAGGACTGTTTTGGCGGAGTGTTGTATATCTACGGGGGTCATATGATGTCTAGTGTGAACCGCAATCTAGAAGCCAGCATACATTCACACAGGAGCAGGCACTACTACAGAAAACCTAATAGTAGACGACCAATTACAGACGATTTGACAAAATCGTCTGTGACCAACACTACCACAGGCGGTTTTAATTTGGACACCGTCTGTGTTGGCGGCGTCGGGGAAAACGCGTATCACAGACGGTTCTTAACTATGAACCGTCTGTGATAATTTAGTATCACAGACGATCTGTATTAAAAACCATCTGTGATAATGGCAGTGGGCATTTATTGCGCTGCTTAGACCGCATCTGACTTCATTTCGATCCAGATCTAGCTGGTGCTTTACTCTTTCGCTGAGGAGGCAAGCTTGGCGATTTCAGGCCACTTAATTTGGGTGGGAGGAGGCAGATATTGAGCTTTGAAGATTTATACTTTCCTGGTTGCTCTAGATATGGTTAGTAATGAATTTTTTTCTTTGCATGCATTACAATTTAGGTCTAAGTAATTGGTGAGTGTTATTAATTGAAGATGGTTTGCAAAATTGTTGGTTATATAATAGCTGTTGTGTTTATAATATGAATTGAGCTAGCAAATTAAGCCTCATTATAATACATGTGGCCGGTATATATGTAGTAATAATTAGTTAATTTAATTTTTAATACTAAGTTGTTATATATGCACGTAACGTAGGACCGAAGCTGGATGTATGCCGTGAGCCGTGTGAGTGAAGAGTACATTAATACGTGTCTGCTTTTACAAGAGCTGCCGAGGAGGATATGTTGAATAAAGGGGTGTAATATATGTATTGTCCATGCACTGACTGCGAGAATTTAAAGATGTTTAAGAACCGAGGGCAAATTGAAGCGCACTTGATTCGGAGGGGTTTCAAAAAGGGTTATACGTGTTGGACCAGTCATGGCGAAGTGAATGATCAAATGCCGTCGGATGACATCGCCAGTGAAGTGAATGATATGCCGCCGGATGACATCGCCGTTGAAGTGAATGACATGCCGCCGGCTGATGTCGATTGTGGTTCGGATTCGGATAGGTTGCACGATGATAATCTGGATTAGATGCTTCACGATGTAGAAGAGAACTATGATGAGATAGAGTATGTTAAATTCTGAGGCTTGATGGAGGACTCGGAAAACCTTTGTACACGTGCTGCAAGTACACGAGGTTGTCGGCCCAAATACTCGATAGGTAAGTACATTGTACATTGTACTCTTTCTTTCCTTCCGAATGACTAATCTAACTTTTTTGAATAACGAAGGTCGTTTGTCACATACGTTGAACAAACACGTGGCTCGACGACAGGGGCCAAGCCCTTGAAACATACTCGCAATTTTTGGGTATTCGCTAGCTACACATTAATTAATCATATACAACACTTAGTAGTAATGCCTCTTGATTTAACACATTCTATTTTTTTGCAGTGCCACCAGCAGCAGCCGTGCAACACGTGTGGATACTACGTGTGCCACCATATGAGACTACTCCTCGATTTTTGTCAATCTTCCCACATTTATTGCATACATGTCAGGTTTTATATGTACGCGCGTTGATATTCCTATCGACAGGCTGCGCCCATCTCTGCATCTGCATTGACACAGCCGGACTTTGCAAAAATTCGAGGAGAGTTAGTTTGGTTTTTGTGGACTAAAGTCATAAGATCAGATGGAGAGTTCCACTGCGCAGAATGATTTTTTATTGTATTTCTAAGTGCAAATGCAGTGTAGATCTTTTGTAATTGTGTATTTGTTAATGGATATTTTATTTCAATTCAATTAATTGATTTGCGAAATGGATGCTTTATGTTTGTGAAATAAAGTGTGTTGTCAATTGGATGTTTTATGTCTGTGAAATGAATTGAGATGTGAAATGTATCTGAAATGAAATGAGATGTGTGAATTGTATATGTTTTATGTCTGTGATTATCTGCTTGTTTCAGAGGGCATGGCTAGCATTTCCTGAGGCTAGCCAAAAAACAGAAATATATTTAGGGGTTGAAGGGAATATCACAGACGGTTTTTGAGTAAAAACCGTCTGTGATAGCTGATAATCACAGACGGTTCGAAAACCGTCTGTGATGATCTTCGATTATCACTGACCCATAAATACAGACGGTTCATAAAACTGTCTGTGATGACATTTTCGAACCGTCTGTGATGACCTTTTCTGTAGTAGTGAGGTGAGGATATTTTGGAACAAGTAAAAAAAGGCTGACTATATAGCTATTTTATTGAACCATTAGTCTTGGTTAAAACTTTTACTCACGAGTACAGCATTTGAATTGCATGTAATATATACCGCTTTATGCCGGCTCTCCTGTTTTTGCATTCGTGGTATCATACTGAAGTCAAGCTACCGCGTACAATCTGATTCGACTCCGAGATAGATCTAGATAACCACTCCCGAAATAATGGTGGCCAAGTAAAGGTTGTTTACTTGGAAATGTGTCGGTCCCCAGATTTTTAATCCAGAATTCTTTGTGTATAACAGCACTAGCCCATAGATCAATAGTCAGCATGCTAGATAATATCATCGAATATCAAGCACGTATCTTGCAAAATGTAAAACTGAAATATACTAGCAAATAATACATAAATTGACCTAATGGTCTGACTTACAATACAGGCACTACTACAGAAAAGGTCATCACAGACGGTTCGAAAACGTCATCACAGACGGTTCTGTGAACCATCTGTATTTATGGGTCAGTGATAATCGAAGGTCATCACAGACGGTTTTCGAACCGTCTGTGATTATCAGCTATCACAGACGGTTTTTGAGTAAAAACCATCTGTGATAGCTGATCATCATAGAAGGTTTTTGAGTAAAAACCGTTTGTGATTATCAGTTATCACAGACGGTTTTTACTCAAAAACCGTCTGTGATATTCCCTTCAACCCCTAAATATATTTCTGTTTATTGGCTAGCCTCAGGAAATGCTAGCCATGCCCTCTGAAACAAGCAGATAATCACAGACATAAAACATATACAATTCACACATCTCATTTTATTTCAGATACATTTCACATCTCAATTCATTTCACAGACATAAAACATCCAATTAACAACGCACTTCATTTCACAAACATAAAGCATCCATTTCGCAAATCAATTAATTGAATTGAAATAAAATATCTATTAACAAATACACAATTACAAAAGATCTACACTGCATTTGCACTTAGAATTACAATAAAAAATCATTCTGGGCAGTGGAACTCTCCATCTGATTTACGACTTTAGTCTACAAAAACCAAATGAACTCTCCTCGAATTTTTGCAAAGTCCGGCTGTTTCAATGCAGATGTAGAGATGGGCGCAGCCTGTCGATAGGAATATCAACGCGCGCACATATAAAACGTGACATGTATGAAATAAATGTGGGAAGATTGACAAACCTTAGAATTGGTGATCTTGGTGGAATCGAGGAGTAGTCTCATATGGTGGCACACGTATTATCCACACGTGTTGCCCGGCTGCTGCTGGTGGCACTGCAAAAAAATAGAACGTGTTAAATCAAGTGGCATTACTACTAAGTATTGTATATGATTAATTAATGTGTAGCTAGCGAATACCCAAAAATTACGATCATGTTTCAAGGGCTTGGCCCCTGTCATCGAGCCACGTGTTTGTTGAACGTATGTGGCGAACGACCTTTATTATTCGAAAAAGTTAGATTAGTCATTCGGAAGGAAAGAAAGAGTACAATGTACGTACCTATCGAGTATTTGGGTGATAGCTATGTACTTGGATTTGTTCTTACTTAGAGAATCAAGGTATATAGCCTTGTTCCATTTTAGTATAATTACAATTAAAATCCAATGGAAGTGCCCATTGTATGGCATAAGAACAAATTTCTTATCTTGGTGAGCCAGCAGTGCTTTTGTAATATAGTTCTCGACGAAGGATGCATCCTCGTTGATGGTATCAATGGCGACCAAGCGTGGGTCCAGGAAACCAATTGGTGATTTCGATGATCTAGCTTCGGTCAGCATGAATCTATATATATACACAGAAAAGCAACAAATTGTGACATATATCGGTATTACGTGAACAGAGACTGTGATTGTACAGACTTACAACGTCCAGCATCGAACGAGTGAGGCGTCGAGAGCGTTGAGCGTCAAAAGTTCAAATATATCGTCAAAGGTCACCGCGAAGACACATTCGTGAGCTTCGTGCAAGAAATGTTCCGGCTTGAATTTGACAGTGATACCTGAACGCCGTTCTGCCTCTGACCTATTGGACTGTTCCATATACCAAGCGTGGAATCTTTGGCAACCAAGTCCTAGTTTTAAGAGGTGCTCTTCCGGGAATATCATCGGCTTGCCTAGCACGAATTTGCGGGCCAATGGCAGGTACGGGATATCGTCATCATCCTTCGTCTTTGATTTGCCCTGGCCACTGCCTCGATTGTAGGTCGACTTTATGGTAGTCGACTGTAATGGTACAGACGGTGCAAGTTGCTTTGGCGAGAATAGCACCATGGAGATAGCACCGGTGTAGGTAGCTCTGCTTCGCACTGCACTTGTGGAGATAGCACTAGCGCATTTAGCTCTGGTTCGCGCTGCCCTTCTGGTCCGGCCACCGGTGAAGAAGCCTCCAGGGAGATGTCGCATTTGGGCCATTGGATGAATGTTCCAATGGCCTGCCCTAGAGTCACGATCTCGTCGTTGGGGGGCTTCGGTAGCGGGACGACCTCAAAATTGACATGCACACCATCCACATTAACTTTTGCAAAGCCTGGCGCTAAAACTTGACCGTGCAGCATGGCCCCAATACCAGATGGATATGTCTGGCCCCAAGCAGCGTGCAAGGGAACGGAGGCATATCTCACTTGGAGCCTGCACTTCGTAGGCTCCTACATAATGATACAAAATTAGTTAGTCGAATAGGCCTATCAATGGAGCAAGTATTCGAGAGATAATAATTATTACCAGGATGTCGTCCACAGAAAATCTGGCATCGGTTTGCGTTGGATTGGACGCGCAACTACTCGGACGGTTGTGCGGGCTAGCTAGCACAGGAGCGGTGGCGGCGGCCTGCTGACTTTCTGTCTGTTTCCGCACCTCATCTCTAATTACATGAGCCAGCTCACCCATTAGCTCCTCTCTAAGAGATGCCTTGATCTCTTCTCGTAGCCGTGCGTGACGCTCGGCTTTGTTTCTCTTCCTGCGCCGATACATGTCGGAGTCATCTTGGAAACCATGTTTCTAAAGAACGTAAAGGCCAAGGCCTCTCGTACGGCCCGGGTGCTCCTTGTTTCCCAGGGTCGCGGAGAGCATATCATTCTCCCTTGTTCTCTGGAATGATCCCAGGGTAGTTTCAAAACTCAGCTCTTCCTGCAAGAGCACGACATGTCATTTCACTTCGTACGAAGTTGTGGAGTAATTACAAGCTACGTAGTTCGATCGATATCTTACCAGGCGCTCGGACACTTGCTGGTCTGCAGGGTTTTGAAAGGAGACGTCCCTCGATGTCGTCGTGGATGACCTTGCTCTAATCCAATTTCGAGCGCGGTCATCCGGGATATTGCTAAATGGCGGGGCGATGTTCTGCAGGGCTGCCAGTTCATCCTCCTTCGTCCACTGCGGGATTTTACCCGCATACCCAGCTGTGCCAAGTCTGTGGGGGTGTGTATTTTTTGCCTGGAGAGTCTTGTGCGTCGCGCTTGTACTTTTGAATTCTTCGGTCGTCTTCGAAGCCTTGAACTCTTCCCATTGTGCTTCTAGGAATGGGTATTTATGAAAGGGCATTTCATCTTTCTCCACGTAGTCCTTGACAAGCTTGCTCTTGAAGTTCTTCCATGCTTTGCACGCCCCTAGCAAGGCTTGTCGTTGCACGACGTCTTGGTGTTCTTCTGGGATCTCGAACGATGCCAAAATTTCTGTCCACAGCTCTCTTTTCCGAGTCGCAGGCACGTCCTTCCACGAATTGAATGTGATCTCAATTCGTTCTCGTGCAACGATTCCAATCATGCTCTTCCATGCGCTTGCTGCTTTGCGAGGAAGGAGAGGGACCCCAGATACATCGACATGTGTGATGGTAAATCGGCCCTCAGGCTTCTTCGATAGCCCTCTTCCTTGGCGTCTTGATTTTGAAGCGGACGCCTCCGGCGATGGTGTTGAAGAATGCGCAGATGACATTTAGCTCAATTTGTGGGTCTATTAGAATAAGATAAGAAAGTGCATACCATAAGATAAGAAAGTGCAATATCTATCTATTTCGCTCAATATAGGCGATTACAATACATATATATGTGTATATACATACATACATATACATATATATACCTACATATATACATATATAGAATCAATATCTATCTATTATTACTACAATATAAAAGGCATGTATCAATTAAGACTAGCAACAAGCTCAAGTTTTAATTGATTAATTTGTGCTCTCAAATTGTAGGGTTGCACAAGATTAATCTTGGCCGTCCCGCTACTAAATCATATACTCTTCCTTGATTGGTTATGTCAAATAATGAATTCAGTCTTTTGAGCTCTAGATACAAACTCTACAATCCCAAGATCAAGATATCTTCAGCATGCATATATTCAGACAGCAGTATTCATACAGATCAAGACCATACAAGTTATCTTTACCCAATAATTCAGTCTTTTAACTTGTCAAGATTAAATCCTAACAAATCAATTTAATATCTTTGCCCAATAATTCAGTCTATAACCTAAAAACTGCATGAACCGACAGCTATTAGAGCTCAAAGACCGAATGAACCAATCTCAGTATATGAATTTATCATCATCGAGCAACTGTAAATCCCACAGGCAATCTCAGTATATGAATTTATCATCATCGAGCAACTGTAAATCCCACAGGCAATCTCAGTATATGGAAGATTAACAAACTTTCACAGGGGAGGTGGCCGGCGAGGGCTCGGGGAAGCGACGGGCTCGGGGGAGGCAGCGACACGCTCAGGGGAGGCGACGAGCTCGAGGAGGCGGTGACGCGCTCGGGGGAGGCGACGAGCTCGAGGAGGCGGTGACGCGCTCGGGGGAGGCGACTAGGGAAGGCGACGGGCTCGAGGAGGCGGTGACGCGCTCGGGGAGGCGGTGACGCGCTCGGGGAGGCGATGGGCTCGGGGAGGCGACGGGCTCGGGGGAGGCGACGGGCTCGAGGAGGCGGCGACGCGGTCGGGGAGGCGGCGACGGGCTCGGGGAGGCGGCGACGCGGTCGGGGGAGGCGACGGGCTTGAGGAGGCGGTGACGCGCTCGGGGAGGCGGCGACGTGCTCGGGGAGGCGACGGGCTCGGGGGAGGCGACGGGCTCGAGGAGGCGGCGACGCGGTCGGGGAGGCGGCGACGGGCTCGGGGAGGCGGCGACGCGGTCGGGGAGGCGGCGACGGGCTCGGGGAGGCGACGGAGGAGCGAGGAGGCGGCGAGATTTAGTAAGTGGAGGATACGCGGAAAACCCTAGACAGGGGGTATATGTAGGAGGTTTATTACAGACGGTTCTAAAGTAAGAACCGTCTGTGATATCAATATCACAGACGGTTCTATGTTTTTAATGCCTACTGCCATTATCACAGACGGTTTTTAATAAAAAAGCATCTGTGAAATATTACAGACGGTTTTTTTATTAAAAACCGTCTGTGATAATCTGGGATCATCATAGACGGTTTTTAATACAGACTGTCTGCGATACTAAATTATCACAGACGGTTCATAGTTAAGAACCATCTGTGATATGCGTTTTCCATGACGCCGCCAACTCAGACGGTGTCCAAATTAAAACCGTCTATGTTAGTGTTGGTCACAGACGGTTTTGTCAAACCGTCTGTGATTGGCCGTCTACTATTAGGCTTTCTGTAGTAGTGAGGTCAACTAGGCTAAGACTTGTAAAGTGCAGCAGCGGAAACGGAAACAACGCCCTAATAGGACCATTAGGATATGCCAACGCACAATCACCTTACAAATATTTTATCCTCAAGCACACGAAATTCGTGGTAGCATTTCGTCTTGGAGTTAGATTAGATTCTTAGTCGGATACAAAAAGTAAGGATTTGCCAGCTCTGTGCATTCCAGCAGTGATACAAACCAAAAGTAGTGCCAAGAAACAGTTGAATAGCATCTCTTAACCACAGTTACCAATCTTAACCTTCAATTCTGTTAGACCATGTGGCTTGGTCTAGGATATTTTGGTGATGAATAATTGACAATGGTTAATTTCTGATAATGAATAATTGGTAATTTTGTTTAGCGTTGTTATGCGAGTTGTGTGCGTGTGTGCGTGGACTAATATCGGTCAAATTGGTGAGAACTTGTGCCGGAAGAATGTTCTTTGGTCTTTGCATGTGCAGGTTGGGCGTGGAGATGATCATGGTCGGTGACGAGGAAGACCAGGATTAGGAGGGGGAAATATGAGGTCCAGGCGTTCGAAGATGTCACGAGGTGGTCGGGCTCACGCTGAAGCATATGGAGATCAAAGATGGATGATGCGTGGAGAAGATACAGGAGGTGCAGTCCTGGAGGCTTCGACACGCGATGAGTTGAAAAGTCGGAAATGTGAAAACCCGTGTTAGAAAGGGTTTCGGGTCCCTTAAAATTAGTGAGCCAAAAGTCTGGTTGAGGTAAAAAGGCCTAGGCCTAGTTGGACGAGTTGGATTAGGGTTTTAATTAGAGATTGAATAGGTAAGAATTTGGGGTGTAAAAACTAGATAGATGTGTGCGGTGGCTATTGAGCCGTGATCGAGCAAACAGAAAATAGGGAATATTGTGAGCGGCAGCTGGACGCTTTGATGGATGCTTTGATGGATGGAAGTGTGGCATGTTCTGATTTTTCCAAATAGTTGCATCGATTGCTGCTGAGTTTGGTCATCTTCTTCGCTTCATCATGCGCACCAGCGGTTAGTCATCAAGCTAACACCTCATCTCGTCACACACGGCAGCGACAAATATTCGTCTCGGATCGCGTCCAGCATTGTCGTCGAACTCGCTTCGTGCGCGACGCGTAAGTTCTCTGCGGTTCCAGTGCATGCGTATGTTTCATTTTTTTCGTTCTGTGTTAATTCATGAGACTAATCTGAGCAGGCAGCAGAGGATTAAAAAATTCAAAGAGTTAGAAAAAGGCAATGCTGGCCGAGGCTTTTTGTGGCTTATAAAGGCATAGCAGCCGTGACGTTTATGCATTAGGAGAGAGGAAAAAGAGATTAGAGGTAAAGTGATTAGATGCATGGTTGGGTGAGAGGTGATTAGGTGACTGCATGCATTGCATGAAGTTTGACGTGAGCTATCCATTGACCGCTTGCACGGTTAATGAGTTATTATTTTTATTTTTGATTTTTTTTTGTGTGTCTATTTTTTTCTGTGTTGGCAGGTGAAAAATCAAAAGACAACAGATTAAAATAAGTTTTCACTGTGCGTTGCAATCATTCACCCTTCCTCTCTGATTGCCATCGACGATCCTACAAATGGTATCAGAGCGGGTTGCTATGCCGTCAGAGAGGTATGTGAATCATTCCCCCATGCTAGATGGTGCTGATTTTGCTTTTTGGAAGTGTCGGATGTAAGCTTATATTGAGGCTTAAGGTAATGATGTTTGGAATAAAGTTTCTACACCATATGAGGTTCCTGCTACTGTTACTAATTTAAATAAAGCCGATGTTGATTTAAATGCTCGAGCTCGTAACTTGCTATTTCAAAGGATTTCTCGCAAAAGAATTTAATCGTGTAGCTCATATTAATTTTGCCCATTTAATTTGGAAAACTCTTTGCGATTATTATGAAGGAACCACTAAAATCAAGAAAGTGCGTAAAAATCTTTATCAAAAAGAATATTCTGATTTTGTTATGAAGCCTGGTGAATCCATTGATGATCTCTTTGCTCGTTTTGAGAAACTATTGAGTAATTTGTGCGGTGTTGGTGTTATTCCTGCTGATGAAGATAATGCAACTAAGATTTTGAGATCTTTAGGTTCTGAGTGGTTGATGGTTGTCACAACTATTAATCAAACTGTTGATCTAGATACTTTAACCATGGATGATCTTTATTCTAGATTGAAAACCTATGAGATGGAAGCTTTGCCATCCAAGATTGATAAATCTTCACCTTTAACACTTGTGACTAACTCCGTGCAGGCTGCTTCGTCGAGTGCTTTGTCTTGTGTTTCTTTGTCTGTCTTGTCTTCTTTTTCAGAGGAATAGTTCAAGCAACTTCCTGAAGAGGACTTGGTATTGATCTTCTCACGGGCATACAAGGCACTTAACAATGTGAAAATGAGGAAGTGAGGTGGCATGTCAGGTCCAATCATGTGCTTTGAGTGTGGCGAGTTAGGCCATATTAAGATGGATTGTCCTAAGCTCAAGGGAAAGGTGATGAAGGAAGAGAAGAATTATCGTCGTCGGCTATCCAAGAACAACAACTCCAAGGGTGGCAATTTTCGTCGCAAGTTTGCTGAATAGGTCCTAGCCACTCTCGAGAGTCTTGACTTGAGCGATGTGGATTATGAGAGTTGTGACGACGATGACCATTATGACAATGATGCTAAAGGAAAGAAGAAGAACAATGATGACTTCACGGGCATGTGCTTCATGACAGGCAACAACATTGATAACAACGACAATGATCTTGATGAGGTAAGACCATGATATGATGAGCTTGAAGATGGTTTGATTAAACTTGCTATTGAATTAAAAAAGACAAAACAGAAATTGAAAGAAAATAATTGTGTTGTTGAAAGTCTAAATTCTAAAATTAATAGACTTAGAGATTTAATTCCTAATGATGAATCATGTGAGTCTTGACAAGTTTTACATTCTGAGTTGGAGACTGTTAGATATCTATTAGTGCATCAAATCTGGTTCAACTTAGAGATGTAACTAATAAATTTGATGAACTAAAATTGATACATGATTCTTGTGATGAAAAATTAAAAATTGCTAAGGATGAAATTGAAAAGCTCAAATCTAGTTCTTCTACATGTTTAGAGTCAAGTATTTCAAATGCTCAATCTAAAGCTTGCTCTAATTGTGAATTGCTAGAAGATAGACTTAATTCATCTCAGAAATCTATTCAACAAATGCTTTATCATGAAAACATATCTTGCTCAAATTATCCTAAGTTAAATATTGAAATTGATGCTTTAACTAGGCAACTAAATGATTTTGCTGAAAAGGAAAAATTGGCTTAATCTAGTGCTTCCAAGAATTTTGTGAATGAACCTGTTAAATGCACTGCTTGTTCCACTTTGGCTAAGGAAAATGAGTACCTTAAGGACACTTTAGAAAGATTCTCTTTTGGTAAGAAAAATCTGAATATGATTCTAGACAAGTCAAAAACAAGTGTGAAAAATCGTGGTCTAGGATTTAACTTTGTTGAGCATGTGAAGAATAATCCTCCTAATGTTGTTAAGGTTCTTGAATCTGGAAAAATTCAAGTAAAATCTGAAACAAAACAAACTGTGTTTAAATCTGCTGGCTTTGTGCAAAGTTCAACGAATAATAATGTAGGTGCTAGCTCATCATCTCAAAAGAATTCTGGATATGTTAAATTTCATTGCACCTACTGTGAAAGAGATGGGCACTTACACGAATTTTGCTTTAGGCGTGCTAAGAAAGAGAGGAAGGAAAGGTTGAATGCTTTAAGACAAAAATGTACATTCTTTGTTGCTTATAAAACTAATGCAAAAGAAAGGTTTTTATGGAACTTTTATGATGGTCTTGAATCTGCTTCATATGCTGGTTTTGGGTATAATTCAAATAATTCACTTTCACGCACATGTGATTCTGGCTCTAGTTTTGTTACTCATGTTTGCCGTGTATCTTAGTACTAGATTCCTAAATATTATTTTACTAACCCCAGTACTAAGATACCGACGATTTTTCGTGCTTTGTAGGCTTGCTTCAAGCGGAAGGAGAATATATGGTTCATTGAGTTTGGTTGCTCTCGCCACATGACTGGAGATTCATGATGGTTCTACTCTCTCACTCGTGCTACCGATGACGAGATGATCACTTTTGGGAACAATGCTCAAGGACGAGTTCTTGCAAAAGATACTGTGTGTGTCAACGACAAATTCATTTTAAAAGACGTCGCACTTGTCAGTGAGCTACAATTTGCTTTCAGTTTCACAGTTGATAGACGATAATCTTGATGTGAGCTTTAAAAAGCATTCATGTTGCATTTTAGATCCATTTGGCCGTCTAGTATGCAAAATTATTCGAGTTGGTCGATTGTTTAAGGGTGACTTCTTGTATTCATCATCTTCTGATCTTAGATATCTTGTTTCATCTGATTCTAAGGACTTATTTCACTGGCACCGTAGACTAGGACATATTGGCTTTGATCATCTTGCTTGATTCAGTAATATTCATCTTGTTAGAGGAATACCTAGTCTTAAAATTGAAAAGTCAATGGATTTGGTCTGTTCACCTTGTCGGCATGGTAAAATGGTTTCATCATCACATCCTCCACTCACACTTGTTATGACTGATGCTCTAGGTCAATTGTTGCACACAGACACTGTAGGTCTTTCTAGGGTTCAGTCTGCTGAAGGTAAATGGTATGTTTTTGTTATTGTTGATGATTACTCTAGATACTCTTGGGTCTATTTTATGGCGTCTAAGGATGAAGCTTTTGGTCATTTTAGAGAACTTGTTCTTAGACTTGCTAATGAGCATCCAAGAGCACTTAGAGCAATTAGAAGTGATAATGGAACTGAATTCAAGAACGCATCATTTGCTTTCTTTTGTGCTGAGAAGGGATTATATCATCAATTTTCGTCAGCTCGTGTGCCACAACAGAATGGTGTTGTAGAATGTAAAAATAGAACTTTAATTGAGATGGCTAGAACAATGCTTAATGAACATGGTACACCTAGGAAATTTTGGGCTGAACCTGTTTCTACTGCTTGCTATATCTCTAATAGAGTATTTTTGCGAGCTAAATTGCATAAAACTTCCTATGAGCTTCATTTTGGTCATACTCCTAATATTTCTCACTTGAGGGTGTTTGGTTGTTGATGCTTTATTCTTAAACATGGTAATCTTGATAAATTTGAATCTAGATTATCAGATGGCAATTTTCTTGGATATGCAGCTCACACTCGAGGTTATCGTGTACTCAATTTAGAAACTAACAAAATTGTTGAGACCTACGAGGTCACTTTTGATGAGGCTAGTCCTAGTACTAGACCCGATAATGAAGGTATACAGATTACTGACGAACTCGAAGACATCTTTTATGACTCTGACGATGATGAAAGGGAGACCCTGATTCACATTTCGACACATGTATCTACACTGATGGAGTCTACAGCCAATGGCTCTGCTCCTACATCTCATGAGGTAGAGACCATTACTGCTACACCTACGTCACCACCAACTCCACAGGCTCCTCTGCATATTCAACGACGTCATCCCCCTGAACAAATGATTGGTGAGTTGAATACGAGAGTTCTTCGCAACAGGTATAACTCCAATGCCTCATATGCTCATGCTACTTTTGTTTCCTCTTTTGAACCCCAAGATGTAAGTCACGCTATATCTGATGAGTCTTGGATTAATGCCATGCATGAGGAATTAAAAAAATTTGAGCGTAATAAAGTATGGAGTTTAGTTTCACCTCCTCATGGTCATAATATTATTGGAACTAAATGGGTTTTTTAAGAATAAACAAAGTGAAGATGGTGTTGTTATTCGAAATAAAGCTAGACTTGTTGATCAAGGATTTACCCAGGTAGAAGGTCTTGATTTTGGTGAAACTTTTGCCCCTGTTGCTCGATTAGAAGCCATTAGAATTCTTTTAGCATTTGCTGCATCTAAGGGTTTTAAGCTATATCAAATGGATGTTAAAAGTGCTTTTCTTAATGGCTATATTGAGGAAAGAGGTTTATGTGAAACAACTACCTGGCTTTGAAAATCCTAAATTTTCTGATCATGTTTACAAATAGTCCAAAGCTTTATATGGTTTAAAACAAGCACCTAGAGCATGGTATGATAGGTTTAAATCATATTTGCTTAAAAATGATTTTCAAATGGGCAAGGTACATAAAACATTGTTTACACTCAAGCATGGCAATGATCTTTTACTCGTTCAGATTTATGTGGATGATATCATCTTTGGTGGTTCCTCTTATGCTCTTGTTTCGAAGTTTTCAGATACTATGTGCAGCGGATTTGAGATGTGCATGACGGGAGAACTCACGTTCTTCCTAAGCTTTCAGATCAAGCAATCAAAGTTGGGTACTTTTGTTCATCAGACTAAGTACACCAAGGATCTACTTCGTCGTTTCGACATGGGTACAATAAAACCAATCTCCACACCAATGGGATCTACTGTAGTATTGGATCATGATGAAGATGGAGAGCCTGTTGATCAAAAGGAATACAGAAGCATGATAGGCTCACTTTTGTATCTCACTGCCTCGAGGCCAGACATACACTTTGCTGTGTGTTTGTGTGCTCGTTTTCAGGCTTCCCCGCGTGCTTCACATCGTCAGGCGGTAAAGCAAATTTTCAGGTATCTTCAGTCAACTTTAGAATTTGGTTTATGGTATTCTTCTTCATCATGTCTTACACTTAGAGCTTATTCAGATGCAGACTTTGGGGGTTGTAGAATTGATAGGAAGAGTACCTCTGGTACGTGTCACTTTTTAGGCACATCTCTTGTTTCATGGGCTTCTAGAAAACAGTTGTCTATTGTACTTTCCACTGCTGAGGCTGAATATGTAGCTGATGTTTCTTGTTACTCACAATTGCTTTGGATGACAACTACACTTAAAGATTTTGGCTTAGAATTGGATAGTGTACCACTTTTTGTGATAATACTAGTGCTATTAGTACTGCCAAAAATCCTGTGCAATATTTAAGAACCAAACACATTGATATTCGACATCATTTTCTAAGAGACTACGTGGAAAAGGAAGATGTTGTTTTGCACTCTATTGATTCAGATTCTCAAGTTAAAGATATTCTCACAAAACCACTTGATTCTGCACGTTTTCCTCTTTTGCGAAGTGAGTTGGGCGTGTTGCATCCTATAGGATTATTCTGAGGGGGAGCTTGATGTTTAAAAATTTAGGAAGCTTTGTTTATTATACTTGTCAAAAAAATTAACGAGTCCAAGCCATTGAAATTAAATGATTGTAGAGCTTTCTTTATCATATTTATTCATATGCTGTGTAGCTTGGATCATGACTAGTTATTATTAATTTGTTGCACTTGAACTAGAATGTGACATGGCGGAATACTTTGACTAGATTGATTATAGATAGTACTTTGCGATGTTCATAAAAAAGAATTAGCTTAATTGTGAGTCTTATTTTAAATCTATGCTATGAGGTTCACATGTTTCATATTGCAATCTTTTTATGATCTTTAAATTTGGCATGTTATATATAAAAAAAAGAAAAAGACGTTTGAAAAGATGTATGCTCCAAGCATGCCATGGTAAATGAAAAAAAAGGGGGCACAAAAAGTGCACAAGATGAAAAGAAGTATGCTTCAAGCATGCCACCATTTACAAGAAGTAAGCTATCATAAAAAGAAGTATGTTGCAAGCATGCCACATGCGTAAGAATTGAATGTGGATCAATAGGTTGTTATATGAGACTGCTAGCTCGTCTAGATTAAAGATTTGCTTCACTTTTGGGCTATGACTTTTTGTTGCGATATCTCAGTGTGCTCTCTATAATTGGGTTGGTCATTGTTGAGATGCCTGTCATTGAGATAAATTGCTTAATCATATTGAAAACTTTGTTGTGATATTGGTATATGATATATGACTTCATATGATTTAGATAGCTCTACTAAAAAAATATGGCTTGGTTAAAATGTTAAATCAATTCAAAGTGACTTGGAAATCTACAAAGCTTCTAGATTTTTATTCTCATTGTTTCTTCTTAGAATTGTCCTTTGTCTGAATTTTCTTGACGATTACATTGCCAAAGGGGGAGAGATTTGGTGTGCTTTGTGAGATATTGGAGAAGTTTGCTAAAACTACATCTCTTGTGTTGAGGGAGAGATATTTGAGACTTGTGGCTTAAAATGCTTTTTCGGTTTTAGTTCTTCATTTATATCTAATTGAAGCTATTTCATTATGTTATCTTGAGGTGTTGTCAATATATTCATCAAGGGGGAGATTGTTAGACCATATGGCTCGGTCTAGGATATTTTGGTGATGAATAATTGACAATGGTTTATTTGTGATGATGAATAATTGGTAATTTTGTTTAGCGTTGTTATGCGAGTCGTGTGCGTGTGTGCGTGGACTAATATCGGTCAAGTTGGTGAGAACTTGTGCCGGAAGAATGTTCTTTGGTCTTTGCATGTGCAGGTTGGGCGTGGAGACGGTCATGGTCGGTGACGAGGAAGACCATGACTAGGAGGGGGAAATCTGAAGTCTAGGCAGTCGAGGATGTCACGAAGTGGTCGGGCTCACGCTAGAGCACATGGAGATCAAAGATGGATAAAGCGTGGAGAAGATACAGGAGGTGCGGTCCTGGAGGCTTTGACACGCGATGAGTTGAAAAGTCGGAAATGTGAAAACCCGTGTTAGGAAGGGTTTTGGGTCCCTTAAAATTAGTGAGCCAAAAGCCTGGTTGAGGTAAAAAGACGTAGGCCTAGTTAGATGAGTTAGATTAGGGTTTTAATTAGAGATTGAATAGGTAAGAGTTTGGGGTATAAAAACTAGATAGATGTGTGCTGTGGCTATAGTACCGTGATCGAGCAAACAGAAAATAGAGAATATTGTGAGCGGCGGCTGGACGCTTTGATGGATGCTTTGATGGATGGAAGTGTGGCATGTTCTTATTTTTCCAAATAGTTGCATCGATTGCTGCTGAGTTTCGTCATCTTCTTCGCTTCGTCATGCGCACCAGCGGTTAGTCATCAAGCTAACGCCTCATCTCGTCACACACGGCAGCGACAAATATTCGTCTCGGATCGCGTCCAGCGTTGTCGTCGAACTCGCTTCGTGCGCGACGCGGAAGTTCTCTACGGTTCCAGTGCATGCGTATGTTTCATTTTTTTCGTTCTGTGTTAATTCATGAGACTAATCTGAGCAGGCAGCAGAGGATTAAAAAATTCAAAGAGTTAGAAAAAGGCAATGCTGGCCGAGGCTTTTGGTGGCTTATAAAGGCATAGCAGCCGTGACGTTTATGCATTAGGAGAGAGGAAAAAGAGATTAGAGGTAAAGTGATTAGATGCATGGTTAGGTGAGAGGTGATTAGGTGACTGCATGCATTGCATGAAAGTTTGATGTGAGCTCATCCATTGACTGCTTGCACGGTTAATGAATTATTATTTTTATTTTTGCTTTTTTTTATATGTCTATCTTTTTTGTGTTGGCAAGTGAAAAATCAAAAGACAGCAGATTAAAAAAAAAGTTTTCGCTGTGCGCTGCAATCATTCACCCCCCTCTGATTACCATCGACGATCCTACAATTCATCTATTGTTTAGTGGACACTAGCGTTTTTGCACCAATGTTTATTCGGGGTAATTCACTATAAGTCAGCTCGATCGATTGAAATGTTTTTCTATTAATTAAAAATATTGTGCTTGAAATCTCCAACATGGAAAGGTTTCGATTTTATTTCTCCTACCAAAATAATTTTCATCTATCCTTTTCTTTTACAAAATACATTATTATTTGTATGACAGCTAATAAAACCTAAAGTACCTGACTGTGAGTAACAAGGTTATAACTTCCGTCCACCCAAAATCTAGTCCAATGCAAGGGGTTACATGGCAAAAACTGCAGAAATACCTGTGCAACAGAGTTGCGCCTATAACATAACTGTCTGTAGAAGCCTGGATAGCATCAACAATTAACAAAAATCTCACCTGTGGCTGGTGCGGCTCCTTTGCTAGTGGTTGTTGTTGGTAATTTGGATAGCCAGCATATGCTCCACACCCGTACATATTTGGGTCCTAAGCCTCATAACCTTGCCCGTAGCCATAGTACAGTTGAGGCTGGAAATGTATACAGACCAGCTTCAGTTGTCTGGAGGGAAAAGAAAGCAAGTTCATATGTGACATAACCTAAACTTCTTTTGTTTGAATGCAGCATTAGCAACGCCTCCTCTGCAGAAGATCTGAATGCACACGAACAGAAATGCTTAGAATTTAGATGAATAATTGAATATAAAGATGGATACCCGCAAACTAGGGAAGACAGGGTATAAAAATAGTCAACCTGTTAGCATCTTTTGCCATCCGGGATCAACGCATCTTCAGTGACGTTGGGGTCAAGGCCACCAACAAATATCTGTGGGTAACAACTATGATAGCTATTCCTTTGATGCGGCCAAACATCTTTGGTGGTGTCTAGGAGATACTCAAGTGTTTTTTATGGTTCCAAGCACTCAGATTTTTCGGAGGAGTGCATACATGGGAGAAGAGAGATTCGAGTGTTTTTGGGGTTTAGAGCACTCATTTTTTTTGGAGGGGGTGTATAGAGAAGAGGGATTCAAGTGTATTTTGTGGTTTAGAGTACTCATATTTCTTGGGGATACATACATAGGAGAAAAGTCTGAGTACTCCGAGTCAAAAAAACACTCAAGCATTGTTTAGCAATTCCCAACATTTTTATCTTTACTAATTGAAGGCTCATTTAGGAGCCCCACATTAATCTTAAGAAGCAAAAAAAAATACCACATTAATTGGATAAAATAAAAAAGCTACAAATTCCACATTAATTAGAGAGAAAAAAACAGAATCTAGGCCATCCAACATAAAGCAAGGCAATATGGGCTATCTAATATGTATATCCAACGTGAACCTCTTATATAACAATCAGAGTTCTTTTGATGACAAACCTATTTTAATAGTTTGAGTTTCATAGAAAGCTAAAATTGCATACAAATCATATATATGGATTTGGTCTGGTGGTCCAACCACTACTACAGAAAGGCTAATAGTAGACGGCAAATCACAGACGGTTTTGTGAAACCGTCTGTAATGTAAACTATTACAGACGGTTTTAATTTGAAGGCCGTCTGTGGTATTTGTGGCGGGAAAAAGGAGTATCACAGACGGTTCTTACTTCTGAACCATTTGTGATACTGGAATATCACAGACAGTTTTTATTAAAAACCGTCTGTGTTGTGTCGACTATCACAGACGGTTTTTAATAAAAACCGTCTGTGATATTCCAGTATCACAGACGGTTCAGAAGTAAGAACCGGCTGTGATGTCCCTAGCTTTGTCTGTCATATTCTAGATCGGAGGTTAATATATAAGTACACATTGCTTCTAATAACTTAACTACAGAACTACTGAGACAAGAGGTCACAAATTAAAGGCAAATTTATTAATTTCAATTAGAGGCAAATTTATTAATTTCAATTAGAGGCAAATTTATTACAAAAGTCGCACAGGTAAAGAGTTTCCCAGATTGTATTCTTTTGGGCTTCGTAAGCTTCTTCTTCCACTTGGGGACTTGGAGGATCAGCCGCTAAATTCTCGAACGCCGTTACGATTGCCCTTGTCCTCAGCACTTCCTCGTGCAGCCTGGGCAAATGATCAGCAGGATCCATAATGTCGTACAGGATAGCATGAAAAGATTCCTCAGAATCTGCCTTTTCTGCTTGATTGGCAAGGCCATCCATCAGTCTCTGCAATGCGTGTAGATCTTCTTCCGCATTGCGCACATTGTGGAGAAGAACCAGGGTGAGAGTTGTTTCCCTTTCTTGAGCGGCAGCGAGACGCCTCCGTCGACGGTGGAGGATCAGGTCAAGCTGACGGATGCAAGAAAGTCGGGGAAGGAGAGCAGGGCGGGTGCGGAGAAGCTGCTCCAGATGCAAATTGCTGGCCGCCTGTGTAAGGTTCCGGCCGAACAATTCGTGATGAACAGATGAGAGGAAGGAGATGATCACAAGAACAGTAGTAGAAGCCATGTTGTATTAATTGTATATTGTATTGTACGTACGTAGAAGCTAGCTAGAGACCTGGATTAGGAGCGCATATTTAACCTTTAGCACAAACGGTTCGTATACCCAAACATGAATGATATAGACGCTTCGTATAATGATCGAGAGACGTTAATTAGACGATCGAAACACGAAGCGTTCTGGCATCGAAACACGCGCGAAGCGTTCTGGTATGAAGCTTATCACAGACGGTTTTTTTATAAAAAACCGTCTGTGATAATTTATCACAGACGGTTTTTAATAAAAAACCGTCTGTGATAATTTATTATCACAGACGGTTTTTAGTTAAAACCGTCTGTGATAATGACAAAGGCATTTATTGCGCTGCTCAGACCGCATCGTCTTCATTTCGATCCAGATCTAGCCACTGCTGCGCACTTTTTCACTCGGGAGGAAGCTAGAGCGATTTCAGGCCAGTTAATTTGGTGGGAAGAGGCAGAGATTGAGCTTTGAATTAAGATTCAGACTTTCCTGGTTGCTGTAGATATGGTTAGTAATGAAATTTATTTATTTTTAATTGCATTACAATTTAGGTGTAAGTAATCCATGAGTGGTTATTGAAGATGGTTAATTAATTTGCAAAATTGTTGGTTATATAATAGCTATTGTGTTTGTAATATGAATTGAGCTAGGAAATTAAGTCTCAATATAATAAATGTGGCCGGTATATATGTAGTTATAATTAGTTATTCTAGATTTTAATACTAAGTTGTTATATATGTACGTAACGTAGGACCGAAGTTGGATGTATGCCGCGAGCCGTGTGAGTGAAGAGTACATTAATGGTGTTTCTGCTTTTATAAGAGCCGCCGAGGAGGATATGTTGAATAAGGGGGTGGAATATATGTGCTGTCCATGCACTGACTGCGAGAATTTGAAGATGTTTAAGAACCGAGGGCAAATTGAAGCGCACTTGATTCGGAGGGGTTTCAAAAAGGATTATACGTGTTGGACCAGTCATGGCGAAGTGAATGATCATATGCCGCCGGATGACATCGCCGGTGAAGTGAATGATATGCCCCCGGATGACATCGCCGGTGAAGTGAATGACATGCCACCGGCTGATGTCGATTGTGGCTCGGATTCGGATAGGTTGCACGATGATAATCTGGATCAGATGCTTCGCGATGTAGAAGAGAACTATGATGAGAGAGAGTATGTTAAATTACGTGGCTTGATGGAGGACTCAGAGAAACCTTTGTACACGGGCTGCAAGTACACGAGTTTGTCGGGCGTGCTTGAACTGTTGAAATTGAAGGCAAGCAACGGTTGGTCCGACAAGAGTTTCACGGCGCTGCTAGGTCTTTTAGCGGACATGCTTCCGGAGGGAAATGAGTTGCCTAAAACCACGTATAAAGCCAAGAAGGTTCTTTGTCCGTTGGGAATGGAAGTAGAAAGAATACATGCATGTCCGAACGACTGTATCCTCTACCGTAAAGAGTATGCAAACATGCATGTATGTCCAGTGTGCAACACATCCCGATACAAACGTAACAATCAATCAGATGATGGCGAGGGAACAGAGGCGAAGAAAGGACCTCCTGCTAATGTGGCATGGTATTTTCCTATAACTCCCAGTTTGAAAAGGTTTTATGCAAATCCAAAGGAGGCAAAACTGCTGCGTTGGCACTCGGAGGAGCGCAAGAAGGATGGAATGCTAAGACACCTTGCTGATTCCGCGCAGTGGAGAAACATCGATAGGAGTTTTGCAGAGTTCGGTGCAGAACCAAGGAATATAAGGTTTGGACTGAGTACAGATGGAATGAATCCATTCAGTAGCATGAGCAGCCGACATAGCACATGGCCCGTGACTCTCTGCATCTATAACCTTCCTTCTTGGTTGTGTATGAAGCGAAAGTACATTTTGCTGTCGATACTTATCCAAGGGCCAAAACAACCTGGGAATGATATTGATGTATTCCTAGCACCGTTGGTGGAAGATCTAAAAGTACGGTGGAATGAAGGGGTACAGGTATGGGATGCATACAAACGAGAGAACTTCACTCTGCGCTCCTTATTGTTCTGCACCATAAATGATTATCCTGCCCTTGGTAACATATCGGGCCATAGTATAAAAGGTGCCAAAGCTTGTACTCACTGTTTAGATGGTACCGAGAGTGTGTGGCTGAGACACGCAAAACTGTCTACATGCGTCACCGCCAGTTCCTTCGGAGGGCTTACCCATACCGCAAGATGAAGAAACAATTTGACGGAGAGAAGGAAGACGGTTCAGCTCCAAGGCATTTAAGGGGACGCGAGGTTTATGATATGGTTAAGGATTTAGATGTTGTCCTCGGAAAGGGACGTAAATTGAGGGCTCATGAGAAGAACACCTGGAAGAAGAGATCAATATTTTGGGACTTACCTTATTGGGAGTACCTCGATGTTCGGCACTACATCGACGTCATGCACGTAGAAAAGAATGTGTGCGACAGCTTGATTGGTCTCTTACTGAACATCCGTGATAAAACAAAGGACGGCGTCAACGCACGGCTTGACTTGGCTGATATGCACATCAGGCCTGAGTAAGCACCGACATGCACTGATAATGCACGAACGTACCTTCCCCCTGCGTGTTACACTCTGTCCAAGGCTGAGAAAACAGAACTGTGCCAGTGCTTGCATGGTGTCAAAGTTCCGTCTGGTTACTCCGGCAACGTGAAGAAACTTGTTTCGATGCAAGATTTGAAGTTAAATGGCATGAAGTCTCATGATTGTCATGTGCTGATGACACAGATGCTCCCTATTGCAATTAGAAATATTTTGCCGATCAAAGTCCGAGAGACAATCATGAGGCTATGTTATTTCTTTAACACAATTGCTCAGAAGGTCATCGATCCCGAAGGACTAGATGCTCTGCAGGACGAGGTGGTGATGACTCTATGTCACCTTGAAATGTATTTCCCTCCTTCGTTTTTCGATATCATGGTCCATCTCATTGTTCACGTTGTGTGGGAGATAAAAATGTGTGGGCCCGTATTCCTACGTAGCATGTACCCATTTGAGAGGTTCATGGGAATTCTCAAGTCCTACGTACGGAATCGTTCTCGGCTGGAGGGCAGCATCGTCGAAGGTTATGCAAGCGAAGAGGTCATTGAGTTTTGTGTCGATTATATGGCTCAAATTCAGCCGATAGGTGTCCCTCAATCTCGTCACGAGGGGAGGCTGAAGGGTCTCGGAACTATCGGAAGGAAAGCAATCACTCCAGATATGGACATGTATACTCAAGCCCATTTCACGGTGTTGGAACACATGACTGAAGTGGCGCCTTATGTGGACCAGCACAAGGGTGTGCTTCGGCAACAGAATCCGGAGCGGCCGGATGTTTGGATCATGAGGCAACACAACCGTCGGTTCAACCAATGGTTGAAGGAGCAAATCGCTAGGAGCTCGCCGAGTGAGACGCTGACATGGTTGGCCAAAGGGCCGACATTTACAGTTGTGACATGGCAAGGATATGACATAAATGGGTACACATTCTATACGCAGTCTCAGGATGTCAAGAGCACTAACCAGAACAGCGGTGTCCGCATAGATGCATTCAGTACCGATGGGTCGAGAAACTCGTACTATGGCTTCATAGAATAGATTTAGGAGCTCGACTATGTGGTTTTCAAGATCCCCTTATTTCGCTACCGTTGGGTGCATCTCCCACAGGTGAAGGTTGACAAGTACGGTGTCACGACCGTGGACCTCCAACGTGTCGGGTACAAAGATGAACCATTCGTACTCGCCAATCAAGTTGTTCAAGTTTTCTATGTAACCGACCCGGCAAATAAGAAACGCCATGTAGTTCTTCATGGAAAAAGGAGAATTGTCGGAGTGGAGAATGTAGTGGACGAGGAGGAATACAATCAATTTGACGAGTTACCTCCTTTTGGAAATGGCATAAGGGTCGACGATGAACAACGTGACGAAACTAGTTACGTACGCATTGATCATGATGAAGGGCTAATTTTTAAAGGAAATAAGCAAGTACAATAAGAATGTATATGTGAAAATGTGTGACAATTTTGAGATGTATATGTGAAAATGTGTGATGTAGTCAATTTTGAGATGTATATGTGGAAATGTGTGATGTAGTCAATTTTGAGATGTATATGTGGAAATGTGTGATGTAGTCAATTTTGAGATGTATATGTGAAAATGTGTGATGTAGTCAATTTTGAGATGTATATGTGAAAATGTGTGATGTAGTCAATTTTGAGATGTATATGTGAAAATGTGTGATGTAGTCAATTTTGAGATGTATATGTGAAAATGTGTGATGTAGTCAATTTTGAGATGTATATGTGAAAATGTATATGTGTGATGTATTTGAGAATGACAAAATGTATCAAGAAATACACTGTGTGAATGCAGCTGGTTGGTGTTGTATATGAATGCAGCTGTTTGGTAGTTGATATGAATGCAGCTGTGTAGTTATTGATGTTGTCTTAATTGCAACAGCCGGCAAAGGCTTATCACAGACGGTTCTAAATTTAGAACCATCCGTGATAACATATCACAGACGGTTCTAAGTTTAGAACCGTCTGTGATAGTAAACTATCACAGACGGTTTTTAACTCAAAACCGTCTGTGATATGTTATCACAGATGGTTCTAAGTTTAGAACCGTCTGTGATAATCTTCCTACATATACCCTCTCGCTAGGGTTTTCCGTGTGCGCTGCAGTTATTCGATTAGATCTAAATCCCGAGCCCGTCGTCGCCGCCGCCTCCCCGAGCCCTCGCCGGCTGCCTCCCCCAGCCCTCGCCAGCCGCCTCCCCGGACGAAGACGTCGCCGCAGCCTCCTCCTCCTCCGTCGCCGCCTCCCCGAGCCCGTCGCCTCCTCCTCCGTCGCCGCCTCCCCGAGCCCGTCGCCTCCTCCTCCTCCGTCGCCGCCGCCTCCTCCTGCGTCGCCGCCTCCTCCTCCTCCGTCGCCTCCCCGAGCCCGTCGCCTCCTCCTCCTCCGTCGTCGTCGCCGCCTCCTCCTCCTCCTCCTCCGTCGCCGCCGTCGCCGCCGCCTCCTCCTCCTGCGTCCCTAAGGTCACCAAAACCGTAAGGTCATCAAATCCCTCCCCGAGCTTCATGCTTACTGTTAGTGTTTAGGGTTGATGCTTGATGCTTCATACTGTTATGGTTAGTTGCTTAGTACATATTTAGGGTTGATGCTTCATGCTTACTGTTAGTGTTTAGGGTTGATGCTTGATGCTTCGTACTGTTATGGTTAGTTGCTTAGTACATATTTAGGGTTGATGCTTCATGCTTACTGTTAGTGTTTAGGGTTGATGCTTGGTACATATTACATTGGTACATTGTTTACTGCAGTAGCTTAATTAGTTTGCTATTTGGTACATATTACATTGTTACATTGTTTACTGCAGTAGCTTAATTAGTTTGCTATTTGGTACATACTACATTGGTACATTGTTTACTGCAGTTGCTTAGTTTACATTGGTACATATTACATTGCTTGTTGTGTTAGTATATAGTATATAGTATATAGTATATAGTACATAGTATATAGTTTGAAATCATTTGGGTCCCCCTTCCCTCTACTCCTCTCCTCCCTTCTCCCCCTTCCCTCTACTCCTCTCCTGATCTCTTCCTAACATTGAGCATCATGTATCACTTTTCTTGCTTCCTCATCTTATCATGTGCAACCCTACAATTTGAGAGCACAAATTAACCAATCAAGGAAGAGTATATGATCAAAGGGCATGAAGCAAATAACACATTCTAGTGTATCCGGATAAAGAAATCTTGCGATTATTGCAAAAGATACATTGACCATTTGGGTGGAAAGAAATACATTGTGTCGTCAGGCTCATGACTGCCAATTTGAAGCATAGCGTAGCATCCGAGGCACATCCAAGGCCTGCAGCTGTGTCTTGAGGAATCCCAAGAGCTGGTCTTCAGATGTGGCATTCCTCAAACTATAAATTATGAATCTTATTCTCATAACCCATCTGAATACCAGCTCTTGGCATTCCTCAAGACACAGCAGCAGGCCTCGGATGTGCCTCGGATGCTATGCTATGCTTCGAATTGGCAGTCATGCGCCTGACGAAACAGTTGATCTTTCCACCCAAATGCTCCATGTATCTAGACAAAAAACAGCAAATGAAGCAAGTGACATACTATAGTGTTCCCGTTCAATGAACCGGATACACTAGTTTGTGTCATTTGCTTCATAAACCTTTGTTTAGGGACTTTGCTATTTGGTTTATAGTTTTAGCAACTAAAGTAGGTGCTAGGATAGGCACTTTGTTTAGATACCTTGTAGTAATAGTATTACAAAATTCAAGGAAATTTTAGTACAGAAGTTCAAAAAAAACAAATTCCCAGATTCTTCGGTGAGCAGCCGACATAGCCGACTTCTTCGGTGAGCGACTATCCATCTGCTTCTTCCCACTCCTTCTCTTCATCTCTGATCTCCGGATCACGTACGCCAGTAGCGATGATTCATCTGAATCATCGCTACTGGCGTACGTGATCCAGAGACCAGAGATGAAGAGAAGGAGTGGGAAGAAGCAGATGGATAGTCGCTCACCGAAGAAGTCGGCTATATCGGCTGCTCACCGAAGAATCTGGAATGTCTTTTTTTTGCACTTTTGTAATAAAATTGACTTGAATTTTGTGGGAAAAAGAAGGACTTGATACATTGGTACATTGGTAAGATAGGCACATCACCCCTCTCTATGTCCATATCACCCCCTCCCTTCTCCCCCTCCCCTCTACTCCTCTCTTGTCTTGCAATTCAATATGATTACTTTCTCATCTTATCTTAATAGACCCACAAAATGAGCAACATGTCACCCGCGCATTCTTCAACATCATCGCCGGAGGCGTCCGCTCCAACATCAAGACGCCAAGGAAGAGGGCTATCAAAGAAGCCTGAGGGCCGACAGATCATCACAACGGTGAATGCATCTGGGGTCCCTATCCTTCCTCAAAAAGCAGTAAACGCATTCCGAACCATGGTCGGAGTAGTTGCACGAGAACGAATAGAGATCACATACAATTCGTGGAAGAACGTGCCTGACACTCGGAAACGTGAGCTGTGGACCGAAATTTTGGCATCGTTCGAGTTCCCAGAAGAACACCTGGACGCTGTACAACAACAAACCTACAAAGCGGCGTGCAAAGCATGGAAGAACTTCAAGATCACGCTTGTCAAGAAATACGTGGAGACGGACGAAACGCCTGTTCATAAATACCCATTCCTGGAACCACAATGGGAAGAGTTCAAGGCGATGAAAACGACCGAAGATTTCAAAAGTACAAGTGTGGCGCACAAGGCCCTCCAGGCAAAAAATACACACCCTCACAGACTTGGCACAGCTGGGTATGCGGGTAAAATCGCGCAGTGGATGAAGGAGGATGAGCTGGCAGCTGCACAGGACATTGCCCCGCCGTTTTCCAATATCCCGGACGACCGAGCTCGAAATTGGATTAGAGCAAGGTCATCTACAACGACATCAGGGGACATCACCTTTCGAAACCCTTCAGACCAGCAAGTGACCGAGCGCCTGGTAAGATATCGATCGAACTACGTAGCTTGTAATTACTCCACAACTTCGTACGAATTGAAATGACATGTCGTGCTCTTGCAGGAAGAGCTGAGTTTTCAATCTACCCTGGGATCATTCCAGGGAACAAGGGAGAATGATATGCTCTCCGTGGCCCTGGGAAACAAGGAGCACCCCGGCCGTACGAGAGGCCTTGGGCTTTACGTTCCTTGGAAACATGGTTTCCAAGATGACTCCGACATGTATCGGCGCAGGAAGAGAAACAAAGCCGAGCGTGACGCACAGCTACGAGAAGAGCTCAAGGCATCTCTTAAAGAGGAGCTACTGGGTTCGATGGCTGATATAATCAGAGATGAGGTGCGGAAACAGACAGAAAGTCAGCAGGCCGCCACCGCCGCTCCTGTGCTAGCTAGCCCACACAACCATCCGAGTAGCTGCGCGTCCAATCCGACGCAAACCCAGTCCAAATTTCCCGTGGACGACATCCTGGTAATAATTATTACCTCTCGAATGCTTGCTCCATTGGTAGGCCTATTCGAGTAGCTAATTTTGTATCGTTATGTAGGAGCCTACGACATGCAGGCTCCAAGTGAGATATGGCTCCATTCCCTTGTACGCTGCTTAGGGCCAGGCATATTCGTCTGGTATCGGGGCCATGGTGCATGGTCAAGCTTTAGCGCCAGGCTTCGCAAAAGTTAATGTGGATGGTGTGTATGCCAATTTTGAGGTGGTCCCGCTACCGAAGCCCCCCAACGACGAGATCGTGAATCTAGGACAGGCCATTGGAACATTCATCCAGTGGCCCAAAACCGACATCTCCCTGGAGGCTTCTTCACCGGAGGAAGGACCAGAAGTGCAGTGCGAACCATAGCAACTTGCACTGGTGCCATCTCCACACGGGCAGTGCGAACCACAGTTACCTGCACCGGTGCTATCTCCACCGGTGCTATTCTCGCCAGAGCAACTTGCACTGGTGCCATCTCCACACAGGCAGTGCGAACCACAGCTACCTGCACCGGTGCTATCTCCACGGGTGCTATTCTCGCCAGAGCAACTTGCACCGTCTATACCATTACAGTCGACTAGCATAAAGTCGACCCACAATCGAGGCAGTGGCCAGGGCAAATCAAAGACGAAGGATGATGACGATTTCCCGTCCATGCCATTGGCCCGCAAATTCGTGCTAGCTCAGCCGATGGTAGTCCAGGAAGAGCTCCAAAAACTAGGACTTGGTTGCCAAAGATTCCACCTTTGGTATATAGAAGAGTCCAATAAGCCAGAGACAGAACGACGCTCAGGTATAACTGTCAAATTCAAGCCGGAACATTTCTTGCACGAAGCTCAGGACTGTGTCTTCGCGGTGACCTTTGACGATATATTTGAACTTTTCACGCTCAACGCTCTCGACGCCTCACTCGTTTGATGCTGGACGCTGTAAGTCTGTACAATCACAGTCTCTGTTCACGTAATACCGATATATGTCACAATTTGTTGCTTTCCTATGTTATATATAGATTCATGCTGATCGAAGCTAGATCATCAAAATCACGAATTGGTTTCCTGGACCCACGCTTGGTCGCCATTGATACCATCATCGAGAATGCATCCTTCGTCGAGGACTATATTACAAAAGCACTGCTGGCTCACCAAGATAAGGAATTTGTTCTTATGCCATACAATGAGAAATTCCATTGGATTTTAATTGTAATTATACCAAAATGGAACAAGGCTATATACCTTGATTCTCTAAGTAAGAACAAATCCAAGTACACAGCTATCGCCCGAATACTCGATAGGTAAGTACATTGTACATTGTACATTGTACTCTTTCTTTCCTTCCGAATAACTAATCTAACTTTTTCGAATAACGAAGGTCGTTCGCCACATACGTTCAACAAACACGTGACTCGACGACAGGGGCCAAGGCCTTGAAACATGATCGCAAGTTTCGGGTATTCGCTAGCTACACATTAATTAATCATATACAATACATAGTAGTAATGCCACTTGATTTAACACATTATATTTTTTGCAGTGCCACCAGCAGGAGCCGGGCAACACGTGTGGATACTACGTGTGCCACCATATGAGACTACTCCTCGATTCCACCAAGATCACTAATTCTAAGGTTTGTCAATCTTCCCACATTTATTTCATACATGTCAGTTTTATATATGCGCGCGTTGATATTCCTATCGACAGGCTGCGTCCATCTCTACATCTGCATTGACACAGCCGGATTTTGCAAAAATTCGAGGAGAGCTCATTTGGTTTTTGTGGTCAAAAGTCGTAAGATCAGATGGAGAGTTCCACTGCCCAGAATGATTTTTTATTGTAATTCTAAGTGCAAATACAGTGTAGATCTTTTACAATTGTGTATTTGTTAATGGATATTTTATTTCAACTCAATGAATTGATTTGCGAAATGGATGCTTTATGTTTGTGAAATGAAGTGCGTTGTCAATTGGATGTTTTATGTCTGTGAAATGAATTGAGATGTGAAATGTATCTGAAATGAAATGAGATGTGTGAATTGTATATGTTTATGTCTGTGATTATCTGCTTGTTTCAGAGAGCATGGCTAGCATTTCCTGAGGCTAGCTATAAACAGAAATAGATTCTGCTGGGGGGAGGAGTATCACAGACGGTTTTTCATTAAAAACCGTCTGTGATTATGCGATATCACAGACGGTTTTGTACTAAAAACCGTCTGTGATTATCCGATATCACAGACGGTTTTTTTAAAAACCGTCTGTGATATCGGATAATCACAGACGGTTTTTAGTACAAAACCGTCTGTGATATCGGATAATCACAGACGGTTTTTAATGAAAAACCGTCTGTGATATCGCATAATCACAGACGGTTCAAAAACCATCTGTGATAACTTGGATTATCACTGACCCATAATTTCAGACGGTTCAGAAAACCGTCTGTGATGACGTTTCTGAACCGTCTGTAATGTGGATTTCTGTAGTAGTGAACCTGACAGCCGTGTATAGAGGGAAAGTAATAATAGGAAGGACCAAAAATACAACACACATAACTATATAGTGCTACGTTCAGAATATATATAAACATAAATTCATAACTAAATGTAAGTCAGAGTTGAAAAATAATCTCTCCGGTCTGTCAGCATACGAATACACAATATGCGACGGTATACCCGCCCCCAACAATTAATCAACTGAGTAATCTACAAATGCAGCTGCTTGCTCTAGCCAGGTGACTAGGTGAGGGCATGTTGTGAACAAGTCAAGAAGGCTAACTATTCGTCTACAAATGCAGCTACAAGATAGCCAGGTTGTTGAACTTGTCTTGATAAAACTCTTGGCAAGACTAAACCCACAAGAAAAGCGTTTGCGATAGCCTTGTACCAGCTCTCCTTTTAGTACGAATGAATTTTTATTCGTGGATTCGTGCAAGTAACCACTCCCAACGAAATGGTCATAAAGTAAATGTTGGAAACGCTAGTTTTATGACGTGGTGTTCAGTGACAACATGAGATTGCCTATATTGTATTAGGCGCAGAAGGGAGATATTATAATCTCTGTTCTATTGTTCTTCGCATTGTCACCTCTTCCGCACCTTAATTTCTTCCTTGTTTACACACCAATATCACAATCCGTCCTTCACAAATCTCTTCATTGTTTCGTCAATCGATGGATAATTACTTTTACGTACCATATAACCCACCATTGTTATGAGATGCATAAAATGAAACGGTCATGTATGACTGTACTACTCAATCTTCCAAATATATAGATATATAGTAGTGTATGACGGTCGAGACCACATCTGTGCAGATACATATAGATATTAAAATTGTAAACTTAAAAAGTTGATATAAAATAATTTAATCAACACGTTATAGCACCCAGACCATTTCAATCTAGCTGACGCCCCTTCTACTTGACCTGTTCTGTTGTTCACAGGTTCACACCACCGCACGCAGCGGCCAGGTACATATGTACTTGATTTCAATGATGTTCTTCTATCATATCAGCACTACACTAGCCTGTTTGGGTGTGACGTAGGGTCATTTCCTTTTTGGTACTTAGGAATTCCGATGCACTTCAGAAAACTTCGCAATGCGGAGTGGGGTGTTATTGAGGAAAGATTCAAGCGAAAACTGAGTACTTGGAAGCCCAAGCACCTATCCTATGGGGGTCGCCTGGTATTACTCAATTCAGTTCTCAGTAGTTTACCTACATTTATGATGTCCTTTTTCGAAATTCCAAAAGGCGTCATTAAAAGACTGGATTTTTACCGGTCAAGTTTTTTTTGGCAAGGTAATAATGATAAACAAAAATATCGCCTAGCCAAATGGGACATTTTGTGTCGCCCTAAAGATCAATGGGGGATGGGAATAATTGATCTCTGTCTCAAGAACAAATGTCTCCTTAGTAAATGGTTATTCAAACTGCTTAATGAGGAAGGAACTTGGCAGTCCTTACTCAGAAATAAATATCTGAGTTCCAAAAGCCTTACTCAGGTCCATTCAAAACCTGGGGATTCACATTTCTGGAAAGGTTTGCTAAAGGTCAAAGATGATTTTCTAGGATGTGGGACATTTATAATAAAAGATGGCTCACAAACCAGATTTTGGGAGGATATATGGATAGAGTCCTCACCTCTTAAAGACCAATTTCCTAACTTATATAACATAGCCAATTATCCACACGTAACAGTGCGGACTGTTATGAATCAAGTGCCTCTTAATGTCTCCTTTCGCAGAGCTCTAGCTGGGGATAGGCGGATAGCTTGGCAAAATTTAGTAGCTAAACTAGCTAATATTCAACTTTCTAATGAGAGGGATATCTTTAGTTGGGACCTACATAATAATGGTCAGTTCTCAGTGCAGTCGATGTACCTGTATTTCATAAGCCAACAAATTCCTTTTACCCATAAATTTATCTGGAAGTTGAAGGACCCCTAAAGATAAAAATTTTCCTTTGGTACCTTCAGCGAGGGGTAATATTAACAAAGGATAATTTAAATAAAAGGAATTGGACTGGTAGTAAAAAGTGTTGTTTCTGTGATTGCAATGAAACAATTAAACACCTCTTTTTTGATTGCCACTATGCGAAAACTATTTGGAACATTGTTCAGATAGCAACTGGGTTAACCCCTCCTAGCTCCACTACACACATGCTTGGAAGTTGGCTAACAGGCATTCGGCGAGTGGATAGAAAATTGATTTTTGTGGGGGTTGCTGCTATTATTTGGGCAATTTGGTGTTCTCGTAATGACATTATTTTTGAGAAAAAACCAAATCCTTCCTTTTTGCAGACTATATTCAGGGGGTCATACTGGCTGCGGTTTTGGGCGCTGCTGCAGCGTGAGGACACAAAGGAAAAAATCCGTTTGGCAAGCAAAGCGTTCGAGGTTGTTGCCATGGACGTCTTCGCCAAGAATGGGTGGCCAAATAATAATAGACTTTGCTTTTGATTTCTCTTTATTTGAGTGTACTCCCCTTTTACATTTGTCCAGTGTTTGAGCTGGGATTTTTGTAAGGATTGGCTATGTGCGGATGCAGAGGCCGGGTTTTCCCATTTCCAAAAAAAAAAAATATCACTGATCGCATCTCTGAAATTCTGTTTACTGACGCATGCAATATATATGCTGAAATAACTTTCTGGAGTATAAGTGCAAATGTTGCCTCGTGGATGCATGCAGTGCGTGTCAATGGTTTCGTTTGCAAGGACCCAATGGCGGTGAACGCGGATGACTTCTTGAAGGCTGCCAACCTCGACAAGCCTAGGGATACGATGACCAGCAAGGTTGGGTCCAACGTTACCTTGATTAACATCATGCAGATCCATGGCATCAACACCCTCGGCATCTCACTGGCACGCATCAACTACGCACCCTTAGGTGAGAACCCACCACACACCCACCCACGTGCCACCGAGATCCTCACGGTGCTTGACAAGGACCCTTAGGTGAGAACCCACCACACACCCACCCACGTGCCACCGAACACGTCACCCTCGCTCAACAAGGGTGACGTGTTCGTGTTCCCTGTGGGTCTCATTCACTTCCAATTCAACCCTAATTCCCACATGCCAGCGGTTGCAATTGCTGAACTTAGTAGCCAAAACCCTGGGGTCATCTCCATTGCCAACGCTGTGGAGATGACCCCAGGTGAGAACCCACCTACGCACCCTTAGGTGAGAACCCACCACACACCCACCCACGTGCCACCGAACACGTCACCCTCGCTCAACAAGGGTGACGTGTTCGTGTTCCCTGTGGGTCTCATTCACTTCCAATTCAACCCTAATTCCCACATGCCAGTGGTTGCAATTGCTGAACTTAGCAGCCAAAACCCTGGGGTCATCTCCATTGCCAACGCTATGTTCGGGTCAAAGCCACCGATCTCAGACGATGTTTTGGCTAAGGCGTTTCAAGTGGAAAATGTTGTAGGGGTGGCCCTGATCTAAACCCAGCCGGCCTGCTAAGGGATTGTAAAGCCCAAAATGGGATGTGTGTAATGACATAAGCACCCCTACGAGATATACATGAGTGTAAAGACATACTTGTAAAATACTCCCTATGTGAATATATATATATATATATGTATGTATATATATATATATATAACATGGGTACCATGGTGCCCAGGCTCCATGATTAAGACTTTTCATCCATGATTGAGACTTTCCATTCATTATTAAGACTTTCCATCCTGATATTATATATCATTGCACTTGCACGCATCTAAAATCAATCCAAAGGCAGGGAGGCTTGGTGCCCGGGCACCCTGGTGTCCCATTTCAGCGTCCTATATATATATGGCTACCCTGAATATGGGGAAGGGGCAATCATTGTTCATCTGTCATCTCCACTACCATACCCTCACTTTACTGTTTGGTCTGTAACCACAACAGTTGGCGCCATCTGTGGGGAAGACTGAGCAAGCCCTTGAGACTTGAAGAAGGATGGCACCCAAGAAAGCTTTATCATCGGCAGCAAAAAAGAAGAGGAGCACGACGGCGGCGCTCACCAACGCCAGAGCCTCTGCATCAACAGCTGGCGTGGATGGTAACGCTGGTGCTGCGACCGCCGACGTCGGCACCCACGGCATGACGGCCGACCCCACCCCGGGCGCGGCGATCGGCTCTGGTAGTACCGACCGGGTCGCTGGGAGCGGTGACGCCAATGCCCACGTTGGCACGGCCACTACCCCCGCACCCGGCGTGGGAGCGGCGAGCGGCTTCGGCGGCAACGTCGGCCGTGTCACCAACCTTGGAGTCCACCGCACTGGCACGCCGAGTAGCTCCGAAGCGCAAGCCATAGTCGCCGCCAACCCGGGGGTTTGTGCCCGCGCTCAGGCCGGGGCAACCACCTTGACGGTGGAGAATGCTCTACTGACGGCCCTTGGCACGCTGCAGCGCGAGCTGGCGGACCTCCGCGGGGCCGTGCGAGACATACAAGAGGCTCGGAGCCAACAAATCCCACCGGTGGCGGCGGCAGAGCATACGCCAGAGCGGGTGGACAGCCGCGATGCCCCAACATACAGTCACGTCCCGCTTCGGCGCGTGGATCTGGAGTCCCCCCTCTCCACAGGCCTGCAGCAATCGCCGTGGCCGGTGTACTTCATGTTCCCCACCACCATCAAGCCGTATAAAGGCGACACGGACCCCCTGCAGTTCGTGCGTGTGTACGAAACCACCATCGAAACCGTAGGCAGGGATGACTCCACCAAGGCGAAGGGGCTACGCTTTGCGTTACAGGGAGTAGCGCTCTCTTGGTTTTTCACCATAGAGCCGAACTCCATCTACGCGTGGGAGCAAATCCATGATCGTCTCTACAACAACTTTCAGGGAAATTACGTCGAGCGCGTCGACGTGGATCAGCTTTTTGCTATCAAGCAAAATCCCTCAGAGAAGCTGCGAGAGTACTTCAAGCACTTCGCCAAGGTGCGCTGCCAGGTCAAGGACGTCAACGAAACCACAACCATCATCAAGTACATAGTTGAGCTCCCAAATCTACTCTACGAACCCATAGTGCGAACTCAACCCATGTTTCATTACATTTGGCCCAACGATATTGAACTGCTCATGAAATGCATATATGCGAACACCGCTATTCTGGACTATGCTCTTCCTATCATGAGCTGTCATATAAAATATATACATATTTATGTCGTATCCTTGCCATGTCATAATTATAAATTTTGGTCCTTTTGCCAACCATCATAGCATATTATCACTTGATGACATCCTAGTGAATCACACCTTAACCATTCGTTGAATCGATGGTTGTGCTCTCTTGTTATCCAAACCTCCGACCAATTTGGATTCTGTTGGCGTACCATGTCTTTGGGCTCGGCGATATACAGGGACACTTTGGTCATGTGCTGCAAGATGGTGAAATGGGCTTAAGCGTACGTATCTAGATCATGAGTGATTGGTTTCCTTTCGATGGTCCGATACCCTCCAACCTCCCCTCATAATGAGATAGAGGCACACCTATCGGTTCGACCTTAAGCATGTAATCGACACAAAACTCAATGGCTTCTTCAATTGCATAACCTTCGATGATGCTGCCCTCCGGCCGATATTGATTCTGTACATAGGACTTTAAAATTCCTATGTACCTCTCGAATAGGTACGTATGACATAGGAACATAGGGCTGCATATTTTTATCTCTTTCACAAGGTGAACAATGAGATAGACCATAATATCAAAAAAATAATGAAGGAAAATACATCTCAAGATGACATATAGTCAAGGAGAAAGGTCGTACATACATAGGTTCATAGGTCAGGTGTTGTGCCGGTTGCTCATGTTACCGATAGGATTATATTCATTCCATCTGTACTCAACCCAAACCTTATATTCCTTGGTTCCGCATCTCATCCATTACACATAAAACCACAGTGTTCTATAAGGACGACAATGTACATCAAAATTTTTCTTCTGTGTTTCCTTTGCATGAATTGCTAGCATATTAATTATACCTTTTCTTATGGTGCCGATTACCAGAGGTTCTAAATTGTACTCCTGCCACCAACGTCCAAGTACCTAGCTAGGTATAGATAGTGAGCAGGTGGAGACTATTTAGTTGTTTGTGATGATCATATGTACCTAGCTAGGTATAAGCTGGTTGTGTTTATGGAGGACTGCTTTGGCGGAGTAGTGTTGTATATGTACGGGGTCATGTGATGTCTAGCGTGAACCGCAATCTACAAGCTAGCAAACATGCAAACAGGTGCAGGTGAGGATATTTTGGAACAAGCCAAAAAGGATGACTAGATTGCTATTTTATTGAACCAGTAGTCTTGATTAAAACATTTACTCACAAATAAAGCATTTGAATCGTATGTTACATATACCGCCTTGTGCCAGCTTTCCTGTTTTTGCATTCGTTGTATCGTGCAAGTAACAATCTGATTCGACTCCGAGATAGATCTAGATAACCACTCCCGAAAAAATGGTGGCAAGTAAAGGTTGTTTACTTGGAAATGTGTCGGCCCCCAGATTTTTAATCCAGAATTCTTTATATATAACATCACTAATCTGTGGATCAGCAGCTAGTGCACACAGTAAGTTTATTGAATATCAAACACATATCTCGCTAAATATAAAAATATAATATAATATTAAATAATGCATAAATTAACCTAATGGTCTGACTTACAACACGAGCCAACCAAGCTGAAACATATAAAGAACAACAGCGAAAATGGAAACAACACCCGGATGGGACTATCAGGATATGCGCACCCTCAGGATATTAATCAACAGGTGAACTCGTTCCTAAATAAATTTAGTTTTAATTTAGTGAAGTGCTAAAGAGCACTTGAGTGTTTTTGGGATTGAGAGCACTCAGATTTTGGGGCGTTGCATCTCCTCCAACGAATCTCCAATACCCCCAAAAAAACGAATCTAGGCCGTTAGATCTCCATGCAACAGATTTCCCATACCACCCCTCTCCAAAAAATATGTGTGCTCCGAATCTGGAAGGTTGGATGGAGATCCAACGTCCAAAAAAAATCTAAGTGCTTCTAACCCCAAAAAATACTTGAGTGCTCCCTAGACACCATGTTTAATTTATCTAAGAACTAGTTAATTACTACTTAATACTAGTATGTAAGTTCTTAGATTTGTGCGGAGGATGTGCAAGGAAAATATATGCATGCAGCCAAAGAAAGCAAAGGAATAACACGCTGCATTACAGAAGGGCGGGCGCTGTGTGTGTGCATGCATGAAGCAACAACACCCGCAGCCACAGGAGCCGAAGCAATCCCACGTGAAGAGAGGCGTTTGTCAAAGAGGAGTCATTGAATTGCTACATTCTCATTTGTTGGTTACGCAAATAAAGCAGTGTAACGGTTACACCATAGAATTTTTCTGTGAAAGAGAGGCGTTTGTCAAACAAGAGTCATTTAATTGCTACATGAGAAGCACTGCCGCAGCCACCCATGGGAAAACTAATACAAGGGGCTGGCTGTCCTTTCAATTGGTGACACAAGAAAAAAGAAGACTCGGTATGTGTGTTGGTTGGTGACACAAGGAAAAAGAAGACTCCGCATGTGTGCCTTTCACTGAAGCAACTCCGTCTTTTTGTTTGTTACTTGCTTGGAGTCCGAACTGAGTCAATCAATCTACTTGACTTGTTCTTTTGTTCACGAGTTCACGCCACCGCACGCAGCGGCTATATAAGCACATCCATCACCTCCCTGACCAAAGCATCAACCAAGCTAAACACAAGCAGCATCAGGAGAAATAGCAATACCAAAAACAGCAGAAAGCCTAATTACGACAAGATGGCCTCCTCCTCTTCCTTCCTTCTCCTGGCTGCTCTTCTTGCATTGGTCTCATGCCAGGCCATCGCCTCTGATCCTAGCCCTCTGCAAGACTTCTGCGTCGCCGATATGCACTCTCCAGGTACATACATACTTGATTTCAATGATGTTCTTCTATCATATCACTGATCGCATCTCTGAAATTCTGTTTACCGACGCATGCAATATATGTGCTGAAATAACTTTCTGGAGTATAAGTGCAAATGTTGCCTCGTGGATGCATGCAGTGCGTGTCAATGGTTTCGTTTGCAAGGACCCGATGGCGGTGAACGCGGATGACTTCTTCAAGGCTGCCAACCTCGACAAGCCTAGGGACACGATGACCAGCAAGGTTGGGTCCAACGTTACCTTGATCAACGTCATGCAGATCCCTGGCCTCAACACCCTCGGCATCTCACTGGCACGCATCGACTATGCACCCTTAGGTGAGAACCCACCGCACACCCACCCACGTGCCACCGAGATCCTCACGGTGCTTGAAGGTACACTCTACGTCGGCTTTGTCACGTCCAACCAACCTCCTCCACTTCCAAACAAGCTCTTCTCTAAGGTGCTGAACAAGGGTGATGTGTTTGTATTCCCTGAGGGGCTCATCCACTTCCAATTCAACCCTAACCCCCACATGCCAGCTGTTGCAATTGCTGCACTTAGCAGCCAAAACCCTGGGGTCATCACCATTGCCAACGCTGTGTTCGGCTCAAAGCCACCGATCTCAGACTTTGTTTTGGCTAAGGCGTTTCAAGTGGAAAAGAAGACTATAGACTGGCTCCAGGCTCAATTCTGGGAGGACAACAACTACTAATTAAATCGAGCCCCGATGGTTGTCCAAGGAGAATACATATTTTGCAATTGGCGCACTGTGTTTTAACTTGTATGTTACAATATGGAAAATAAATGGTGGTATTTCTATATATACTACCTATGCGTGCCTGTGAGCCCCAAATATTTATCTGAATGATGTCGTAATATGATATTATGGTATGCTTATGTTGTCCCTTAATAAAAGGAATACAAGGGTGCCCTTCGCCCATGTTAGAAAAGAAACTTACATGAAGTTGAGAGATGGACATGTTTTTTTAAAACTGTAAAAGGTTTGTTGATGATTGTACATGCTTGATGCGACGGTATATAGTACACTCATCATCGCTCGCCAGGGCCGGAGAGGAAAATTACTTACTATAAAAAGGCTTATATTCGACGTCTCATTACAGACGGTTGACCTAAACCACCTGTGTAAAATACAATCACAGACATTTTAGGTTTAAAAACCATATGTATTGCTGCCAGCGCTACAAATCATTTGTAAAGAGATAATATCACAGACGGTTTATGATAAGAACCGTCTGTGATATTGTGAAATATCACAGACGGTTTTTTATTTAAACCGTCTATGATACTTCACAGACGGTTTGTAAATGAAGTTATCACGAATAGGTTGTATTAAAAACCATCGGTGATATGTTTTCCGCCTCGCAATCCCTTAAAATTTCATAATCTCCCACCTGAGTCTAAGTAGAATTCTGTTCCAAGACACTTTTAGTAAAATGGGCATAACTTTTGCATACGGTGTTTGTTTTCGACATTCTCCTACTCATTGGAAAGCTAACGATGAGTCCGATCCAAAAAAAACTGACTGGCTTGTGATCATCACCTTATAAGACCGCTAAAATTGGCCATCTTTAGCCTCAAATTTGCGTCGCAAGTTTTTGGTTTCTATTTTTACCGAATTTTTGATGTTCTATTCAGAACTTGGGGTTCGCGTCAACTGCAAAGTTGTAGATCTCATTGAAACCTTTCAAATGAGCATATATATGCCATATACTAGATATTTACATTACACCGATATATATATATATATATATATATATATATATATATATATATATATATATATATATATATGTTGTGGCTACAGGCCAAACAGAGAGAGAGATGGTAGTGGAGAGTGATGGAGATGAGTATAATGGCTTGCCTTCTCCCCATGGCCTGTATTCATATATATGTACACATGAGGAGTGCTTTTACAGTTATACCCTTACATCTGGTTATCCCCTCTGGGGGCACTTATGTCATTACACATGGCCTATTCTGGGCCTTATAATCTCCTATCAGGCCTACTGGGTTTAGGTGGGGGCCACCCCTACAACAGGAGCCTCTCATGGTAAAAGGCTTCACGGGGCCGAAGCCATGTTGCCGAGTCCTTTGGCCCCCTCCGTCCCCGCGGCCTGTGAACTTTTCCAAACTTGACCCGGGCTGGGCTGCAGCCGAAGTAGACGCGCGCCGGGGGCGTTGCACCGGCACAGGTCAGCGTAGCGGGCCCCTGATCCGCCGCATGAGCCTTAAGTGATAAGGGACGTGCCGCGACGCTCGATCTGCCGGCCGTCCACGCGGTGAAGCGTGCTTGGCGCGGTGCGGGCGTTTGAGGCGTCGTGACCATTAATATGGCGGCGGACTCCCGGCAGTTGGACTTCTGCCGATTGGCCTTCCGCCGGTTGGCTCCCTTGCTGATGGGGTATATATATGGCGCTGGTGCGGCATTTCTCCTGCGTATATTGTGATAGAAGCTGCTCCCCTAAAATGGGCCCTTGCCGTGCATCAACATTCCTGGGTGACGCTGAACGGCTAGGGGAATGTTGATGCACAGAAGGAGGTCCATTTTTCTTGGGAGCTTGATCAGCGCCGGTTATCGACAGCCAGCCACGCTTCCTGCCCGCGCACCGCGCTTCCACAGGCGACAGCAAGGTCTGCCCTGTTTTTCTTAACAGGCCTACCTACAGTCGGCGTTCCTGATGGAGCCCGCCGGCATCACCTTTTATGTTGATGCACTGTAGGTGGTCTGTTAAGGAAAACGAGGCAGACTTTGCGGGACAAGACCCCCGCCTTTGCGGCGCCCCGCCGAAGTAGACGCGCGTGCTCCGTCCCCTACCCTTCGAACGGGTGGCAGCGGAGCTGGCGCCCAGCCGAAGTAGACGCGCGCGCTCCGTCCTACCCTTCGAACGGATGACAGCGGAGCTGGCGCCCAGCCGAAGTAGACGCGCGCGCTCCGGCCCCTACCCTTCGAACGGGTGGCAGCGGAGCTGGCGACCTTGCGTCGCGAACATCGCCACGCGTGCGGTGACTTGAGATCTCGCGATGCGGTCTTGCGCTGTAAAGGTGCCTATACCGTGCGACCCGCCTCGGCGTGCACGGGGCACGTGGCGGCTTATGACTGATGCGCGACGGGATGTGAACGGTTGCGTGCTCGCGACCGCTCGCCTCTTCCCTAGGCAAGGGGGACACGGGGCGGGCGACGAATGGCGCAGCGCCGATGCTGTTGTGATCCCCTGGCCCATTAGTCCGCCTTTAATAGCGGCTAGGGAGCGTCGTGCTGTGACGACCCTTGGCGCTCGTGGTCGTGGCCTTTCAGCTTTGGGTATGGGGAACAGCGCTAGACAGGCGATTGTACGACTGCGGTCGCGTCCCGCACGCGGGCCGATGCGACGCTTCGGTACTCGGGCGAGGTGGCTTAAAGTAGCCCCGCGACCGTGCCCCCGCAGTTGTACGCCCCCTTCTTGCTTGCGCCGCCTTCCATACTCGCGTAGTGTTTTTTGCCGCTGGCCTCCTTTCCCGGGGAAGCAATGGCGTCTGATGGCAAGCGTGGTCAGGCGGGTGGTGTCTGCGGCATTCGCCGGCGGTCTTCGCTGTTGGAGGTGAAATACACGCTCCAAGAGCGCGACCCGGCGGCGGCGGACAAGGAGTGGTTGGTGGGGGAGGAGGGAGGCACGTTCTCCGGCGAGCTAGGCCCCTCGCTCGTGATCGAGAAGACGATTTAAGGGCTTCTGCGCGCGGGGAAGTTGTCCGAGCGCCAGGAGGTGCGATTGCCCGCCGCCGATGAGACGGAACCGCATCCCGAGAGGTCGGAGGCGGTCGTGTTCGTTGCCTTTTTCGACGCGGGACTCCGCATCCCCGCGGCGGCTATCGTGGGCGACGTGCTGCGGACCTTCGGGCTGGAGCTGGCGCAACTGACTCCAAACGCCGTGGCCCGGCTTGCGGTGTACAGCTGGGCCTTGCGCTCGGGGGCATGTTGGCCCAGCGCCTCGCTGTTCGCCTATCTTCACGAGGCACGGTGCCAGCCCAAGGACCGGAAGGACGGGACGCTGTCAAGCTTCGGTAGCGTCACCTTTATTCTTCGACCGTCGTGCAAGAAGCTCTTCCCTACGAACTCAACTCGCGGGAAGTGGGAGTCTTACTGGATGAAGCGGTGGTTCTACCACCGTGTGGAGAGCGGGAGCGGCCTTGAGTGCACAGGCCGACCGATCACGTTCAAACCCTCGCCCGGCCGGACGCTCGGTGACGAGGACAGGCGGAGGGCTCAGCGGCTTGTAGGCGTGGCCGCCCGCCTCAACATGCGCGACCTCGCCGAAGAGTATGTAATGTACGGCGTGGCCCCGCTCGCCCGCGACTGGCGTGTTGCCGCCGAGAGGCGTCGAGACGACAATGTTGCACCATCGCTCTGCTTGCTGCCGGCACCCTCCAGTCTTCGTAAGCCTGGACCGCGTCTCTCCTTCGTTCACGCGAAATGCGCTATATGCTGATGCTATCTCCGTTGCTTCAGGGGTTTGCTTGGAGGAGGCGGAGCAAGCAGCGCGCGTATTCCTAGGGCTGTACACCGGCAGGGAGCACGAGCAGCGCGCGTCTGCTATCGCCGAGGCGGGGCTGGGGCGAATAAACCGCGTGTGCGAGGCCCTGGGCCTTGCCGTGCCGGACCGTGTCGCTCCAGACGACGGTGCGGCGAAGAGGAAGAAGGCACCGTCTCGGAAGAGGGGCCGCAGCGGGGCGCCTGCCGCGCTTGGCGCGGCAGCTACTACTGCTGCTAGTGCTCCCGAGGGCGCGGCGGACACGGAGTCGGACTCGGCGAGGTATGCCAATTCAGGCTTGGGTGGCGCGGACGCCGAAGGCGAGGTATCTTCGGCGAGCACCCCGGACGGCAGGCTTGAACCCATGCGGACCGGCGATGCTGAGGTGGAGCCTCCGGCCGTGGCCGGTGTGGTGCCGGAGGCGCCCTCCACGGGGGCGCACGGAGCCATGCTACCTTTACCGACAGCGGCAGAAACCGAGGTGCCCCCTGCGACAATTGCCACCGCAGAACCTTCACCCCCGGGCGCTGCAACCGCGGGGGCTTCCCCAGCCGCGACTGCGGGGGCAGTATCGCTGCCGGCTGCCCCGGCTAAACGGCCGTGCGTGCGGCCGGGGCTCCACCGGACACCACGGGGATTCGTCGTGGCCACGGGCGTCAGAAGCTTGTGGGACTCCAGTGCAAATGCCAGAGACCCTGCGGCATATGCGCCTTCCGCCCCTCTAGCCACGCCGCCCGTCGCGCAGGGACAGCCGCCACCTGCCCCGAACGCGGAGGCTTCTGCCCGCGGCGGGACCATTCCTTCTGCGGGGGCTTACGCCACTGCCGCCCCGCCCGGGGATGGGGGGGCGAGTCCCCGAGACCCTCCTTCTGCTACCGAAGGTAGGGTGGCTTAGCTTACTCTGGTGTATTCTTTCATGCCTTACGGTGCTCACCTGCAGCCTTGTTTGCAGCGCAGCTCATTCCGGAGAGGGAGCACTTGGCGGACCAAGAAACCTCCGCGCGCGTGAGCCCCGCGGACTTCGTGCCGCCCCCAGAGACGCTGAGGGCGTGGCACGGGATTGTGAATGACGCGGCCATCAGCGTCGACCCGCAAGTGCTGCAGGCCTATGGGGCAGGGCGCCTCGAAGACGCCTTCGAGGTGTCTGGGGTGAGGGTAAGTAGTCATGCGACAACGCCTGTGCTGGCTAATCTTGCTAAGTCTTTCCCTTCTGCAGACACTTGTGCTGGGGCAGGCCTTGCAAACGGCCTATGCTCGTGGCCGAAAGGCGCTCGAGGATAGGTTGCGGGCCGCCGAGGAGGAGCTACACGAAGCTTCTGGAGCTCGCTCTGCCCAGGACGCCCGCATCCGCCAGCTGGAAACGGAACGCGCCGAAGCGAGGGCACACGCCGAGGGAGTTGTTGCATCGGCGCGGGAGTCGGCCGCGGAAGCTGCGCAACAGAAGTTTGCGGCGGAGCGCGACGGGCTCCTGGAACAGGTCGCCTCGCTAGAGAAGGAAAAAGGCGAGCTTGCCTTGACTCTCGCGGAGCTTAACCAGACGCTTGGCGACGCCTTGGTGGTTGCGTGGGACGCCCTGCAAATGCTGGAAGTCCACCTCCAGAGGCTTGTGGCTGAAGTGTCGGACCACGCCTTCGGCCCGGAGGAGTTGCTGCGGGCCCTTCGCTGGATCCATGACGCCGCTGACGTTGCCCGCGGGGCTGCGACGACCTTTGGCGACCACTGTGCCTATGTGGCGTCGTGCCTGGTGTGCGCCCTCCTTCGGCACCGTGGTTGCACGCACATCGCCGAGCTGGAGAACCCTCAGCTGGAGATGCCCGGCGGGGCCGGAGTGATGTCCGGTGAAGTCCGTGCCGTCCACGGCCCCGTCAAATTCTTCTACGAGCGCATCTGGGACTACATCGGGATAGCCGCCACGGAGGTCGAGCTTCGGAAGTCCCTTCGTGGTGGGGGGAACCTCGGCCAATTTCTGAATGAAGTCCCGCGGCGCGACGAGGGCGGCGCTGAGGTCCCGCGGCGCGACGAGGGTGTCGCAGAGGCCTCCGAAGATGCCATAGGCTCACAGGTGCGGCGCCAACGTGGCTAGGTGTGGGCATGCGTTGTAGCGTCTGCCCCTTAATTGAATGAAAAAAGTGCGTGTTTGCTTCACGAACTGATTACTTGCCTTTATCCCGGGCAGCTTCCTTGCTCGGGGCGACTGCTCGCGTCTGGCCTTGCGACCCGGCGGCGCCTTCGACGCTGGCAAAGGGCCGAGGAGTCGTTGAACTTTTGGGCAAGCCGGCCTTGCGAGGCCCCAACTGTAGCGCACGTTAAGGACGAGCCCGCGGGATAGCGGCTTAGAACGGCAAGGATGCTGCCGGACCTTTGTACTTGTGTGATTTTTCCGATATGCAAATTTTCTGTCATCTTAAGATATGCGCTGTGTGTTGATGCCGCTTCGGGTTCACCGGCACGCCACATGCTGCGCGGGGACAGGCTCTCCACGTTCGACGCGCGCCGTTGGCGAAGTAGTCGCGCAAGGGTTCCTTAGAACGGCGCTTGCGGGGGCAGTCCTTGGCGCCTCACCTTTTTACTGTCCCTAGACGGGCGGGTGCAGAGGCGGACCTTGACGCTTCGCCTTTTTACACACTTAAGGAGCACCAGGCTTCGCCTTTTTATAGTCCGTAGACTGGCGTGTGCGGAGGCGGACCTCGGCGCTTCGCCTTTTTATAGTCCGTAGACTGGCGTGTGCGGAGGCGGACCTCGGCACTTCGCCTTTTTATAGTCCGTAGACTGGCGTGTGCGGAGGCGGACCTCGGCACTTCGCCGTTTTATAGTCCGTAGACTGGCGCGGGCGAGGGTGGAAGTGCGCGCACATTCCGTTCCTCTTGCTCCTCCTGGCGGGGGTAGCCTCTGGCGCGCTGTGTCTTCGTCAACGCGCGCTGCGCTCACCTCCCGCAGTACGCGAGGGTAAGCCTCGCCCCGCTGCGATTAATACTCGTGTCCTCCGCTCGCGGTGCAAAACGTGTGGGAGGCCTCCGTAGCCTTATTTATGCTCCGCAGGGTATGCACAGGGACGAGGTTCCCGGCATGCGCGGAACCCGCGTCTTGTTTAGACTCCGTAGACTAGTGCGTGCGGAGGCGGACCTCGACGCTACAACTTCCTTTATAGTCCGGAGACTCGCACGTGCGGAGGCAGGCCTCTACGCTACGTCTTATTTAAAGTCCGTGGACTAGCGCGTGCGGAGGCGGACCTCGACGCTACGACTTCCTTTATAGTCCGGAGACTCGCGCGTGCGGAGGCAGACCTCGACGCTACGTTTTATTTGAAGTCCGTGGACTAGCGCGTGCGGAGGCGGACCTCGACGCTACGACTTCCTTTATAGTCCGGAGACTCGCGCGTGCGGAGGCAGACCTCGACGCTACGACTTCCTTTATAGTCCGGAGACTCGCGCGTGCGGAGGCAGACCTCGACGCTACGTCTTATTTAAAGTCCGTGGACTAGCGCGTGCGGAGGCGGACCTCGACGCTACGACTTCCTTTATAGTCCAGAGACTCGCGCGTGCGGAGGCAGACCTCGACGCTACGTCTTATTTAAAGTCCGTAGACTGGTGCGTGCGGAGGCGGACCTCGACGCTACGTCTTATTTAGAGTCCGTAGACTGGCGCGCGCGAGGGCGTCCCCCCGTTGCGTCTTTTGTTTATACTCAGGCCCGTCACCCTTGCCTACGGCGAGTGCACACGCGGACGTGCGACTTCGATTTATACTTAGTCCCGTACCCCTGGCTACGGCGAGTGCACACGCGAACGTGCGTCTTTGTTTATACTTAGGCCCGTCACCTTTGGCTACGGCGAGTGCACACGCGAACGTGCGACTTCGATTTATACTCAGTCCCGTACCCCTGGCTACGGCGAGTGCACACGCGAACGTGCGTCTTTGTTTATACTCAGGCCCGTCACCTTTGGCTACGGCGAGTGCACACGCGAACGTGCGACTTCGATTTATACTCAGTCCCGTACCCTTGGCTACGGCGAGTGCACACGCGAATGTGCGTCTTTGTTTATACTCAGGCCCGTCACCTTTGGCTACGGCGAGTGCATACGCGAACGTGCGACTTCGATTTATACTCAGTCCCGTACCCCTGGCTACGGCGAGTGCACACGCGAACGTGTGTCTTTGTTTATACTCAGGCCCGTCACCTTTGGCTACGGCGAGTGCACACACGAACGTGCGACTCCGATTTATACTCAGTCCCGTACCCCTGGCTACGGCGAGTGCACACGCGAACGTGCGACTTCGATTTATACTCCGGGAACGCGCGCGCTGGCCAAGCCTGCGCGCGCCTCCCCCTCGTAAAAGATTGTTGGCAAACAGCGATCTGCATTACATCCCCGTTTGCGCAGGTAAGCAATTACAAGGGGTGGATATACTAACCGTTTGTCCTTGGTGCAGCCAAAGCCTCTAGTCGCTAGACATCTGCAGGGCCCGCCAAGGCGCCTCTGAATGGCCCCGCGGACCCCCGCGCTGTGACGCCAGCTCTAAGAGCGCCGCTGGGCTTCGCGACGCAGGTGCCTGGCACCTGGCTCGATGCGCCGGGCCATATCCTGGTCGCCTCGAACGGTGATGATGGTCCGGGGACCCGAGATCTTCATGCATAGATAACCGTGATGTGGTACCGCGCCGAAGGAGTTGAGGATTGGGCGCCCTAATATGGCATTGTAGGGGTACGGAAGGTTGACCACGTCGAAGGTGGCATCTTCGGCCCGCACATTGTTGTCTTGACCGAAGGAGACTTGAAGACCTATTTGGCCCAGCGCCCGCAGGGGCTATCCCCCGAAGCCCTGCAGTGGGATTCCTGAGGGCCCTAGGCGGCTTCGAGGGATCCCCATCTGGTCGAAGGCCACCACAAACAATATGTTCGCGGAGCTACCGCCGTCCACCAAGACACGCCCCAGTCGCATCCCGCGATAGTGACCCGGATGACCAGGGGGTCCTGATGAGGGAAGTCCACGCCTTGGGCGTCGTCGGGTGTGAATGTGACTTCGTGCTGCGCCCAGTCCGGCGGTGCTTGCGCTGGGTATGTCGCCACGTGATGTAGTCTTCGCGCATAGGCCTTCTGCTGGCGTGCTGAGGCGAATTCCAGCATAGAGCCTCCGGATATGACGTTAATGACCCTGCGGTGGGTTGCCTCCGGGGCCTGCAGCGACAGGAGGCCCTCCCGAGGCTGCTGTACGTGAGCTTGGATCCGTAAGGGGCCTTCCTGGGGTTGCATCCCTTGCGCCTGTACCTGCATGGGGGCCTCGTACGGGAATTGGACGTGGGCCACCGCAGGCGGACGTGTCTCCGGGTTCCTGTCCCTAGCGACGCTATCGCGGAGCGCCGCGATGGAGGCGCAGGTGCGGGTATCGTGGTTGCCGCTGCCGTGGACTACGCACCAGAGTCCCTGGTGCTGGTCGTCGTAATCTCCACGACTTTTATCGTCGCGGCCCCGGCCACGGCCGCGCCCCCGGCCTCGGCGCCCCCGACCGCCTCGGCCCGCGGGAGCGCCCTCGTCGGAACCGCCTTCAATGTCGAGGACGTACTGGTTTCGCCTCGACCTCTGCTGGCCGCGCTTGGGCCGATCGGACGACTCCTTATGCGAGGCGTCCCTGCGGTCGGGCGTATCCCTGGACGACTCCTGCTTACGTTTTCCCTTCGAAGAACCGTCCTTCGGCGGATCTTCGGCTTTTGCCGAGGCTCCGGCCTGGTTAGTACGGAGTCGTCACCTTGCCTTCACCGCGCGTCCTCTTCTGCCCTGGCGTATTCCTCCATTTTGTCGAAGAGCTTCGCCACCGTCTTGATTGGCTTTCGCGCATTGTACTCGGCCATCGGGCCCGGACGAAGGCCCTGTATGGCTGCATTAACGATGGTGGTTTCATTAACGTTCTTCACTTGGCATCGAATCTTGGCGAAGCGTTTGAAGTAGTCCCGAAGCTTCTCCGAGGGTTTTTGCTTCACAGCGAAGAGTTGGTCCGCGCCGACTCGCTCGACATAGTTTCCTTGGAAGTTGTTGTGAAGGCGGTCGCGAAGCTGCTCCCACGCGTAGATGGAGCATGGCTCTATGGTAAAGAACCAAGAGAGCGCCACTCCTTGCAGCGCGAGAGGGAGTCCCTTCGCCTTCGTGGTGTTGTCTCCGCCCGCGGCTTCGATCGCGGTTTCGTACACGCACACGAACTCGCGGGGGTCCGTGTCGCCTTTGTACAGGTCGATGGCGCTAGGAAACTTGAAGTCTTCAGGCCATGCCGCCTGCTGCAGTCCTGCCGAAAGCGGGGACTCCAGATCTACGTGCCGCAGCGGCGCACGGCTAGACGTGGGGGCTTCGCGACTGTCCGCCCTCTCCGGCGTGGGCTCGGGCGCGATTACTGGCGCGGCCTGCTGGCTCCGAGCCTCTTGCATATCGCGGACGGCTCCACGAAGGTCCCCTATCTCCCGCTAGAACGCGTTGAGGGCTGCTAGTATGGCGCTTTCCACCGTAGGCGCTGTCGGGGCCGCCGGAACACCCAGCGGATGGGTCGGTGCAGGGACCATCGCTTCGCGATCTCCAGATCCGCCGGATGCATCATTGCGGCTACCCCCGGCCACCTGATCCGTGCCAGCGACGGGGTTGGGTGTCGTTGTAGCGGCGCTGGCGGGGTCGGTCGCTGTAGTGCCAGCGACGGGGTTGGGTGTCGTTGTAGCGGCGCTGGTGGGGTCGGTCGTTGTAGTGCGAGCGTCGACGTCCGCGACCACTGCACCTGGCCGTCGTCAGCTCCTTCGGTCTTCTTTCCCTTCGCCGCCGCTGATGAAGCTTTTTTCGGTGCCATCCTTCTTCTTTGGTCTTCGGGCTTGTCCCTGTCCTCCCCACGGACGGCGCCAACTGTTGTGGCTACAGGCCAAACAGAGAGAGAGAGAGATGGTAGTGGAGAGTGATGGAGATGAGTATAATGGCTTGCCTTCTCCCCATGGCCTGTATTCATATATATGTACACATGAGGAGTGCTTTTACAGTTATACCCTTACATCTGGTTATCCCCTCTGGGGGCACTTATGTCATTACACATGGCCTATTCTGGGCCTTATAATCTCCTATCAGGCCTACTAGGTTTAGGTGGGGGCCACCCCTACAACAATATATATATTGTCTTTGTGCTCTAATTCACAGGCAGTTGGTATATAGAATCGTCTGTGATATGCACATCACAGACGGTTCTAGCTACCAACCATCTGCGTTGGGATAATATCACAGATGACTTGTATATTGAACAATTTGTGATAAAATGACCGATGGGCTCGTCGATCCTCCCCAACCCATTCCTAGCCAATAAAAACTCACCAAACCCCACCCCACTGATCATAGCTCTACCTCTCCCTCTATAAATACTCACCCAAACTCATCCCCACCGTTGCTCAAAAATCTCTCCAGACTCTTCCTCACTGTCCTCCTCCTCGACCCTGACCCCCAATGGCCCTTACGAAGTAGACGCCGATGGCTACCAAGACGGCACTCAAGTCAACACCGACGACGACATGCATCAAGGACATCTAGCTCACGCGTTGCATCAGTGGCGAGAGGGCCTAGGCATCAGCTCGTCGGCACAGTTTAGCTTCTACTGTCTGCTAGTATCTCTGTTTCTTCTATGTTCTTGCCATGTTTAAGAGTTGGATTCGTAGGATTAGGAGATGTGTTCTTGCTATGTTCTTGTTGTGTTAGATGGGTAAGCTTCTCGTTATCTTGTTATGCTGTAATAGTGGATTCTAATTGTAATGGAAATAGAATGTATTGTTGTGTTTGCTACTGTATTTGCTTGCTTTCAAATGGCATAGCTAACATTTTTTTCAGGCTAGCTAGCCAAAAATAAAAAAATTAGGTATAGAATGAACTATCATATACGGTTGTGGTATAAACTGTCTATGAAGGACTATCACAGACGGCTCGAACAAAAAACTCCGTGATTCTCGCACATCACAGACGGTTCCATCTACTAACCGTCTATGATGGAAAAGTATCATAGACGTTTGTAGGATCGAGAAGGCCAACTACAAGGGGTGAATATTCGTTTCTAAAATTCTCTCTTTTAAAATCTATTTGAGCTATTTGGCTAAACACAAGTATATAATGCGGAAGCTCAACTCAAATTGGTTTAGCACAAATAAAGCCTAAATCAACTAGTTCACCTAAGAGCACCAACTTGATGATTGTGTCAAGGTTTGCAAATCTAGAAAGATAAGTAATCAATTTAATTCTATGAATGTAAATTGCTTAAATGTAAATTAAGTACAAGAAAACAAACCACAAATGACATGGTCTTTTTTTTACCGTGGTGTTCGGAGACTTGCCAGTCTCCACTAGTCTACGTTAAGATTAGCCCAAACGAATTGGATTGCTCTATGAATTAAGCCAAAACACCTCAATCCACGAGTGGTAGCTCTTTCCCGCTTCAGGTAGGAGAGTTCCAACCTTCACACTTAGCCGGGTCTTCTCACAATCTTCTTTGAGAAGATCACCGCACACAACGCCTCCAACGCCATCTAGGAGTCGACAAACTCAAAGAGTAATAAGTCAATCCTCTTGTTTGACTCTCACCACGTGCAACGAATGCACAAGCTCAAATGGATACTCAATCCAACTCTAGAGGCAACACATGCATTCTAGATCTCCTCCTTGCTCACAAGGTGCAACACATGGACAATTAAGAATAGGACCTCACACTAGCTCAAGGAAGTGAAATGGAGTGTCAAAAGTCTTACCCCAATCGGCTACAAGGAGATATTTATACCCCACACAAGAAAACTAGCCGTTGGAGCCAAAATCCCGAAACAATAGGACAAAAGGAAGTACCGCTGGTCTCAGACCAGTACTACCACTCTGCTACGCCAACGGTCAGAAAAGTGACTGTTGTAGTCATAAACGGAAGTTCCGATAGCCAAAATTGGGTACTACCGCAACCGAAAGTACCGTTGTGGTTGAAAAGAAGTACCAATCACCTCGGGGACGAGATAACTCCACGAAGGTGTCTCTCTAGAAAAAACATACTGCCACACAGGCCAGTAGGTCTGACAATATGTAAGAATGCACTAATATGTAAGAATGTGATTTCGAATTAATACCTCTTTGATTTCACCTTTTCATCCAAATGAGACTAAGCAATATCATAATCAATAAACAAGGTTTGTCTCACAATTACATTTGTCATTATCACTAAGACCTCATAATTGTATTTGTCATTTATCACCAAAACCAACTTAATGGAGTTTGATCTTTCAACAGTTCTATATACCAACTGTCTGTGATACTCATCCATCACAGACGGTTGATAGCTAGAACCGTCTGTGATGTTTGAGTATCATAGATGGTTTTTGATTCGAGCTGTCTGTGATAGTATTCTTTACAGATGATTCTCGTTACAAACCATCTATGTCGTATTTATCACAGACACCTCACAAACCGTCTGTGATAACCTCCGATTATCACTAACCCATAAATTCAGATAGTTTAGAAAACCATCTGTGATGGCAATTTTGAACTGTCTATGATGATCCTTTCTGTAGTAGTGTTCCTGCCAATAATAGGTGTAACTGATCCAAGGGAATAATGACTTGAACTTTGTTCCAAGGGAAAACGGATCCAAATCCACTTAGATAAAGATTAGAGACTTAAAATTCAAATGAATACCTTAATTACACATTCACTATTTTAAAAAGGGCCTCATGATTTTTGGAGATGTGCAAATAATAGTTACATTTTTACATGGCTTAATTTGCCCTAATTAATCTTTTATGATAGGTGATTTACTAATTTTTGATGGCAAGCAAGGTTACCAAGATTTAATCTTCAAATAATTCAATATTGCATAACTCCTTATTCTAATATCCATAAATCAATTTTATTCTTTATTTTTATTTATAAATTAAGTTTTATCAAATTTCTCATTTAAATATTACTTAAACAATATTGATCTCCATAAATCCATAATTTAAATTGTATAGTTAAAACTCTTATGTACTTCTTATTTGTAACTAAATTATTTATCATATTTGAATTTTCAGAATTGATACGATTGGATGTTCGACCGTATCGACCGTTGGCCCACGTATCAGACACAGCACACTCCTTGGCCCATTCAGTATTTCTTTAACTCGCCCGCTCTTGTCCCACCTTCTCTCACTCTCTCCTCATTCCTCCCTTCTCTCACTCTCTTCCTGTCTCCGATGATACCCGACTAGACGACCACGAGCCTAGCCACCCTGTCCCTAGTGCTTGTGCCACTAGATCTAACTGTCACAGTTGACATCCTCTTCGACCGTCCTTGGGTGTGGCACCCCCAGATCCGGCCTTCCCCCTCCCCCGGCAACCTAGGAGGTGAGTGCACCATGGGGATGTGGGTGGCCTTCTCCTCCAATGCTGGATCCACACTGCGCATGCCACCTTTCCGCCACCCGCCACCACCATGCCCGAAGCCTCACCGCCACCTACCATGGAGTAGGTGTTTGTTTTTTGTTGCAATATTTTGATTTCATATATGCAATTGCAACAATCAGTGCAACATTAGGATTTTTTGTGAAATATTTTTGTTGCAAATGTTGTATGATACTGTTGCAAGCGTTGCCATCAAATGTTTTGGCCAGACCGTATGATGCTACTGCACGGATCAAATATCCAGGCGCTAGCAACACCCATGAATTTTTCTTTGATATGTGCATCCTAGCACTGATCACAAACTAATTTGCTAGCTATTGGACCCACTTGTCATATGTGTGTGGGAGAGTCAACACAAAAGAAACCATTTGAACTAGAACATGGGAGCAGGGTCGGTAGGCGGTGCACTGTGGGCGACGGCATCGCCGACGAGAGGTGGCCAGGAGGGCGGCGAGGGCTAGCAAAACAGATTGTCAGCAAGGAGAGGGAGCTAGGGTAGGTGGTGGAACAAGGGAAATTGTATCGGTGACAAAAATTTTATTGGAGGGTAGCGATAACACCGATAATTGCTGATAACCAGTTTTATCAGAAAATTCCAACCAAAAACATTTGAAATTTAAATTTGAATTTTGTGAAAAAAATTGACTTTTTTAGAAAAAAAAACTATAGATACTTGTCGAGATAAACTAGATATTTATATATACATGAAATAGAGATGAAAATGAAATTGAAATCTAATGTATATATTTTTGTATTTCAATGAATTGTATTTGAAATGTGGGCCCCATAACCGAAATCCTATGAAATATTTTGCTTACCGGCCCTCACCTAGGGAAATTTGTATCGGTGAAAAACTTTTATCGGAGGGTAGCAATAACGCTGATAACCGGTTTTTTTGGAAAATTTTGGCCTAAAAATTTTAAAATTTTAATTTGAATTTGTGAAAAAATTTGATTTTTGAAAGAAAAAACTATAGATACTTGTTGAGATAAACTAGATATTTATATATACATGAAATAGAGATGAAAATGAAGTTGAAATCTGATATATTTTCTTATTTAAATGAATTATATTTGAAATGTGGGTCCCACAGCCGAAATCCTCCAAAATATTTCGCTTTTAGCTTACCGGCCCTCACCGATACGGCCGGTTATCGCCAATAACTACCGAAATTTTGGCGAAATTGTTTTCATGGGGTGGAACGGGCCGAGGGGTCATCACGGCGAGGAGGCAGCGCGAATGGCGACCAGGCAGCGGCCGAATGGGGGCTGCGATGACCGGTGGGAAAGGGGAAGAAGGAGAGGTGAAGCATTAGCAACGCCTCCTCTGCAGAAGATCTGAATACACAGGAACAGAAATGCTTAGAATTTAGATGAATAATTGAATATAAAGATGGATAGCCGCAAACTAGCGAAGACACGATATAAAAATAGTCAACCCCTTCTAGCATATTGAACCAAACCACATCTTTTGCCATCAGGGATCATAACATGGAACACTTCTCCAAGGAGTGAAAACATGTTTCAACGCATCTTCAGTGACGTTGGGGTTAAGGCCACCAACAAATATCTGTGGTTAACAAGTATGATAGCCATTCCTTTGATATGGCCAATCAACTTTATCTTTACTAATTACAGGATCCTTCAGGAGTCCCACATTAACCTTAAAAAGCAAAAAAAAATACCATATTAATTGAAGAAAATTAAAAGGCTATAAACTCCCACATTAACATGAGAAAAATAAAGAATCTAGGCCATTCAACATACAGCAAGGCAATATGGGCTATCTAATATGTATATACAACGTGAACCTCTTGTACAGCAATCAGTTTTAGTTTCATACGGAAGCTAAAAATTGCATGCAAATCATAAATGGAAGCGGTTTGGTGGTCCAAACTGACAGCCGTGTGTAGAGGGATAGTAATAATAGGAGGACCAAAAATACAACACACATAACTATATAGTGCTAAGTTCAGAGCATGTATAAACATAAATTCATAACTAAATGTAAGTCAAAATTAAAAATTACTATCTCGGGTCTGACAACATACGAATACACAACAGTTAATCAGCTGAGTTATCGACCTAGATGGGTATTTTTCACCACACTGGTCTACAGATGTAGCTGCTTGCTCTAGCTACGGTGAGGGCATGTTGTGAACAAGTCAAGAAGGCTAACTATATACCTAGATAGCCAGGTTATTGAACTGGTCTTTGATAAAACTCTTGGCAAGACTAAACCCACAAGAAAAGCGTTTGCGATAGCCTTGTACCAGCTCTCCTCTTAGTACGAATGCATTTTTATTCGTGGATTCGTGCAAGTAAATGTTGGAAACGTTAGTTTTATGACTTCGTGATCAATGACAACATGAGATTGCCTATATTGTATTAGGTGCAAAAGGGAGATATTATAATTTCTTCCATGTCCTAAAAGTACTTGAGACTAAATAGATAAGAGGCAAGCACAACAACACAGATTCACACAACATTAGTAGCATGATAGAAACCAGGCAGTAAAAATCCGGATAACCATCGAGCGGAAGCTCTATACTCTATAGCTCAGTATCTCTCGTCCACAACATATAAAACCAGAGTTCTATTATAAGGACATTAATGCACTACGAAATTTTCTTCGGTGTTCCCTGCACGAACTACGTGTTAGCCTATACCAATTGCCAGAGGTATGTTCTGGAGAGAGGTCATGTGATGTCTAGTGTGAACATGCAAACAGGTACAGGTGAGGATATTTTGGAACAAGTCAAAAAGGCTGACTAGATAGCTATTTTATTGAACCAGTAGTCTTGATTAAAACATTTACTCCCAAATACAGCATTTGAATTGTATGTTATATATACCGCCTTGTGCCAGCTTTCCTGTTTTTGCATTCGTTGTATCGTGCAAGTAACAATCTGTGATTCGACTCCGAGATAGATCTAGATAACCACTCCCGAAAAAATGGTGGCAAGTAAAGGTTGTTTACTTGGAAATGTGTCGGCCCCCAGATTTTTAATCCAGAATTCTTTATATATAACAGCACTGGTTGATCGGGAGCTAGTGCATACAGTAAATTTATTGAATATCAAACACATATCTCGCAAAATGTAAAACTAAAAAGTAATAGTAAATCATGCATAAATTGACCTAACGGTCTGACTTACAACACGGGCCAACCAGGCCGAAACCTTTAGAGAGCAACAACGAAAATAGAAACAACACCCAGATGGGACTATCATGATATGCCCACCTTCAGGATATTTATCTATAGGCCCTCACTCCTAAATAAATTTATTTTTAATTTAGTGAAGTGCTAAAGAGCATTTGAGTGTTTTTTGGGATTGAGAGCACTCAGAGTTTTGGGCGTTGGCTCTTCATTGGATCCCCCATACCACCCCTCTCAAAAAAAATTATAAGTGCTCCGAATCTGGATCATTGGATGGAGATCCAACATCCAAAAATCTAAGTGCTTCTAACCCAAAAAATACTCGAGTGCTCCCTAAACACCATCTTTAATTTATATAAGAACTAGAAAAAATTTTAAAAATAGGTTAGCCCATCACGTGTAATGTAAACAAATACAGGAAAAAAACCGGCAAAAAACCTCAAAAAAAGCCAAAAGCCAGAAAAAGACGAAATTTAGGAATAGTGAAAAGTAAGCCAGAAGCTAGAAGTTTAAGTCAAAATGAGCGAGAACTTAATACTAGTATGTTAGTTGTTCTTAGATTTGTGCGGGAGGATGGCAACGATCGACGAATGAAGAAACCATGTGACATAAGGAAGGTATATGCATGCAGGCGAAGAATGCAAAGGAACAACACGCTGCATTACAGAAGGGCGCTGTGCATGCATGAAGCAACAGCACCCGCCACCACAGCAGCCGAAGCTACATGAGAAAAGTAATACAAGGGGCTGGCTGTCCTTTCGGTTGGTGACACAAGGAAAAAGAAGACTCCGCATATGCGCCTTTGACCGAACCAACTGTCTTTTTCTTTGTTACTTGCTTGGAGTCCGAACTGAGTCAATCAATCGGCCTTAGGTCTATGGGTTTTTTAACCCGCTCAGTATAATTAAAATAAATAGATTTATAGTTAAAATTATACTATAATTGACTAAAATTATACTGTAATTGATAGTGGTTTATTTGACATAATTAAATTTTAAAAAAATTAAAAAAAATAAAAATACCAGCCCATTGCAAACAAACAAGGAGAAACAAACGAATACGGAAAAAAGAAAAAGCAAAAAATACTCAAAAATCATAAAAAGACGAAATCAAGGAATAGTAAACTAAAAGCAAAAACCATAAGCCGAAACTAGCGATGCATTAGATTGGTTTGTACATTTTGTTTTTCCATTCTGATAACACTAGGAAGCCGAGTACAAGTTGGGTACGGTTCCCTATGATCGAACCAGGTAAGAGTCCGCCACCTATTTATTTTGTACGAGATTTTTTAGAACACGATAACAAATTAGTTTATTATTTTCAGAAAGAGTTATACGTTTATTCTTCTAAGTTTAATATATGGTTAAAACCTAAAGGAAATTGGACATTCTCAATCCTGTTATTTTTCTGATTTCTTGTATTTTGCAGGAGTGGTTTTCTGATTTCTTGTATTTTGCAGGAGTGGTTTTCTGATTTCTTGTATTTTGCAGGAGTGGTGATCAGTGACAACATGAGATTGCCTATCTTGTATTAGGTGCAAAAGGGAGATATTATAATCTCTGTTCTGCTGTCCTTCGCATTGTCAACTCTTCCGTTCGACGCACCTTAATTTCTTCCTTGTTTACACACCAATATCACAATCCGTCCTTCACAAATCTCTTCATTGTTTCATCAATCGATGGATAATTACTTTTACGTACCATATAACGCACCATTGTTGAATGAAACGGTCATGTATGACTGTACTACCCAGTCTTCCAAATATATACGGTCGAGACCACGCCAGATTAGTTAGTAGTGTGCAGATTAATATAGATATTAAAATTGTAAACTTAAAAGTTGATACAAAAATAATTCAATCAACACGTTATAGCACCCAGACCATTTCAATCTTGCTGACGCCACTTCTACTTGACCTGTTCTGTTGTTCACGAGTTCACGCCACCGCACGCAGCGGCTATATAAGCACATCCATCACCTCCCTGCCCAAAGCATCAACCAAGCTAAACACAAGCAGCTTCAGGAGAAATAGCAATACCAAAAACAGCAGAAAGCCTAATTACGACAAGATGGCTTCCTCCTCTTCCTTCCTTCTCCTCGCTGCTCTTCTTGCGGTGGTCTCATGGCAGGCCAGCGCCTCCGATCCTAGCCCTCTCCAAGACTTCTGCGTCGCCGACATCCACTCGCCAGGTACATATATATGTACTTGATTTCAATGATGTTCTTCTATCATATCGCTGATCGCATCTCTGAAATTCTGTTTACTGACGCATGCAATATATATGCTGAAATAACTTTCTGGAGTATAAGTGTAAATGTTGCCTCGTGGATGCATGCAGTGCGTGTCAATGGTTTCGTTTGCAAGGACCCAATGGCGGTGAACGCAGATGACTTCTTCAAGGCTGCCAACCTCGACAAGCCTAGGGACACGATGACCAGCAAGGTTGGATCCAACGTTACCTTGATCAACGTCATGCAGATCCGTGGCCTCAACACCCTCGGCATCTCACTGGCGCGCATCGACTACGCACCCTTAGGTGAGAACCCACCGCACACCCACCCACGTGCCACCGAGATCCTCACGGTGCTTGAAGGTACACTCTACGTCGGCTTTGTCACGTCCAACCAACCTCCTCCACTTCCAAACAAGCTCTTCTTTAAGGTGCTGAACAAGGGTGATGTGTTCGTATTCCCTGAGGGGCTCATCCACTTCCAATTCAACCCTAACCCCCACATACCAGCTGTTGCAATTGCTGCACTTAGCAGCCAAAACCCTGGGGTCATCACCATTGCCAACGCTGTGTTCGGCTCAAAGCCACCGATCTCAGACTTTGTTTTGGCTAAGGCGTTTCAAGTGGAAAAGAAGACAATAGACTGGCTCCAGGCTCAATTCTGGGAGGACAACAACTACTAATTAAATCGAGCCCCGATGGTTGTCCAAGGAGAATACATATTTTGCAATTGGCGCACTGCGTTTTAACTTGTATGTTACAATATGGAAAATAAATGGTGGTATATATTTCTATATATACTACCTATGCGTGCCTGTGAGCCGCAAATATTTATCTGAATGATGTCGTAATATGATATTGTGGTATGCTTATGTTGTCCATTAATAAAAGGAATACAAGAGGGTGCGCTTCGCCCATGTTAGAAAAGAAACTTACATGAAGTTGAGAGATGGACATGTTTTTTTAAAACTCTAAAAGGTTTGTTGATGATTGTACATGCTTGATGCGACGGTATATAGTATTTCTGGACTCGAATTTATTTATTTGCATGGGAATATGACATGTATGGTTGAATGGTTGTTTACCATAGTCAATTCCCAGTAAGTCATAGCCTACTACAGTTATTTAGCCTCAATTCCCGTTTTCGACATTCTCATACTCGTTGGAAAGCTAACGACAAGCCCAATCCAAAAACCTGACTAGCTTGTGATCATCACCCTCTAAGACGGCCAAAATCGGCCATCTTTAGCCTCAAATTTGCATAGCAAGTTTTTGGTTTCTATTTTTACCAAAATTTTTGATCTTCCATTCAGAATTTGGGGTTTGCATCAACTGCAAAGTTGTAGATCTCATTGAAACCTTTTAAACGAGCATATATATGCCATATAGAATTTTGCTATTTTATCTTTTGAGACTAGCTTTTTACGTTACACCGATATATATATATATATATATATATATATATATATATATATATATATATATATATATATATATATATATATATATATATATATATATATATATATATATATATATATATTGTCTTTGTGCTCTAATTCACAGACTGTTGATATATAGAATCGTCTGTGATACGCACATCACAGATGGTTCTAGCTACCAACCATCTGTGTTGGGAGAGTATCACAGATGATTTGTATATAGAACCGTTTGTGATAAACTAACTGATGGGCCCATCGATCCTCCCCAACCCATTCCCAGCCAATAGAAACTCACCAAACCCCACCTCACAGATCGTAGCTCTATCTCTCCCTCTATAAATATTCACCCAAAACAATCGTTGCTCAAAAATCTCTCCAGACTCTTCCTCACCATCCTCCTCCTCGACCCCGACCTAGATGACCCTTACGAAGTAGACGTTGATGGCTACCAAGATGGCGCTCAAGTCGACACCGACGATGAGAGGCGTCAAGACAAACTGACAGCCGTGTACACTACTACAAAAAGAGACTAAACTGGACGCTTACATCACAGATGGTTACTAGGAACTGTCTATGCTGCAATTATCACAGACGGTTCATACGAATAACCATCTATGGTATTTTCACAGACCGTTTTTAATACAAACCGTCTGTGAAGTATCACAGACAGTTCTAGATAAGAACCATCTATGATAATGGCAGACATCACAGACGATTCTTATTGAGAAACGTCTGTGATACTTCATAGGCAATTTGTATTAAAAACCATCTGTGATAATGAAGTTATCATAGACGGCTTGTATTAAAAATCGTCTGTGATATGTTCCCACCTCACAATTCTCCAAAATTTCTTAATCTCCCGCCTGAGTCCGAGTAGGATTCTATTCCGAGACATCTTTAGTAAAATGGGCATAACTTTTGCATACGGTGTCCGTTTTTGACGTTATTTTACTAGTTGGAAAGCAAACGACGAGCCCGATCCAAAAAAAATGACTAGCTTGCACCAGTGGCCCTCTAAGACCCTCAAAGTCGCCATCTTTAGCTCCAAATTTGCGTTACAAGTTTTTTGTTTCTATTTTTGCCCTTTTTCTTGGTCTTCCCTTTGGAATTTGGATTTTGCTTGTGAATTGGATGTATACATGTACAAGTTGATCTTCTTGTTTCAGATGGCATGACTAGCATTTCCTGAGGCTAGCCAATAAATAGAAATAGATTTAGGGGAAGAAGAGAATAGCACAGACGGTTTTTAACTAAAAACGTCTGTGCTAGTAAAAACCGTCTGTGATTATCAACTAGCACAGACGGTTTTTAGTTAAAAATCGTCTGTGATATTTACACCACAAACAGTTCGAAAGCCGTCTGTGATGACCTCGTATCATTACTGACCTATAAATTCAGACGGCTCACAAAACCGTCTGTGATGACATTTCTGAATCATTTGTAATACGGTTTTTTGTAGTAGTACGGGTCTGACAACATACGAATACACAATATGCGAGGTGTACCCGCCCCCCAACAATTAATCAGCTGAGTTATCGACCTAAATGGATATTTTTCACCACACTGGTCTACACATGTAGCTGCTTGCTCTAGCTACGGTGAGGGCATGTTGTGAACAAGTCAAGAAGGCTAACTATATAGCTAGATAGCCAGGTTTATTTAACTGGTCTTTGATAATACTCTTGGCAAGACTAAACCCACAAGAAAAGCGTTTGCGATTGCCTTATACCAGCTCCTCTTAGTACGAATGCATTTTTATCCGTGGATTCGTGCAGGTAACCACTCCCAACGAAATGGTGACAAAGTAAATGTTGGAAATTAACGTTAGTTTTATGACTTCGTGATCAATGACAACATGAGATTGCCTATATTGTATTAGGTGCAAAAGGGAGATATTATAATTTCTTCCTTGTTTATACACCAATATCACAATCCGTCCTGCACAACAAATCTCTTCATTGTTTCATTAATGGATGGATGATTACTTTTACGTATCATATAACCCACCATTGTTGTGAGATGCATAAAATGAAACGGTCATGTATGACTGTACATGTACTACTCAGTCTTCCAGTCAGATTAGTTAGTAGTGTGCAGATGCATATAGATATTAAAATTGTAAACTTAAAAAATTGATACAAAATAATTTAATCTACACGTTATAGTACCCAGACCACTGATGGCTTCTAATTTGGTTGCTTGATTGGATTGGATGAGTTGCCTAATGCGCAACACACCCATCGTGTTCCTCCAGTACCTTTTTTTCCTCCATATGGCGAACTAGGAAACCAAATATGAATAGGACTAGTCTTACAATCCTTTAGGACACTTCTCTCCAAGTCCTAAAAGTACTTGAGACTAAATAGACGCAAGCACAACAACACAGATCATTCACACAACATTAGTAGCATGCATGATAAAACCAGGCAGTAAAAATCCGGATAACCATCATGCGGAAGCTCTAAATACTGTATAGCACAGAGTTCTATTATAAGGACAGTATCTCTCGTCCACAACTTATAAAACCACAGAGTTCTATTATAAGGACATTAATGCACTACGAAATTTTCTTCGGTGTTCCCTGCACGAACTACGTGTTAGCCTATACCAATTGCCAGAGGTGTGTTCTGGAGAGAGATTTTATTTCAGCAAATAAAATAGCAGAATGGCCATGTGTCCGGCCTGCCTGCAAGGTCAGGGGTGATGTGTCAAATTTCATTGCATTAGTCATAATGGTCAATAACTCAATATCAAACACCTGACAAGGTTAGAATATAATATGCTGACGCGGGTAGTTGCTGCCTCTCTTGGACCCCATGCATGGTTGCCAAGAACTAGATGTGCCATCATATGGGTGAATAAAATTGACCTGGAACCGTCAGGCAGAACCTTTTTCCTCAAAGTCTTTCGGTCTTATGTACTTTTTTCTTTCTGGAGCTATTTTGGCTGTGTCTGGTAGTGATGATCAAATATTTGTACATATCTAGGTATAGGCTTGTCGTGTTTATGGAGGACTGTTTTGGCGGCAGTGACGGAGGACTCGATAGGGCAAGGTCTGGCGTGCGCTAGACCTTGATGCGGGCGGCGGGCGGGCGGCGCGGGAGGCGGGAGGCGGGCGGCGAGCGGCGGGGGGAGGCGGGCGGCGGGAGGCGGGAGGCCGGAGGCGGGCGGCGGGAGGTGGGAGGCGGGCGGCGCGGGAGGCCGGCGGGAGGCGGAAGGCCGGAGGCCGGAGGCGGGCGGCGCGGGAGGCCGGAGGCGGGCGGCGGGAGGCGGGAGGCCGGAGGCGGGCGGCGCGGGAGGCCGGCGGGAGGCGGGAGGCGGGCGGCGCGGGAGGCGGGCGGGAGGCCGGCGGGAGGCGGGAGGCCGGCGGGCGGCGGGAGGCGGGTTTGGCGGAATGTTGTATATCTACGGGGGTGATCATATGATGTCTAGTGTGAACCGCAATCTAGAAGCCAGCATACATGCACACAGGAGAAGGTGAGGATATTTTGGAACAAGTCAAAAAGGCTGACTATATATATAGCTATTTTATTGAACCAGTAGTCTTGATTAAAACTTTTACTCACGAGTACAGCATTTGAATTGCATGTCATATATCCCGCTTTATGCCGGCTCTCCTGTTTTTGCATTCGTGGTATCATACTGAAGTCAAGCTACCGCGTACAATCTGATTCTACTCCGAGATAGATCTAGATAACCACTCTCGAAATAATGGTGGCCAAGTAAAGGTTGTTCACTTGGAAATGTGTCGGTCCCCAGATTTTTAATCCAGAATTCTTTGTGTATAACAGCACTAGCCCATAGATCAATAGTCAGTACGCTAGATATTATCATCGAATATCAAGCACGTATCTTGTAAAATGTAAAACTGAAATATACTAGCAAATAATACATAAATTGACCTAATGGTTTGACTTACAATTCGATAATCCTTCTTTTTTCATAAAGAACTACGTAATGATTCTTATTTACCAGGTTCGTTACATAAAAAACTTGAACAACTTGCTTAGCGAGTAGGAATGATTCATCCTTATATCTGACATATTCAAGGTCAATAGTAGTGACCCCGTACTTATCGACCTTCACACCCTGTGAAAATTGGATCCAACAACACCAAAATAGGAGGATCTTGAAAGTACGTAGTTCAGCTCCCAAATCTCCTCTACGAACCTATAGTAGGAACTCAACCCATGTTTCATTACGTTTGGCCCAACGATATTGAATTGCTCGTGAAACACATATATGCGAACACATCTATTTTGTAATGTGCTCTTCGATCCTATCTTGAGCTGTCATATAAAATGTATATATTTATGTCATGTCCTTACCATGTCATAATTGTAAATTTTGATCCTTTTCCCAACCATCACAACATATTATCACTTGATGACCTCCCAATGAGTTACACCTTTAACCCATTCGTTGAACCAATGGTTGTGCTCTCTTGTTATCCAAACCTCCGACTGGTCTAGATTCTATTGGCGTACCATGTCTTTGTGCTCGTCGATATACAGGGACACTTTGGTTATGTGTTGCAAGATTGTGAAATGGGCTTGAGCGTATGTATCTAGATCAAGAGTGATTGCTTTCCTTTCGATGGTCCGATACCCTCCAACCTCCCCTCATAATGAGATAGAGGCACACCTATCGGTTTGACCTTAAGCATGTAATTGACGCAAAACTCAATGGCTTCTTCAATTGCATAACCTTCGATGATGCTGACCTCTGGCCGAGATTGATTCCGTACATAGGACTTGAGAATTCCTATGTACCTCTCGAATAGGAATGTATGACATAGGAATACAGGGCTGCATATCTTTATCTCTTTCACAAGGTAAACAATGAGATGGACCATGATATCAAAAAATAACGAAGGAAAATATATCTCAAGATGACATAGAGTCATCACCACCTCGGCCTACAGAGCATCTAGTCCATTAGGATTGATGATCTTTTGAGCAACTGAGTTAAAGAAATAACACAGCCTCATAATTGCCATTCGGACCTTGTTCGAGAAAATACTTCTAATTACAACAAGAAGCATTTGTGTCATCAACACATGACAATCATGAAACTTCATACCAATCAATTTCAAATCTTCTATAGAAACAAGTTTCTTCATTCTGGCGGATTTACTGGACAGAACTTTCACACCATACAAGCTCTGGCACAGTTCATTTCTCTTAGCCTTGGATAGAGTGTTCAGCCTTTATTGGTCTCTTTCAGTGCTAATTCAATCCTTATGTTCATATCAACCAAGTCACACTATGCGTTGACACCATCCAATGTTTTATCACAAATGTTTAGTAAGAGACCAATCAAGCTATCACATACATTCTCTTCAGTGACGAACTTCTATGTGCTCTCAATAAGGTAAGTCCCAAAAAATTGATCTCTTTTTCAGATGTTGTTCTGATGGGTTCTTATTTTATGTCTCTTTCCAAGCACAACATCGATATCCTTAACTGTATCATAGACCTCTTTCCCGCTAAAAGGCCTTGGAGATGAGTCATCCTTCTTGTTTTCATCACATTGTTTTTTTATCTTGCAGTTTGAGTGATACTTGGGAAGGAACCTACGCTGACACATTTACATAGTTTTGTACGACTTGTTCAACCACACACTCTCAGCATCATCTAAACAGTGCAGACAGGCTTTGGCTCTGTTTGTGCTCAACCCTGATAGGTTGCTAAGGGCAGAAAAATCATTGATGGTGCAGAACAACATGGCGCACAGAGTGAATTTCTCTCGTTTGTACGTATCCCATACAAGTACCCCTTCATTCTACAGTATCACAAGATCTTCTAGCAATGGTGGTAGGTACACATCAATATCGTTTCCAGTTTCCTTTAGCCCTTAGATAAGTAGTGAAATCTAAATGTACTCCCACTTCATACACAGTCAAGGAGAAAGGTTGTACATACATAGGTTCATAGGTCAGGTGCTATGCCGACTGCTCATGTTACCGATAAGATACTATTCATTCCATCTGTACTCAATATAAACCTTATATTCCTTGGTTCCACACCAAAGTCTTTGAAGGTCCTATCAAAGTTTCTTCACTGAGCAAAACATTAGGGTGTCTTAGCTTTCCATCTATCTTATGCTCTTCTGAGTGCCAATGCAGCAATCTTGCTTCATTTCGGCTCACAAATAAATGCTTCAAATGGGAATTACAGGCAGATACCACAACACCTTAATAGGAGATCCTTGCTTCACCTTGTTGCCCTCACTATCATGGAAGTGATTCTTACACTTGTATTAGGATGTTTTGCACACAGGACATACATGCATGTTTGCATACTATTTGCGGTAAAGGATATAATAATTCGGACATGCATGTATTCTTTCTACTCCCATTCCCAATGGACAAATAACCTTCTTGGCTTGCTCGGTGGTTCTGGGCAACACGTTTACATCCAGAAGAATGTCCACTAGGAGACCTAACAATGCCGTGAAATTCTTGTTGGACTAACCATTGCTTGCCTTCAATTTCAGCGGTTCAAGTATGGATGACAACCTTGTGTATTCTAACTTGCAAACTCTCTTTGTCCTCCATCAAACTCTCAAATTTACCAAACAATGAAGGTTTCTCTTTGTCCTCCATCAAACTCTCAAATTCTAACCTAACAATGAAGGTTTCTCTTTGTCCTCCATCAAACTCTCAAATTTACCAAACTCTCTCTCACTATATTTCTCTTCTACATCGCGTAGCATCTGATCCAAATTAACATCGTGTGACCTATCCTCATCGAAGGCATAGTTCACATTCGGCATATCATTGTCTCCCTTGATGATATTACTATCTTCCTGTATAATCTGCTCTTCATCGTGACTGGACCAACATGTATACCTCTTTTTGAAATCCCTTCAAAGCAAGTGCACTTCGATCTATGTTGAATTGGTAAACACCTTCAGATTATCGTAATCAATGTATGGACAGTACATAAATTTCATCCCCTTCTTTAATATATCCTGCTCGGTAGCTCTTCTAAAAGCAGACACACCATCAATGCACTCTTCACTCACACGGCTCTCAACGTACATCTACCTTCGGTCCATCTATACTATGCATGTAACAAATTAGTGTTAAATTAGATTAATGCTCCTATAGCTTGCTAGCCATTACACTTACATATAATTGTCATTGACTTTAAATTGTCCATCTAAAGTAGCTAGTTACATACTATTTATAAAGCAATATATATATATATATATATCAAACAAGAATATATTAAAGTAGACTAGGAATAGTAAAACCCATTCTTAAAATGGAGCAAACTACCAAGCAAGATCTAAAACTAGATCTAAACCTAGCTATCATATCTCTTGATTATAAAGCATATAATTAGAAGCAAATACTGACCGTACATCAAGAAGAACAAATAGATTTGGAAGCACACTTACAAATATGTAGTATGCTTTCACCAAACACCCCAAGCCGGTTGCATTCAAACTCTAGCACCCCGCAAATAGATCTGTTGAAATGGGCCGGATATTTAATAACGTAATACATATCACAGACACTTCCAACCACATGCCATTCGTGGTACATAATTATCATATATGGTTCTTGTTAAGAACCATATGTGAATTATCACAGACGGTTAGTATTAAAAACCGTCTGTGATATATCCTATTATTACAGACGGTTAGGATTAAAAACATCTATGATATATCTCATCATCATAGATGGTTTGTGGTTGGAAGTCTCTGTGAAGTAGCACAGATGGTTTGGGTTAAAAATTGTATGTGACATATCCCATTATCACAAACGGTTTGTAGTTGGAAGTGTTTGTAAATTATCACAAATGCTACTATATTTGCTGATGTATTTGCTTGTTCTCAAAGGGTATAGCTAACATTTCCTGAGGCTAGCCAAAAAAAGAGAAAATTTTAGATACATAATGAGCTATGGCAGACGGTTTTTTGGGTATAAACCGTTTGTGAAGGACTATCACAGACGGTTTTTGGTTAGAGCTGTCTGTGATAATATCCTTCATAGACGGTTCTTAATATGAACCATCTGTGTTGTGGCTTATCACAGACGGTTCGAAAAATCGTCTGTGATGACCTGATGTTATTACTGACTAATAAATTCAGACGGCTCACCAAACCGTCTATGATGACATTTTTGAACCGTCTATGATAACCTTTTTTTTGTAGTGTGATTAGCCAACGGTATGCCGTTGCAACGGTGTAGAAAGACGTTTCATGATGTTTCAAGAAATTTTGATGAAAAACTTTTAAAAAAAAGTTTTAGGTTTAGTGAGTTTCATGCGGTTTAGTAGTGTCCAGAAGATTTTAAGTAAGTTTCGAGCCAAAGTTTCAATACGTTCCAGATTTTAAAACTTAAGTTTTAGCCAGAGAGTTTTTAGACATTTCAGTAGCGTTTATCAAGTTTCATCAAAAATCAAACAAGAGCAAAAATCCCAACGACCTCACTTGCGACCGCGCGACTGCTAACCGCCGCGGCTTCCCACCCGCCGCGACGCCACGCCACGGTCATTGGCCTTCCCACAAACCTAGCTACCACTGAGCTCGCCAACGGCTCCGTGCTCACTGGCCTGCTGTGGCCACTTGTCTTCCCACGCAGGGCCGAACTTGCCTCCGGTCATCGCTCCCGCTCGCCGGGTCACGTGAGACTGCCATTGCGCTTGTGCGAGGCCACGGCAGCCCGCCGCGGTGCGCTCTTATGCTTGCTGCCGCCGTTGATACATGCACTGCACGAGCCAGCTAGCAGGGTCTGAGATTGAACTTTCCTCTTTCTGAGACTTTCTTACAGATTGTAGGCTGGGTTCATGTTCGACCAACTAGAGTATAACCAATGGCTTAAACACAAACAATGAACTAGTTCATGGAACTGATTGAGAAACACGACTAAATATACACGAGAAGAACGTGGATGGCAATGAGGGAAGCAGGTGAAGAAGAAGCCGTACTTTTTGTGCAGTATATATAACCTACTCTGTAGCAGTGTCCTGTACATGCATGCCCTTAATTAGTTCCAAACACAAGAACATATATGATAGCACGCTAGAGATTAACTTGCATACGGCATTACGTGATATTATAAACCAATAACTTGTAATTAACTAGAAAAAATAGTTTGATTATTAAGTGGGAAAAGCAGACCATAAATAATACGTGACGGTATACCCGCCGCCAACAATGGGTGCTCATTTGGGTTGAATAAGTTTGGCTTATGGCTTATTTTTACTGTAGCTGGCTTATTTTGCACTGTATCTGATGATGGCTTATTTAGCATAATTAAATTTAAAAAAAATTAAAATAGAAAAGAATATGTTAGCCCATCTCGTATAATGCAAACAAATACGGCAAAAAAAGAAACGGCAAAAAAGCTCAAAAAGCCGAAAAGGCAGAAAAAATAAAATTTATAAATAGTAAAAAAATAAGTCAGAAGTTCAAACCAAAATTTATAAATGGAAGCGGTTTGGTGGTCCAAACTGACAGCCGTGTATAGAGGGATAGTAATAATAGGAAGGACAAAAAATACAACACACATAACTATATAGTGCTATGTTCAGAATATATATAAACATAAATTCATAACTAAATGTAAGTCAAAATTAAAAATTAATATCTCGGATCTGACAACGTACGAAAACAAAATATGCGACGGTGTACCCGCTCCCCAACAATTAATCAGCTGAGCAATCGACCTAAACGGCTATTTTTCACCACACATGTAGGCTATGTAGCTGCTTGCTCTAGCTAACTAGCTAGACATCCAGGTTATTGAACTGGTCTTGATAAGCGTTTGCGATAGCCTTGTACCAGCTCTCCTCTTGGTACGAATGCTTTTTTATTCGTGGATTCGTGCAAATAACCACTCCCAATGAAATGATGACAGAGTAAATGTTGGAAACGTTAGTTTTATGCTTTAATGATCAATGACAACATGAGATTTCCTACAATGTATTAGGTGCAAAAGGGAGATATTATAATCTCTGTTCGTCCTTCACATTGTCATCTCTTCCGTACATGCGACTTAATTTCTTCCTTGTTTACACACCACGATCACAATACGTCCTTCACAAATCTCTTCATTGTTTCATTAATGGATGGATGATTACTTTTACGTACCATTCACCCCACCGAGATGCATAAAATGAAACGGTCATGTATGATATATATGGTCAAGACCACGTCAGATTAGTTAGTAGTGTGCAGATATATATAAATATTAAAATTGTAAACTTAAAAAGTAGATACAAAATAATTTAATCAACACGATTATAGCAGCCAGACCATTTCAATCTAGCTGACGCCCCTTCCACTAGTCATAATGGTCATCCACTAGTCATAATGGTCAGTAACTCAATATCAAAAACCTGACAAGGTTAGAATACGACGTGGGTAGTTGCTGCATCGTCGTCCTTCGGTGCCCATCTACTGGGCCCCTTGTTTCTACTCCGAAGGATGGTACTACGTCCCATCAAGCAGAACCTTTTTCCTCAGTCTTTCGGGCTTATGTACTTTCGAGCTAATATACTCTTCTGCTTTCTGGAGCTATTTTGCTTCTGTCAGGTAGTGACTAGTGAGCAGGTGGAGACTATTTAGTTGTTTATGGAGGACTGCTTAGGCGGAGGAGTGTTGTATATGTACGGGGGTCATGTGATGTCTAGTGTGAACAGCAATCTACAAGCTAGCAAACATGCAAACAGGTGCAGGTGAGGATATTTTGGAACAAGTCAAAAAGGATGACTAGATAGCTATTTTATTGAACCAGTAGTCTTGATTAAAACTTTTCCTCACAAATACAGCATTTGAATCGTATGTTATATATACCACCTTGTGCTAGCTTTCCTGCCTTTGCATTCGTACGTTGTATCGTGCAAGTAACAATCTGATTCGACTCCGAGATGCATCTAGATAACCACTCCCGAAAAAATGGTGGCAAGTAAAGGTTGTTTACTTGGAAATGTGTCGGACCCAGATTTTTAATCCAAAATTCTTTATATATATAACAGCACTAGTCTATGGATCAGCAGCTAGTGCACACAGTAAGTTTATTGAACATCAAGCGCTTATCTCGCAAAATGTTAAACTAAAATATAATAGTTAATAATGCATAAATTGACCTAACGGTCTGACTTACAACGGGCCAACCAGGCCGAAACCTTTAAAGAGCAACAACGAAAATAGAAACAACACCCAGATGGGACTATCAGGATATGCCCTTAGGATATTAATCAATAGGTGAACTCGCTCCTATATATATTTAGTTTTAATTTAGGGAAGTACTAAAGAGCACTTGAGTGTTTTCTGGGATTGAGAACACTCAGATTTTTGGGCGTTGGCTCTTCATCCAACGGATCCCCAATACCTCCAAAAAAGAATCTAGGCCGTTAGATCTCTATCCAACAGATCCACCATACCCCCCCTCTCCAAAAAAATTATGAGTGCTCTGAATCTGGATCATTGGATGGAGATCCAACATCCAAAAATCTGAGTGCTTCTAACCCCAAAAAATACTCGAGTGCTCCCAAGACACCATCTTTAATTTATATAAGAACTAGAAAAATTTTTAAAAATAGAAACAATAGGTTAGCCCATCACGTGTAATATAAACAAATACAGAAAAAAGAACCGGTAAAAAACCTAAAAAAAAGTCAAAAGCCAGAAAAAGACGAAATTTAGGAATAGTGAAAAATAAGCCAGAATCCAGAAGTTGAAGTCAAAATAAGCGAGAACTTAATACTAGTATGTTAGTTGTTCTTAGATTTGTGCGGGAGGATGGCAACGACGAATGAAGAAACCATGTGACGTAAGGAAAGTATATGCATGCAGCCGAAGAAAGCAAAGGAACAACACGCTGCATTACAGAAGGGCACTGTGTATCATGAAGCAACAGCACCCGCAACCACAGCAGCCGAAGCAATCCCATGTCAAACAAGAGTCATTCAATTGCTACATGAGAAAAGTAATACAAGGGGCTGGCTGTCCTTTGACCGAACCAATTCTGTCTTTTTCTTTGTTACTTGCTTGGAGTCCGAACTGAGTCAATCAATCGGCCTTAGGTCTATGGGTTTTTTAACCCGCTCAGTATGATTAAAATAAGTTGATTTATAACTAAAATTATACTATAATTGACTAAAATTATACTATAATTGATAGTGGTTTATTTGACATAATTAAATTTAAAAAATAAAAAAAATAAAAATGCCAGCCCATTGCAAACAAACGAATACGGAAAAAAGAAAAGGCAAAAAATGCTCAAAAATCGTAAAAAGACGAAATCAAGGAATAGTAAACTAAAAGTAAAAACCACAAGCCGAAACTAGCGATGCATTAGATTGGTTTGTACATTTTGTTTTTCCATTCTGATAACATTAGGAAGCCGAGTACAAGTTGGAGTACAAGTTGGGTTCAGTTCCCTATGATCGAACCATGTAAGAGTCCGCCACCTATTTATTTTGTACGAGATTTTTGAGAACACGATGACAAATAAGTTTATTATTTTCAGGAAGAGCTATACGTTTATTCTTTTTAGGTTTAATATATGGTTAAAATCTAAAGGAAATTGGACATTCTCAAACCCGTTATTCTTCTGATTTCTTGTATTTTGCAGGAGTGGTTATCAGTGACAACATGAGATTGCCTATATTGTATTAGGTGCAAAAGGGAGATATTATAATCTCTGTTCTGCTGTCCTTCGCATTGTCAACTCTTCCGTTCGACGCACCTTAATTTCTTCCTTGTTTACACACCAATATCACAATCCGTCCTTCACAAATCTCTTCATTGTTTCATCAATCGATGGATAATTACTTTTGCGTACCATATAACGCACCATTGTTGAATGAAACGGTCATGTATGACTGTACTACCCAGTCTTCCAAATATATACGGTCGAGACCACACCAGATTAGTTAGTAGTGTGCAGATATATGTAGATATTAAAATTGTAAACTTAAAAGTTGATACAAAAGTAATTCAATCAACACGTTATAGCACCCAGACCATTTCAATCTTGCTGACGCCACTTCTACTTGACCTGTTCTGTTGTTCACGAGTTCACGCCACCGCACGCAGCGGCTATATAAGCACATCCATCACCTCCCTGCCCAAAGCATCAACCAAGCTAAACACAAGCAGCTTCAGGAGAAATAGCAATACCAAAAACAGCAGAAAGCCTAATTACGACAAGATGGCTTCCTCCTCTTCCTTCCTTCTCCTCGCTGCTCTTCTTGCGTTGGTCTCATGCCAGGCCATCGCGTCCGATCCTAGCCCTCTCCAAGACTTCTGCGTCGCCGACATGCACTCGCCAGGTACATATATATGTACTTGATTTCAATGATGTTCTTCTATCATATCGCTGATCGCATCTCTGAAATTCTGTTTACTGACGCATGCAATATATATGCTGAAATAACTTTCTGGAGTATAAGTGTAAATGTTGCCTCGTGGATGCATGCAGTGCGTGTCAATGGTTTCGTTTGCAAGGACCCAATGGCGGTGAACGCAGATGACTTCTTCAAGGCTGCCAACCTCGACAAGCCTAGGGACACGATGACCAGCAAGGTTGGATCCAACGTTACCTTGATCAACGTCATGCAGATCCGTGGCCTCAACACCCTCGGCATCTCACTGGCGCGCATCGACTACGCACCCTTAGGTGAGAACCCACCGCACACCCACCCACGTGCCACCGAGATCCTCACGGTGCTTGAAGGTACACTCTACGTCGGCTTTGTCACGTCCAACCAACCTCCTCCACTTCCAAACAAGCTCTTCTCTAAGGTGCTGAACAAGGGTGACGTGTTCGTATTCCCTGAGGGGCTCATCCACTTCCAATTCAACCCTAACCCCCACATGCCAGCTGTTGCAATTGCTGCACTTAGCAGCCAGAACCCTGGGGTCATCACCATTGCCAACGCTGTGTTCGGCTCAAAGCCACCGATCTCAGACTTTGTTTTGGCTAAGGCGTTTCAAGTGGAAAAGAAGACAATAGACTGGCTCCAGGCTCAATTCTGGGAGGACAACAACTACTAATTAAATCGAGCCCCGATGGTTGTCCAAGGAGAATACATATTTTTCAATTGGCGCACTGTGTTTTAACTTGTATGTTACAATATGGAAAATAAATGGTAGTATTTCTATATATACTACCTATGCGTGCCTGTGAGCCGCAAATATTTATCTGAATGATGTCGTAATATGATATTGTGGTATGCTTATGTTGTCCCTTAATAAAAGGAATACAAGGGTGCCCTTCGCCCATGTTAGAAAAGAAACTTACTTGAAGTTGAGAGATGGACATGTTTTTTAAAAACTGTACGTAAAAGGTTTGTTGATGATTGTACATGCATGATGCGACGGTATATAGTACATTCATCATCGCTCGCCAGGGCCGGAGAGGAGGGGACTGGGGAGGAATTAGGGATTCAGGGGAGGGCACAACCGTAGCAAATATGGGGGAGAAAAGTTTCCAACTGGGGGTGGATCGTCCTCTTGCGCTCATCGCCGGCAAGCTCGGTAGCCTGTAGCATAGGCAGAGGAAAATTACTTACTATAAAAAGGCTTATATTCGACGTCTCATTACAGACGGTTGACCTAAACCGCCTGTGTTAAATGCAATCACAGATATTTTAGGTTTAAAAACTATATGTATTGCTGCTAGCGCTACAAATCATTTGTAAAGAGATAATATCACATACCGTTTATGATAAGAACCGTCTGTGATATTGCGAAATATCACAGACGGTTTTTTATTTAAACCGTCTATGATACTTCACAGACGGTTTGTAAATGAAGTTATCACGAATAGGTTGTATTAAAAACCGTCGGTGATATGTTTTCCGCCTCGCAATCCCCTAAAATTTCATAATCTCCCACCTGAGTCTGAGTAGAATTCTGTTCCAAGACACCTTTAGTAAAATGGGCATAATTTTTGCATACGGTGTTTGTTTTCGACGTTCTCCTACTCATTGGAAAGCTAACGACGAGTCCGATCCAAAAAAACTGACTGGCTTGTGATCCTCACCTTATAAGACCACTAAAATTAGCCATCTTTAGCCTCAAATTTGTGTCGCAAGTTTTTGGTATCTATTTTTACCGAATTTTTTGATGTTCTGTTCAGAACTTGGGGTTCGCGTCAACTGCAAAGTTGTAGATCTCAACGAAACCTTTCAAATGAGCATATATATGCCATATACTAGATATTTACATTACACCGATATATATATATATATATATATATATATATATATATATATATATATATATATATATATATATATATATTGTCTTTGTGCTCTAATTCACAGGCAGTTGGTATATAGAATCGTCTGTGATATGCACATCACAGACGGTTCTAGCTACCAACCATCTGTGTTGAGATAATATCACAGATGATTTGTATACTGAACCGTTTGTGATAAAATGACCGATGGGCTCGTCGATCCTCCCCAACCCATTCCTAGCCAATAAAAACTCACCAAACCCCACCCCACTGATCGTAGCTCTACCTCTCCCTCTATAAATACTCACCCAAACTCATCCCCACCGTTGCTCAAAAATCTCTCCAGACTCTTCCTCACTGTCCTCCTCCTCGACCCTGACCCCCGATGGCCCTTACAAAGTAGACGCCGATGGCTACTAAGACGACACTCAAGTCAACACCGACGACGACAGGCATCAAGGACATCTAGCTCACGTGTTGCATCAGTGGTGAGAGGGCCTAGGCATCAGCTCGTCGGCACAGTATAGCTTCTACTGTCTGCTAGTATCTCTGTTTCTTCTATGTTCTTGCCATGTTTAAGAGTTGGATTCGTAGGATTAGGAGATGTGTTCTTGCTATGTTCTTGTTGTGTTAGATGGGAAAGCTTCTCGTTATCTTGTTATGCTGTAATGGTGGATTCTAATTGTAATGGAAATAGAATGTATTGTTGTGTTTGCTACTGTATTTGCTTGCTTTCAAATGGCATAGCTAACATTTTTTTTCAGGCTAGCTAGCCAAAAATAAAAAAATTAGGTATAGAATGAACTATCATATACGGTTGTGGTATAAACTGTCTATGAAGGACTATCACAGACGGCTCGAACAAAAAACTCCGTGATTCTCGCACATCACAGACGGTTCCATCTACTAACCATCTATGATGGAAAAGTATCATAGACGTTTGTAGGATCGAGAAGGCCAACTACAAGGGGTGAATATTCGTTTCTAAAATTCTCTCTTTTAAAATCTATTTGAGCTATTTGGCTAAACACAAGTATATAATGCGGAAGCTCAACTCAAATTGGTCTAGCACAAATAAAGCCTAAATCAACTAGTTCACCTAAGAGCACCAACTTGATGACTGTGTCAAGGTTTGCAAATCTAGAAAGACAAGTAATCAATTTAATTCTATGAATGTAAATTAAGTACAAGAAACTAAACCACAAATGACATGGTCTTTTTTTACCGTGGTGTTCGGAGACTTGCCAGTCTCCACTAGTCTACGTTGAGGTTAGCCCAAACGAATTGGACTGCTCTATGAATTAAGCCAAAACACCTCAATCCACGAGTGGTAGCTCTTTCCCGCTTCAGGTAGGTGAGTTCCAACCTTCACACTTAGCCGGGTCTTCTCACAATCTTCTTTGAGAAGATCACTGCACACACCGCCTCCAACGCCATCTAGGGGTCGACAAACTCGAAGAGTAATAAGTCAAGCCTCTTGTTTGACTCTCACCACGTGCAACAAATGCACAAGCTCAAATGGATACTCAATCCAACTCTAGAGGCAACACATGCATTCTAGATCTTCCTCCTTGCTCACAAGGTGCAACACATGGACAATTGAGAATAGGACCTCACACTAGCTCAAGGAAGTGAAATGGAGTGTCAAAAGTCTTACCCCAATCGGCTACAAGGAGATATTTATACCCCACACAAGAAAACTAGCCGTTGGAGCCAAAATCTCGAAACAATAGGACAAAAGGAAGTACCGCTGGTCTCAGACCAGTACTACCACTCTGCTACGCCAACGGTCAGAAAAGTGACTGTTGTAGTCATAAACGGAAGTTCCGATAGCCAAAATTGGGTACTACCGCAACCGAAAGTACCGTTGTGGTTGACAAGAAGTACCAATCACCTCGGGGACGAGATAACTCCACAAAGGTGTCTCTCTAGAAAAAACATACTGCCACACAGGCCAGTAGGTCTGACAATATGTAAGAATGCACTAATATGTAAGAATGTGATTTCGAATGAATACCTCTTTGATTTCACCTTTTCATCCAAATGAGAATAAGCAATATCATAATCAATAAACAAGGTTAGTCTCACAATTACATTTGTCATTATCACTAAGACCTCATAATTGTATTTGTCATTTATCACCAAAACCAACTTAATGGAGTTTGATCTTTCAACAGTTCTATATACCAACCGTCTATGATACTCATCCATCACAGACGGTTGATAGCTAGAACCGTCTGTGATGTTTGAGTATCATAGATGGTTTTTGATTCGAGCTGTCTGTGATAGCATTCTTTACAGACGATTCTCGTTACAAACCATCTATGTCGTATTTATCACAGACACCTCACAAACCGTCTGTGATAACCTCCGATTATCACTAACCCATAAATTCAGATAGTTTAGAAAACCATCTGTGATGGCAATTTTGAACTGTCCATGATGATCCTTTCTGTAGTAGTGTTCCTGCCAATAATAGGTGTAACTGATCCAAGGGAATAATGACTTGAACTTTGTTCCAAGGGAAAACGGATCCAAATCCACTTAGATAAAGATTAGAGACTTAAAATTCAAATGAATACCTTAATTACTCATTCACTATTTTAAAAAGGGCCTCATGATTTTTGGAGATGTGCAAATAATAGTTACTATTTTTACATGGCTTAATTTGCCCTAATTAATCTTTTATGATAGGTGATTTACTAATTTTTGATGGCAAGCAATGTTACCAAGATTTAATCTTCAAATAATTCAATATTGCATAACTCCTTATTCTAATTTCCATAAATCAATTTTATTCTTTATTTTATTTATAAATTAAGTTTTATCAAATTTCTCATTTAAATATTACTTAAACAATATTGATCTCCATAAATCCATAATTTAAATTTTATAGTTAAAACTCTTATGTACTTCTTATTTGTAACTAAATTATTTATCATATTTGAATTTTTAGAATTGATACGGTTTGGATGTTCGACCGTATCGACCGTCGGCCCATGTATCAGACACAGCCCACTCCTTGGCCCATTCAGTATTTCTTTAACTCGCCTGCTCTTGTCCCACCTTCTCTCACTCTCTCCTCATTCCTCCCTTCTCTCACTATCTTCCTGTCTCCGATGATACCCGACCAGACGACCACGAGCCTAGCCACCCTGTCCCTAGTGCTTGTGCCGCTAGATCTAACTGTCACAGTTGACATCCTCTTCGATCGTCCTTGGGTGTGGCACCCCCAGATCCGGCCTTCCCCCTCCCCGGCAACCTAGGAGGTGAGTGCACCATGAGGATGTGGGTGGCCTTCTCCTCCGATGCTGGATCCACACTGCGCATGCCACCTTTCCCCCACCCGCCACCGCCATGCCCGAAGCCTCACCGCCACCTACCATGGAGTAGGTGTTTGTTTTTTGTTGCAATATTTTGATTTCATATATGCAATTGCAACAATCAGTGCAACATTAGGATTTTTGTGAAATATTTTTGTTGCAAATGTTGTATGATACTGTTGCAAGCGTTGCCATCAAATGTTTTGGCCAGACCATATGATGCTACTGCACGGATCAAATATCCAGGCGCTAGCAACACCCATGAATTTTTCTTTGATATGTGCATCCTAGCACTGATCACAAACTAATTTGCTAGCTATTGGGCCCACTTGTCATATGTGTGTGGGAGAGTCAACACAAAAGAAACAAAAGAAACCATTTGAACTAGAACATGGGAGCAGGGTCGGTAGGCGGTGCACTGTGGGCGACGGCATCGCCGGCAAGAGGTGGCCAGGAGGGCGGCAAGGGCTAGCAAAACAGATTGTCAGCAAGGAGAGGGAGCTAGGGTAGGTGGTGGAACAAGGAAAATTGTATCGGTGACAAAATTTTTATTGGAGGGTAGCGATAACACCGATAATTGCTGATAACCGGTTATATCAGAAAATTCCAACCAAAAAAAATTGAAATTTGAATTTGAATTTTGTGAAAAAAAACTGACTTTTTTAGAAAAAAAAACTATAGATACTTGTCGAGATAAACTAGATATTTATATATACATGAAATAGAGATGAAAATGAAATTGAAATCTAATATATTTTTGTATTTCAATGAATTGTATTTGAAATGTGGGCCCTATAACCGAAATCCTATGAAATATTTTGCTTACCGGCCCTCACCTAGGGAAATTTGTATCGGTGAAAAAATTTTATCGGAGGGTAGCAATAACGCTGATAACCGGTTTTTTGGGAAAATTTTGGCCTAAAAATTTTAAAATTTTAATTTTAATTTGTGAAAAAATTTGATTTTTTAAAGAAAAAACTATAGATAGTTGTTGAGATAAACTAGATATCTATATATACATGAAATATAGATGAAAATGAAGTTGAAATCTGATACATTTTCGTATTTAAATGAATTATATTTGAAATGTGGGTCCCACAGCCGAAATCCCCCAAAATATTTCGCTTTTAGCTTACCGGCCCTCACCGATACGGCCGGTTATCGCCGATAACTACCGAAATTTTGGCGAAATCATCCATAAAACAAAGTTCGGGGACTCTCTGCATGCTCGCCTATGCCACGTATGCGTTGGACGCTCTGGTTTCGACGCGTATAGACGCTCTGCCTTCGACGCGTGCTCTGGCGGATCGTTCTCGTATCGTAGATAGCGCGCCGCGGTCTTCGCCTCGTGTGAGGGGTTCCGCATTCACACGGGGTTTGGAATCCACCGGTGCGTCCGTTGGGCTAGCGCGGCACCTCGTGCCACGGGCTGGACATTATTTCGCTTTTGGAATCCGCAAGCGCGTCCGTCGGGATTTATTTCTCTTTTGGATTTCGCGAGTGCGTCTGTCGGTTCGTACTGGACGGCAGCGTCTTATGCTTCGTTCGTCCATCGGTTTGGTCTGCGACGCGTGTATTCCATCACCAGTCTCTGCGTCGTGGACTTCGCCTGGCTGTTTATTTTGTGTTTTTTGTTTTCGCCATGCGTCCGTTGCTTTCTTCAGCTTCTGGGTTATTGTTTCCCTCTTTACTTCTGGATAGCTCTCGGTTGTGCTTCGTCTCATGCGTTTCTCTGCTTCCATTTCTTTGCGCGTTGGTTCCGATTCGGGTTCTTGTTTCCCTTGTGCTAGGTAAGCGTTATCTGGCTTTTTGGTTTGTGCGGTGCTCTGGTTTGTTTTTGGCTATATCTGCTTTTTTGCATCCTTGTTTGCGTCTTGCTTACTAGGTTTTCTACGGTTGTTTTCTTTTTTGGGTTCTTAGTTGTGCTTGACTTTCGTTTATTTTTTTGTTCGGTAGTGATGTTTGTGCCGCTCGCTATCTGCTCGTGGGGATTTGTTGGCGTTCATTTTTTTTGTTGGATAGTGATGCTTGTGCCGTTCGCTATCTGCTCGTGGGAACTTCAGGAGTACGGTCGTTTGTTGCGCAAGGTAGCGCGTTTTCGTTTTCGGGCTATTTGCTATCGCTTTCTAAGATCCTGCTTTTTTGGTTGTGCTCGCCTTGTTGTGCTGGCTTTGATTTTGCGGCGATTCGACTTCTTATGGATCTTTTAGTTATTTGTTTTACGTTGTTCAACGTCGCTTTGCGCTCATGGTTCGCTCGTTGTATTTGCTTATTTTTTGTTTTGTGCTTCACGTTTCTATTTTCTCATTTCTTTTATGTTTGACCTTACCCTAGATGCTTTGCATGTACTTACAGTGGTGCTTTGGATTAAATCATCACCCGGTTGTTCTTTGTTTATGCTGCTTATTGCCCGTACCAGGTACCCATTCGTGGTCGCTTATCTGGTAATTTTTTTTATCTTAGTCTTTGTTCAATTTCTAAGTTGTTTTTGTACTATTAAATGTATAGATGCCGTACTTTTTGTGTCGGTTTTATGGTTTCATTAGGTTTCTTTAGTATTATTACACTGTTCTTCATTTCTTTGTGCAGAATCGTTCTCCACTAGATCGTTGCTGTTCGGACCTGTTTTGGATATCCTACCTCGAGTTTTAGAAATGTTAGTTCTCTTACACTACGTTTAGCTTCGTATGGTGCATTGAGTCGTTCTCTAATGATGATTGTTTCCTGCGCGTTGTGCTGCCTCTCTTCATGTGAAATACCTATTTAGATTTGTTATTTATAGATGCCTTGGTTTATATGCTATATATGATACTTTTTATTTCATTAGTTACATTTATAAGCGTTTTTTTGAGTATGCGTCAGTTTGTATGCTCTGTTTAGTCGTTTCCATTTTGTTATTTATATTTGTTAGCTTTTTTTCCCTATGTTGTTTATACGGGCTGGCCGTTTATATAGGCTATTATGTAGTACCATGTGTTGTGTTTTGTTTCATTATACTGCTCTGTTTTCACTGTACAATTTGTTATTTTAGATTTTGTTGGATTTATACATTATTGTGTTGTTGTTGACGTTACATTTATACATACCATTATGTACTGATTATGTTATATTCTTACTGTTTTGTCTTTCATGTTGTCGCTATTTCATCAACGCAGGGTTATTCACAATTGGGTTGGCATCTTTTGACGTTTGGGACTCACTCGCTCTATTCCTTATTTTTCCTTGCTGGCTTTCTGCGCAGTGATAGTTAAGTTTTTTTGCCCCCTTGCTTATTTGATATGTTGTTTGTGTGGCATAACTATTTATGTGCATTATCAACTAATTCTGCTACATTATAGGTTGTTATTCTACTTCCTTGATTCCTTATATAGTTACCATAGAACTGGATCTTTGCTGCTTTTGCTATTTCACTATTTTGTTGATAAAATACCGTATCCGTTATGTAGCCTCTAACTCTTACCATTGTGCTTTTAGTTAGAAATTTCTCTTCTCCCTTTGTTTAGGAATTCCCTTCTTTTCTCATTCACTGCTATTGTATGTATACATAGGGTAGTCATTTATATACGATATGGTATAACAACTATGTTTTATTCAGTTATAGTTATCTTATTAGCTTGTTATATTATATCAGATTATAGTTTAGTTCTCCCCTTTATTCATTCCCTATTTATTATAGATATAAATCTCTTCTTTTCTTCTTTAGAGAGTTTTCTTCCCTATTTATCATTACTGTTTGTATGAGATGTTTATTTATGTATGTTATCAAGTAATTTTTGTCTTGTGCAGAATTGTTGTCGACTGGATCGTTGTTGTTCGGAACTGTTTTGGATATATCTTATTTCCAGTTTAAAAAAGGTACTTCTCTTACACTATCTTTAGCGTTCGTCCTTGACACATTACGTTGAGTCATAGTTCTCTAATAATGATTGCCTCTTGCATGTTGTGCTACCTCTGTTCATGTGAAATATCTATTTAGATATGTTATTTATAGATGCCTCAGTTTATATGCTATATATGGTATTTTTATTTCATTAGTTACACTTGTTGATGCTTTTTGGAGTATGCCTAGCTTTGTATACTGTGTTTAGTAGTTTCCATTTTGTTATTTATATTTGTTAGTGTTTTTTTGCCTACGTTGTTTATACGAGATGGTCGTTTATATAGACTATTATATAGTACTATGTATTGTGTTTTCTTCCATTACACTGTTCTGATTCCAATGTGGATTTTGTTATTTTAGATTATGTTGGATTTCTAGATTGTTGTGTTGTTGTTCACGTTACATTTATATACACCATTATGTGCTGACTATGTTATATATTTACAATTTTGTCTTTGATGTTATTACTATTTCATTAATGCAGGGTTATTCACACTTGACTTGACATCCTTTCACGTTTGGGACTCACCTGCTGTATCGCTTCTTTTTGCTTGCTGGCTTTCTACGCAGTGATAGTTAAGTTTTTTGGCCTCTTGTTTACTTAATATGCTGTTTGTGTGGGATTACTATTTATGTGCATTATCAAGTAATGATTACGTTATATCTAATTATAGCTATTATATCAGCTAGGTATTATATTCTACTACATTATAGATTGGTATATTACTTTCTTCATTCCTTATATACTAATCATAGATCTGGATCTTTACTTCTTTTCCCATTTCATTATTTTGTTGATAAAATTTTGTCTCCATTATGTAGCCTTTAATTCATACCATTGTGCTTTTAGTTAGAAATTTCTCTTCCCCTTTTGTTTAGAAATTCTCTTCTTTTCTCATTCGTTATTATTGTATAGATAGTGTAGTCATTTATATACAATATGGTATAACGTTTATGTTCTATTCAGTTATAGTTACCTTGTTAGCTGTCTCTTATATTATATCAGATTATAGTTTAGTTCTCTCCTTTCTTCGTTCCCTATTTACTTACTACAGATCTAAACCTCTTCTTTTTTTCTTTACAAAGTTTGTTTCTTTATTTATCATTACTATTTGTATGAGATGCCTATTTATGTACATCATCACGTGATACCTATATTATATTTGGTTATACTTGTTATATTACCTAGCTATTATATTCTATTACATCATAGATTCTTATTCTACTTTCTTCAATTCATGTCCGTTATGTAGCCTTTAGCTCTTACCATTGTGCTTTTAGTTAGAAATTTCTCTTCTCCTTTTGTTTAGGAATGATCTTCTTTTCTCATTCACTATTATTATATAGATAGGATAATCATTTATATACAATATGGTATAACGTTTATGTTTTATTCAATTATAGTTACCTTACTACGTGCCTGTTATATTATATCAGATTATAGTTTACTTCTCTCCTCTCTTCATTCTCTATTTACCTACTATAGATCTAAATCTTTTCTTTTTTTTCCTTTACAAAGTTTTATACCTTATTTATCATTACTATTTCTATGAGATGTCTATTTATGTATATTATCAAGTAATAGCTATATTATATTTACCTACACCTGTTATATTACCTAGCTATTATATTCTATTACATCATAAGTTCTTATTCTACTTTCTTCATTTGTCATTTACTTATAATAAACCTAATTCTCCACTGTTTTTCCCATTTTCTTATTTCATTGCTACAATGTCATTACTGTTATGTAACTTATATCTCTTACCATTGTGCTCTAGCTAGAAATTTCCTTTCTGCTTTTGTTTGCAGAATTTTTTTCTTCCCTCCACTGTTCTTAGTCTACTTTGTTCATTTGTTATTTAGTTATTATAAATCTAATTCTTTACTGCTTTTCTCATTACATTATTTCATTACTAAAATGTCATTATTGTTATGTAACCTATAGCTCTTACCATTGTGCTTTAGCTAGAAATTTCTTCTCTGCTTTTTTTTGCAGAATTCCTTTTTTCCTCCTTCACTGCTCTTACTGTATTTTGTTCATTTGTTATTTAATTATTATAAATCTAACTCTTTACTCCTTTTACCATTACGTTACTTGGCTGCTCAAATGCCATTACTGTTATGTAACCTATGCTTCTTACCATCATGATTTAACTAAAAATTTCTTCTCTGCTTTTCTTTGCAAAATTTCTTTTTTTCCTCCTTCGGTATTTTTATTTATTTATAATAGGATAGTTATTTATATACATTACTATGTAATAGTAATGTTACATTGAGTTATAATTATTTTATTACATAGCTACTACATTATATAGCATTATAGTTTACTACTTTTCTTTCTTCATTTTTTTAGTTTACTACTTTTCTTTCTTCAATTTTTTTACTTATTATACATAATTATTTTATGCTCTACAGTTGAATGTACGGTTTATATTGTATTCAAATATACTTATTTTGTTAGCTACCTATTATGTTATATCAAATTATGGTAACTCTTTTCTGTTTTTTCCAATTAATTATTTCATTGCTAAAATGTCATTACTCCTTCCTTTCCTCATTCAGTATTTTCATTTATATAGGATATGTATTTATATACATTACCATATAACATTTATGTTACATTGAGGTGTAGTTATTTTATTAAGTACTATTGTATTATTTAAGACTGTAGTTCATTGCTTTCCTTTCTTCATTTCTCTTTAGTTATTATAGATAGTTATTTTATGTTCTACAGCTAAATGTAATGATTACATTTTATTTAGCTATAGCTATTTTACTAGCTACATGTTATATTATATCACATTATAGTTTACTCCTCTCCTTTTGTCATTCGCTATTTATTTATTACACATCTAGATCTCCTCTTCTTTTCTTTAGAAAATTTTCTCCTTTCCTTATTTATTATTATTCTTTCTATTAGATGCCTATTTATGTACATTATCATGTAATAGTTATGTTATATTCAATTATATCTATTATGTTACCTACCTATTATATTGTGTTACATCATACATTCTTATTCTACTTTCTTCATTTATTTATTATTTACTTATCATAATCTAATTCTTTATTACTTTCCTCATTTCATTATTTCTTTAGTAAAATGTGATTTCTGTTATATAACCTATAACCTATACCATTGTTCTTTGCCTAGAGATTTTTCCTTTGCTTTTCTTTGAAAATTAATTTCTTTCCTCATTCGCTATTCTTATTTACATACAATAACAATTTATATACACTATCTTATAACATTTATGTTACATTGAGCTATGATTGTTTTGTTACGTTACTATATTATATTGAGCTATGGTTGTTTTATTACGTTGCTACTATATTACATCATATTATAGTTTACTTCTTTCCTTTCCTCTTTTTTTAGTTCTTACCAATCATTGCCGTTGCTTATTGGTATTTAGTACTATGGATGCATCCCGTTGTGCTAGAGCTCGGCGTCAAGAGATTCTACGTGGAAAACAGCCTATTAACTCAACAGAACTTTCATTAGTGTCTCCAGATGTTTTGCCTAATACCTTCGTACCACTGCTTTCACAGTCACCATCACAGCCATGTATGATTTTTCTTAATATTGTGTTCTCTTTAGACGCCGTCCTTTTTGCCTTTTCCAATTTTCTTTGAAAGCTTTGCTATTCTATTGATACATTTCTTTGGTTTCATCTATTCTCACACAGCGCTCATTACAGATGTTACTATGATCCCTCAATTAAAGCGTCGATATGGTTATTCACGCTCTTTATAACCAGTTTTTCGTTTTCAATTGCTTTTGGTTTACCCTTTGTTTATTTGACTTCCCTACATAATAGGAGACCATTTTTGTCCGTTGGTTAGTTCAGTTGAGGCAGCTAGCAATAGGAAAAAGAGAAGGTTATCCAATCTGCAGCGCAGTGCTGCTAGAACAGGTGTTTTCCTTTTATTATATTCTTCTATAAGATTTCTTGAGTTTTCCATTTTTGCTTCACTTGAAACTTATAGATTTTTTCATCCATTGGTTTATATTTGTGTCTGCATTTTGTTAACATTTCAGGTAGCGCACTACCTTTTAGCTTAGCCCCACTTAAAGAGCCAACCATTTGTTTTTCTAAAGAATATATTTCCTTCTTAAAAGGTTCGCCCATGTTGTCGACTTTATGGCATTATTTTTTGATGTGTTTTATATCATTGCTACAACAATTTTTCCTTCCTACTTTCATTTTTATCTTAACACCATTCCAGCCACTTATGATAATCGATCATACTATGGTGGTCCAGATTATGAGTGTAATAAATGTGCTGCTATATTTTGGTTCCAAGAAAGGTCTCACCATAGAAGCTCCTCTAGACATCAACGAGTTGTTTACAATAGATGTTGCCGTGGTGGTAAAGTTTCTCTTCCAACACATAAGCAGTTTCCATATCCATTTCAAGAGCTTATTGGTTTCGATAAAGGACCCCAATCAAATTAATTCATGCATTTGATTCGCCACTACAATTCTCTGTTTGCATTCACTTCCTTGGGTGTAGATGTTGACAGAACCATTAACACTGGTGAAGGCCCTTATGTTTTCCGTATAAATGGTGTTGTTCATCACCGAATTGGTTCATTAGTTCCCAGACCAGGTCAAAAACCCGAGTATGCACAGCTGTATATTTATGATACGCACAACGAAGTTCACAATAGGCTATCTGTTTTCGATAAGGAAGATGCCACAAATGGTGAACCAGACAGTAATATAGTTGCTGCTTTGATTCATATGCTTAACAGTTTTAATCCGTTAGTGAAAAAATTCAGAATGGCACGAGATCGCTTATTTTCTCAAGAGAATGCAGAAATTCATATTCGTCTTATTGGTTCATCTGACACCCATGATGATCGCTACTGTTTACCAACTGCATCTGAAAGGCTGCCCTAATTGTGGGTGATCTATCTTTGGAAAACAACAAATTTGATATCATTGTCGAGACTCATCCTGGTTATCTAAAACAAGTATCGCCTCTCAATCCTGCTCTAATGTCTCTTCAGTATCCATTGTTATTTCCATATGGTCAAAAAGGCTTCCATCTTGGTAATAAATACAGAACTACTGATGATAACGTCACTCCTATGAGAGATCAAGTTTCAATGCTTGAATACTACTGTTATGAATGTCATTATCGTAGAAATGAACCAAATCCTTACACATGTTGTGGCCGCCTCTCAAGTCAAATAGAGGTAGATTGCTATTCATGTATAGAAGCAAACCGTTTATCATTTCATTTCTACAACCAAGATGTCTTACGTTCAGACACATATCAAGGCATTTCAGATGCACTTGGTGAGGGCACATCTGAAGGCAAAAATATTGGTATTAGGATTTTGCTTCCTGCAAGCTTTACTGGTAGCCCTCGATACAATGCACTCAACTATCAAGATGCTATGGCTATATGCCGTGAATACGGTCCTCCAGATATCTTTTCTACTTTCACATGTAATTCAAGATGGCCAGAAATTATGGATGCACTCAAATACGAGCCTGGTCAAAAATATATTGATCGTTCTGATATTGTAACTCGAGTATTTCATATGAAGCTCACTGAATACATTTCTGATATAAAAAATGGCCACACTTTTGGTGTTATACGAGCAGGTTAGTCCATTTCTTGCATTTTTAGTATGCTTCCTTCCATTTAATGCACTACTTTTCTCTCTAAATTGCTATCTTTATTCCTAGCAGTTTTATACACTATTGAATTCCAAAAGAGAGGACTACCTCATGCTCATACCCTCATATGGCTTGCTAATCATACAGTGGATCTAGCTGCTGAATTCATAGATTCCCTTATATGTGCTGAAATCCCTGATCCAAATATTGACCCACTTGGTTATTCTCTTGTTGAAGAATTTATGATGCACGGTCCATGCGGAAATCTGAATAAGAAGTGTCCATGTATGAAAAATGGATTGTGTTCAAAACGGTATCCCAAAGAATTCAATTCAGAAACAATCATTAATGAATCCGGCTTTCCAATATACCGTCGCCGAGATACTAATCGTTTTATTACCAAGAGCGGTATCAAATTGGACAACAAATGGGTAGTTCCATACAACATGAGATTATTAAAAAAGTTTCAGGCTCACATCAATGTTGAATGGTGTAATAAAACAAACCTTGTCAAATATTTATTCAAATATCTTACTAAAGGGCAAGATAAAGCAAGAATGAATTTTTCTAGTGCTGCCCAGTCATCAGACACAGCTAATACACAAGTTAGACAAGGCATAGATGAAATTGCTGATTATATTAAATGCAGGTACTGCTCTATTTAAACAATACATTATACGTTTTTTCAACTATTCGTGCTTAGTTTTTGCTAATGCTTTGATTAGTTCCTCCTCTTTTTTTTGTCACCTCTTTTATCGTAGCTCTGCGTGTTTATTAACACTTTTGTGCACAAAACATTTTTCTAGATACTTATCATCATGTGAAGCCATTTGGCGATTATTTGAATTTGACATACATGGCCGAATGCCTTCCGTTGAACGGTTAACTGTGCATATGCCTGGTATGAACAAAATTATATACCATGAAGAAACAAACTTACAAGAAATTATTGCTGATCCAAGAGCTCACAAAACTACCCTAACTGAATGGTTCGTTGCGAATCAACAATTTGTAGAAGCAAGATCTTCTACATATTGTCAATTTCCATCGACCTGGAAATGGGATTCCAATAATAAAAAGTGGATGAAAAGGAAACGGAAAACATCAAAGATTGGCCGTATATATAATGTACATCCAAGCACCGGTGAATTGTTCTATCTTAGAATGCTGTTAATGGTTGTTTCTGGTGCACAAAGCTATGAAGATGTTAGAACTTTCAATGATGTGCGTTATCTTACATTCAAAGAAGCTTGCAAAGCTCGTGGCTTAGTTGGTGACGATACTGAGTGGTTTTTACTCTTTGATGAAGCAATTATTTGGGCTACTCCATATCAACTTAGGCATCTTTTCATGATAGTGCTTTCTTTCTGCAGTGTTATTAGTCCTCAGAATCTATTTGATAAATATTGGTGTTTCCTTGCTGATGACATAGCATATAGAATAAGGCAAGGATTGCAAAATCCAGCATATCCAATACCACCCAGTTATTTGCAGACCCAATTGATAAATGAGTTCTTTACTATTTTCTCCAAGAATGGTCTCAACTTTGCTACATACAATGTACACAGTGAATCAGCATGCAGTAGTTCTCCTCCTGGTAATAGACTTCTTGCCGAAGAGCTAGACTATGATAGAACTGTTCTCTCAGCACACGCTGATTCATTATGTGATCAACTCAATGCCGAACAATCTGTTATATACAACAAGATTATACTGTGTGCAACTCAAAAAAACAGTGGTGTTTACTTTGTATCTGGACATGGTGGCACTGGAAAAACGTTCCTTTGGAATGCTATCATAGCTACATTAAGAGCTAGGGGTCAGATAGTTCTTGCTGTAGCTTCATCTGCAATTGCTTCACTTCTACTTCCAAATGGTCGCACAGCACACTCTCGTTTTAGAATACCTCTTGATATCAATGAAAAAAGCCTATGTAGTATACCACGAGGAACAATGCTAGCTGAACTTATTAACAAAACTTCTCTGATTCTTTGGGATGAAGCACCTATGACTCATAGACGCTGTTTTGAAGCACTTCATAGAACATTACGTGATGTAATGTCTGTTGAAGATACTGGTTATACGAATATACCTTTTGGTGGAAAACTTGTTGTTCTTGGTGGAGACTTCCGACAAATCTTACCTGTTATTCAAGGTGGCACAAAGTCAGAAATTCTTCAAGCTTCACTTATTAAGTCACCACTTTGGCGACACATTGAGATACTCAGATTATCTACTAATATGAGGCTTCACAATCCGAAACTTTCATTTTTAGAATGTCAATCTCTATCTGCCTTTGCCCAGTGGGTACTTGATATTGGAAATGGTCAAGTTCCAACATTTAAAAAATCAGGAGAAATTCATCCCACTTGGATAACTATACCAGATGATCTTCTCCTCCTGCCAGCTGATAACAACATGGATGCAATTGTGGATGCTACTTATGATTCATTCCATCTAAACTATCAAAACAACGAATATCTAGCGCAGCGAGCAATTATTTGCCCAACTAATGCTGCTGTTGATGAAATCAACAAAGCTGTTTTTGATAAAATCCCTGGTGACAGTAAAGAGTATCTTAGTTTTGACTCAATATCTCAATCTGATGCTAAAATTGGCGATGCTAATCTGCTATATCCACCAGAGTTTCTAAATTCTATAACAGTCAACGGTTTTCCACATCATGCTATCTACCTCAAAACAGGTGTTCCAGTGATGTTGCTTCGAAATATAAATCAATCTATGGGTCTCTGTAATGGAACACGTCTGATTATTACAAGGCTTGGTGATCGAATTCTTGAAGGACGTATTATCACTGGAACTAATATTGGCCACACTGTGTATATACCAAGAATTGTATTAAATGCAACAAGTCATCGATGGCCTTTTACACTGCAGCGGCGACAGTTTCCAATCAAGCTTTCATACGCAATGACTATTAACAAAAGTCAAGGGCAGACTTTAACCAAAGTTGGCATTTATCTACGAAACCCAGTCTTTTCACATGGACAGCTATATGTGGCAATATCACGTGTTACATCACGTTCAGGGCTGAAGATGTTCATTGAAAATGAAAAAGGAGCTGCCTGTAGTGAAACAAAAAATATAGTATACAAAGAAGTGCTCACTTGTGTTTAGTAGTTTTTGGCACTCTTCTTCCTCTCTCCCCTAACTTACTTTGTTTACTTAAAAAATTTTCTTCAGAACTATTTGCATCCAGTACAGAAAACAGCCACTCAAATCACCTTTCATACATACATCTTTATATTTGTAAGTCAGATTATCGTATATACTTCTCTCAGTTCTTAGAAATATATAATATATACTTATTTATACCTTAGTGAACTCTTTCAGTGCATCTTACATATTCTTTATTCTTTCAAAAAAAGACATACATATATATACGTTCCTTTACGCATATTATACATATGACTGCTTGATTCATTACTTATATTCATAATTTATCCATCTATTTACTGTACCAAAAAACAACATACATGTTGAGCTATAGTTTGATAGATATTACAAATATCACTACTTTCCTCTGTTTCTACATTGCCTATGTCATTAAACTCTTTTTATAACTTCTTTGTATTCATAACCATTTATGCTATATTACTACCTTGCTCTCTTTCTACATTGCCTATGTCATTAATCTGTTTTTATGGCTTCCTTCTCTTCATACCCATTTATACTCTTCAATGATATGCCTTACACTGTTTTCACTATGTTGCAGAAAAATTACTATTGCATTTTACAACATATACAATTCATGAATATAATCCTTTAGCTTTCGATGTACTAAAAAAACCTTTTAGTGAACTCCTTCACTATATCTTAAAATCGACTTATACTATAGCAAAACAGCAACTTACACACTCAACTATGCTTTCATAAATATCACAAACATCACTATATTTCTGTATTTCTACATTACTGATCTCATTGAACTCTCTTTGTAATTTCTTTACATTCATAACCATTTAGCCTCTCCAATGATACCCCTTACACTGTTTTTATTTTACAGCACATAAAATTCATCGATATAATCCTTTAGCAATGAATATAGCATTTATCATCTAATTTCTTTATGCTATACAGGTTCCATATGGCATATTCACTTTTAAATCAAGTCAACCAGAGCTCACACAAATGGAAAATCCTTGTGCGTTTACCACGGGTTTGGCAATTTAGGAACCCACAAGATTCAACAGATGTATATCATCTAGACTTCATCATGCTCGACAAAGAGGTACACAATATTCAGAACTTTTATTTACTCTATACGAATCACCTCTCACTATTTTACACCATCTTCATCTTGACTATACACAGATTGTTCTCACATTACTAATGTTACCTTTATCTTTCCCTACATCCAATAATCATATACAAATTTGCATCCCTGCTACAACAACCACACATGTCTATTAATCCTTTATCACCTTTTACGATCTATACTTACCACTGCAGTCAAGACATTCTACATGCTTTTCTGCGCTTTACCTTTCTTACAGTTTTCTAAATTTGTATGCTGTTTACAGTATCTTATACATAACCTCATGTGTCACACAGATGATGTTCTACTCTTTTGTAGCATCTTCGCATTAAACATACACAAATCATTACCATATTAAAAAACATATCTTTATGATTTTGCATATACATCATACTTGTTTTTTTCTACATCTAAACTAAACTTCTTATTTTTAAAGGGAAATGCTATGGAAGGATTAGTTCCCCAAAGATGGCTTCATAAATTTACATCCTTATTGAAAGAAGGATGTATTTATGAAATAGAATATTTTGAGGTTCTTCCCGCAAAAGAGACATACAAAGCAATTGATGGCACTCTTCTAGCTCGCTTTTCAAAATACACCAAGATTAACAAAATACTACCAGAACCAGAAGGATTTCCTGTCTACGCATATAATGCAGTCCCATTTTCTGTGTTAAATGATCGTATCGGCAAAAACATGCTCTTATCAGGTACACTTTCCTCCTTTCTCACTTAGTCCAGAATACTAACCTCATAGTTTCTCATTTCTAACCCTTTTTTATTTACATTCAATTATTTACCAGATACTGTTGTTCTCATAACGTCTGCTTCCCAGCTTATCCAAACAACAACAAAATTAGGCCCAACTGTTAAACGAACAATTAACATAAGTGATGGGAGGTACATATATTTTCTCCAACACTTCTTTTTATCTGCTTTATTGCTTACATTTTACTAATTCTAAGATAAACTCAAAATAACCCTCCTCTTCCCTATTTATAGTCAGGCAGCAATTATTACGTTATGGGGCCATCATGCTGAATTATTCAATGCTGAAATACTACTAACAATTTCTCAAGATACACCAGTTGTTGCTTTATTCGTTGGTATGCTTGTTGGCACGTACTTAGGTATATTACACCCTTCTTTCTTTAATAATACAGATCCTGCAACACATATATAGAATACATCTACCTTCGTTTTATCTTCACTTTCAAATTTTTTACTATTCACATGTAGGCCAGCTTGCATTACAAAGCAGTTCCGCATCGAAGTGGTACATCAATATACCAATACCTGAAATACACGCTCTACAAAACACGTATTAATCATCCTTTATCCAAACTATTAGATTGCCGACAGATATATCATACTTTTTTTCCTTTACTCCTGTATTCTTTTTACATCCATTTCTAATGTGATGTATAGGATCACCAACCGGCCACACCAAATTGAATGGCAAGAAGATGCACATGCTCATAACAATCCCATACCCACAACTGTTCGAGAATTAGTAGAGCTCATACCAAACAAAGCTTTGGTGAGATAAATGTCAACATTATGCATTTCTTTACATCCAGTCTTTTAGATATAATAAGCAGTAACCATTTTGAAATATCATACACGCAGGGACAACGATACAAGCTCACTATCCTTATCGCTGATTTAGTCCCAGAACAGTCTTGGTGGTATATATCATGTTCTTCATGTTGGAAAAAAAATTTCCACATGGAGATGAATATGAATGTCGAAGGTGTGGTACCAAGACAGCAGAACCAAGGTACAGCACTAATGCTACATTCATATAACTGCTCTCTTTTTTACAATCTGCAATTACCTAATATAGTGACAACCTAACATATACTCTTCATTTCGAATTTCCAAAACAGGTACAAAATAAATGTATATGGCATTGATTCTGAAAACGATGAACAAGACAAGCCCCATGCAGAATTTATGTTGTTCGGTGATGTAGCCCAACAACTTATTGGAAAACCTGCCATGCTTTTAGTCGCAACAACAGAAGGACAAATGCAACATGTCCCACCTGAAATAAAAGCAATTGTTGGTCAAAAACATGACGTCATTGTTCAAATGTCAGAACGATCGCTCCAGACTGAAAGCCCAACATTTCACGTTCGATCAATAACATTTGAACCACAGCACACCAACCTGCTATTACCAGGTAAACAAACTCTTTTGTCTCCAATATAACATACACGACAGCACAATAAAGATGACAAATATAACTTATTTTTATCTCATTAATAGGTCCATCTACTGGTGACACGCATGCAGAACCAGCTACCCCGACAATGAGATCTCCTACTTTGCAAGTAACAGAAATCTCACCAACGTGATCTCTTTCCATATAACATGTCATCTAACACAAACTATACTCAACGCATTTCCACCACATATTCCCTTATATGTAACTATTTACATCTTTTTTAGAAGGCTACACCATCCCCACAATCTGAAAAAAGAAGACACGAGCTTATTGCATCTGTAGAAGCTGACCTAACCTCTTCGTCAACACCATCAGATAAAAGGTGCTCCTTACATTGTAATTCATTACATTCCATGCTGCTGTTCACACATTCAGTACATCTATGATCCAAGTATATGCTTCCTGCCCATACTATATATACTTCTTCATAGAACAACACAGTTTATGCACAAACCTAAAGCTGCACGTCAGCTCTTCCCAGATGCAAAACAAGACGCACCACAGCAGGTATACCAGACTGTGCTCTCCAAAACTACTACTTACTACTATACACAGAATATTACAATCACACATGCTCACAATTCTCTTTTCATATAATTGCCATACAGGAGAAGTAAGCGCCATCGTCACAGCGAACAACATGTTTTCATTCCATCCATTGCTCTTGCTATCTGGCATAGAACTAGCGTTGAGATTTTCGCTCCTACCAAGACTGATTCCAATGGGCACCACTTCTTTTGTCGAACAAGATGTCTCCAACACTATTATTTTGTTGTACAGGATATGATCATGTATGGTAAAGCTGTAGCACAACTTACCACCACTAACATCTATTATTTTGTTGTATAAAATGCAGCTAGATATGCTATCCATATCACAGAACTAGCCGTTACTGAACAAAGTCATCTTGTCAGCTATATCTTATTACCTTATCTAAATTCGCACCATATAGTTCCCTTCTTCAAATCCAACCAAATTTTGTATACATCTACGTCAAAGTCTCTACTTTTCGCTTGCCCACTCTGTATGCATCTACGTCGTAATGTGCCCTTTTAATTTTACCTATATATACCACCCTTTCCTGTACAACTATCAACGCTCAACGCATTACCACATGAAAACAGACAAATACGAAATTACCATTTACCCCACTCTTATACATAACACAATTGTCTATACAATTTGACCTGCGCGGCGTGCGCTGCGCATACGCTGCTAGTTGTTTTCATAGGGTGGAACGGGCCGAGGGGTCATCACGGCGAGGAGGCAGCGCGAATGGCGACCAGGCAGCGGTCTGACAACATACGAATACACAACAGTTAATCAGCTGAGTTATCGACCTAGCTGGGTGTTTTTCACCACACTGGTCTACAGATGTAGCTGCTTGCTCTAGCTACGGTGAGGGCATGTTGTGAACAAGTCAAGAAGGCTAACTATATACCTAGATAGCCAGGTTATTGAACTGGTCTTTGATAAAACTCTTGGCAAGACTAAACCCACAAGAAAAGCGTTTGCGATAGCCTTGTACCAGCTCTCCTCTTAGTACGAATGCATTTTTATTCGTGGATTCGTGCAAGTAAATGTTGTAAACGTTAGTTTTATGACTTCGTGATCAATGACAACATGACGTTGCCTATATTGTATTAGGTGCAAAAGGGAGATATTATAATTTCTTCCATGTCCTAAAAGTACTTGAGACTAAATAGATAAGAGGCCAGCAAGCACAACAACACAGATTCACACAACATTAGTAGCATAATAGAAACCAGGCAGTAAAAATCCGGATAACCATCAAGCGGAAGCTCTATACTGTATAGCACAGAGTTCTATTATAAGGACATTAATGCACTACGAAATTTTCTTCGGTGTTCCCTGCACGAACTACGTGTTAGCCTATACCAATTGCCAGAGGTATGTTCTGGAGAGAGATTTTATTTCAGCAAATAAAATAGCAGAATGGCCATGTGTCCGGCCTGCCTGCAAGGTCAGGGGTGATGTGTCAAATTTCATTGCATTAGTCATAATGGTCAATAACTCAATATCAAACACCTGACGAGGTTAGAATATGCTCAGCTAGACGCGGGTAGTTGCTGCCTCCAGGGCGGATCCAGGAAAAATGGTCGTTGGTGTCATTATGCATCGCAGTGCCACAAAAAAATCATTTGCACGTTATTTCACATTGTACCATATAACTAGATTAATCCTACACTCAAGATTTACATAACAATATAATGTTTTTTGGAATGATGAGTTAAATCCAACATTTAACTAGAAATTAGACATTTTTAAAAGAAAAATTAATATATCTAATATTCTAATTGTAGCTGAATCCCTAAAATTGTCAGCTCGATCAATTGTTTCTAATGAGATTTGGAATTTCAGGTAATCAAATGAAACGTAGAGTAAAAATTGTTTTCAATCTCAGCACCAATTTTGCTCCATTTAGCATCAAATCTTTTTCTTTTGTGGGAGTGAATTGTATTACTCAAAAGTATAGATTAAGTTGAATATAACACTACTAGAAAACGGATCATCCCTCACGGGTTTTAATTTTCCTGACGGGCGCGCATAGACCGTGAGGGATATCAATTTTTGTGACAGGTCCACGCATCACCGTCGCAAAAAAAAATTTTCCTGTCGGGCCCACGTATCCCTGTGAGGTTAATTGGAAACCCTAACACCCCACCTTTTCCCCTCGCCCACGTCTCCATCCCCTCGCGCCCCTATCCCCTCGCCCACGCCTCCTCCGCCCCGCGCGCCGCGCCCCCATCCCCTCGCCCCTCGCCCGCGCCTCCTCCGCCCCATCCCCTCGCCCGCGCCTCCTCCGCCCCATCCCCTCGCCCGCGCCTCCTCTACCCCATCCTCTCGCGCACCCGCCTCCTCCTCCCCATCCCCGGCCTCGGCTGCCTCCTCCTCCCCAACCCCTCACCAGCCAGATTCCGGCTCCCCGCCGCCGACCCGCGCCAGATCCGGCCTCCCCGCCGCCGGATCTGCTCGCCCCTCTCCGGATCCACCTCGGCCCATGCCGGATCCGGCTAGATCCGGTCGTCGCGTCTTGAGCCGTCGCCACCTCCCGGCCGCCGCGCTCACAGCGCCGCCTCCCGACCGCCGTGCTCGCGCCTCCTTCGGACGACGCCACCGCCCTAGGTCACCACCACCGTCGTCGCATTCGGCCTCCCCCACCACGACGCCATCGGATCGGGCCTCCCTCGCCGTGACTCCACTGGATGAATGATGGTCTGGTTTGTGCAATGTTAGAGCTATTATTTGATATGCAGGTTTACATATTGTCCTTTGTTTAAGTCAATATGCAATGTTGATATGCAATGTTAGAGCTGGCTCTTCATATTTGTTGCCTATTGGTTGGTGGATTACGGATAATTGTAAATACTTCTAGGATAGCGTGTTCTCTGTGCATCTATTACAACATTTCATACAAATTTGCTTATTCTTAAACATCTAATTGCAGGGGAGAGGTTGGAAAATGGATTTGTATTTGTATTTGTTACGCTATTTCTGTTATGTAAGCCCACTTAGCTCAGAGGTTAGAGCATCGCATTTGTAATGCGAGGGTCATTGGTTCAAATCCGATAGTCGGCTTTTTTCTATACTCCATCTCAGTTTTTCTTTTTGGATGATATACAAATATTTGCCAAGAGATTGTTGTTTATTAATCATATGAACTCTTTTTTTAGGCTATAGGATGGGTAGCTTCAGGATGTTGGTTCATTAGTGGATAAATTTAGTATGAGTAGAATGTAGTCATCAACTAATATTTAAGACTTAGAAACCCACAGCAGCTAGATTAATGAAACAAACATGAGTTATCAATTTCGGCTTGAACCAAGCAAAAATTAGTTTTGAGGTTATCAATTTCGTAGCTGAACAAATCTGTCATTTGCCAGGTGGTCCTTGTTCCTGTTACATCGAGGGCAATTATACTGATTGATTATGTCAAAGTGCAGTGCAATTCTTTTTCTGTAACCATAGACAAGATTTGCTAAATATCGTATAATCCTCTTCTCAACAAAAGATAAGAGACTTGCATATTGCGAAAACAGTAGAATCAATGTCATACTCTCCATCTGTGAAAAGGGACTCTGAAGAGCTTATTGAGCAACATATTAGTTCAACTACAAACAAGAACTTGTTTAAAAATTGGCCATTGATGTCATCTATTGTTCTCTACTGTATTGTCAACTTTGATGATGCGGCTTATACAGAGGTATCCTCTTCCGAATCTACTGGCTATGTATCCTTGAGGTGAGTTATCTCACGATCGTTCTTATTGTTACTTAATCCATACTATGTAGTTTGTTTAATATAGGTTACTTAGACCTTGTGTCATAACTGGAGAATCTAAATGATAAATTTGTGCGTATGAAGCTGTCTGGAGAATGCAGAGTTATGATCAAATTCTACAGCTGTTAGAACGATTCTATAGCCTAATTTGTCTGAATATATTATGCAGTGTAGGTCTTTTCAGTCTTCACTTTCTAGATTGCAAGAAGCTGAGAACTTTATGTATTCATTTAACCTGATATTACTATTTTTTTGGCATTTGTGCCAATTTTCCTCACGGTTAGTACCGTCAGGTTAAATCAATTTTTCTCACGGTCGGTTAGTACCGTCAGGTTAAATCAATTTTCCTCACGGGCGGTTAGTACCGTCAGGTTAAATCAATTTTCCTCACGGGCGGTTAGTACCGTCAGGTTAAATCAATTTTCCTCATGGTCGGTTAACCGACCGTCAGGTTAAATTTCCCTGACGGTATTACCCGTCAGGTTAATATTCCCTGACGGGTAACCGTCAGCCAAATTTAATTTTCCTTACCAGCCAGCCCTGAGGGGATTTGCCTGACGGGAACCCGTCAGGGAAAATTAACCTGACGGTTTTTGCTATTTTTCTGACGGTTTTCAACCGTGAGGGATGATGTGTTTTCTAGTAGTGTAAGTATGAATACATACACTGCAAAAATATTACAACGTTTAGCAATGTTTCTCTGTGTTTATTGGGAAGTGTCGTTTCACAATATTGTTTGTCTATTGAGGAAATAGAGAGTGTAGTTATTGCAATATTTTCACTTCTTGTCCCTAATTTAGTGATGAACAAGAGATTGAGTAGTTGTAGCATGTCATTCAGTAGAGGCACATATGGTCATTTCTCATAAACTTTTTTTTAGAATTAGTGTCTTTATTATTTGTGCATATTGTGGGTTGGACAAATACTGTGAACAGAGTAAGGTCCTAAAATCCGGCGCAACGAGATTACTAACGAATCTGAGTTGAAGGGACCAATCTTAGACAACCTCCACTTAGTTGAACCCAGAAAAAGCTTTCATTACTCACCCACATCTTAATTGTAGTGGCAACTCCAGAGCTTTGCTGATCCTCTTTTTTATCTCGTGTGGTAGTGTGGTGTGGTGTGAGCTGAGGGTGTATGACCACGTTGCATACATGATGGCGTGACAGTTGAGGTGGACCTAGCCATGTGGGCTGAACTGGTGTAGATTGATGGCAGTTTGTTGAGGAGCAAGGTGGGCCGATGCTTGGGAATGAGCTGCCGTGCTTGGCTAGGCTCAAACGGGCTGGTGTCACTTAGGCTAATCCACTGGGGTCACTCCTTCACACACATGGGCATCTATAAGGGCTGGGCCAGAGTGCATTGGTGTCACTTGACACCAATGGTAGTACTGTGGATTCGCCCCTGGCTGCCTCTCTTGGACCCTATGCATGGTTGCCAAGAACTTTCGTATGTGCCATCATATAGGTAAATAAAATTGACCCGGAACCCATAATTGCCATCAAATTTCATTGCATTAGTCATAATGGTCAATAACTCAATATTAAACATCCGGACCCCATGCATGGTTGCCAAGAATAAAACTGACCTGGAACCTTCGGTGCATGTCTACTGGGCCCGGCCCCTTGTTTCTACTCCGAAGGATGGTACTACGTACCATCAGGCAGAACCTTTTTCCTCAAAGTCTTTCGGGCTTATGTACTTTTCTTCTTTCTGGAGCTATTTTGGCTGTGTCTGGTAGTGACTAGTGAGCAGGTGGAGACTATTTAGTTGTTTGTGATGATCATATATATGTACCTAGCTAGGTATAAGCTGGTTGTGTTTACGGAGGACTGCTTTGGCGGAGCAGTGTTGTATATGTACGGGGGTCATGTGATGTCTAGTGTGAACATGCAAACAGGTACAGGTGAGGATATTTTGGAACAAGTCAAAAAGGCTGACTAGATAGCTATTTTATTGAACCAGTAGTCTTGATTAAAACATTTACTCCCAAATACAGCATTTGAATCGTATGTTATATATACCGCCTTGTGCCAGCTTTCATGTTTTTGCATTCGTTGTATCGTGCAAGTAACAATATGATTCGACTCCGAGATAGATCTAGATAACCACTCCCGAAAAAATGGTGGCAAGTAAAGGTTGTTTACTTGGAAATGTGTCGGCCCCAGATTTTTAATCCAGAATTCTTTATATATAACAGCACTGGTCTATGATCGGGAGCTAGTGCATACAGTAAATTTATTGAATGTTAAACACATATCTCGCAAAATGTAAAACTAAAAAGTAATAGTAAATAATGCATAAATTGACCTAACGGTCTGACTTACAACACGGGCCAACCAGGCCGAAACCTTTAAAGAGCAACAGCGAAAATAGAAACAACACCCAGATGGGACTATCAGAATATGCCCACCTTCAGGATATTAACTAATAAGTGAACTTGCTCCTAAATAAATTTATTTTTAATTTAGTGAAGTGCTAAAGAGCACTTGAATGTTTTTTTTTGGGATTGAGAGCACTCAGATTTTAGGGCGCTAGCTCTTCATCCAACGGATCCCCAATACCTCCAAAACAAGAATCTAGGCCGTTAGATCTCTATCCAACAGATCCCCCATACCACCCCTCTCCAAAAAAATTATGAGTGCTCCGAATCTGGATCATTGGATGGAGATCCAACATCCAAAAAATTTGAGTACTTCTAATCCCAAAAAATACTTGAGTGCTCTCTAGACACCATCTTTAATTTATATAAGAACTAGAAAAAATTTTAAAAATAGAAAAAATAGATTAGCCTATGACATGTAATATAAATAAATACAAAAAAGAACCGGCAAAAAACCTTTCGGTTGGTGACAAGAACTGGTGACAAGAACAAGAGTCATTCAATTGCTACATGGGAAAAGTAATACAAGGGGCTGGCTGTCCTTTCGGTTGGTGACACATGGAAAAAGAAGACTCCGCATGTGCGCCTTTGACCGAACCAACTGTCTTTTTCTTTGTTACTTGCTTGGAGTCCGAACTGAGTCAATCAATCGGCCTTAGGTCTATGGGTTTTTTAACCCGCTCAGTATAATTAAAATAAATAGATTTATAGTTAAAATTATACTATAATTGATTAAAATTATACTGTAATTGATAGTGGTTTATTTGACATAATTAAATTTTAAAAAAAATTAAAAAAATAAAAAATACCAGCCCATTGCAAACAAACAAGGAGAAACAAACGAATACGAAAAAAAGAAAAAGCAAAAAATGCTCAAAAATCATAAAAAGACGAAATCAAGGAATAGTAAACTAAAAGCAAAAACCATAAGCCGAAACTAGCGATGCATTAGATTGGTTTGTACATTTTGTTTTTCCATTCTGATAACACTAGGAAGCCGAGTACAAGTTGGGTACGGTTCCCTATGATCGAACCAGGTCCGCCACCTATTTATTTTGTACGAGATTTTTTAGAACACGATAACAAATTAGTTTATTATTTTCAGAAAGAGCTATACGTTTATTCTTTCTAAGTTTAATATATGGTTAAAACCTAAAGGAAATTGGACATTCTTAATCCTGTTATTTTTCTGATTTCTTGTATTTTGCAGGAGTGGTTTTCTGATTTCTTGTATTTTGCAGGAGTGGTGATCAGTGACAATATGAGATTGCCTATCTTGTATTAGGTGCAAAAGGGAGATATTATAATCTCTGTTCTGCTGTCCTTCGCATTGTCAACTCTTCCGTTCGACGCACCTTAATTTCTTCCTTGTTTACACACCAATATCACAATCCGTCCTTCACAAATCTCTTCATTGTTTCATCAATCGATGGATAATTACTTTTACGTACCATATAACGCACCATTGTTGAATGAAACGGTCATGTATGACTGTACTACCCAGTCTTCCAAATATATACGGTCGAGACCACGCCAGATTAGTTAGTAGTGTGCAGATATATGTAGATATTAAAATTGTAAACTTAAAAGTTGATACAAAAGTAATTCAATCAACACGTTATAGCACCCAGACCATTTCAATCTTGCTGACGCCACTTCTACTTGACCTGTTCTGTTGTTCACGAGTTCACGCCACCGCACGCAGCGGCTATATAAGCACATCCATCACCTCCCTGCCCAAAGCATCAACCAAGCTAAACACAAGCAGCTTCAGGAGAAATAGCAATACCAAAAACAGCAGAAAGCCTAATTACGACAAGATGGCTTCCTCCTCTTCCTTCCTTCTCCTCGCTGCTCTTCTTGCGGTGGTCTCATGGCAGGCCAGCGCCTCCGATCCTAGCCCTCTCCAAGACTTCTGCGTCGCCGACATGCACTCGCCAGGTACATATATATGTACTTGATTTCAATGATGTTCTTCTATCATATCGCTGATCGCATCTCTGAAATTCTGTTTACTGACGCATGCAATATATATGCTGAAATAACTTTCTGGAGTATAAGTGTAAATGTTGCCTCGTGGATGCATGCAGTGCGTGTCAATGGTTTCGTTTGCAAGGACCCAATGGCGGTGAACGCAGATGACTTCTTCAAGGCTGCCAACCTCGACAAGCCTAGGGACACGATGACCAGCAAGGTTGGGTCCAACGTTACCTTGATCAACGTCATGCAGATCCCTGGCCTCAACACCCTCGGCATCTCACTGGCGCGCATCGACTACGCACCCTTAGGTGAGAACCCACCGCACACCCACCCACGTGCCACCGAGATCCTCACGGTGCTTGAAGGTACACTCTACGTCGGCTTTGTCACGTCCAACCAACCTCCTCCACTTCCAAACAAGCTCTTCTCTAAGGTGCTGAACAAGGGTGACGTGTTCGTATTCCCTGAGGGGCTCATCCACTTCCAATTCAACCCTAACCCCCACATGCCAGCTGTTGCAATTGCTGCACTTAGCAGCCAAAACCCTGGGGTCATCACCATTGCCAACGCTGTGTTCGGCTCAAAGCCACCGATCTCAGACTTTGTTTTGGCTAAGGCGTTTCAAGTGGAAAAGAAGACAATAGACTGGCTCCAGGCTCAATTCTGGGAGGACAACAACTACTAATTAAATCGAGCCCCGATGGTTGTCCAAGGAGAATACATATTTTGCAATTGGCGCACTGTGTTTTAACTTGTATGTTACAATATGGAAAATAAATGGTGGTATATATTTCTATATATACTACCTATGCGTGCCTGTGAGCCGCAAATATTTATCTGAATGATGTCGTAATATGATATTGTGGTATGCTTATGTTGTCCCTTAATAAAAGGAATACAAGGGTACGGTGCCCTTCGCCCATGTTAGAAAAGAAACTTACATGAAGTTGAGAGATGGGCTTGTTTTTTTAAAAACTGTACGTAAAAGGTTTGTTGATGATTGTACATGCATGATGCGACGGTATATAGTACACTCATCATCGCTCGCCAGGGCCGGAGAGGAGGGGACTGGGGAGGAATTAGGGATTCAGGGGAGGGCACAACCGTAGCAAATATGGGGGAGAAAAGTTTCCAACTGGGGGTGGATCGTCCTCCTGCGCTCATCGCCGGCAAGCTCGGTAGCCTGTAGCATAGGCAGAGGAAAATTACTACTATAAAAAGACTTATATTCGACACATCATTACAGACGGTTGACATAAACCGTCTGTGTTAAATACAATCACATACATTTTAGATTTAGAAACCATATGTATTGCTGCCAGTGCTACAAATCATTTGTGAAGAGATAATATCACAGATGGTTTATGATGAGAACCGTCTGTGATACTTCATAGACGGTTCTTACCAAGAACCATCTGTGATATTGTGAAATATCACAGACGGTTTGTAAATTAATTCATCATGAATAGTTTGTATTAAAAACCGTCGGTGATATGTTTTCCACCTCGCAATCCCCTAAAATTTCATAATCTCCTGCCTGAGTCCGAGTAGGATTCCGTTTCGAGACACCTTTAGTAAAACGGACATAACTTTTGCATACGATATCCGTTTTCGACATTCTCATACTCGTTGGAAAGCTAATGACAAGCCCAATCAAAAAACCTGACTAGCTTGTGATCATCACCCTCTAGGACTGCCAAAATCGGCCATCTTTAGCCTCAAATTTGCATCGCAAGTTTTTTGTTTCTATTTTTACCAAAATTTTTGATCTTCCGTTTAGAATTTGGGGTTCGCATCAACTGCAAAGTTGTAAATCTCATTGAAACCTTTCAAATGAGCATATATATATATGCCATATAGAACTTTGCTATTTTATCTTTTGAGACTAGCTATTTACATTACACCGATATATATAGTCTTTGTGCTCTAATTCATAGACTGTTGGTATATAGAATCATATGTGATACGCACATCACAGATAGTTCTAGCTACCAACCATCTGTGTTGGGAGAGTATCACAGATGATTTGTATATAGAACAGTTTGTGATAAACTAACTGATGGGCCCATCAATCCTCCCCAACCCATTCCCAGCCAATAGAAACTCACCAAACCCCACCTCTCTATCTCTCCCTCTATAAATACTCACCCAAACTCATCCCCTAACAATCGTTGCTCAAAAATCTCTCCAGACTCTTCCTCACCATCCTCCTCCTTGACCCCGACCTAGATGACCCTTACGAAGTAGACGCTAATGGCTACCAAGACGGCGCTCAAGTCGACGCCGACGATGAGAGGCGTCAAGGACAAACTGACAGCCGTGTACACTACTACAAAAGAGACTAAACTGGACGCTTACATCACAGACGGTTCCTAGGAACCGTCTGTGCTGCAAGTATCACAGACGGTTCATACGAATAACCATCTGTGGTATTTTCACAGACTGTTTTTAATACAAACCGTCTGTGAAGTATCACAGACGGTTCTAGATAACAACCATCTATGATAATGGTAGACATCACAGACGGTTCTTATTAAGAACCGTCTGTGATAGTTCACAGGCAGTTTGTATTAAAAACCGTCTGTGATAATGAAGTTATCATAGACGGCTTGTATTAAAATCGTCTATGATATGTTTCCCACCTCACAATTCTCCAAAATTTCTTAATCTCCTGCCTGAGTCCGAGTAGGATTCTGTTCCGAGACATCTTTAGTAAAATGGGCATAACTTTTGCATACGGTGTCCGTTTCCGACGTTATTATACTCGTTGGAAAGCAAACGACGAGCCAGATCCAAAAAATAACCAGCTTGCACTAGTGGCCCTCTAAGACCCTCAAAGTCGCCATCTTTAGCTCCAAATTTGCGTTACAAGTTTTTTGTTTCTATTTTTGCCCTTTTTCTTGGTCTTCCCTTCGGAATTTGGATTTTGCTTAAATTGAAAAGTTGTAGATCTCATCGAAACCTTTCAAATGAGTATATATAAGCTATATAAAACTTTGCTATTTTTTTAGACTAGTTGTTTATATTGCACCGGTATATAAAATGTTGTGCTCTATTTCACAGACTGTCTGTGATAGAGAGTATCACAGACCGTCTGTGATAGAGAGACGGTTTGTATGTAGAACCGTCTGTGATAATCTGACCGCTGGGCCTGTCGATCCACCCCAACCCAATCCTAGCCAATAGAAATTCACTAACCCTCACCCCACGGATCGTAGCTCCACCTCTTCGTCCCCGCGCCAAAAATTTTTGTACTCCCGCCTCTCCCTTCTTTATAAATAATCCCCCAAACCCAGCCTCCTTGCCATTCTCCTCCTCCTTGACCCTTACCATAATAGCTCGCATAAACAGACGACGCACAAGTCTACAGGAGGCAAGACATCGCAGAAGCAACTAGCTACCAAGGCGACGCTCAATCAACACCGACGATGGTGGTGGGCGTCAAAGACATCCAGCTCGTGTACTTCATCAGGGGCAAGAAGGCGTAGGCATAGAGAATCTTTGCTTTTTCTTCTTCTTGTTGTGTTAGCTAGATGGGTAACCTGCTCGTTGTTTTGGGATATTGTAATGGTAGGCTCTAATTTAATAAAAATGAAATGTACATTATAATTTTTACTGTATTTGCTTGTTTTTAGATGGCATAGTTAACATTTCCTGAGGCTAGCTAGCCAAAAAAAGAAAAAATTAGGCACATAATGAACTATCATAGATGACTTTGTGATATAAACCGTCTGTGAAGGATTATCACAGATTGCTCAAACCAAAAACTGTCTGTGATAACAGCACATCACAGACGGTTCATCTACTAACCACCTGTGATGAAAAAAATATCACAGACGGTTCTAGCAACCAACAGTCTGTGATACTCATCCATTACAAACGGTTGGTAGCTAGAACCGTCTGTGATGTGTGAGTATCACAGACGGTTTTTGATTCGATACATCTGTGATAATGTTCTTCACAGATGGTTCTAGTTACAAACCGTCTGAGTTGTGATTATCACAGATGGCTCACAAACCGTCTGTGATAACCTCTGATTATCACTAACCCATAAATTTAGACGGTTCAGAAAACCATTTGAGATGACGGTTCCGAACCGTCTGTGATGGCACATTTTGTAGTAGTGGTATAGAGGGATAGTAATAATAGGAGGACCAAAAATACAACACACATAACTATAGAGTGCTACGTTCAGAGCATGTATAAACATAAATTCATAACTAAATGTAAGTCAAAATTAAAAATTAATATCGCGGCACTACTATAGAAATACTATTAGTAGATGCCAAATCATAGACGGTTTGACAAAACCATCTTTGACGTACACTATCACAGACGGTTTTAATTTGGAGACCGTCTGTGTTGTTGGTGTCAGAAAAAAGGAGTATCATAGACTGTTCTTACCAATGAACTGTCTGTGATACTAGAATATCATAGACGGTTTTTATTGAAAACCGTATGTGATAAGATGTGAATTATCACAAACGGTTTTTTTAAAAAAAACCGTCTGTGATAAGCTGATTATCACAGACATTTTTTATTAAAAACCGTCTGTGATAATCCAGCTACATATTTATTGTGCCGCTCAGAACCGCATCTGTCTTCATTTCGATCCAGATCTAGTCGGTGTTGCACCTGGAGGAGGCAAGGCTTTTGAGGCCAATTAATTTGGTGGGAGGAGGCATGAGAGCTTTGAAGATTCATATGTTCCTGGTTGCTCTAGATATGGTTAGTAATAAAATTTATTTTTCTTTGCATTACAATTTAGATCTAAGTTTTGGTGAGTGTTATTGAAGATGGTATGCATCTACTTGACCATACATGACCAGTTCCCGTCATGTGGGAGGCCAAATTTGTCAAAATTGTTGGTTATAAGTGGTTCGTCGATTGCTGGGGGAATAGCTGTTGTGTTTATAATATGAATTAAGCTAGCAAAGTCTCAATGCATGTGGTATATATGTAGTAATAATTAATTAATTTAATTTTTAATACTAAGTTGTTATATGTATGCATAACGTAGGACCGAAGATGGATGTATGCCGCGAATCGTGTGAGTGAAGAGTATATTAATGGTGTGTCTGCTTTTACAAGAGCTGCTGAGGAGGATATGTTGAATAAGGGGAGTGGAATATATGTACTTTCCATGCACTGACTGCGAGAATTTAAAGATGTTTAAGAACCGAGAGTAGATTGAAGCGCACTTGATCGGAGGGGTTTCAAAAAGGGTTATATGTGTTGGACCAGTCATGGCGAAGTCAATGATATGCCGCCGGATGACATCGCCGGTGAAGTGAATGATATGCCGCCGGATGATGTCGATTGTTGTTCGGATTCGGATAGGTTGCACGATGACAATCTAGATCAGATGCTTCGTGATGTAGAAGAGAACTATGATGAGAGAGAGTATGTTAAATTCTGAGGCTTGATGGAGGACTCGGAGGAGTGCAAGAAGGATGGAATGCTAAGACACCTTACTGATTCCGCCCAGTGGAGAAAAATCAATAGGAGTTTTACAGACTTCGGTGTAGAACCAAGGAATGTAAGGTTTGGACTGAGTACAGATGGAATGAATCCTTTCGGTAGCATGAACAGCTGACATAGCACTTGGCCCATGACTCTCTGCATCTATAACCTTCCTCCTAGGTTGTGTATGAAGCAAAAGTATATTTTGCTATCGATACTTATCCAAGGGCCAAAACCTGGGAATGATATTGATGTGTACCTAGCACAATTGGTGGAAGATTTAAAAGTACTATGGAACGATGAGGTACAGGTATAGGATGCATACAAATGAGAGAACTTCACTTTGCAGTCCTTATTGTTCTGCACCATAAATGATTATCATGCCCATGCTAACCTGTCGGACCAGAGTACAAAAGGTGTCAAAGCTTGTACTCACTGTTTAGATGGCACCGAGAGTGTGTGGCTGAAACACTCACACAGAGCCGTGTACATGCATCACCGTCGGTTCCTTCGGAGGGCTCACCCATACCGCAAGATGAAGAAACAATTTGATGGAGAGAAGGAGGATGGTTCAGCTCCAAGGCATTTAAACGAAAAAGAGGTTTATAATATGGTTAAGGATTTAGATGCTGTCCTCGGAAAGGGACGTAAATTGAGGGCTCATGAGAAGAACATCTGGAAGAAGAGATCAATATTTTGGGACTTACCTTATTAGGAGTACCTAGATATTCGACACTGCATCGACGTCATGCACGTAGAAAAGAATGTACATGACAGCTTGATTGGTCTCTTACTGAACATTCATGATAAAACAAAGGACGGCGTCAACGCACGGCTTGACTTGGCTGATATGGACATCAGGCCTGAGTTAGCACTGACAAAAATAGATAATGGACGAACGTATCTTCCCCCTGCATGTTACACTCTGTCCAAGGCTGAGAAAACAGAACTATGCCAGTGCTTGCATGGTGTCAAAGTTCCGTCTGGTTACTCCAGCAACATGAAAAAACTTGTTTCGATGCAAGATTTGAAGTTAAATGGCATGAAGTCTCATTATTGTCATATGCTGATGACACAGATGCTCCCTATTGCAATTAGAAATATTTTGCCGATCAAAGTCCGAGAGACAATCACGAGGCTATGTTATTTCTTTAACGCAATTGCTCAGATGGTCATCGATCCCGAAGGACTAGATGCTCTGCAGGACGAGGTGCTGATGACTCTATGTCATCTTGAAATGTATTTTCCTCCTTCGTTTTTCGATATCATGGTCCATCTCATTGTTCACGTTGTGTGGGAGATAAAAATGTGCGGGCCCGTATTCCTACGTAGCATGTACCTATTTGAGAGGTTCATGGAAATTCTCAAGTCCTATGTACGGAATCAATCTCGGCTGGAGGGCAGCATCGTCGAAGGTTATGCAAGCGAAGAGGTCATTGAGTTTTGTGTCGATTATATGGCTCAAATTCAACCGATAGGTGTGCCTCAATCTCGTCATGAGGGGAGGCTCAAGGGTATCAAAACTATCGAAAGGAAAGCAATCACTCCAGATATGGATGCGTATGCTCAAGTCCATTTCACAGTCTTGCAACACATGACTGAAGTGGCACCTTATGTCGACCAGCACAAGGATGTGCTTCGGCAACAGAATCTAGAGCGGTTGGATGTTTGGATCATGGGGTAACACAACAGTCGGTTCAACCAATGGTTGAAGGAGCAAATCGTTAGGATCTCGCCAAGTGAGATGCTGACATGGTTGGCAAAAGGGCCAACATTTATAGTTGTGACTAGGCAAGGATATGACATAAATGGGTACACATTCTATACACAGGCTCAGGATGTAAACAGCACTAACCAGAACAGCGGTGTCCGCATAGATGCGCTCAGTACCGATGGGTTGAGAAACTCGTACTATGGGTTCATAGAAGAGATTTGGAAGCTCGACTACGTGGTTTTCAAGATCCCCAAATTTCGGTGCCGTTGGGTGTATCTCCTACAGGTGAAGGTTGACAAGTACGGTGTCACTACCGTGGACCTCCAACATGTCGGATACAAAGACGAACCATTCGTACTCGCTAACCAAGTTGTTCAAGTTTTCAATGTAACCGATCCAGCAAATAAGAAGCGCCATGTAGTTGTTCATGGAAAAAGGAGAATTGTCGGAGTAGAGAATGTTGTGGACGAGGACGAATACAATCAATTTGATGAGTTACCTCCTTTTGGAAATGGCATAAGGGTCAATGAAGAACAACGCGACGAAACTAGTTACATACGCATTGATCATCATGAAGGGATAATTTTTAAAGGAAATAAGCAAGTGGAATCGGAATGTGCAATATATATGTGGGCATTTGCATTTATGTATATAGCAATGCATGTATGTGATGTATATGTGAATTTGCATTTATGTATATAACAATGCATGTGTCTGATGTATTTGTGAATTTGCATTTATGTATATGTGAAAATGTGTGATATATAGGTGAATTTGAGAATGAGTCATACATATGTATCTCTATGTTCATTGGGATATTGTAAAGAAATACACTCTGTGAGGTCTTATTACAGTGCCTGCTTGTTGGTGTAGGTAATAACTCCAGTGCGTGGGAAGGAAAGGGCTTATTACAGGCAGTTCTATTTCAGAACCGTCTGTGATATCGTTATCACAGACGGTTCTCAACTAGAACCATCTGTAATAAGCCTTTCTATATATACCCTCAAGTTAGGGTTTTGCGCATACACTGTAGTTATAGCTATACCAACCAGAGCACAGAGACATAACGTCGCCGCTCTCCCAATCGAGCTCGTCGCCGCCTCTGTCCCCCGAGCCCGTCGCCAGCCGCCTTCCCTAAGCCCATCGCCGGCCGCCATCCCCGAGCCCGTTGCAGGACGCCATCCCCTAGCCCGTCGTTGCCTCCGTCTCCCGAGCCCGTCACCGCCTCCATCCCCCGAGCCCATCGCCGGCCGCCATCCCCGAGCCTATCGCCGCCTCCGTCCCCCAAGCCCGTCGCCGACCGCCTTCCCTGAGCCCGTCTTCACGGTGATTTTGAGTATCACTATCATTGTGAGTATTCTGGTTCCTGTTTCTTTACAATTTGGTGATATATTTCATATATCAGTGAGCCTCTTTAGCACAAGATTGCAAAGATATTCCTATCAGTAATTGCTTTGTGATGATAATGACAAATTGATGAGATTATTTATGGATGTGAGGGTAGATTGATCTTGAGCATTCTTTAGAATCTGATATATTTTCCTTCACTGGTCATTAAATCTGCTTGCTGTATATGTTGTGTTGATCCTTGTTCAGTTCTAGGCAGTGATGAGTTTGTTTTCACTTCTGGTCTGTGCTGATTGCTGTTATCCTGTTATATCAATAGTATTCTCTGTGAGGATTGGAAGATTGATTTTAAGTTGATTTTGGCACTGTCCAGCAGGCTGATTTCTTGATTTATTAATAATTGGCAGTAGCAAGATTCATTTTTAGCTCAAGATCTAATCTACAACTGTCATATATAATCAAGATTAGGTTTTATCATGGCGGAGAGGGCCAAGAATAAATCTTGCACAACAAGCCTTCTAAGAGCACTAAAGAAATTTCAATTTGTTGAACATGTGCTGAATCTGGTCATCTATACATTATGTTATGGTTAAGATTAGCATTTCTATGCACTTGTGTACATGAGTTTAGGCTAATCTTGAGCTCTTATATGGCATTTATGTTCAACATATGTTTCTTTTGTAATGGCTTAAATGATTCATATGTTAATATGCTGATTAAGTCATTTCTATGCCATGTCTATCATGTGTGGATGTTTATTTTTTTACTGGAATTAAAATTGAAAATATGCTTATACCACAAATTTTACAACAATATATACTTGTTTCATGAATATATGTTAAATCTTACTTCTTGTTGTTGTTGTTGTTGTGGTTTGTGTATATGTTGCTGTTAACTCTTACTGTTATGAATATATAGTCGTTTCATGAATACATATACTTATGAATATATGTACTTTCATGTAATTCCATGTCATTTTCATATTGATATATTTCTTTCTCTCTCTCTCTCTCTCTCTCTCTCTCTCTCTATATATATATATATATATATATATATATATATATATATATATATATATATATATATATATATATATATATATATATATATATATATATATATATATATATATATATATATATATATATGCTACATTGCACTTTTCATATATGAGAAAGCCAACATGTCATCCGCGCATTCCTCAACATCATCGTCGGATGCGTCCGCTCCAAAATTAAAATACCAAGGAAGAAGACTATCGAAAAAGCCTGAGGGCCGATTTACCATCACAGAGGTTGATGGATCTGGGACCCCTCTCCTTCCTCACTGAGCAGTATGCGCATTTCGAAGAATGATCAGAATAGTTGCACAAGAACGAATTGAGATCACATTTGATTCGTGGAAGACCGTGACTAAGACTCGGAAACGTGAGCTGCTAACAGAAATTTTTGCATCATTCGAGATCAAAGAAGAACACCACAACTCCGTGTAACGACATGCCTTGATAACGGCGTGCAAAGCATGGAAGAACTTCAAGAGCGTGCTTGTCAAGCAGTACGTGGAGAAGGATCTAACGCCCTTTTATAAGTACCCATTCCTGGAACCACAATGGGAAGAGTTTATGGCGATGAAGACAACCGAAAATTTTAGAAGTGCAAGTGCGGCACACAAGGCCCTCCAGGCAAAAAAACACACACCCCCACAGACTTGGCAAAGCTGGATATGCGGGTAACATCCCACAATGGAGGATGGAGGATGAATAGGCAATCCTGTGGGGACACCGCCCTGCTATTTGCCACGATCCCGGATGAGCGCACTCGAAATTGTATTAGAGCGAGGTCATCTACCACATCATCGGGGGACATCTACTTCCGAAATCCTGCAGACCAGGAAGTGTCCCACCGCCTGGTAAGATATCGATCGAACTACATAGCTTGTAATTACTCCACAACTTCGTAGGAAGTGAAATGACATGTTGGGCTCTTGCAGGAAGCGCTGAGTGTAGAATCTTCCCAGGAATCATTCCAGGCAACTAGGGAGAAAGATATACTCTCCGCGGCCCTGGGAACAAAGAGCACCCGGGCCGTACGAGAGGCCTTGGGCTTTATGTTCCTCGGAAACATGGTTTCTCAAATGACTCTGAATTATATCGGAGTAGGAAGAGAACAAAAGCCGAGCGTGAGGCACAGCTACGAGAGGAGATCAAGGCATCTCTTAGAGAGGAGCTAGATGATTACATCAGAGATGAGATACGAAGATATACAGAAAATCAGCAGGCCGCCGCCGCCGCTCCTATGCTAGCCTGCCCCCCAACTGTCGGAGTAGTTGCGCATCCAATCCTACGACGAAAAGCAAGGCCAGATTTCCTGTGGACGACATCCTAGTAATAATTATTATCTCTGGAATGCTCGATCTGTTGATAGGCCTATCGGAGTAGCTAATTTTGTATCGTTATATAGGAGCCTATGAAGTGCAAGATCCAAGTGAGATATGCCTCCGTTCCCTTGTGCGCTGCTTGGGACCAAGCATATCCGTCTGCTCACGGGGCCATGGTGCACTTTACACCCTTAGCACCAGGCTTCGGAAAAGTTTATGTGGATGGTGTGCATGCCAATTTTGAGGTCGTCCCGCTACCGAAGCCCCCCACGACGAGCTCGTGACTCTAGGGCAAGCCATTGGAACATTCATCCAGTGGCCTAAAAGCGACATCTGCTTGGAGGCTTTTTCACCGGTGGCAGGTCGACAAGGGCAGTCCGAACCAGAGCTACATGCACTGGTGCCATCTCCACAAGGCCTATCTCCTCCACTGCTACCTACGCTAGTGCCATGTCCACGGGTGCTATTCCCAGTGAAGCAACTTCCACCGGTGCTACCTTTACAGTCGACTACCATGAAGCCGATCTACAGTCGAGGTAGCAGGGGCAAATCAAAGAAGACCGATGATGATATCCCGTACCTGCCATTGGCCCGTAAATTCATGCTAGGCGAGCCGATGATCGTACCGGAAAAGCGCCTCATAACCCTAGGACTTAGTTGCCAGAGATTACACGCTTAGTATATGGAACAGGCCAATAAGCCACAGGGAGAACGGTGCTCAGGTATCATTGTCAAATTCAGGCCGGATCATGTACAGCACAAAGTTCATGACTGTGTCTTTGCGGTGACCTTTGAGGATTTATTTGATTTTTTCACGCTCAACGCTCTCGACGCCTCACTCGTTCAATGCTAGATGCTGTAAGTGTGTACAATCACAGTCTCCGTTCATGTAATACCGATATATGTCATATATAATTTGTTGCTTTTCTGTGTATATATATAGACACATGGTGACTGAAGATAGATCATCCAAATCACCAATTGGTTTCCTAGACCCACACTTGGTCACCATGGATACCATCAATGAGGATGCATCCTTCGTCGAGAGGTATATTACAACAACACTACTAGCTTACCGCGATAAGAAATTTGTACTTATGCCCTACAATCAGGGGTTCTATTGGATTTTAATTGTAATTATACCAAAATGGAACAAGGCAATATACCTTGATTCCCTAAGTAAGAATAAAACCGACTGCATAGTTATCGGCCAATTATTCGATAGGTAAGTACATTTTCTTCATACATAACTATGTTGTACTATTTCTTTCCTTCCGAATGACTAAGCTAACTTTTTCGAATCACAAAGGTCGTTCGCCACAGACATTGCAGAGACATGTGGCTCGACGGAAGGGGCCAAGCCCTTGCAACATGTTCAAAATTTTCGAGTATTCACTAGTGCACATTAATTAATCCTATACAACACTTGGTAGTAATGCCTCTTGAATTAACACATTCTATTTTTTGCAGTGCCACCAGCAGTAGTCGGGCAACACGTGTGGATTCTACGTTTGCCACCATATGAAACAACTACTCGATTCCTTGAAGATCACCAATCCTAAGGTTTGTCAATCTTCCCACAATTATTTCATACTTATCAGGTTATATATGTACGCACATTGATATTCCTATCAACAGGCTACGCCCATCCCTACAATTGCATTGCAACAGCCCAACCTTGCACAAATTCGAGGAGAGTGCGCATACTTTTTGATGGCTCGAGTCATAAAATCAGATGGAGAGTTCCACAACGTACAATGATTTTTTGTTTGGGATAAGATTGACATTGATTGTAATTGTGTATTTGTTAATGGATATTTTATTTTATTTCATTTCAATTAATTGATTTGCGAAATAGATATTTTATGTTTGTGAAATAAATTGAGATGTGAATTGGATGTATACATGTACATGTTGATCTGCTTATTTCAGAGGGCATGGCTAGCATTTCCTGAGGCTAGCCAATAAACAGAAATAGATTTAGGGGTAGAAGAGAATAGCACAGACGGTTTTTAACTAAAAACGTCTGTGCTAGTAAAAACCGTCTGTGATTATCAACTAGCACAGACGGTTTTTAGTTAAAAACCGTTTATGATATTTACACCACAGACGGTTCGAAAGCCGTCTGTGATGACCTCGTATCACGATCATTACTGACCTATAAATTCAGACGGCTCACAAAACCGTCTGTGATGACGTTTCTGAACCATTTGTAATACGGTTTTATGTAGTAGTACGGGTCTGACAACATACGAATACACAATATGCGAGGTGTACCCGCCCCCAACAATTAATCAGCCGAGTTATCGACCTAAATGGGTATTTTTCACCACACTGGTCTACACATGTAGCTGCTTGCTCTAGCTACGGTGAGGGCATGTTGTGAACAAGTCAAGAAGGCTAACTATATAGCTAGATAGCCAGGTTATTGAACTGGTCTTGATAAAACTCTTGGCAAGACTAAACCCACAAGAAAAGCGTTTGCGATAGCCTTGTACCAGCTCTCCTCTTACTACGAATGCATTTTTATTCGTGGATTCGTGCAGGTAACCACTCCCAACGAAATGGTGACAAAGTAAATGTTGGAAACGTTAGTTTTATGACTTCGTGATCAATGACAACATGAGATTTCCTATATTGTATTAGGTGCAAAAGGGAGATATTATAATTTCTTTCCTTTTTACACACCAATATCACAATACGTCCTTCACAAATCTCTTCATTGTTTCATTAATGGATGGATGATTACATTTACGAATCATATAACTGTCGTGTATGACTGTACTACTCAGTCTTCCAAATATATACGGTCGAGACCACGTCAGTTAGTAGTGTGCAGATGCATATAGATAATAAAATTGTAAACTTAAAAAATTGATACAAAATAATTTAATGAACACGCTAAAGCACCCAGACCACTGATGGCTTCTAATTTTTTCGTGCACCACTAATGGCTTCTAGGTACTTTAGGATTAGATGGCCATAATTTGGTTGCTTGATTGGATTGGATGAGATTGCCTAATGCGCAACACACCGACGTGTTTCTACTGCACTCCAGTACGTTTTCCCCTCCATTTAGCGAAGTAGGAAACCAAATATGAATAGGACTAGTCTTACAATCTTTTAGGACACTTCTCTCCAAGTCCTAAAAGTATTTGAGACTAAATAGATAAGAGGCAAGCACAACAACACAGATTCACACAACATTAGTAGCATAATAGAAACCAGGCAGTAAAAATCCAGATAACTATCAATCGGAAGCTCTATACTCTATAGCTCAGTATCTCTCGTCCACAACATATAAAACCACAGAGTTCTATTATAATGCACTACGAAATATTCTTCGGTGTTCCCTGCACGAACTACGTGTTAGCCTATACCAATTGCCAGAGGTATGTTCTGGAGAGAGATTTTATTTCAGCAAATAAAATTGCAGAAGGGCCATGTGTCCGGCCAATAATGGCCAATAACTCAATATCAAACACTTGACAAGGTTAGAATATGCTCAGCTATACTAGGGTAGTTGCTGCCTCTCTTGGACCCCATGCATGGTTACCAAGAACTAGATGTGCCATCATATAGGTGAATAAAATTGACCTGGAACCTTCTGTGCCCATCTACTCCGAAGGATGGTACTACGTACCATCAGGCAGAACCTCAAAGTCTTTCGGGCTTATGTACTTTTCTTCTTTCTGGAGCTATTTTGGCTGTGTCTGGTAGTGACTAGTGAGCAGGTGGAGACCATTTAGTTGGTTGTGATGATCATTTGTACCTATCTAGGTGTAAGCTGGTCGTGTTTATGGAGGACTTTTTTTGGCGGAGTGTTGTATATCTACGGGGGTCATATGATGTCTAGTGTAAACCGCAATATAGAAGCAGGTGAGCATATTTAATTTTGGAACAAGTCGAAAAGGCTGACTAGATAGCTATTTTATTCAACCAGTAGTCTTGATTAAAACTTTTACTCACGAGTACAGCATTTGAATTCTTGTTATATATACCGCCTTATGCCAGCTCTCCTGTTTTTGCATTCGTGGTATCGTGCAGGTAACCACTCCCGAAAAAATGGTGGCCAAGTAAACGTTTTTCACATGGAAATGTGTCAGTCCCAGATTTTTAAGCCAGAATTCTTTGTGTATGACAGCACTAGCCCATAGATCAATAGTCAGTACGCTAGATAATATCATCGAATATCAAGCACGTATCTTATAAAATGTAAAACTGAAATATAATAGTAAATAATACATAAATTGATCTAATGGTCTGACTTACAATACAGATCAACTAGGCTAAGACTTTTAAAGTGCAGCAGCGGAAATGGAAACAACCCCAGATAGGACCATCAGGATATGCCAACGCACAGTCACCTTACAAATATTTTATCCGCAAGCACACGAAATTCGTGGTAACATTTCGTCTTGGAGTTAGATTAGATTCTCAGTCGGATACAAAAAGTAAGGATTTGCTAGCTCTGTGCATTCCAGCAGTGATACAAACCAAAAGTAGTAGTGCCAAGAAACAGTTGAACAGCATCTCTTAACCACACAGTTACCAATCTTAACCTTCAATTCATCCACTGTTTAGTCAATTAATGGGACACTAGCGTTTTTGCACCAATGTTTATTCGGGGTAATTCCAATATAAGTCACTTCGATTGATTGAAATGTTTTTCTATTAATTAAAAAATATTGTGCTTGAAATCTCCAACATGGAAAGGTTTCGATTTTATTTCTCCTACCAAAATAATTTTCATCTATCCTTTTCGTTTACCAAATACATTATTATTTGTATGACAGCTAATAAAACCTAAAGTACCTGACGGTGAGTAACAAGGTTATAACTTCTGTCCACCCAAAATCTAGTCCAATCCAAGGGGTTACATGGCAAAAACTGCAAAAATACCTGTGCAACAGAGTTGCGCCTATAATCTCACGTGTGGCTGGTGCGGCTCCTGTGCTAGTGGTTGTCGTTGGTAATTTGGATAGCCAGCATAAGATCCATACCCGTACATATTTGGGTCCTAAGGTTGAGCAGTATACCCGTAAGCCTCATAACCTTGCCCGTAGCCATAGTAGCCAGCATTAGCACTACCCCACTGGTTCGAGTCCAGTTGAGGCTAGAAATGTATACAGACCAGCTTCAGTTGTCTGGAGGGAAAAGAAAGCAAGTTCATATGTGACATAACCTAAACTTCTTTTGTTTGAATGGCTCCGACCCCATGATAGCCTCACATTCTGCCCTCCAATCGGGGTACCTTGCAGCATTAGCAACGCCTCCTCTGCAGAAGATCTGAATGCACAGGAACAGAAAATGCTTAGAATTTAGATGAATAATTGAATATAAAGATGGATACCCGCAAACTAGCGAAGACACGATATAAAAATAATCAACCCCTTCTAGCATATTGAACAAAACCACATTTTTTGCCATCAGGGATCTTAACATGGGCCACTTCTCCGTAAGGAGTGAAAACTTGTTTCAGCGCATCTTCAGTGACGTTGGGGTCACAACTATGATAGCTATTCCTTTGATATATATGGCCAAACATCTTTGGTGGTGTCCAGTGGGCACTTGAGTGTTTTTTATAGTTTCAAGCACTCAGATTTTTTAGAGGGGTGCATATATGGGAGAAGAGGGATTCGAGTATTTTTTGCGGTTTAGAGCACTCATATTTTTTTGAAGGGGGTGCATACATGGGAGAAGAAGAATTCGAGTGTTTTTTGTGGTTTAGAGCACTCACATTTCTTGGGGGTACATACATAGGAGAAAAATCTGAGTATTCCGAGTCAAAAAAACACTCGAGTGCTGTTTAGCACATCTCAACACATCTTCATCTTTACTAATTGAAGGCTCCTTTAGGAGCCCCACATTAATCTTAAAAAGCAAAAAAAATACCACATTAATTCGATAAAATAAAAAAGCTACAAATCCCACATTAATTGGAGAAAAAAAACAGAATCTAGGCCATCCAACATAAAGCAAGGCAATATGGGCTATCTAATATGGATATGCAACGTGAACCTGTTATATAACAATCAGAGTTCTTTTGATGACAAACCTATTTTAATAGTTTGAGTTTCATAGAAAGCTAAAAATTGCATGCAAATCATATATATGGATTTGGTCTGGTGGTCTAACCTGACAGCCGTGTATAGAGGGAAAGTAATAATAGGAAGGACCAAAAATATAACACACATAACTATATAGTGCTACGTTCAGAATATATATAAACATAAATTCATAACTAAATGTAAGTTAGAGTTGAAAAATAATCTCTCAGGACAAGACTACACACGCAGCTTTGAGTAGCGACAAGACTACACACGTTAGCTCTCACCAGCAATAAGACTACACACGCCAGATTTAAGCACTGAGAAGACCGCATGCGCTAGCTTTGCTCAGCGACATGACCGCATGGGCCAGCTTTGCTCAGTGACATGACATGATGGCTCAGCTTTTCGCAGTGACATGACAGCATGAGTCAACTTTCATTAGCAACAAGACTACACATGCCAACTTTGCGTAGCGACATGATCGCATGGGCCAGCTTTCAGCAGCGATAAGACGTCACGGCCTAGCTTTACTAGCTTTCCACACTTGGTAGCTTCATGTACCAACAAGGCAACAAGGGGCCTATAAAAGGAGGTCGAAGAGATTTCTCATAGAACAGTGCACAAGCAGACCCCACACTACACCAGTGCTTGCTTCACCACACCGGCATGGACAAAAGGCAGAAGAAGCAATGGGACAAGATGATGAAGCAATGGGAGGAGACCTGCGACATAGCATGGTCAGCTACCGCTTGCAATGAGAAAGTAAGGGCTACTGCGGCCCAGGCAGAATAAGCCCAGTGTGCTACGAGGTCAGCTCCCCGCAATGGCACGCCCTGTAGCAACAACCCCATACCGAACATTCCTATCGAGCGTTCGTCGCAACACCCACTAGAGGGGGAGACGCCCCCCCTTTGTTGGTACCGGGACCCGTGCAAGTTCTTCAAGTCTAAGCAACACCTCAGCCTAGGTATGTGTTACTGCGGTTACGCAAACTACTCCAGTGACTACCCCGACCGCTGTCGAGACACTGCAACCTATCAGCCGGTAAGGACCAGGTGCACCGTTCCCCCCTACCTTATATCCTTCAGAGTATGCACTAACAACCTCTCCCCTGTATTCACAGTCCCCGGAACCCCTATGTGACTACTGCAAATGGATCGATCTTGAGATCCACCCAGAGGACCAGTGGGCCCTCAACTTCGAGGAGTAGAATATCACAGGGTCCTCCGAGATCCGGGAGGAGGAGCACCGTAAGAATGAGCAAACTCTGCATATACAACACGAGACGAAACCTCATCTCGAGGCGTACACGCGTAGGGAGTGGGAGGCTTTCTAGAGAGAGCGTGAGAAAAAGAGGGAAATGGCGACCAACGCAAAAGAGGGCACCGCAGTGTCATCGCCGAGCTGGCAAGGAAGGGAAAACGGCCCCAGTCCACACAGTAGGTCGTACGAGCAGTTGGGTGGGTTAGTCTCACATGATACTATATGTTATGCATGCAATCAAAAAGTATGCGACATATTACTCATAACTGTATTATGAAGTCTATTTAAATTCAGACAAGCTTATTTCCTTGTCTTTTCGCATTCAATTATTCACATAACAAGTCATCCAACAATATTAACATACCAGTTTTCCTCCATGTACGAATTCCCGATAACATCACAATATCACTTACCATCGTACTTACCGATCATTCTAAGTTTAATTGTTTTTAAAAAAAGTTTCACAAATTTTTTTACGCTCCAACAACATACAACAACCATAAACTTTTATTACAAATCCAGCAGATTATCTTCCAGTTATAATCTACAAAAATCACAAAATCTACAAAATTCACGGGGTGGCAGTTTGCAGTCGCCCTATGGGTGGACGACTCCACATGCAGTCACCCTATGGCAGGGCGACTGGTTTCGGTCACCCAATGGTCGGGCGACTAGAACCTGTCGCCCAACGGCTTCCAGACAGCGTTGCTATCGTCTGGCAGTTGGGCGATATGCTCCAGTCGCCCGACCATTAGGTGACTGGGGCCTATTTCTGTAAAAAAAAATATTGCTGCAGGTATATTTCTGTTATTTCGAATAAAAAATAGATTATTAGTACAAAAAATTCCAACCTGACAGCCGTATATAGAGGGAAAGTAATAATAGGAAGGACCAAAAATACAACACACATAACTATATAGTGCTACGTTCAGAATATATATAAACATAAATTCATAACTAAATGTAAGACAGAGTTGAAAAATAATCTCTCGGGTCTGACAGCATACGAATACACAATATGCGACGGTATACCCGGCCCCAACAATTAATCAACTGAGTAATCTACCATGCTGCTTGCTCTAGCCAGGTGACTAGGTGAGGGCATGTTGTGAACAAGTCAAGAAGGCTAACTAGCTAGATAGCCAGGTTATTGAACTGGTCTTGATAAAACTCTTAGCAAGACTAAACCCACAAGAAAAGCGTTTGCGATAGCCTTGTCGTACCAGCTCTCCTCTTATTCGTGGATTCATGCAAGTAACCACTCCCAACGAAATGGTGACAAAGTAAATGTTGGAAACATTAGTTTTATGATGTGGTGATCAGTGGCAACATGAGATTGCCTATATTGTATTAGGTGCAAAAGGGAGATATTATAATCTCTGTTCTGTTGTCCTTTGCATTGTCACCTCTTCCGTTCGACGCACCTTAATTTCTTCCTTTGTTTACACACCAATATCACAATCGTCCGTCCTTCACAAATCTCTTCATTGTTTCATCAATCGATGGATAATTACTTTTACGTACCATATAACCCACCATTGTTGAATGAAACGGTCATGTATGACTGTTATACGGTCGAGGCCACGTCAGATGTCGGATCCCAAGTTTACTAACCTGGAATCCTCTGTGATAACGCTGCATTATTCCCTGGATCAGTAGATAATGCTCACAGATACAACGCTGTATCATTTCATACACGATAAATGCATTCATTACAATACCAGAGTTCAAATAGACCGCGTCGGGTTGAGGTTACAACAGAGCCGTCAAGCCAAATGTCTTACAATACATAAAGAGCGGAAGCGGAAGCGTACATAAGCGTAGGGGCACAACTCGCCACAGGCAAGCGACTGGGTCAACCTGAGCACTACCGCTATTAATCAGGGACCTGACTAATAACAGAAGCACTCACCAAAACTAGCCTGGTCAACTGGACTGAGACGAGAGGCAAGACTACCGAAGCCTATTCTAATATTCACCATCTTCATTGCCTTCAGCGTCCTGATCCTCGTGGTAGACATAGTGCTCTTGATTCACAGCTTCTGAAAGGGGGGGTTAAGAGCACTACTACAGAAAAGACCATCACAGACGGTTCAAAAACGTCATCACAGACGGTTTTGTGAACCGTCTGAATTTATGAGTCAGTGATAATACGAGGTCATCACAAACAGTTTTCGAACCGTCTGTGATTTTAATATCACAGACGGTTTTTAACTAAAAACCGTCTGTGATATTAAATATCACAGACGGTTCTTAACTAAAAACCGTCTATGATATTTATAAATCACAGACGGTTTTTATTATAAAACCGTCTGTGATATTCTCTTCTACTCCTAAACCTATTTCTGTTTATTGGCTAGCCTCAGGAAATGCTAGCCATGCCCTCTGAAACAAGCAGATCAACATGTATATGTATACATCCAATTCACATCTCAATTCATTTCACAAAGATAAAACATCCATTTTTATTAAAATTAGAGCCTACCATTACAATATCCCAAAACAACGAGAAGATTACACAACAAGAACAGCAGGTTACACAACAAGAACAGAGAAAAAGATTACAATATCCCAAAACAACAAGCAGGTTACACAACAAGAACAGAGAAAAAGCAAAGATCTTCTATGTCTTCTCGCCCCTGATGCAACGCATGAGTTGGATGCCTTCTCGCCCCTGCACGGTTGGCATGAGCTAGTTGCTTCTGCGGTGTCTTGTCTCCCGTAGACTTGTGCGTCGTCTGCAAGGAGGAGGAGAATAGCAAGGAGGAGGAGAATAGCAAGCAGGAGGATAGCAAGGAGGAGGATAGCAAGGAGGAGGATAGCAAGGAAGAGGAGACAGGCTGGGTTTGGTTATATTTATAGGGGATGGAGAGGGAGGGAGAGGCGGGAGTTCGAAATTTTTGGCGCGGGAACGGAGATTGGGTTGAGGAGGATCGACGGGCCCAGCGGTCAGATTATCACAGACGGTTCTATTGGCTAGAACCGTCTGTGATGAATGCATATCACAGACGGTTATATATATAGAACCGTCTGTGAATTAGAGCACAGAATTTTATATACCGATGCAATATATACAACTAGTCTGAAAAGATAAAATAGCAATGTTTTATATAGCTTATATATACTCATTTAAAAGGTTTCGCCGAGATCTACAACTTTGTAGTTGAAGCAAAATCCAAATTCCGAAAGGAAGACCAAGAAAAAGGGCAAAAACAGACACCAAAAACTTGCGACGCAGGTTTAGGTCCAAAGATGACCGATTTTCGGGGTCTTGAAGGGTGACGGGCGCAAGCAGGTCATTGTTTCTGGATCGGGCTCGTCGTTAGCTTTCCAACGAGTACAAGAACGTCAAAAATGGACACCGTATGCAAAAGTTATGCCCGTTTTACTGAAGGTGTCTCAAAACTGAATCATACTCGGACTTAAGCGGGAAAATTTGAAATTTTGAGGGATTGCAAGGCGGGAAACGTATCACAGACGGTTTTTATTATAAAACCGTCTGTGATAATCTGGTTTCATAGACGGTTTTTAATAAAAAACCGTCTGTGATATTCCAGATTATCACTGACGGTTTTTTATTAAAAACCGTCTGTGATATTCCAGTATCACAGACGGTTTTATAACAAAAACCGTCTGTGATAATCTAAAATATCATAGACGGTTTTTATTATAAAACCGTCTGTGATATTGGAATATCACAGACGGTTCAGCGGTAAGAACCGTCTGTGATACTCCTTTTTCCCGCCACAAATACCACAGACGCCCTCCAAATTAAAACCGTCTGTAATAGTGTACATCACAGACGGTTTCACAAAACCGTCTGTGATTTAGCGTCTACTATTAGGCTTTCTGTAGTAGTGGAGCGAGAATGAGCACAAACAACCGTGCTCCGCGAGCCAACACACAGAATGCATATAATTGTAGATGCAAGGCTAAACAAGGATGGCTCAGGTTCTTTTATTTGCTTAAAGCGGCTTTTGGAATAATCATATTTAAAATTCCTATGACTTAGCATTTTACAAAACATGCTTTAAGGAGTTTGAAGTTGTGCAGTAATTATAGCGGGGTAGGTTCCATCCACCAATTTCATGGTTCCATCCACCAATGCTTAATTTTGAGTAGCAGGTTACTTCCACCTTAATACCAACACTGGAGTACATCCCTCCAGGAAAAATTACCAAACTCAGGTTACATCCACCTGACAGTTTTCTTATTCCCAACCTCGAAAGTTTTGAAATAGAATTAACTCGAGTGAGTTCCCATGTCCGCCCTTGACCGTGGGCACGGCTATTCGAACAGTTTTACACTCTGCAGAGGTTGTACACTTTCACCACAAGAGATGGATTATCTTAATAGTCAACATACTTCCTTAGACATGAGACCCAGATAATTTATCACAAAGCCTTTACCTTACTCCGATCTAGCCAGACATCACCCGCTGAGGTTTCACCGCTGAAAGGTTACATCCACCACAGTCAGAAGCCCCCTCTTGCGCCGTGCGAGTACAGTAAATCCCTGTGCCTCACTGTGAGTAACCAGTACACCCTAGCACCCACTTACCACTAGTGATATCTGAACTAAACCTTTGCAAGTTAATCAGCTAGGTCGTACCCATTATAGACTTGTGGTTGTACTGTTTTACACCGGGAGGTCATCACAAGATTCAGTCCTTAATCTGTCCAGGCGGTTCTTACCACAAACCACGGGTTCTCGTGCTACTTCCGCACCAACCACTCTTACCACCCGCCCAGACAGGTTTAGCAGATTTTTAGGGTTTTGAGAAGCATATCACAATTTAATATAAATACTCAGCCACGTACATCCCATGACTGTCCCAAAACTAGTTTTCCGTGAGTAAAGAATGATTATCAGGGCCACTAGTGCCTTGGACTTGACATGACTAGCATGGCAGTATTATGACTTATAACTATCATAGTTTTATTTTATCCCTAGGGTGACAAGGATCACGTGAGTTCAAATGTTACTGGTGGGGTATCTTAATAGTGGGTAGACATATGGTTGTTAGCTACCTTAAGAGTGACATACACTTGTATATAAAGTAAAGCATGCATGTTTTCATAATTTAAATGAACATAGTTTCACATAAAATATAGGCGCAAAATGATCAACATATTGACTCGCCTGGATCGAAAGCTTGGGGGTCTTGTGCTGCTTCAAGCGGGGGCTCGTTTGCGTCTTCGAGATCTACTTGGAAGATCGGACCGGAAAAAGCAACACAAAAAGAACGAAAGCAAATAAATACCAAACAAAAATAAAATCAACCTCAAATTAACTCAAAACTGAACTAAAACAGGACCATCAAATAGATCTTGATTTTAGAAAATTTTAGAAATTGGTTTCATTAAATTTGGAGTTAGGGTTGTGAAATTATAGCGGTTTAAGTTTTAATTTCTGGAAAATGCGAAAAATAGAAAAGGGAATGGGAGGGGTATTGCCGACAGGTGGGGCCCGAGGGAATTAATGGATGCTTGGGTGGACACTGCGGCCGGCAGGTGGGCCATTAATACAGCGCTTTTACCCCTTTAAGTGTCGGCTTAGGACAAATTAATGGTGGGTTTGGGCAGCACTTAATGAGCTAAGTGGTGCTTAGCTCCCTCTGCTCTGGTTCGTCCCGACCGCGAGGGAGGCGGAGCCGACCGGCGGCGGAGAGGGCACGGAGGCGCGGCGGCGCTGGCCCAAACGGGTTGCCCACCCAGGCGCGCACCGCGGGGAGGAGCCAATCGGCCGGATTCGGCGCGACGGCGGCCGACGGCGGGCAGGGCGGCGGCGGAGACAGGGGAAGTTGGGCGCCGGCGATTCGGGCTATTGGGGAGCAATTCCTCGACAGAGAAGCATACACGAGCATCATGGAGTTCACCTGGGGCTTGAGCGGCTGCCGGGGTGGAGCCGAGCGGGCTGGCGGCGGGGAAGGCCTCGGCGGCGAGGGAGACGACGGTGCCGGCGGGCTGGGGAAGGCGGCGGGGTCCGGCGAGGTGGGGGTCGTGATTGCGTGGTCCCGGAGGTGCTCTACGTGCGGCGAATTGACCTGAGACGCCGCGCTTCACCGACGGGATCCGGCGCCGGAATCGGGGAAGAATCAACCTCGTTGGCGGCCTACAGGGGGAGAGAAGGTGATTAGACCGGGGATGAGAGGGAGAGGGTAGGGATGAGTGCGGGGAGAGGCTCAATAGGCCCGGATGGCGACCGGCGGCGCTTGGCAGCGGAGTTTCGTCGGGGGGCGCACACGGCAGTGGAGGCGGTGGAATGGAGGTGCTCCGGCGGGATGTGTGGTGAGGCGGTCGGCGCCTCTTATAGCGCCGGGGGGGGGGGGGGGGGGGCAAGGCGGAGTGGCGCGGGACTGCGGTGGCGTTAGCGCCGTGCGGCCACAGGGCGGGCAAAGCAACCGGGGCTGTCGCGACGCAAATGAAGGCAGGGAGTGTCGCTCGGTCCGTCGGGCGCAAGGGGAGGAGGCGTGGCGTAGGGGCAGCCGGGCGAGGACGACGCGACGGGCGTGACCCGGGGAGGACTATGGCGGCGCAGCGCACTGGTGGGGGCCGGGGAGCGGCGTGCACGGCGGCGGAGCTGAAAACGAGGCGAGGAAGCGTGCCCAAATCGCTGCTGTAGTCGGGCACTGAAGGCGAGGGCGGTGATGCTGTCAACGGGGCTGTCTCTGTCGCATTTATTCACTGGTGCCGGTGGTTGAGGGAATGGTGAGCGGCGGCAGGAGCGGAGGCGCCGCAGCCAGGAAGGAGGAGGGGAGTCGCTGCAGCCCAGGGAGAAGAAGGATTGGACGGCGGGGATGAAAGGGAGGAGGGGATGAACGGGTTGGAGTGAAGGTTTTCTTCAATCATCATATATACAAATGTGTATAGATATATATATGTATATGTATGTATACATATATACATATATATATACGTCTATCTATCTCTTCTTCTCTTTAAAATATTAAAGCATGTCTTAATTTCCTGAATCTTTTAGCTTTTGAGATACATTTCAAGTTCTAGATTTTAAAAGATTAATTTGTTTTATTCTTTTGGAGATAAAACAAGACTTTCAATTTAAGTTATTTAAGCTCAACTTGAATTTTCTTTTGAAAACCAAAAGGAATAACCAACTGAGAAAAAGCCTTTCAAATTTTCATTAACATAAGCTTGAACTTTACATTTGGCCAGATTTTGAAAATGGGGTGTTACATCAGATTAGTAAGTAGTGTGCAGATTAATATAGATATTAAAATTGTAAACTTAAAAAGTTGATACAAAAATAATTTAATCAACACGTTATAGCACCCAGACCATTTCAATCTCGCTGACGCCCCTTCTACTTGACCTGTTCTGTTGTTCACGAGTTCACGCCACCGCACGCAGCGGCTATATAAGCACATCCATCACCTCCATGTCCAAGTCACCACCCAAGCTAACACACAAGCAGCTTCAGGAGAAATAGCAAAACAGACAAGAGCCAAAAGTCTAATTAAAACAACATGACCTCCTCTTCCTTCCTTCTCCTGGCTGCTCTTATTGCATTGGTCTCATCCCAGGCCATCGCCTCCGATCCTAGCCCTCTGCAAGACTTCTGCGTCGCCGACATGCACTCACCAGGTACATACGTACTTGATTTCAATGATGTTCTTCTATCACATTACTGATCGCATCTCTGAAATTCTGTTTACTGACGCATGCAATACATATGCTGAAATAGCTTTCTGGAGTATAAGTGCAAATGTTGCCTCGTGGATGCATGCAGTGCGTGTCAATGGATCGATTTGTTTGCAAGGACCCAATGGCAGTGAATGCAGACGACTTCTTCAAGGCTGCCAACCTCGACAAGCCTAGGGACACGATGACCAGCAAGGTTGGGTCCAACGTTACCTTGATCAACGTCATGCAGATCCCTGGGCTCAACACCCTCGGCATCTCACTGGCGCGCATCGACTACGCACCCTTAGGTGAGAACCCACCGCACACCCACCCACGTGCCACCGAGATCCTCACGGTGCTTGAAGGTACACTCTACGTCGGCTTTGTCACGTCCAACCAAGCTCCTCCACTTCCAAACAAGCTCTTCTACAAGGTGCTCAACAAGGGTGACGTGTTCGTATTCCCTGAGGGGCTCATCCACTTCCAATTCAACCCTAACCCCCACATGCCAGCTGTTGCAATTGCTGCCCTTAGCAGCCAAAACCCTGGGGTCATCACCATTGCCAACGCCATGTTCGGGTTAAAGCCACCGATCTCAGACGATGTTCTGGCCAAGGCGTTCCAGGTGGAAAAATAGACAATAGACTGGCTGCAGGCTCAATTCTGGGAAAACAACCACTACTAAATTAATCCCTATTGAATGGGGAGACTTATACTTGCATTGTGAAGATGTTTTAATTTCTATTTACAAGTAATAAATAAGTTTTCATGTATTTTCATGCTGGTTATGCATGCATGGGAGCTGATGTTGTGGTATGTGTTAGTTTTATCTTAATAATGGAACACCGGGGTGCCCTTTAGCCCTTGTTACAGAAGGATAATAATGTTCATGTAAATGTTTGTTGATGAGGGATGCGATGGTAAGTACAATATCAAGAAAGTAGTATTGGAATCTCGTGGAGTGAAATGAATGACAGTGACAATCACTGCCACACATGGGGTCATCACGGATGGTTCGTAAGCCTCATTAGAGATGGTTTTTGAACCGTTTGATTTATTGTGTCAATAATAATAGGTGGTTATCACAGACTGCTCTCAAACCGTTCCCTGGTAACATAGGCGTCGAATGACCTACGTGGTTCTAAAAATTATTCTCGGGCATTGCAAATGAAGGGAAATTACAATAGAGTTATCTATAGAGGAAATGAGTATACATGTCGAGTGTATGTTCCACTTTGGTACAATGACCATAAGGATCTAGTGCCACTTACTCATGTATATCGTCATAGTCATTAAACCTAAGTTTGTGTTGCGTATAAAGTACAAATAAAATTTATATAGCAAGTAGTGAAGCACTTACCGCTAGTTGTAGGGCACAAGTATGCAGTACTTGTTGCCATGAGCAAGCAATCCTGTTGTTATGTAATTCTCAACGTAGGATCCGTCTTGGGTGATGCATTGCTCAGAGATCAACTGTGGGTCGAGGAAACCCACCAGTTGTTGCGATCATCTCTTACTTGCTATCTATGGAAACTTTTCAACAAAAGACAAAAGAAATTTTTTCTTGAATGAAAATTTTCTTGTCTAAAACTAGAAATGTAATGCAACTCAATGTATGAAGAAATCAACATATGCCCTCCCCACAATAAGCTTTGTAACATAAAAGAAATATGAATGAAGGAGAGATGAACATACTTACTCTTCCAAATATTGATTTCTCCATGAATTAGCTCTACCATGCACATATAAGAATAACCTATAACCTTGTTTTACGTAAAACTGTGGAAATATCGATCGAAGTTGAACATATATCACGCATACTTCTTGACAAGAACAACAACCATTCCTTTCTTGGAGTGAGAGCATCAACCCTGTATTCCAATTTGCAATTCAATTCGACAATTAACCTATATCATAAGGTAACAAAAAACTAAATCCACTAAAGAAACAATTATATTCCAACTTGAATTAGCTAGATCCTAGATATAGTCATCTAGAGGCCACAATCAAGACTAAAATAGCTATGTGCCACAACAACAAAACATGAAATAAAGCACCAAGCTATGCTAATTGGGGTGAGTGATACTTCATCATTGCCCCCCATGATAATTGGATTAAAAGGTATTGCCACAAGATTCATATCTTTCCACACCCACAACAACACACGGAGATAAGGTCAAGCATCACATCAAAGGGAGGGGAGATGGGGGATCACTTACGGAAGAAGGGGAGGATGGTGAGTGCTAGCGTGAGGCCCGGGAGGAGAAGAGCGTGGATTGGAGGTGGGGTGGAGGACGGTGAGGGCAGAGCCGGGAAGGAGGTGTGACGGGGAATGGGAGCCGAGGAGGAGGCGTGATGGTGATGGGGAGCCGAGGAAGAGGCCCAACAGGGATGAGGAGCCAGGGAGGAGGCATCGATGGCAATGGGGAGTCGGGGAGGAGCGAGGGTGATGGGGAGTCGAGGAAGCGGCAACATGCAACAGGATGATCGAACTTACGTGTGCGTAGAGTGAGTTAGATTTTTGCCCAAAGTGTCTGTATATATAGGAGAGTATTATCATGGATGATTTTACAAAAAATATCGTCTATGATATAAATTCATATCACAGATGGTTCTTTATAAAATCTATCTGTGATACATTATCACAGACAATTGTAGTAACAAACCGTATGTGTATGAATTTATATCATAGATGGTTCTAGCAGCAAACTATCTGTGTTGTCATGTGAATATCTCAAACTGTTCTTTGACAAAACCTTCTGTGATATTCTATCATGGGTGGTTCTAGTAACAAAACCATCTGTGATATGCTTCGTTGTATGATCCAATAGACAGACATTTCAACAGAATAGTCACTCCCGTCAGCCATAGCCCCGCTTGACCCCGCCCTGTCGCATCGCCATTTCCTCTTCGTGCGCTGCAGGACCGTCGTCATATCCCTCACCCACACGCGCACCACTCCTCCTTCACAGAACCGTGGTCCTCTTCGACTTGTCACACGTCTCCTCCATCACTCCTCCCCCCCCATGGTTGTGCCTGGCCCTGTAGCCACATCGACGCCACGCCTCCACCATGATCGGCCAGCCCCCCACGTCGCCAGCCCTTTTCGCCAGCTATAAAGTCCTGCTCATACCACCGGTAGCACCGCACCACCACAATCCCCTCCCACTGTGAAGAATCGCCCTGAAATGGCCCACAGGAGCTCCGATGCCACCTTCTTCCCTAGCACCAGCTGATGGGAAAATCGTTGATTGGAGCTACGCCAAGCCAATTCCGGCCTACCAGAGCTTCCTCATAGCACCATGTCACCATCCCCTCACTCAGCCGAGCTTCTCACCACCTGAGCTGAGCCCGTACCATGCGCCACCTCCCCCCGATGTCGTCTCACGCCGCTGGACCGCCACAGCCACTCCCGAGCTGTGCCAACCCCCAAGGTATCCTCCCGTCCATGCCTAGATACTCCCTTAGCATTCAATCAAACTCCAGTGGTGTATGTTACCGTAGCTGCCCCTCCTCTGTTCCGCCGCTGGCCGCTGCCTAGGCCGAATTGGCTGGCGAGTTTTCGTCTGAGGGTGGGCGTGGGCATGAGCAATCCATTTTGTAGATGCTTAACTCTGGCCACCACCTCTACCGACGGTGGCGAGCCTCTCTGTTGTTGGCAAAGGGAAGGCGGACGTGTTGGAATTAATCTTGATAATTGATAAGTGGTCGTGGGAGTCATGGACAAAGCAGCAGTATAACAATCGAGAGCACTGTACTTGTTTGACTAGGTGTATTCATAAATGACTTGGTAGTCGTAAAGTCACTATAGCAGTCATAGTCGTAAATGACTTGGTAGTCATAAGGTCACTGTAGCAGTCGTTGTTCGACTAGGCATAGTTGTAAATGACTTGGTAGTCGTAAATTCACTGTAGCAGTTGTAGTTCGACTAGGCATAGTCATAAACGACTTGGTAGTCGTAAAGTCACTGTAGTAGCCGTAGTTCGACTAGGCATAGTCATAAATGACTTGGTAGTCATAAATATACTGTAGCAATCATAGAATCATTGTAGTAGTCGTAAAGTCACTGTAGCAGTCGTGCTCGGAAGAGTACTCGGTAGTGCCATGGTTGAAGTAGCATAGTCAAGGAGCCGTGGTTGAGGCTAGGCATCCGAGTATCAACTGAATCAATAAGTTGACCGAAGTCTAGTTAGAGTAAGCCTAATAAGTATGAGCGTGTGTTGAACTCTAAAACACAAATAAAAATTCACAATAAAAATGTGATGCAAAATATAAACAAAAAGGAAAATCATTTTTGTTACAGATTTAGAATACGGATTCATGGGCAACAAAAATGATTTGGAGTTAAATCCCGATCACTTATCTGGCAGGGTTAGCAGATTAACTAGTATATAAGAATAATTAGGGTAAAACCCAAACAAATACTTTAAAAGGTAATAACATGCAACTTTGAATAGTACCCAGATATCATTAGGACCCCATGTAGATAAACAATTAAATTAAAAATCTAGGTAATTGGTCCATATGTCAATGGCACTCAAGTTAAAATGCCTATTTAAATTAAAGGTGAGAATATTCTATAATTGTGTATAAATATAGATCATAACCTACGGTACTAAGGGCAGGTAATGACTAAATAGAATAAACAGATGTGTTAACATGCTGCTAGGGTTAAAATTGAAGTATTCATAGTAGTTAGTAATCTTTGTTGAAAGATAAGTAGATAAAAGGGGGAAGTTATTTATGATGCCATCAAGTATTAATTTAGAAATCCGCATATCAATTGAAAGTCCTATAAAAAGATCATAACCTTGTACCTCAATTAAAATATAAGGACCCCTGAGCCATCGGTAATTAAAATAATCTCACTAATTTGTATTTTAATGAACAAGGTAATATTAGGACCATATAAAATACTACATCTTGAATTACCAGAAAAATGAACTATAAGATTAATTCAATAAACTAAATAGTTATATACATCGCCTGTGGAGCTGAAGTCTTATACCTCAAATGTTGGCGCTTGGCCAATGCATACTTAATACTCCATTAGTCTCAAACATCTATCTATAGGTCTAACTTGACTCATGGAACATCCTTAATAAATATAAAGTTGTAAAAGAAGATGTTAAATTAAAAGAGCGAGCCGTGGTATCCCAGAGTCGGCTATGCTAGCCATCTTCAAACCCGAAGCAGAATATTCCTCTTGTCATGAACCTTCGTTGACATCCGTCTCGGTGGATGTTCCTCCGTCATTCCTTACTTCATTCAAACCTCATTTGGCTCCATTAGTAATCCGCGCCTAATAAACTTTGTCCCAAAGCACCCGTGTAATCACAATAAAACTTAATTGGGTTCATTTGGATTTATTTTGGCCTTTTGAGTTATTTGCATTTATTTGGATTTAGTTGTTTAGTGCATAATTAGATATTGTAGTCCTAAAGACTCAATGAATCAAGCGAGACCAAGATCCAGATGAAGATGAAGACCAGGAGCTTAAGACCATCAAATGAGAAAGCTTTGTGTGTTGTTAAGACCTATATTTTCTGCAAAGTATTTCCATGTTAAATTATCAAATTGCATGTTGTTATTTCATATGCAAGTCTATGTTTGCTTTAAGATTCTAGTTACCTACCCATTATCTAGCTTGTTAGTATTACACTCTTTGGGAATATTTGAGCATTTGAGCCTTGTCACCCTAGGGAAATTATAATGGTAACTTTTGGAAATAAGTCTAATGGTAACTTTTGGAAATAAGTCTACATTTATACACTCTGCTTAGTACTGCTTTGATACTCGAGGGCATTAACTTGCCCGGGCATCATTTCAACATGAAAACTTGGTGATCTACTCAACCGTTAGATATTTCGAAAGTTACTGTGATGATCTACTCAACCGTCATAGATTTTGAAAGTTACTGTGATGATCTACTCAACCGCATGACTAAGGAATCATGTGGAGCAACGCAGTAGATTGTCTCTTGTGGTAAAAGTGCACAAACTCTCCAGAGTAAAAACTATTCGAATAGCCGTGCCCATGGTTAAGGGTGGACATGGGAACTTAACATAGATATAGTTCTATTTCATAAAAACATGCCCTGATTTGTGTTGCCCTGGGTGTCGCCCCAGTGATAAGGTAAGTGGATATAACGCTAAAAGGTTAGCATATGGTGCAGGAGCCATGTAACGGTGGATGGAATTTGTGCTACTATTATTACTACATTCTTTTTACCTAATATCATGTTTTAATTCAAACTACTAAGTCTCAGGAAATTTCTATGTGTCATATTTTAAAACCAATTTGTTGCAAATAAAACAACCGAACCTTCCCTTGGTAAGCCATGCATGTTATCTATATGCATCCTGTGTATTGGCTCACGGAGCACGGTGGTGTGTGCTCACCCTTGCTCACTCAATTAATCCAAAATTAGGAGCCAGATCGCTACGCTTCAGCAATACACTTGGTCATGATGGTAAAGAAGATGAAGAAGTCAAGAACTAGGTCGTGAACCCTAGTTGACTGCATATGGGCACGTCCTGAGGGTCCCACCCATGTGAAGTTTTCGTTTCCACTGCTACATTTTAATGATTTCGGCCTGATCGGCCCATGAGTATGTCTACTAAAATATTTACGCTTCTGCATGACATATACTTTGATGTTCAGTGAGTACTGTCTACTGATCTAGGAAATAGTGCAGTGGAATCACAGAGGATTCTGGATTGCAAAATCTAGGTCCGACATTACTAAAGGGGGGGGGGTATATGTGTCTTTTCTCTAGCATGCCCTACATGACCTGCCTTTCGATCACATATGTACTTAGGCTTATGTATGGTGGCCTGACTGAGCCATGGTGGGGCCACTCCCCAAACAATATCAATTTAGAACCTCTGGTAATTGGCACCATAAGAAAAGATATAATTAATATGCAAACAATTCATGCAAAGGAAACACAGAAGAAAATTTTGAAGCACAAGGTTGTCCTTATAGAACACTCTGGTTTTATGTGTAATGGATGAGATGCGGAGGTATAGACCTTCCGATTGATGTCTTGCTTGATGCATGGTTATCCGGATTTTTACTACCGCAGGTTTTTGCTTGATGCTTGATTAATGTCGTGCGAAGCTATGTTGGTCTGCTTGCTTTGTGTCCCATTTAGTCTCAAATTCTTCTTGGACTCGGAGAGAAAAGTGTTACAAAGGATTTCTATGACTAGTCCTACTCATGTTTAGTTTCCTACTTCGCTATGGAGAAAAAAGTGCAATGTTATAGGAACACATGGGTGTGATGTGCCTAGAATCACGCAAGTAAAGGCAATCTCATCCAGAAGTACCTAGAATCAATTAGAGCTGCAAGAGGGCATATAATAAATCACTAGATTCTTATATATATATGACAAGGATATACGAGAGTCTGCATGGTTCGAGAGGGTTGTCAATACCATATACTGTTTCGAAGTTGTGTTAAAAGAATTAGTTGTGGCCGGATTCAACAAACTATTTTTACTTTTTATGGAGATTGCATTGTCACTGTCATTCAGTTCACTCCACGAGATTCCAATATATACTACTTTCTTAATATTGTAATTAGCATGACATCCGTCATCAACAAACTGTTACATGAACATAGTTAACTTCTTTCAAACAGGGCAAAAGGGCATCCCAATGTTCTTTTATGAAGGGAAAACAAAACATACCGCAATTGCGTACAAGATCATCTCGCATGCATGCATAACCAGCATGAAAATACATGACAACTTATTTATTACTTGTAAATAGAAATTAAAACATCTTCACAATGCAAGTATAAATCTCCCCATACATTCAATAGGGATTAATTTAGTAGTGGTTGTTTTCCCAGAATTGAGCCTGGAGCCAGTCTATTGTCCCTTTTTCCACCTGGAACGCCTTGGCAAGAACATCGTCTGAGATCGGTGGCTTTGATCCGAACACGGCGTTGGCAATGGTGATGGCCCCAGGGTTTTGGCTGCTAAGTGCAGCAATTGCAACAGCTGGCATGTGGGGGTTAGGGTTGAATTGGAAGTGGATGAGCCCCTCAGGGAATACGAACACGTCACCCTTGTTCAGCACCTTAGAGAAGAGCTTGTTTGGAAGTGGAGGAGGTTGGTTGGACGTGACAAAGCCGACGTAGAGTGTACCTTCAAGCACCGTGAGGATCTCGGTGGCACGTGGGTGGGTGTGCGGTGGGTTCTCACCTAAGGGTGCGTAGTCGATGCGCGCCAGTGAGATGCCGAGGGTGTTGAGGCCAGGGATCTGCATGACGTTGATCAAGGTAACGTTGGACCCAACCTTGCTGGTCATCGTGTCCCTAGGCTTGTCGAGGTTGGCAGCCTTGAAGAAGTCATCTGCGTTCACTGCCATTGGGTCCTTGCAAACAAATCCATTGACACGCACTGCATGCATCCACGAAGCAACATTTGCACTTATACTCCACAAAGTTTTTTTAGCATATATATTGCACGCGTCAGAAATCATAATTTCAGATGCGAATGGTGATCTGATAGAAGACCATCATTGAAATCAAGTATGTATGTACCTGGCGAGTGCATGTCGGCGACACAGAAGTCTTGGAGAGGGCTAGGATCGGAGGCGATGGCCTGCCATGAGACCAACACAAGAAGAGCAGCGAGGAGAACGAAGGAAGAGGAGCAGGCCATGTTGTTTTAATTAGACTTTTGGCTCTTTTCTGTATTGCTATTTCTCCTGAAGCTGCTTGTGTTTAGCTTGGTTGATGCTTTGGCCATGGAGGTGATGGATGTGCTTATATAGCCGCTGCGTGCGGTGGTGTGAACTCGTGCACAACAGAACAAGTCAAGGAGAAGGGGAGTCAGCTAGATTGAAATGGTCTGGCAGCTAGCCTGCTAGAAAGTGCTACTTAAACATTGCGATTACTTGTGTCAACTTTTCAAGGAACCTTTTAATATCTATATGTGCAGTACTAACTAATATGACGTGGTCTAATGTGCTTAATTATATGTTTGGAAGACTGAGTAGCACTTATGACCATTTCATGTATCACCTAACAATATGGTGGTTGCCTGGTACGTGAAGGTCATCATCCATTGATGAAACAACGAAAAGATTTGTCAGAGATCAAGGAAATACAATATTGCGAATAATCTAACACAGTAGAAGACAGTAATTGACGTGGCTAGCAGATTGTAATAGTGGTGTATGACTACCAGTAGGAAATAATAAGGAGAAACAAAAAGGACAATTTATCTTTGAGTAGTAACTGTTGTCCCTTGACCATTTTCCATTTAATTTAAGAAATAGACGTTGTCCCCGGCCGGTCCGACCGCGTCATGGCGCGCCCCGAGCAGCCTCCTCCCTCGCCCCTTGAGTAATTGGGCTCCAACGCCTTTGTCTCGCTGCACGGCCAATCTTCCCCGCTTTCGGCCACCACCGCCCTTTCCGCCATTGTCGCTCCCTCGATCAGTCCCAGGCCGATTCGTCACCGTGGGAGCACCTCCAGGGCATCCTATACCATCTCCAAGCGCCGCCGCGGCCTCTACTTCTCCCTAGGCCGCCAGCACCAGTGACCACCTTGCACCGCCCCTAGCCAATGGCGCCGGCCCGCCTCAACACTCCCACGGCCTCTCCAACCGCATGGGTGAGTTACCCTTGGTCCCCTCCTGATCATGCCCCCCTCTCTCCTTCCTCCTTCCGGCCACCGCCGCCATTAATGGCCTTCACCGCTGTCCACTCTCCACTACCGCTGGCCTGCCACTGCGCCTCCTAGTCGGAGCCGCCACCCCCCGTGGCATCCCCACCTCGGGGAGATCCCGTTTTTCCGGTCGCCGCCGCCTCCCCGGCCATTCCCCGCCGGCGACGCCGCCCAGCCAGTGCGGCTCCGAGCCTCCCCTGTTTAACCCCCCTCCAGCATCAACTCTTCTGGGTTGTGTGCATTGTTTCGTCAGCCCAGGGACTCCGTCCACTTGGCTAGCCGAGCGCGCGTTAAGACTCAGCCGCAGGTCGCGAGTTCGATTCCCCGCCGTGCATTTTTCCCTCCTTTTCTTTTTGTTCTCTATTCTTTTGGTCCATTTCAAAGATTAAAACTGAGGAAAAATTTGAAAATAATCCCTGGAAGCTAATAAATTTATTTAAGATTCAGTATTGGGTTAATCATCATATATGAGTAAATTAATTTAGCAAGTTTGTACCACATAAGACCATAAATATAAATTGCTCATTTTTAAAAATCATGAGACCTTTCTGTAAATATTACTTACAATAATTGTTGGAAAATACTTGCACATTTACCTATAAATGCCAAGATTTAAATCAAGTGTCACTGCATATTTGTTTAAAACACTCGTAAATATTTGGAACATCAGTAATCTTTTGTCAGTGTCCTGATTAATCTCTCCCATCCATCTGTATGCCTTGTCCAACCTATGGGACTTCCCTAATAAATATAAATTAAATAAAGCAAGCTCAAGTCTCGGTATCTTGCAATTGGCTATGTCTATCCACGTTCCAATCTAAAAGCAGGATATTCTCGTGAATATTCCTTCAACGTTGATCCTTCCTTTATATCCTTTTCCGGTGAAGTTACTCCGTCACTTCGCTTCCACCCAAAAATTCGTTCGACTCCGTCTCTATCCTACAACTCGCTACGTACCCTTAATCATAAGCAAATCATAAATAAACTCAATTAAACTTATTTGGACTTTGCTGGATTTGTTGAATTTTTTAGTAGTTAGTCATGCAATTAGTCACTAGAGCCACGAAGAGACGACAAGTTCCAGCAGGATCAAGACATGGAAAGAGACGAAGGTCAATAATCCAAATAATCGACTGAGAAGGCTTTGAATGAAATCGAGACCATGCTAAATCGAGAAAGGCAAGTCATCACTTTGATCATATTAATCCTACATTTTATGCAAAATTATGTTCCTTTAAATTATCAAATTGCATGCTTACTTTATTATGCAAATGTATGTCAAAGCTTAAGGTATTACATGCCTATTTGATGTTTTAAATACTACTGTGCCTTCCTTTGACACTTGAATCACCTGACCATTGTCAACCTAGATGTTAATGATAACTGTACTAGCTATAGGTCATATTAATGCCATGCTAGTCTTGTCAAGTCCAGGGTACTAGTGGCCCTTATCATCACTCTTTAAATATGAAAACTAGTTTTGGGACAGTCACGGGATGTACGTGGCTGAATGTTTGTGACAACTTAATTTATGCTTCTCAAAACCTTAAAAATCTGCTATACCGGTCTGGGCGGATGGTAAGAGTGGTGGGTGTGGATGTAACACAAGGTTTGTAGTTTATGGAATGAATTGCCCGGACAAATTAAGGACATAATCCTGTGATGACCCCTCCGTATACAACAGTGCAACCACAAGCTGGCAAAATGTAGGCTTGGCTGAATAATTTACTAGACTCTCTAATCATCTCACGGAGGACGTGTGTAGGTGGGTAATAAAAGCCCCACGTGGAATGGGACACCGGATGTAGGTGACGTTGCCAGTGCTAGCGTATGTGGAGAGTGGAGTCCGACTGCGCTACCTATGGTAGACATCTGTCGGACCCAGATTTTAATATCCGGCATCCTCTGTGATTCCACCGCACCATTCCCTGGATCAGTAGATAGTGCTCACATATTACAGTTCTGATCATCAAAGTACATATCATGCGGAAGCGTAAATATAATAGTAGACTTACTCATGGGCCGAGTAGGCCGAAATCAAAAAGATGCAACAGCGGAAATGAAACACACAAGTGGGACCCTCAGGACATGCCCACAGGCAGCCGACTGGAGGTACGCGACCTAGCCCTTGACATCTTCATCTTCTTCGCCATCGTGACCAAGAGTGTTGTTGTAGTGATCTTGCTCCTGATTTTGGATTTGTTGTGAGAGCGAGTGTGAGCACAAACCACCATGCTCTGGGAGCCAATACACAGGATGCAAATAAATAATATGTATGGCTAATCAAGGAAAGGCTCGGGTTATTTTATTTGCCATAAATTGCTTTTGAAGTATGATATATAGAAATTTCCTGAGACCTAGCAGTTTTGAACAAAAACATAATGTGTAAGAGAATGCAATAATAATAGCGATACAGATTCCATCCACCATTGCATGGTCTCTGCACCATATGCTAGACCTTCAGCGTTATAGCCGCTTACATTATCACTGGAATGACACTCAGGGCAACACAAATCAGGGCTTTCCACTGCCCTCCACTTTTCCATTCCCACCCACAAAGTTTTTTTTGAAATAGAACTATATCTGGTTAAGTTCCCATGTCCGCCCTTGACCGTGGGCACAGCTATTCGAATAGTTTTGACTCTGCAGAGTTTGCACACTTTACCCACAAGAGACAGTTCACTGGTTGCCCCACACGATTCCTTAGTCGTGCGGTTGAGCAAACCATCACAGTAACCGTTCAAAGTACCTCGCCCCTTCCATCATCTCACCCTATGGGCCGCTCCCACTTGTGGTGGGTCCCATAGTTGTGCGGGATGTTCCCCTCCTATGTGCCTAGCAGCTGACTACCCACACTGCTAGCACGCCGCAGAAGAACTTCACCCTCTGCGAATGTCCCATTCAATCCCACCACCCAGACAACCACTTGCACTACTTCACTACTCCACCGATGATGATGACTTTCAGGGTCCGGTAAATTTACTAAGCCAAGTTGTACTTTACAGACTTGTGGTTGCACTTGTTTTACACAGGAGGTCATGACAAGATTCAGTCCTTAGGGTTATCTAGGTGGTTCTACCACAAACCACACTCTCGTGCACCGCTGCACCATTCCCCCGAACCATCCGCCCAGATAGATAAGCAATGTGAGGTTTTGGGAGTATAAAATAATCATATTCAACATATACCAGTCATTACCACCATGACTGCCCAACCAAATTTTCTCATGATTAAAAGTGATGCTTGGGGCATTTCAGTGCCCCCGAGTATCTGTGTAGTACTAAGCATGGCATATGATTACGGACTTACTTTCGAAAGGTTACTATTATAATTTTGCTAGGGCGACGAGGTTCACATATTCAAATATTCCAAAGGAGGTGTAATATTAATCAAGTCAATAATGGGTATATAACTAGAATCTTAAATTAAACATGTGTTTGCATATAAAATAACGGCATGCAATTTGATAATTTAAACAAAAGTAATTTGCAGAAAATGTAGGTTCAACATGATCAAAGTATTGACTCGCCTTGCGCGGTTTACCGCGGTCTTGACCTTACTGAAGGCTTTCTTATTCGATGGCCTTGAGCTCCTGGTCGTTATCTTCATCTAGATCTCGGTCTCGCTTGTTCCAGTGAATCTTCAGAGCTCCAATTTCTAATTACGCGCTAAGCGACTGAATTCAAATAAATGCAAATAACTCAAAAAGTCCAAATAACTCCGAATAAGCCTAATTTTGTTTTATTATGAGTGAGAGGGTGATTCAAGGTAAGGTAGATTGGTTGCGGAGTATTGACAGAGCCGAACTAGTTGGAACGAAGCGATGATTGGTAGAAGGACATCCAATGAAGGAGGGTTCATGACACAGAAGTATTGGTGAGATTATTTTGCTTAGATTTGGGGATGACTAGGTTGAGCCGACCATTGAATACTATGGCTTACCCTATTTTATTTAATAACTTCTTTTTATTATTTTCGTATTTATTAAGGAAGTTCCATAAGTCAAGCTGGACCTAGGGGTAGATGTAAGACTATAGCTAGGGTGTAGGGCATTGTCTTGTCTAGTGTTAGCTTTGAAGAGTTAGGGTATGAGTTATATACACGATGTATATGATTTCTGGTTTATCGAATTAATCTTATAGTTTATATTTTTAGCAATTCAAGATATATGATTTTAGGTTATGTTTTTAATCTCCATATTCGATTAAATCTATGGTTGAGATTTATTTATCGATGACACTCTAGTGATAACTACTATTTACATAGCTACGTTAGGTAGCTACTTTTAATCACCCGATGACCTAGGGGTTACTTTATTATAATTGCCACATATATATATTTTTCTAACATGACATTTCTACTTAAGGACACCCTTTTGATTAAAGGTTGTTATAAATTTATGTATATTTAGTTGTTGTTTAGTGCACATTGAGTCTTAAAGAAAAAGATTGTATATATATACATTTAGGTGATAGCCTAGCTTGCTATTTGATTAAATTTACCATTGGTGTTTATTTGATGGGGGCATGTTAAAGGTTGGAGCGCATGCTTTAGTTATTATCTAGGGTAATCTTTAATCTAAATCCTTATTTTTTTATTTTAGTTAGGGTTTTTGTGGTGCATTGATATTTATACCAAAACCATCTCTTATTAATGTTCTTTTATCAATTTTCAGATTTAAAACAATTAAAGAAGTCACATTAATTATTCATGTATGGTAACTAAACAAATATTAAACCTTAAATAATTGCATTTACATCCTAGTAAAAATTGTTGGCTTCCATAGACTAATTTCATATTTTTCCTGAATCACTTAATTGTCCATATGCACCTAACTCTATATGTGAGGTATAGGTAAATTTTATTTGAATCTAAATTAATTTTCTTAGCTTCCTAGGATTATTTCCTAATTAACTTCCTTAGCTTTTCCTTAATTGAAATGATTAACAAAAACAAAAAAGTAATTAAAAAGGAAGAAAGAAATGCGCTAGGGGGATCGAACTCAGGACCTGCGGTCTGAGGAGCAGCGCACGCTCGGGCTAGCCAACTGGGCCTTCGGTCCTTTGTGACTTATTAGGGGGTAGTATTACTGAAGAAGCGTGCGGGATTGGGGACTACACAGGGGAGCTGCCGGCCGAAACAGGGGAGCGACCCGAGCAGGGGTAAACGGCGGCGCCACCGGCGAGCGGTGGCCGGAGGAAGGGCGGGGACTAGCAAAATGGGTCGCTGGGAAGGCGTGTAGGCCAAGGGGGGCGGTGGTGTAAGCCGGGAAGAGGCGAGGCAGCTCGGGTGGCGTTTTGAGCGGCGACGGTGAGGGTGGAAAGGGGACGGCGGCGCCGGCGGGGAAGGGAGTGAAATTGGAGGCTAGCAGGAGTTGGAGCAGGTCAAGGGGAACACACCGAAGCGGTTGGAGAAGGAAGGCGAGATCCAGAGCGAACCGACGACGAAAGCTCACGGCGGCACGGCCATGCGCACGGCGCCGGTGACTTGCAGGCTGCGAGGGCCACGTCCGGCGATCGGGAAAACTTTGGGGCTCCGCGGTGAAGCTCCCACAAGGAGGAATCGGTGAGAGGTCCACCGAGGAGGTGTTGGCGGCAGTAATGGCGGCGGCGGCCGGAAATTGGGGAGAAGGTCGTGCAGCGAGCTACGGTGCGCGAAATTTCAATTGGCTTGGAGGGTGGGTTGGTGGGGAGTGGTGACACGTCTCGGTGCGGTCTTCTTTGCCGGAGCTTCGCCGGAGAGCCACAGCGGCGACAGAGGAGGAAGAGGAGCAGAGGCGGGCGGTTGTGAGGGCTTCTTATAGCAGCGAAAGGGGGTCGTAGAGCTACTGTGCCCGGCGACCGGAGCACAGGGCGTGGCATGGTGACGGCATGGCCGGTTGACGGGAGCGACGTTGAGCAACAGGAGCAGGGCATGGCGCAGATGGGGGCGTGACAGGGGGCAGGTGCTGTGATGCGGGAGCAGCGATGTGCGGTGATGGGAGCAGCTGGCGCGGGACTGAGATGACGCGAGCAGCAGCAGGGGTCCTCGGCTCTGACTGAGGCGTGCAGGGAGGAAGGCAGCGAGAAGGAGGGAGAAGAGAGAGCGAGGAGGCGCCGGGCCCATCAACAGAGAAAGAACGGGGAGGGGGGAAGAAAGAGGGGGGAAGTGGGATGGGGTGGGGGCCGGGCCAACATGTAATAGAGAAGGAGGATGAGGGAAAAAGTTAATGGGGAGAGGATTATGCACAATTTTAGAATTTGGATTTTAATTTAAATTTCTATTTCATGCTTAAGATTATTGAAATAAACATTTGAAATTTTAATTCAAATATTGGTTCACATATCTAGTTACAAAATCTAATATTTCTCTATTTTCTATTGTATTTAATTTTCCCCCTTGGATTTCGATTTTGTTATAAATTGCATATATAATTTTTGAATATTCAACCTTGGATTTTGGTTTAGTTATTTAGGGGTATATTCTAATATCCTTTTTTATTTTATTGAACTGAACTTGAAGTCAAGATGTTGGTATTTTGAATTCATGATCTGTAATGACAATCTCCATTTTTGTAATTTCCATGATTATTATTTGCATTTGGGAGTATTCTTGATTATTATTTTGTATGCCACAAAACTCAAAAAGACTTCAAATAAGTATTCAGGAGAAATTTGAGTGCTAGTAAAATGCATGAAAAATTTAAAACTCCACATTTTTGGACATCCAAATTTTGGGACGTTACAACATCCCGCACAACCTATGGAAGCAACTCCATAGGAGTGAGATGCTAGGGGGCAAGGTATTGTAAAGGCCTTGTGGTAGTCACTAGATCTGCGTGACCAAGGAATCATGTAGAACCATCGGGATGATTATCTCTTGTGGGTAAAGATGTACAGTCTCTGCAGAGTATATAAACTATTCGAAAAGACGTGCCCACGGTCAAGGGCGGACATGGAAATCTTCCTCGAGTTAGTTCTATTTCAAAACTTTTGAGGGTGGGAAGAAAACTGTCAGGTGGATGTAAACCTGACTTTGGTAATTTTCCTGGAGGAATATACTCTAGTGATAATTATAAGGTGGAAGTAACCTAATGATCAAAAGCTAGCATTGGTGGATGGAGCCGACACCACTATAAATACTGCACAATTTTAAACTCTGTAAAGCATGTCTGTAAAATGCTAAGTCATAGGAAATTTTAATTATGATTATTGCAAAAGTCGCTTTTAGCAAGTAAAAGAACCTCAAGCCTCACTTGATAGCCTTGCATCTATTATTATTTGCATTCTGTGTGGTGGCTTGCTGAGTGCCATTGTACTCACTGTTGCTCAATTACCATCATTCAGTCATTAAGAAAAAGTTGGCTGCCAGTGGGCATATCCTGAGGGTCCCACTTGAATGAAGTTTCCGCTGCTGCATTTTATTGTTTTCGGCCCGATCGGCCCATGAGTAAGTGTTACAATATTATCTACGCTTCCGCATAATATGTTTTTGGTATACAGCAAAGTATCTGTGAGAACTATCTATGATCCAGGGAATAGTGCGGTGGAAATCACAGAGGATTCTGGATGCTAAACCTGGGGTCTGACAGATAAAGATAACACAGACGGTTTGTAACTAGAATCGTCTGTGAAGAGAACTATTATAGATGGTTCTAGTTACTAACCGTCTATGATACCCACACATCACAGGCGGTTCTAGTTACTATCTATCTGTGATACTCACACATCACAGACGATTCTAGTTACTAACCGTCTGTGATAGTCCTTTATAGACGGTTTATACGACAAAACCGTCTGTGATAGTTCATTGTATACCTAAAGTTTTTTCTGTTTTTTAGCTAGCCTTAAGAAATGATGTTACATATGCCCTTTGAAAACAAGTAAATTAAATATAGTGGCAAACACAACACACATTCCATTTCCATTAAGTTCAGAATCCACCATTACAGTATAACAAGATAACAAACCCATGAACTCTTTAACACGATAAGAATATATAAGAAGCAGAGATCTTGGCAGACAGAAGAAGCTAGTGATGCAGCAGATGTCGGTAGCTCATAGCGGGAGTCGGTGTCGTCGAGGAACAAGCTGGATGCAGCGGATGGCGGTAGCACCACCTTTGTGGCACGACGGTGAGACTGCACAAGACACTCTTACGACACTTATGATAAGAGTGTGTTGTGCAGTCTAGCGTGGTGTCACAATGGAGGCGCTAGCTCACGGTGGTAGTCGGGGTCATCGAGGAACAAGCTAGCTGGATGCATCGGATGGTGGCCGGATATCACTGGCAATGGAGAGGTGGCGGTAGCGCCACCTTTGTGGCACGACGGTGAGACTGGATAAGACACTCTTACGACACTTACGAATAGAGTGTGTTATGCAGTCGACTGTAGTGTCACAATGGAGACACTAGCCCATGGTGGTAGTCGATTGGCGTCGTCGATGGGAAGCTATATGGTGGTTGAACTCGCACGTGACTGCCGGTGGTAGATGGGGAGTAATAAATAAGGGCCCAGCGGTGGGAAGAACCGATGCCTGCATTCGATGTGGAGACAATGGACCGGTGAGATCGAAATACTGGGAGATACGCTATGAATCGATGACGTGTCATTATCAGAGACGTTTTGTTATACGAACCTTCTGCGATAATCAGTATCAGAGATAGTTCGTATAACAAACCGTATCTGATAAGGCACATATCAGAGACGGTTCGTTATACGAACCATCTGTGATGTTAATATCAGAGACGTTTCGTTATACGAACCGTCTGTGATAATGCTTAAATATGCGCTCACTAATCTAGCTGTTCTAAACTGACCTCTCGATCATCTTCTTCACTAGATTTCTCAATAATGGCAACTAATATTCTTTTGATCTCCTTCCTCTCATCTATACATCCTTACACAAGCGGCCAACAATTTATGTCTAGAGCAGCTCCTCCGCTCATGCCCTGCTCTCCTTCCTCGACTCGCTTCCATAATTTGTCAGCTGGACCTCATTATCCACCGTCGACAGAGGTGTCTCACTGCCGCTCAGCAAAGGAAAACCGCCCTTAGCCTCGTTCTTCTTTGCAATGTGCACAAAGCGAAAGAAGCTCTTGCGGCAGTGGAGAGACACATGGATAACATTGCCGATGAAGCAAAAGCAGCCGATTCTGAGGAAGCTTATCATGGCATCCTCTATGAGATTATGGACTGTGCTAATGATTTGCCCAGTCTGGAGAAGGACGTGCAGAGGGCAAGAACAATCTTGATGGCATTCGAGAACTCAGCGGATGATCCTCCAACTCCAAAAGTCAAAGAAGAAGCATATGAAGTCCCCGGGGAGGAGGCGGCGACCGGAAAAAATGGGATCTCCCCGAGGTGGGGATGCCATGGGGGGTGGTGGCTCTGGCCAGGAGGCGCGGTGGTAGGCCAGCGGCGGTGGAGAGCGGACAGCGGGGAAGGCCATTAATGGCAGCGGTGGTCAGAGGGAGGAAGGAGAGGGGGGGGGCATGATCAGGAGGGGACCAAGGGTAACTCACCCATGCGGTTGGAGAAGCTGTGGGAGTGTTGAGACGGGCCGGCGTCGTTGGCTAGGGGCAGCGCAAGGTGGTCGCCGGTGCTGGCGGCCTAGGGAGAAGTAGAGGCCGCGGCGGCGCTTGGAGATGGTATAGGACGCCCTGGAGGTGCTCCCACGGTGACGAATCGGCCTGGGACTGATCGAGGGAGCGACAATGACAGAAAGGGCGGTGGTGGCCGGAAGTGGGGAAGATTGGCCGTGCAGCGAGACGAAGGCGCTGGAGCCCAATTACTCAAGGGACGAGGGAGGAGGCTGCTCGGGGCGCGCCATGACGCGGTCGGACCGGCCGGGGACAACGTCTATTTCTTAAATTAAATGGAAAATGGTCAAGGGACAACAGTTACTACTCAAAGATAAATTGTCCTTTTTGTTTCTCCTTATTATTTTCTACTGGTAGTCATACACCACTATTACAATCTGCTAGCCACGTCAATTACTGTCTTCTACTGTGTTAGATTATTCGCAATATTGTATTTCCTTGATCTCTGACAAATCTTTTCGTTGTTTCATCAATGGATGATGACCTTCACGTACCAGGCAACCACCATATTGTTAGGTGATACATGAAATGGTCATAAGTGCTACTCAGTCTTCCAAACATATAATTAAGCACATTAGACCACGTCATATTAGTTAGTACTGCACATATAGATATTAAAAGGTTCCTTGAAAAGTTGACACAAGTAATCGCAATGTTTAAGTAGCACTTTCTAGCAGGCTAGCTGCCAGACCATTTCAATCTAGCTGACTCCCCTTCTCCTTGACTTGTTCTGTTGTGCACGAGTTCACACCACCGCACGCAGCGGCTATATAAGCACATCCATCACCTCCATGGCCAAAGCATCAACCAAGCTAAACACAAGCAGCTTCAGGAGAAATAGCAATACAGAAAAGAGCCAAAAGTCTAATTAAAACAACATGGCCTGCTCCTCTTCCTTCGTTCTCCTCGCTGCTCTTCTTGTGTTGGTCTCATGGCAGGCCATCGCCTCCGATCCTAGCCCTCTCCAAGACTTCTGTGTCGCCGACATGCACTCGCCAGGTACATACATACTTGATTTCAATGATGGTCTTCTATCAGATCACCATTCGCATCTGAAATTATGATTTCTGACGCGTGCAATATATATGCTAAAAAAACTTTGTGGAGTATAAGTGCAAATGTTGCTTCGTGGATGCATGCAGTGCGTGTCAATGGATTTGTTTGCAAGGACCCAATGGCAGTGAACGCAGATGACTTCTTCAAGGCTGCCAACCTCGACAAGCCTAGGGACACGATGACCAGCAAGGTTGGGTCCAACGTTACCTTGATCAACGTCATGCAGATCCCTGGCCTCAACACCCTCGGCATCTCACTGGCGCGCATCGACTACGCACCCTTAGGTGAGAACCCACCGCACACCCACCCACGTGCCACCGAGATCCTCACGGTGCTTGAAGGTACACTCTACGTCGGCTTTGTCACGTCCAACCAACCTCCTCCACTTCCAAACAAGCTCTTCTCTAAGGTGCTGAACAAGGGTGACGTGTTCGTATTCCCTGAGGGGCTCATCCACTTCCAATTCAACCCTAACCCCCACATGCCAGCTGTTGCAATTGCTGCACTTAGCAGCCAAAACCCTGGGGCCATCACCATTGCCAACGCCGTGTTCGGATCAAAGCCACCGATCTCAGACGATGTTCTTGCCAAGGCGTTCCAGGTGGAAAAAGGGACAATAGACTGGCTCCAGGCTCAATTCTGGGAAAACAACCACTACTAAATTAATCCCTATTGAATGTATGGGGAGATTTATACTTGCATTGTGAAGATGTTTTAATTTCTATTTACAAGTAATAAATAAGTTGTCATGTATTTTCATGCTGGTTATGCATGCATGCGAGATGATCTTGTACGCAATTGCGGTATGTTTTGTTTTCCCTTCATAAAAGAACATTGGGATGCCCTTTTGCCCTGTTTGAAAGAAATTAACTATGTTCATGTAACAGTTTGTTGATGACGGATGTCATGCTAATTACAATATTAAGAAAGTAGTATATATTGGAATCTCGTGGAGTGAACTGAATGACAGTGACAATGCAATCTCCATAAAAAGTAAAAATAGTTTGTTGAATCCGGCCACAACTAATTCTTTTAACACAACTTCGAAACAGTATATGGTATTGACAACCCTCTCGAACCATGCACTCTCGTATATCCTTGTCATATATAAAAATCTAGTGATTTGTCATATACCCTCTTGCAGCTCTAATTGATTCTAGGTACTTCTGGATGAGATTGCCTTTACTTGCGTGATTCTAGGCACACCACACCCGTGTGTTCCTATAGCATTGCACTTTTTTTCTCCATAGCGAACTAGGAAACCAAACGTGAGTAGGACTAGTCATAGAATCCTTTGTAACACTTCTCTCAAGTCCTAGAAGTATTTGAGACTAAATATGACACAAAGCAAGCAGACCAACACAGATTCACACGACATTAATAACCATGACCTGAGGCAGTAAAAATCCGGATAACCATGCATCAAGCAAGACATCAATCGGAAGGTCTATAGCTCCGCATTGTGAGTCCTCAAATAACATGCACATCACATTAATCCGCTAGCCTTGCACTAGAACACCTAGAGGTTCATTAGATCGGGAGACTCACGGTCGGCAATGAAGGCCATACCTGAAGTGCCGTGCCTGCATGATGCAGGCATGAGGCAGTGGTCGGTGAAGGTCGGGGTGTCGCCGGGGTACGGAGAGTTGCCGGGGTACGGAGAGTCACCGGCGACGTCCTGCAGTGGCGGTCGACGGCCTTCCCATTGCCGACAGCACGAAGTAGATCGGGTCTTAGGGTTTGTTCGGAGTTTTGGCTCTCACGAGGAATCAACGTCAACCGGGAGAGGCCGGAACTCCAACCTTTTATATGGCGCTGTGCAACGGGGCTAACCGTACTGCCCCCCCCCCCCATCAGGGCGCGTAGACGTGGGTATCACCCCCACGTCTCCCTCTTTTGGCCGTTTGGCCTAGATCAAAACCTAACATTCTCCCCCTTGATCATAAGGCTAAACATCATAAGCCCTCTCTCAATAAAAGTTCACACCAAAGTAATGCGTCACAACAGTCAATTAAGTACCGCTGGACATCAGTACTTATAGTGCTCCATTTTATATCGATCGGATAACATAATACTTTATGGGAGTTGGTTACTTTATATGGTCCTCTTATCCCAGGATCACAGGCTCTCCAATAAACCCATGCCGGCAACATGATCATGAAAAATATTGGGTGGTAAGCCTTTTGTGAGTGGATCCGCAAGCATAAATTTAGTTCCAATATGCTCAACCTTAATTGTTTGATTCTGGACTCTATCTTTCACAACATGATACTTTATGTCAATGTGCTTGGCAGCCGCACTCGACTTGTTGTTACTTGAATAGAAAACTGCGGGTTGATTACCACAGTACAGAATGAGTGGTCTAGAAATGCTGTCTACCACTCTCAATCCCGGGATAAAGTTCTTAAGCCATACAGCCTGCCCGGTAGTCTCATAACATGCCACAAATTCAGCCTGCATTGTCGACGATGCAGTAAGCGTTTGCTTTACACTTTTCCATGAAATTGCTGCTCCTGCGAGGGTGAAAATATAATCTGATGTGGACTTCTTAATGTCTTTACACCCCGCAAAATCAGCATCAGAATAACTGACAACCTCAAGGTTATCGCTTTTTCTATATGTGAGCATGTGACCTTTAGTGCCTTGCATATAGCGTAGGATTTTCTTAACGGCTTTCCAGTGGTCCGGTCCTGGATTTGACTGATATCTGCCAAGCATCCTAGTAACAAAAGCTAAATCAGGGCGTGTACATACTTGAGCATACATAATACTTCCGACAGTAGAAGCATAAGGTACAACCTTCATCTGATCAGATTCATAGTCATTCTTTGGGCATTGAAATTTCTCAAACTTATCGCCCTTAACAATAGGAGCAGGTGAGGTAGAGCATTTATGCATATTGTATCTCTTTAGTACTCTATCAATGTATGCCTTTTGTGATAAACCCAATGTTCCTTTGGGCCTATCTCGGTGAATTTCAATACCAAGAACATAAGATGCTTCACCGAGATCCTTCATGTCAAAATTGGACGAGAGAAATCTTTTAGTTTCCCGCAGCATGTCCACACTGCTGCTGGCCAATAATATATCGTCCACATAAAGGATTAGGAAGGTGTAATTACTCCCCCTGAACTTAACATATGTACAATTATCAACATCATTCTCCTTAAATCCAAAATTCCTTATGACTTCATCGAACTTAAGGTATCATTGCCTAGAAGCTTGCTTCAGGCCATATATGGATTTCTTTAGCTTGCATCCCAAATGTTTCTCGCCTTCCACAACAAAACCTTCCGGTTGTGTCATGTAAACGTCCTCATACAAGTCTCCATTCAGGAATGCAGTCTTAACATCCATTTGGTGCAACTCTAAATCAAAATGTGCTGTGAGCGCCATTATGATTCTAAAAGAATCTTTAGATGAGACAGGAGAAAAGGTTTCATTATAATCAATGCCTTCTCTTTGTGTAAACCCTTTTGCTACAAGTCTCGCCTTAAACCTTTCGATATTCCCTTTGGAGTCATGTTTGATTTTGTAGACCCATTTGCAGCCTACGGTTTTGGCTCCATTAGGAATTTCTACTAAGTCCCATACACCATTATTGCCCATAGACTTAATTTCATCTTTCATGGCATCTAGCCACTTAGATGAATCCTTACTCTTCATAGCTTCCTTATAAGAGCTAGGATCATCCACCTTCCCAAGATCGTCTTTATTCAAGTAAACCTCATAATCACTTGGGATAGCAGATCTCCTCACTCGTTCTGATCTCCTGACAGGTTCATTAGCAGGCTCATTAGGCTGTTCATTAATTGTCACAGAGGGCTGTGAAGGCTCATCATTAGGTGCTGCACTTGTACTTTCAGAGCCCTCAACAGAACAAGTAGCCACAGAATTAGCTGGAGACGCAACAGGAGTTGCAACTACAGGATCAACTGTGGGCACAACCATTTGGGGCATAGGAAAATCAGTCTGTCGGATTAGCGGTGAAGCAACATAAATCCGCTTCTCCTCAAGATCAATTTTCCTAGGCTCCAAGTCACCACTGATGCCATCTTTTTCCAAGAACACAGCGTGCCTTGTTTCTACAAATTTTGTGGTACGATCAGGACAATAGAATCGGTACCCTTTAGACCTGTTAGGGTAGCCAATAAAATGGCAACTCACAGTCTTGGGATCTAATTTCCCAATTTGTGGGTTAAATACTTTAGCTTCAGCTGCACAACCCCACACATGGAGGTAGTTCAAACTCGGTTTTCTCCCAGTCCATAATTCATAAGGTGTTTTAGGCACTGATTTACTGGGAACCCGATTGAGTATGTGTGCAGCGGTCTTTAATGCTTCCATCCATAACTTTACAGGCAAAGTGGAGTAGCTCAACATACTTCGAACCATGTCCATAAGTGTGCGGTTTCTTTTTTTCGCTACTCCATTTTGCTGGGGATCACCGGGCGCATTGAGTACTGGGCGACTATACCATTTTCTTGTAGGAACCTGCCCATAAGTTGCGTGTCGCCCATAATACTCTCCCCCACGATCTGAGCGCACTACTTTAATCTTTAGACTGTGCTGATTTTCAACTTCAGCCTTAAATATTTTAAATTTATCAAGCGCTTTCGATCTCTCTTTAATAGGATAGATATAGCCATAACGTGAGTAATCATCGGTGAACGTAATAAAAGAATCATAACCGTCCACTGATGTCACAGGGAAAAGACCACATATGTCGGTATGAATTATTTCTAAAATCCCTGTACTTCGAGTAGCACCTTTCTTTATTGTCTTTACATACTTGCCTTTGATACAATCAAGACAATGATCATCCGAATCACTAAAGTCTAAAGGGTGGAGAATTTCTTCTTTAATGAGATGTTCAATTCTCCCCCTCGAAATGTGGCCCAAACGACAGTGCCACAATTTCGACGAAGTCTCATCAATTCGCTTGCGCTTTTTATTCACATCACATACATTCATGGATATAGGAGAATCTTGCAGGGACAACATATAAAGCTTGTCGTGTCGGATGGCACGACCAACATTATCATTATTAAAATAAATCAAACACTCTCCGTGTCCAAAATTACAAGAATATACATCATTATCTAATAATGAAACAGAAATTAAGTTTCTTCTCATCGAGGGAACATAAAGAACATCATTAAGTTTCATTACAAAGCCATTATTCAAAACTAAAGAAACTGATCCAATAGCTTTAATTTCGGCTTCCATCCCATTAGCCACTCTTAGGCTTCTTTCCCCTCTAAGACTTCTCAACATATGGAATCCCTGCAAAGAATTCGTAATGTGCACAGTGGCACCAGAATCAATCCACCAAGAGTTTATAGGGAAATTAGCATAAAATGCTTCATCAACAAAAGTAATTTCATAAGTACCTTTCTTGGCGAGCCATTTTAGCCATCCAGGACAATCATCTTTGAAGTGGTCCTTTGACTGACAAAAGTAGCACTCATCACTTTTCTTCTGCCCATTTGAGCTTCCAGGACCTGAAGCATTTTTAGGCGCCTTAGGATGATGTGGATGCTGTGGCTTCTTATAAGGGGAGTAGGCTTGCTCCTTCTTTCCCTTTCCTTTATAGCCACCTCTATTTCTAGAGGGACCAGCTTTATTTGAGGAGTCAACTTGATTTACAAAATCATTAGCTCCCTCAGCTTTGAGCCTCTCTTCTTCCTGAGAAACATTAGCGATCAACTCGCTCATGGTCCACTTGTCCTTAATAGTGTTATAGTTCACCTTAAAAGCTTCAAATTGCTTAGGAAGAGACATCATAATGTAATGGACAACAAAACCATCAGAAACTTCCATGTCCATTGTCTTAAGTCTGGCAACAATGTTAATTATGGTCATAATGTGCTCACGGACATTTCCAGTACCATTGTACTTAGTGTTCATGAGCCTATGCATCAGTGTGGTAGCATAAACCTTAGATGACCCCTTAAAGTGATCCTCAATGGAGGACAAATACTCCTTCACCTTTTCTTTTTCAGGGATTTCTCCCCTAATGGCTTCACTGATGGAGTTCTTCATTACAGCAAGTGAAATGCGGTTAGACCGCTCCCACTTCTCAGCATTAGTTTTGTACTCCTTCATTTTGTCATCAAATTGTCATCCCCTTCATTAGGAGCGACAGGCTCATCGAACCTGAACGCGTAGTCCAGATCCATGAGTTGAAAGGTCGTCATAAATGCAAACTTCCATTTCTGGAAGTTGCTGCCGTTAAGAGGCTCAATCGCATTAATTTGAGCGGAAACAGTAGCAGCTAAAAAATTTAAAATTTTCATTAGGAAAATGCATAATTAATTTGCATGAAAGTTAACCTTACGTTGGTATGATTAACAACATGCTCATAAGAATTTTTCGCATCATCGTTGGGCAGAAACGAAAATTTTAACATAATTCATAACATGCAATTACAATTAACGTTGGTCAAAGAGTAATAGCATGTAAAAATAAACATAATTGATATCATGCAATTACAATTAACGTTGGTCCAAAAGTAATAGCATGAAAATAAACATAATTCTCTAATTGAACTTCTTGTTGGTTTCATTCAATTAGAGACAGAACATCAGGCAGCGAAAATAATAACATAATATTTTCAGTAGCTTAAAGACATTATCCAGTAATATTTTCATGAGAGACATCAAATAAGCATCAATTATACATGAGATATACTGTAAATACATGAAAAATATACTGGAAAAAGACAAAAAGCATAACAAAAAAATATCAAAAAAATATTATTCTTAGTTGGCCGCTAAAGAAATAGCCCAAAAGATTTCTTCATGGGCTCCTAAAAAACACCGGTTGAAAGCGGCCTAAAAACGCACACGCGCAGCCCACATACGCGCGCATGCGGCCCAAAAGCATGCCAGCAGCCCAGCTAACACCCGCGACTCATGCGAGCCGTCGGATGCAATCGGACGGCTGAGACGAATTGCGGTGGGTATTAGACCCCCGAAAACCTAACCCTAATGCATTTCGGCCCGTCTACTCCCAGAAAAAACGGAGCGGAGCGGCAGCGGCGCGCGCGGCACCTGCGCGAAACGGCGGCACGGCGTCGGCGTCATGCCCGGAGCGGCATCGGCGGCGGCCCCGCACGCAACAGCGGCGCTCAGCGGTGCGCTCGCGTCAAGGAGGTGGCTTGGCGGCGCGCTCGCGTCAAGGAGGCGGCTTAGCTGCCGCGCACGGAGTGGCAGCGGCGGCCCTTGAAGCAGCGGGGCGGCGGTCCAAAGCGGCGGGGCGGGGCAGCCGGCCTGCTCCCGAAAATGCACGTTAAAGGAGCGGCTGCGCGGCGGTGCTCAAGCGGCGCCCGAGGCAGCGGGGCGGCGGCCCGAAGCGGAGCCACGGTGCGCCGGCGACGGCCGTCGGCAAGTCCACGGCAAGCGGCGGCCCGACAACAGCCGTAAGTCCCTTGACCCCCCTTTTTTTAGTTCTTCTGTTCTTCCCGATCTAAAATATGTTCGATTGATTTGGGAATTTGGGGTTTCTAGAGTTCGGGATTCATCAAAAATTGGGGAAAAGCCTTAGGGTTTGCATTTTGGGTTTGAATCCCCTCCTAATTTCTTTAGCCGACCCATAAACATTAAAACTGAAACATAATTGAGCATATCAGTGGGCTAGGGTTCTAGGAAAAACTAGCAGAGGCTCTGATACCAAATGTGAGTCCTCAAATAACATGCACATCACATTAATCCGCTAGCCTTGCACTAGAACACCTAGAGGTTCATTAGATCGGGAGACTCACGGTCGGCAATGAAGGCCATACCTGAAGTCCCGTGCCTGCGTGATGCAGCCGTGAGGCAGTGGTCGATGAAGGTCGGGGTGTCGCCGCGGTACGGAGAGTTGCCGGGGTACGGAGAGTCACCGGCGAAGTCCTGCAGTGGCGGTCGACGGCCTTCCCGTTGCCGACAGTGTGAAGTAGATCAGGTCTTAGGGTTTGTTCGGAGTTTTGGCTCTCACGGGGAATCAACGTCAACCGGGAGAGGCCGGAACTCCAACCTTTTATATGGCGCTGTGCAACGGGGGACCGTAACCAAAAACGGTTAGCCCCCCCCCCCCGATCAGGGCGCGTAGACGTGGGTATCACCCCACGTCTCCCTCTTTTGGCCGTTTGGCCTAGATCAAAACCTAACACGCATCTCATCCATTACACATAAAACCAGAGTGTTCCATAAGGACAACCATGTGCTTCAAAATTTTCTTCCGTATTTCCTTTGCATGAATTGTTTGGATATTAATTATACCTTTTCTTATGGTGCCAATTACCAGAGGTTCTAAATTGATATTGTTGGGGCAGAGGCCCCACCATGGTTCTGTCGGGCCACCATACATAAGCCTAAGTACATATGTTATCAAAAGGCAGGTCATGTAGGGCATGCTAGAGAAAAGACACATATACCCCCTTTAGTAATGTCCGCCGGCTGCCACCCTCGCCCCTGGGTCGGTCGGCCCGATGTGGAGACGCCGCGTTTCGTCGGCCACCACCCTCGCCCCTCGGCCCCTCGCTGACCTGCGCCTGCGGCTCCGGCTCCGCATGGCCGCACCTGCACAGCACAGCCCATCCAGGCAAGACCTCAATGGCTTAGCCCCAAATATAAATCCAATCAGACTATGAACCTCACCTCACCTCAGCAACCGCGCCCGGCGCTCCACCCTCCCACTGCCACCAGCCGCCCTCGCCTGCGCCGTGCATCTGTGGTCTACTGACCGCTACCCTCGCCCCTCGCTCCCGACGTCGGCGATGCGGACACATCCCTCGTGGACCTGCACCTCCCGCCTCCGGGTGGGTGCCCTCGCCGACGTCGCCGACGTCGCCGAGTCACCAAGCAGAGGGCTGAGGCACCGAGCAGAGAGCCGATTAGGCGACTAGACGAGGCTACCGATTGCCGACCAGAGGGCCAAGGTGGAGGCGCCGAGCGAAAAGCTTGTGTTGGAGGTGCCGAGGCGGAATGCGGAATGGCCGAGGTGATGAGCCGATCTGCCGATGAGGTAGGTAAGGATTAAGAAGAGGATAACTGGATGACTGGTGGATGAGCCGATTATATCGATGAGGAATATTTAGCAGTAGAGCTGTAGAAATTATTTTTATGTTTTGATATTAGTACAATGATCAGATGAAATAACATATGTTTAATGTTTTATATTTGCTATTTAGGAACAAACTATTAAGGTTTAAGGATACAAATTATAAAATGAAGAGGAGCAAGACATTGTCATAGTATTTTCCAACATAAGATACACAGTCAAATAGACAATCCAATTCAAACCAATCTCCAGAAACATTAGGAACTGGGGCTAGTAACACTGGACAAAATATTCAGCCTGTCAGTGGAAAGTTAGTTTATTTCATATGTAATATTCATGCTCTTTGAATTTATCTATATCTATATGTATATTTTATTTTATTTTTCATTCTGATGCTTATCCTACTATTGATGAGAAAATGGTGGGCTAGCCGAATAGGATAGTGAGCAAATCTCTATTTAGGATTTGAGGTACTTGATATGTCTTTATTACGCTACATTCTGTATGGTTCCATATAATTTGTTTATTCTGATTTGTGTTGAAAACTTGAACTCTTCAAGTATTGAGCAGTAAGCAAAATTTTCATATCCATGATGCATTTGTGAAGTATTTTTGTTATATCATAATATAGTTCTAGACTTGTGGTATGCTAGATGGTTACTTGGTTCAAATTTAGCCCGGGACGTGCTTCAATCCTGAATCTGCCACTGGAGAGGGCTGTAAATACCTTGTACAATTTCGAAGTTGTGTTAAAAGAATTAATTGTGGCCGGATTCAACAAACTATTTTTTTTCCTTTTATGGCGGTTGCATTGTCCCTGTCATTCGGCTCACTCCATGAGATTCCAATATATACTTCTTTCGAACAAGGCAAAAGGGCATCCCAATGTTCCTTTATTAAGGGAAACAAAACATACCGCAATAGCATACAACATCATCTCGCATGCATACATGCATGCATGCATAACCAGAACGAAAGTACATGACATTTAATTTATAGCTTGTAAATAGGAATGAAAACCATCTTTCTTCACAATGCAAGTATAAATCTCCCCATACATTCAATAGGGATTAATTTAGTAGTGGTTGTTTTCCCAGAATTGAGCCTGGAGCCAGTCTATTGTCTTCTTTTCCACCTGGAACGCCTTGGCCAGAACATCGTCTGAGATCGGTGGCTTTGACCCGAACACGGCGTTGGCAATGGTGATGGCCCCAGGGTTTTGGCTGCTGAGTGCAGCGATTGCAACCGCTGGCATGTGGGGGTTAGGGTTGAATTGGAAGTGGATGAGCCCCTCAGGGAACACGAACACATCACCCTTGTTGAGCACCTTAGAGAAGAGCTTGTTTGGAAGTGGAGGAGGTTGGTTGGACGTGACAAAGCCGACGTAGAGTGTACCTTCAAGCACGGTGAGAATCTCGGTGGCACGTGGGTGGGTGTGCGGTGGGTTCTCACCTAAGGGTGCGTAGTCGATGCGCGCCAGTGAGATGCCGAGGGTGTTGAGGCCTGGGATCTGCATGACGTTGATCAAGGTAACGTTGGACCCAACCTTGCTGGTCATCGTGTCCCTAGGCTTGTCGAGGTTGGCAGCCTTGAAGAAGTCGTCTGCGTTCACGGCCATTGGGTCCTTGCAAACAAATCCATTGACACGCACTGCATGCATCCACGAAGCAACATTTGCTCTTAATAAAGTTATTTCACCATATATATTGCATGCGTCAGAAAACATAATTTCAGATGCGATCGGCGATCTGATAGAAGAACATCATCGAAATTAAGTACGTATGTACCTGGCGAGTGGATGTCGGCGACGCAGAAGTCTTGGAGAGGGCTAGGATCGGAGGCGATGGCCTGCCATGAGACCAACGCAAGAAGAGCAGCGAGGAGGAAGGAAGAGGAGGAGGCCATGTTGTTTTAATTAGACTGTCGGCTCTGTTCTGTATTGCTATCTCCTGAAGCTGCTTGTGTTTAGCTTGGTTGATGCTTTGCCCATGGAGGTGATGGATGCGCTTATATAGCCGCTGCGTGCGGTGGTGTGAACTCGTGCGCAACAGAACAAGTCAAGTAGAAGGGGAGTCATCTAGATTGAAATGGTCTGCCTGCTAGCCTGCTAGAAAGTGCTATTTAAACATTGCGATTATCTTGTATCAACTCTTCAAGTTACCTTTTAATCTATATGTGCACTACTAACTAATATGACGTGGTCTAATGTGCTTATACGTTTGGAAGACTGAGTAGCAGTTATGACCCTTTCATGTATCACCTAACAATATGGTGCTTACCTGGTTCGTAAAGGTCACCATCCATTAACGAAACAACGAAAAGATTTGTCAGAGATCAAGGAAAATCTAATATTGTGAATAACCTAACTCAGTAGAGGACAATAATTGACGTAGCGAGCAGATTGTGATAGTGGTGTATGACTGCTAGAAGAAAATTGTAAGGAGAAACAAAAAAGAGAATTTATCTCTGAATAGTAACTCTTGTTCCTTGACCATTTTCCATTTAATTTAAGAAATACAGTTTCTTCCGCTACAACAGATGGTGTTATCACAGACATTTAAAACCGTTATCGTGGACGGTTTCTGAACCGTCTGTATTTATGTGTCAGTGATAATTGGTGGTTATCCTAGACGGTTCCCAAACCATCTGTGATAGTTAAAACACAGACAGTTTTTTCAAAAATAGTCTGCGATATTTCGGTATGACAGACGGTTTTTGATATCAGTCGTCTGTGATATGTTACGTGTCACAGACGGCTTTTGATATTAGCCGTCTGTGATATCGTACATATCACAGACGGTTTGTTTTAAAAAACCGTCTGTGATATCGTACATATCACAGACGGTTTGTTTTAAAAAACCGTCTGTGATATCGTACATATCACAGACGGTTTGTTTTAAAAAACCGTCTGTGATATCGTACATATCACGGATGGCTTGCTTTAAAACTGTCTATGATATCGTACATATCACAGACGGTTTGTTTTAAAAACCGTCTGTGATATACAGATATCGCACATATCACAGATGGTTTATTTTAAAAACCGTCTGTGATATCGTACATATCATGGACGGTTTGTTTTAAAAACTGTCTATGATATCTGTATGTCACAGATGTTTTGGAACACCAAACCGTTTGTGATAGCCAGTTTAGAACACCAAATTGTCTGTGATTGCTATTTCAAAAGCTACATTATTTTCTGTTTTTCAGCTAGCCTCAGGAAATGCAGGGTTTTTGAAAGAGGAGACAATGAAAGACGTGGTTGATGACCTCGTACTTAACCAGTTTTGGGCGCGCATGTTTGTGATCCCGGCAAATGGCGGGGAGGCCTCTGGTTGGATGGTAACCTCATCCTGCATCCTCCATTGTGGGATTTTGCGGGGAGGCCTCTGGTCGGATTGTGACCTCATCCTATATCCTCCAATGTGGGATTTTACTCGCGTACCCAGCGGTGTCGAGTCTGTGAGAGTAAGTGTTTTGTGCCTGGATAGCCTTGTGCGTCACACTTTATTGTTCAAATTCGGTCATCGTCTTCATCTACACAAAGGCCTCCCATGTTTTCGGTAACATGAAAGGATACGTCATGAAGGGCGTGCCATCCTTGGCAATGTACTGCGTGACAAGCGTGCTCTTGAAGTTCTTCCACGCTTTTCCCATCGCGAGGAGTGCCTGCCATTGCACAAGTCCCTGGACTTCTACTGGGATCTCGAACGACTTTGTTATTTCCTCCCACAGCTGATTTTTCTGAACCTTTGTCAAATTGTTCCATCTTGCCATGGTGATGAGGACCTGTTGTCTTCTAATTAATATCCTACAGGTAGTGTGGAATGCTGCCACTACTTTCTTCCGTTGCAGAGGGACCCTATCCGGAGAGATCACCATGATGGTCATTCGGCCCTCTGGCTTTTTCGATACTTCTCTGCCATGCTTAGTTACCCCGGTTTTCAGAGCGTCAGACCCAGATGACGATGAAGATGACTATGCGAACGTCATCTCTCTTACAAGAAAAAAACTAATTACAGTGAGTTATGAGCGTAAACAAAATTCTATGAAGCTAATGACACACACGACTGTCTCAAGTACTATGAAGTTGGTTATGGCCGCAGTCTCTTCCTCCTCATTATGATGTACACTGGGATATCGGCCATAACTTACTTCATAGAACCTGACACACTGAAGTGTGTAATTTGCTTCATGCCCTTTGAAGGTCTGTGTGGCATATATTATTGCTAAAAGGTCCCTTTGGAAGGGTAACATGCTATTCCAAATATATCTTGTAGCAATAACATGAAATCCTCCTCATCTTGTAGAAATGTATATATTTAGATTTCATTCCAGCATGATTAAATATGATCAAAGCACATTTGTAGCAGTATATAAATGACCAAAATTGCATATATATATATATATATATATAAACAGTAATTCTACCATGTCATTAAAAGCATAAACAAAAAACAGGAAGCATGATAACTGCTGAAATGGGCATAAAGGGCATTCTCAAGGATAGGGGAATCAACTAAAATTAGCATAAAGATCAAATTTCAGTTTAGTGCTCTCAGATGTAGGGTTACACAAGAATTATTGGCCGTCCCGCTACTATGGTCTATACTCTTCACTAATTAGATGTACCAAATGAGATTCAAACCTTAAGCTCTTAAATAACAAATTACTTATCTGTCAAGCTTAAATTCATCTATTAAACTTTCGGCCAGTAGGAAGGCAAAGGTAGTGATCACAGGATAGTACGTCAACTTAATATACTCCCAACAATACAATCACAGATTCAACAAGTTTGATAGCAAACCAAATTAGCTAACAAGTGAAGCATATACGATGAAGTACTAAAGATCACAAAACAAATTAGCCAACTATTCCAAAAGTGACAGACCACAAGATTGGCAAATGATAATAATAGTAACAATTTAGAGCTTAAGCTTGAATACCCAATTTCAGTATTAGACCAACATCATAGTGGGATTTCGGATTCATACCTTAGGGAGAAGAGGCGGCGTTGGGAGGAGAGGTGGCATCGGGAGGGAGAGGTGACGTCGGGAGGGAGAGGCGGCTGGCGTCGGGAGGGAGAGGTGGCTGGCGTTGGGAGGGAGAGGTGGCATCAGGAGGAGAGGCGGCATCACGAGTGAGTAAAACCTACCAGGGCGATAGAAACGGAGTGCGTGAGTGAGGAGTGAGCGCAAAACCTAGTGTAGGACCGGACTGGCAACAGAGGGGGGGTGAATGGTGCCAAGAAATTTCTCTTCCAAATATTCACATATCCCTTTTTCTCCAATAGCTAGAAAGCTGTGAAGACTAGGATATGAGATCTACTTGAAAACAGAGGAACATAGATCACCGTACGACCACATCAAAACACAATGTGGTTGAGATACGACCACTCAATGGAAGCACAACGTGGTCGATAACGACTACTAGTCGAAAAGCACAAGACAGCCAAATTGAACGCAATCAGTAAATAGAGAAAAGCAACAAAGTCAAAATTCAGACAACGTGGTCAAAAGGCAGACAACGTGGTTGAAGCCACTGTGGTCGAAACTAGCTTGGTCAAAACCAACGTGGTCGTAACCAGCGTGGTCGAAACCAAGGTGGTCGTAACCAGTGTAGTCGTAACCAACATGGTCGTAACCAATGTGGTCGTAACCACTGTGGCCGTAACCAACATGGTCGTAACCAACGTGGTTGAAACCACCATGGTCGTAACCACCGTGGTCATAACCAGCGTGGTCCAAACCAGCGTGGTCCAAACCAACGTGTTCTTAACCAACGTGGCGTAACCATGTGCGGTCAAAAACGACTAGAGGTTGTAGAGAATTCGAGCGACTACACGACTTAGAACCATTGAGCGGTAGAAAGCAAGTGTGGTCGTAAATGACTAGAAGTACCAGAGGCACCTAACCGAGACCACTAGATGTGGTCGAAAACCATCGAGCATTCGTAACCGACTGTGGTATAAACAAATCGTAAGGTAGTGGGGGGCACACGACCACGAGATCTATGACCATCGAGCAGTTGGAAACAAGTGTGAACAAAAGAGTGAATGCAGTCAAAAAGTAAAGCACTATGGTCAAAAACTTGACCGTGGCCGAAACACTGGCAGCTGTTGTAACTTTCACGGAAGAACAAAGGAAAGCAGAGAGCGCACGACCGGTAGAACCAAAATCCACATAACTTTTGAATCAAAGAGCAACTGGCCATAAAACTTTGTACACGGCAAGATTAAGGTCTCAAGAGGTTGCTCTAAACTTTAATTGAAAACTTATTAACCAGGATGAAAGCTTCACAAGATTTCACCGAGAACGCCCAAACTGAATCCGAGAGAATAAGAAGACAATCAGAACCGCTCGTGGGTCAAGGGTAGCCAAGATGGCATGGAGTACAATCCCACATGTCACTGCGATTCAGAAAAAATCAAGATCTAGGCAAGAACACCTTTAGATCAAGAAGAGTAGGAACAGAATGAAGAACCCAAGAAAAGTAAGAACAAAGAAGAAACCAAATCAAGCCGAGCAAACTCAAACAGAAGAAATACACAAAACACATAGTCGAAGATTGATGTATTGCTCAGATGAATGGTTTCAGAACCACTCCCCTCGGGAGGACTAGGCTCTAACCCTAGAGCCAACACTCACTCTCAAACAGCCACTCCTCTCGGGAGGACAAAGCTCTAACCCTAGAGCCACACCCACTCTTTAATCGAACTCCCATGGGAGGGAGAGGCGCCAGTCGCCAAGGCTTGGCCAACCTGCTCAACCCTAACTCTTGCCTCCCCTCCCCTTTTTATAGTCTCACAAGTGAACCCTAGACCTAATGGATCCAACCATTAGTCCACACCGGGGATTATTCCCAAACACACCCTTTCCTCATGGTCTCTAGCCTATAACCTCATACCACGGAGCGACAAGCACACTAGCTATCAAAGCACAAGATACTAGTGGCCAAGAAGAAAGTTGAAAACTAGATTGTAGATAATCTTAGAGAACCACAGCCAAAGGTATACTAGTTACTATTCAGAGATAAATTCTCTTTTTTGTTTCTCCTTACAATTTTCTACTAGCAGCCAAACACCACTATCACAATCTGCTCGCTACGTCAATTATTGTCCTCCACTGAGTTAGGTTATTCACAATATTAGATTTTCCTTGATCTCTGACAAATCTTTTCGTTGTTTCGTTAATGGATGGTGACCTTTACGAACCAGGTAAGCCCATATTGTTAGGTGATACATGAAAGGGTCATAACTGCTACTCAGTCTTCCAAACGTATAAGCACATTATACCACGTCATATTAGTTAGTAGTGCACATATAGATTAAAAGGTAACTTGAAGAGTTGATACAAGATAATCGCAATGTTTAAATAGCACTTTCTAGCAGGCTAGCAGGCAGACCATTTCAATCTAGATGACTCCCCTTCTACTTGACTTGTTCTGTTGCGCACGAGTTCACACCACCGCACGCAGCGGCTATATAAGCGCATCCATCACCTCCATGGGCAAAGCATCAACCAAGCTAAACACAAGCAGCTTCAGGAGATAGCAATACAGAACAGAGCCGACAGTCTAATTAAAACAACATGGCCTCCTCCTCTTCCTTCCTCCTCGCTGCTCTTCTTGCGTTGGTCTCATGGCAGGCCATCGCCTCCGATCCTAGCCCTCTCCAAGACTTCTGCGTCGCCGACATCCACTCGCCAGGTACATACGTACTTAATTTCGATGATGTTCTTCTATCAGATCGCCGATCGCATCTGAAATTATGTTTTCTGACGCATGCAATATATATGGTGAAATAACTTTATTAAGAGCGAATGTTGCTTCGTGGATGCATGCAGTGCGTGTCAATGGATTTGTTTGCAAGGACCCAATGGCAGTGAACGCAGACGACTTCTTCAAGGCTGCCAACCTCGACAAGCCTAGGGACACGATGACCAGCAAGGTTGGGTCCAACGTTACCTTGATCAACGTCATGCAGATCCCTGGCCTCAACACCCTCGGCATCTCACTGGCGCGCATCGACTACGCACCCTTAGGTGAGAACCCACCGCACACCCACCCACGTGCCACCGAGATTCTCACCGTGCTTGAAGGTACACTCTACGTCGGCTTTGTCACGTCCAACCAACCTCCTCCACTTCCAAACAAGCTCTTCTCTAAGGTGCTCAACAAGGGTGATGTGTTCGTGTTCCCTGAGGGGCTCATCCACTTCCAATTCAACCCTAACCCCCACATGCCAGCGGTTGCAATCGCTGCACTTAGCAGCCAAAACCCTGGGGCCATCACCATTGCCAACGCCGTGTTCGGGTCAAAGCCACCGATCTCAGACGATGTTCTGGCCAAGGCGTTCCAGGTGGAAAAGAAGACAATAGACTGGCTCCAGGCTCAATTCTGGGAAAACAACCACTACTAAATTAATCCCTATTGAATGTATGGGGAGATTTATACTTGCATTGTGAAGAAAGATGGTTTCCATTCCTATTTATAAGCTATAAATTAAATGTCATGTACTTTCGTTCTGGTTATGCATGCATGCATGCATGCGAGATGATGTTGTATGCCATTGCGGTATGTTTTGTTTTCCCTTAATAAAGGAACATTGGGATGCCCTTTTGCCTTGTTCGAAAGAAGTATATATTGGAATCTCATGGAGTGAGCCGAATGACAGTGACAATGCAACCGCCATAAAAGGAAAAAAATAGTTTGTTGAATCCGGCCACAATTAATTCTTTTAACACAACTTCAAAATAGTACAAGGTATTGACAGCCCTCTCCAGTGGCGCATTCAGAATTGAAGCACGCCCGGGCTAAATTTGAACCAAGTAACAATCTAGCATAGCACAAGTCTAGAACTATATTATGACAAAACAAAAAATACTTCACAAATGCATCATGGATATGAAAATTTTGCTTACTGCTCAATACTTGAAGAGTTCAAGTTTTCAACACAAATCAGAATAAAAAAAGTATATGGAACCATACAGAATGTAGCGTAACAAAGATATATATATCAAGTACCTCGAATCCTAAATGGAGATTTGCTCACTATCCTATGCGGCTAGCCCATCATTTTCTCATCAATAGTAGGACAAGAACCAGAACCTATAAAGACAGCATGAAAAATAAAATAAAATATGCATATAGATAAATTCAAAGGGCATGAATATTACATATGAAATAAACTAACTTACCACTGACAGGCTGAATATTTTGTCTGGTGTTACTAGCCCCAGTTCCTAATGTTTCTGGAGATTGGTTCGAATTGGATTGTTTGTTTGACTGTGTATATTATGTTGGAAAATACTATCACAATGTCTTGCTCCTCTTCATTTTATAATTTGTATCCTTAAACCTTAATAGTTAGTTCCTAAATAGCAAATATAAAACATTAAACATATGTTATTTCATCTGATCATTGTACTAATATCAAAACATAAAAATAATTTCTACAGTTCTACTGCTAAATATTCCTCATCGATATAATCGGCTCATCCACCAGTCATCCAGTTATCGTCTTCTTAATCCTTATCTACCTCAATGGCAGATCGGCTCATCGCCTCGGCCATTTCCACATTCTGCCTCAGCACCTCCAACACAAGCTTTTCGCTCGGCGCCTCCGCCTTGGCCCTCTGCTCGGTAGTCGGCAGCCTCGGCTAGTCGCCTAGTCGGCTCTCTGCTTGGCGCCTCAGCCCTCTGCTTGGCGACTCGGCGACGACGATGATGTCAGCAACGGCACCCACCTGGAGGTGGGAGGTGCAGGTCCACGAGGGTTGTGTCCGCATCGCCGGCGTCGGGAGCGAGGGGCGAGGGCAGCGGCCAGCAGACCACAGACGCACGGCGCAGCCGAGGGCGGCGGGTGGCGGTGGGAGGGTGGAGCGCCGGGCGCGGTTGCTGAGGTGAGGTGAGGTGCAGAGTCTGATTAGATTTATATTTGGGGCTAAGCCGCTGAGGTCTTGCCTGGATGGGCTGTGCTGTGCAGGTGCGGCCATGCGGAGCCGGAGCCGGAGGCGCAGGTCAGCGAGGGAACGAGGGGCGAGGGTGGTGGCCGACGGACCACGGCGTCACCATGTTGGGACCGACCGATTGAGGGGTGAGGGCGGCAGCCGGCGGACATTACTAAAGGGGGTATATGTGTCTTTTCTCTAGCATGCCCTACATGACCTACCTTTTGATAACATATGTACTTAGGCTTATGTATGGTGGCCCGACAGAGCCATGGTGGGGCCTCTGCCCCAACAATATCAATTTAGAACCTCTGGTAATTGGCACCATAAGAAAAGGTATAATTAATATCCAAACAATTCATGCAAAGGAAATACGGAAGAAAATTTTGAAGTACATGGTTGTCCTTATAGAACACTCTGGTTTTATGTGTAATGGATGAGATGCGGAGCTATAGACCTTCCGATTGATGTCTTGCTTGATGCGTGGTTATCCGGATTTTTACTGCCTCGGGTCATGGTTATTAATGTCGTGTGAATCTGTGTTGGTCTGCTTGCTTTGTGTCATATTTAGTCTCAAATACTTCTAGGACTTGGAGAGAAGTGTTACAAAGGATTCTATGACTAGTCCTACTCACGTTTGGTTTCCTACTTCGCTATGGAGAAAAAAAGTGCAATGCTATAGGAACACACGGGTGTGGTGTGCCTAGAATCACGCAAGTAAAGGCAATCTCATCCAGAAGTACCTAGAATCAATTAGAGGTGCAAGAGGGTATATGATAAATCACTAGATTTTTATATATGACAAGGATATACGAGAGTGCATGGTTCGAGAGGGTTGTCAATACCTTATACTGTTTCGAAGTTGTGTTAAAAGAATTAGTTGTGGCCGGATTCAACAAACCGTTGATCTCTGAGCAATGCATCACCCAAGACGGATCCTACGTTGAGAATTACATAGTGACAGGATTGCTTGCTCATGGATTAGGGTCACCGTCACGTGGAATGGATTTGGGGATTAGGGTGGCACTGGGAGGCTGGGCGGCTGGGGCTTGATTGGATTTGGGGATTAGGGTTTCCATTTCTTCCCCATGACTTGGTGATGGCTACCAGCTGTGTTGGGCCTTGGGCAGTTGGGCTGCCGTCTGCTCCCACTGGGCTGCCGGGCTAACAATTTTTCAGGCCTCGGGCTGGGATGCTATTCTAGGTATTTCATGAAGGGGGTACTAAAGGCCAGGAGTAGTATTAGTAGTATGGCTGGGCCTCGGGCTGTAGCCTACCTAGCCCAAGGCCTAGTTCCGCCCTTGGCCCTCTCGAACCTTGTAAAGTCTCATATATCCTTGTCATATATGAGAATCTTGCACTACTACAAAAGGCCTAATAGTAGACGCCAAATCACAGACGGTTTTGTGAAACCGTCTGTGATTTACACTATTACAGACGGTTTTAATTTGGAGGCCGTCTGTGGTATTTGTGGCGGGAAAAAGGAGTATCACAGACGGTTCTTACCACTAAACCGTCTGTGATATTATAATATCACAGACGGTTTTATAATAAAAACCGTCTGTGATATTCCAGATTATCACAGACGGTTTTATAACAAAAACCGTCTGTGATATTGGAATATCACAGACGGTTTTTGTTATAAAACCGTCTGTGATAATCTGGAATATCACAGACGGTTTTTATTATAAAACCGTCTGTGATATTATAGTATCACAGACGGTTTTATAATAAAAACCGTCTGTGATACGTTTCCCGCCTTGCAATCCCTCAAAATTTCATATTTTCCCGCTTAAGTCCGAGTATGGTTCAGTTTTGAGACACTTTCAGTAAAACGGGCATAACTTTTGCATACGGTGTCCGTTTTCGACGTTCTTGTACTCGTTGGAAAGCTAACGACGAGCCCAATCCAAAAAAACGACCAGCTTGCGCCAGTCGCCCTCCAAGACCCCGAAAATCGGCCATCTTTGGACCTAAACCTGCGTCGCAAGTTTTTTGTTTCTGTTTTTGCCCTTTTTCTTGGTCTTATTTTCGGAATTTGGATTTTTCTTCAACTGCAAAGTTGTAGATCTCGTTGAAACCTTTCAAATGAGTATATATAAGTCATATAGAACATTGCTATTTTATCTTTTCATACTAGTTGTTTGTATTACATCGGTATATAAAATTGTGTGCTCTAATTCACAGACGGTTCTATATGTAGAACCGTCTGTGATATTCATTCATCACAGACGGTTCTATATGTAGAACCGTCTATAATAATCTGACAGCTGGGCCAGTCGATCCTGCACCTCACCCCACGGATCGTAGCTCTACCTCTCTGTCTCGGCGCCAAAAAATTTCGAACTCCTGCTTCTCCCTCCCTCTCCCTCCCCTATAAATATAATCCAAACTCAGCCTCTTTGCTGGTCTGTTCTTCCTTGTTGTCCTCTTCCTTGCTGTTCTCCTCCTCCTTGCTGTTCTCCTCCTCCTTGCTGTCCTGCTCCTTGCTGTCCACATCCATGCAGACGACGCACAAGTCTACGGCGATGATAGTGGACGTCAAAGACATCCAGCTCATGCGTTGCTGGTCTGTTCTTCCTTGTTGTCCTCTTCCTTGCTGTTCTCCTCCTCCTTGCTGTTCTTGTTGTGTAATATGCTCGTTGTTCTTATTGTGTAATCTGCTCGTTGTTTTGGAATATTGTAATGGTAGGCTCTAATATTAATAAAAAATGGATGTTTTATGTTTGTGAAATGAATTGAGATATGAATTGGATATATACATGTACATATTGATCTGCTTGTTTCAAAGGGTATGTCTAGCATTTCCCGAGGCTAGCCAATAAACAGAAATATGTTTAGGAGTAGAAGGCAATATCACAGACGGTTTTTAGTTAAAAACCGTCTGTGATTTATACATATCACAGACGGTTCTTAACTAAAAACCGTCTGTGATAATTATATATCACAGACGGTTTTTAACTAAAAACCGTCTGTGATAACTATATATCACAGACGGTTTTTAACTAAAAACCGTCTGTGATTATAACTATCACAGACGGTTTTTAGTTAAAAACCGTCTGTGATATTTGCATCACAGACGGTTTGAAAACCGTCTGTGATGACCTCGTATTATCACTGACCCATAATTTCAGACGGTTCACAAAACCGTCTGTGATGACGTTTTTGAACCGTCTGTGATGACCTTTTCTGTAGTAGTGTTGTGATTTATCATATAGCTAGCTAGCCTCTAATTTCCTCTTGCACCTCTAATTGAGTCTAGGTACTTCTGGATGAGATTGCCTTTACTTGCGTCATTCTTGGCAAACCACACCCGTGTGTTCCTATAACATTGCACTTTTTTCTCCGTAGCGAAGTAGGAAACCAAACATGAGTAGGACTGGTGACAGAATCCTTTGTGGCACTTTTATCTCCAAGTCCTAGAAGTATGGGGAGAATTATACTTGCATTGTGAAGAAAGACGGTTTTCATTCCTATTTATAAGCTATAAATTAATTGTCATGTACTTTCATGCTGGTTATGCATGCATGCGAGATGATCTTGTATGTTATTGCGGTATGTTTTGTTTTCCCTTAATAAAAGAACATTGGGATGCCCTTTTGCCCTGTTTGAAAGAAGTTAACTATAGAGGAAATGAGTATATACATGTCGAGTGTATGTTCCACTTTGGTACAATGACCATATAGATCTAGTACCACTTACTCATATATGTCGTCATAGTCATTAAACCTAAGTTTGTGTTGCGTAAATAAAATTTATATAGCAAGTAGTGAAGCACTTACCGCTAGTTTTAGGGCACAAGTATGCAGTACTTGTTGCCCTGAGCAAGCATTCCTGGTGTTATGTAATTCTCAACGTAGGATCCATCTTAGGTGATGCATTGCTCAGAGATCAACAGTTTGTTGAATCCGGCCACAACTAATTCTTTTAACACAACTTCGAAACAGTATAAGGTATTGACAACCCTCTTGAACCATGCACTCTCGTATATCCGTGTCATATATAAAAATCTAGTGATTTATCATACACCCTCTTGCACCTCTAATTGATTCTAGGTACTTCTGGATGAGATTGCCTTTAATTGCGTGATTCTAGGCACACCACACCCGTGTGTTCCTATAGCATTGCACTTTTTTTCTCCATAGCGAAGTAGGAAACCAAACGTGAGTAGGACTAGTCATAGAATCCTTTGTAACACTTCTCTCCAAGTCCTAGAAGTATTTGAGACTAAATATGACACAAAGCAAGCAGATGAACACAGATTCCCACGACATTAATAACCGTGACTTGAGGTAGCAAAAATCCGGATAACCATGCATCGAGCAAGACATCAATCGGAAGGTCCATAGCTCCGCATCTTATCGACGATGGAAAATGATAAAGAATAATCTATTTTATCCGATATTCGTATCCAAGAAAATGAAGATGCAGTAAGCAAAATTCATATTTCAGAATGTTCGTATTTGTATTTGTGAATGTTCATATCCGTATTTGAGAATGTTCATATTCGTATTCGAGAATGTTCACAAGCAAGAGTGAAAATTACTTTGCATAATTTCCTCTATGCGCTACACTGCAAGCTCGTGTAGACGTGTAGTCATGTTACATGAATTTGTTCTTCCAAAATTTGTAATAAAAGTTTTAGGATATTCATATTCGACCGAATTAAGTATATATTTGATTCAAATTTGTATTCATTACGATATTCTATTCGTATTCGTATTCAAGAATGTTCGAATTTGTATTCATGTTCATTTTAAAAATATGAATTCGTATTCATATTCATATTTGTTTTAAAAATATGGATTTGTATTTGTATTCGAGACTATTCGATCTGTTTTCATCCCTAATCTCATCCATTACACATAAAACCTGGGTGTTCTATAAGGACAACAATGTACATCAAAAATTTCTTATATGTCTCCACTGCATAAACTGTTAGCATATTAATTATCCTTTTATTATGGTGCAAATTATCAGAGGTTCTAAATTGATATTGTTGGGGGAGTGGCCCCACCATAGCTCAATCAGGCTATTGTACATAAGCCCAAGTACATATGTGACCAAAAGGCAGGCCGTGTAGGGTATGCCAGGGAAAAGACACCTATACCCTCCTTTAGAAAAGACCGTAAGAAGGGCATTTGTGTAAACGTCCTCACCCATGGCTATAAATATGGTCCATAGGGCACCATGTGTAGGAGAAAAAGACACCAAGAGCAAAAAGACTATTTTCAGATTGAGCACAGTACATCTATTCTGCACCTCTCCACTTTCCTGAGTTTTAGGCTCCGAGTACCCCTCTCAGGCCTCCCAAAGCCTCGTTACCAACTGTTTGGTGTGTAACCACAACAGTTCGAGCTATCTGTGGGGAGCAGCAAGGAAGCTACAAATCGAAGGTAAGCCGACACCAACACCATCGACCCGCTTAAGTCCAATGGCACCGAAGAAAAGGGGGCATTGGCCCCAAGTTGGAGGAAGAGAGCCGCTGCCATGGGCTGGCCGAGCCGGTGGTCGAGGGCTTCCCACCATCGTTGCCATGAAGACCAACATAGAAAGGACAGAGAGCCTGGACACCACGGCTCGAGCTCGTACTGCCCTCGGTGGGTAGACTCTGGGTCACCCCTCAGCGCGGTCCTATAGTAGTGCGCCTGGCCAAAAGACTTCATGATGCCCACAATGGAGATCTACAAGGATGTTACTGACTCCCGTGAGTTCTTACGCATCTATGAGACAACCATCGAAGCTATAGGAGGGGATGGCTCCACGAAGGCCAAGGGGCAACCACTCACTTTGCAGGGAGTTACACTATCTTGGTTTTTCACCATCGCCCTGGGCTCCATCTACGTGTGGGAGCAAGTATGCGACCTTATGCATAATAACTTCCAAGGCAACTACGCGGAGCGGATCGACGCCGACCAACTGTTTGCGGTGAGGTAAGCTACTAGAATACTTTAAGCGGTTCACGAATGTTAGTTGCTAGGTCAAGAACATTAATGAGATGATGATCATCAATATGGAAATTCGAGGTCTCTGGAAGGGGTCCCTCGCGGAGTACAACGTCCGCAAGCCTATAAAAATGGTGGCCAAGCTCTTTGATAAGATGGAGGAGTACATGTGGGCCAAGGCGGACGCGCTGAGGTATGAAGTCAATGTTGTGGGGCCTGGTAAGGAGGGTAGGACCACTCCCTCAGCCTAGAGAAGGCCGCGACCCACAAGCAGTGCAAAGGGCCTCAAGGAAGGTACAAGTTTGGTATTGAAGGAGGATGTGATGAAGCGTCTACCCTGGTGGCTGGTTCTATGGCAGAGTGACCCATTTGTTTCTACATTGACTTCCCCCACCATGACCCATTAGTCATCACGACCAACATAGCGGGGTGCGAAGAGTCCTTCTGGACGGAGGGAGCTCCACAGATCTCCTGTTCACTGGCACCTTCAACCAAATGGGCATCCTGTGAAGTAGGCTTGGCTGGCACCATGCTTCATGAAGAGAGATGAACAGTGTTAGTCTCGGTAGGACAGCCTCCACACGAGAGGCCCAACTAAACATGGTGAGCCACGTATAGGCATTCGACGTCAACTATGTGAGCTCCAACCCATATAGCTAGATCACTTCACCGACGAACCATGCCACGAGGATGCAGAGGTCAGCCTCAAAGTATGCACCAAACACCACCATCTTCGACTCCATCCATTGTGGTCTCACCTTGCCATCACCAGAGAGCTAGATGACTTTGCGACCTGAGATTTCCCATCTTGCACCAGCATGCAAACCAACTCCTTCATGGCCATGGTTGGCCCAAGCGTGTTCACAAACATATCATTCGCATTCTATTATGCGCTCCACCGCTTGTTGACCATCGACTCATCACAGTCGATGATGTCACCGCTACTCGATGCAGCGGAGGAACCAGCACAGCCAATGGGACCACTGGCTACCCCACGGCGAGAGTGCTGATTACCATCGCAAACCATCCTCGTAGCGACGCTGCCGACATTGTAACTGTGACCACCACAAAAATGGTGATGGCCAAAACTCAGGACAGAAGCATTGGGAGCAAGGACAGTAGGAAAGGGGACACGAGATGGTAGGGGCGATGGAAGCAGGAGCCTTAAGAGGGAAACTAGAATATAATGTGTGTGCCTTTTTAGGAGACACAAGCACCCAAAGCAACACGTGAATTGATGATGCATGACTCAATGCCCAAACAGCGCTATGATGTTGCACTACATGACCAGCTAATACAAAGGGGATGCGTGTCCCGTGCCTCGAAAACACAAGGCGGTAGGTGCTACCACTACCTAAGCCCATGGGCTTGCCAACTCACAGCCCAAATAGATGAAGGGGCTAAAAGGCAATGTAACATAGTTTGGACCTATAGGTGATGGAGCCCATAACCATGAGAGGCTACTGTTGGGGAAGTGGCCTCCACCTCTACCCATTCGGTCGGCTGGGCCAAGAGGCCTGCAGTGGTCTGGAAGCAATCTACGGGATGCTGCAACAAGAGCTGGTAGACCTGCGAAGGGCCATGTTGGAGTTGTAGGAGGCACAGAGCTAGTCTAGACAAGATCGTGTTATAAGGAGAATGGAGGCTCCCAGGATGTCAGAGAAGTCCAGAGGCTGGCAGGCCACCTTGCTGCCCTCAAGCAATTCCTGTTGTGAGCTACAAAACATGCTCTCCCATTCTTCAGAACCTTTCGTGGCTTGGGCAACTTTGAATGGACCAATGAATGTGCACGAGCTTTCGAAGATCTAAAGGGATACCTCAGAGACCTCCTGAAGCTCGTGTGCCCAGCGAAAGAGGCTTCACTCATATTGTACCTAGCCATGACCCACCAGGACACGAGCACCATGTTGGTGCTGGAGGAGGGAACCACACAGCATCTGGTGTACTACGTGTTTGAGACACTACAGGGTACAAAAATGTGATACACCAAGCTAGAGAAGCTAGCCTACACCTTACTGATTGCTTCATGGAAGATGAGACCATCTTAGTGCACTAGATCACTGTGCCTTCCTCCTTCGCCCTCGGGGAGATGCTGCAAAATAAGGAATCCATTGGTAGCATCGGCAAGTGGCCCGTCGAGTTGGCTCTCTTCTGCATCACCTATATGGCCCGTATAGTGATCAAGTCGCAAGTCCTAGTAGACTTCATCACTGAATGGATGCCCATTCACTAGCCAAACCGCCGCACAGCCCTGGAGCCGACGTTGCAACTGCACTATGTTGGCACCTAAGGTGTCGCAGGAGCCGGAGCTAGTGTTGTCATCACAACCTCGAAAGGGCAAAGGCTAGCCTACGTAGCATAGCTTTAGTTCCCAACTACAAATAACGCAGCAATGTACAAAGACCTACTTTTTCGTGTCCACAAGGTAAAGGCACTAGGAACCCAAAGGGTCCTCATTCACAATGACTCATGATTGGTTATAGGCCACATCGACTAATCATACCAGGCCAAGGACCCTAAATTGGCAAAATACCTCGGGGTAGTAAGTGCTACAGAGCGCCACTTCATGGGTATCAACATAAAAGCGATACCTTGGGGTGACAACATGGCCTAGATGAAGGTGTGCATGACACTAGTGAGCGCCAGCTTATGTACTGGTAAGGAAGGTGTGCACAACATCAGGCCGGTGAGGGGCGTCAGCAATAACAACTAGGGACATCGTGGGGAACAAATTCATTAGGTTACATAGCCTGTATCACGTGCGGGCATGGTCAAAAGGTCACCCGAAATTGCATTGAGGTCTCTAGATGATCCTATTGATGAAGCATACAGTGAAGAATCCGCTTTGCGAAGGGGATTTGCCCAAGATGAATACAATAATGAGCCAAACACATGCAACGAAAGGATGAGCAAGTGGCAAAAGCTTTGCTAACCAAGTTCCAAAGATACAATGCGGGGCTGGGACTGCCCACAAAAACAAAACAAAGTGAAGAAAACACACAAAAACATAGGGTAGCCTATGTAGCAGTACAGAAGGTGTCAATGGCTACAGACCTGCTGATCCCCCGTCCAGGCGGTGGATGATTGCGTGTCCCCTCCTCCAATTCATTGAGGCGCGGTGGCTAGCTAGTACTTCATGTCAACATGGCTACCCAAGGCCCGGTGGAGGGAGACCTTCGCTGCAGCTTCGCCAAGGTACGACCAGATGCTCTCATGGAACGAGTCGACAGCCTTGCACATCCCATGGATGGCATTAATCATGGTCACAACTCCAGAGGGCAGATCTTGAAGGGGGTCTGCCAGCTTGCCTACATGCCCGCAACCTCTCATATGGAGCATGTCGAGCTTCTGGGTAGCCTCGAGCAGTTCTTGTGTGCTGGCGGCTTTGCAGTGGATGGCCATCTACAACACGTGCAACAGCACTACCACCTGATGAAGGGGCACAGTATGAGGCAACAAACCAACAAAAAATGCATAGCAAAAATGAGGGCCACAACGGTCCATGAAGGGAACATCTTAGTCTTGTATATCCTTGAGGTCTCTGAGAAGCAGGTCCAACCCACACGACCGTAGCACCCACCTGTCCAACGAGGTGTCCACGCAATCCATGGCAGCATGCATGGCGCAAAGGGCATCCGATCATGGCATGAAGTTAGCTAGGGTTAGTCGACATGCATTGGGAATCGAGACCCCTACCGTGGGAGGACAGAAGGCTTGTTCGGCCTTTGACACCAAGCCCTCTCCTCTGGTGCGCCACGGCTACTGGCTAGCTTAGCTATCGCCGAAGAGGGTAGAGTAGTTGTAAAGGTCGATAGCATTGGTGAACATAGCAGAGATAGGTACACAAATGCCCTAGAGCTGAAAGAAGGACTCAAACCTACAACGGTGCCAGCTGGCACATGGACAGTGGTCTTGTCACCCTCGACGGGTGCAGGGCTCGATGACGCGAAGTCTGCAACTTTGCTATGCTAGATTTGGGGACCACTTTGAGCTCAAACTCTCCTCCATCACATAAAGGGCTCCACGGTAGCCCTCCATCGGAGTGGCTGGAAGGGAACTGAATTGAGCCTGCTTCACGGCCCAGGTGAGCAATGCCACAAGGTTGGGCTTTCCACTGACACAGCCACCCCTGACCCAACGCTGGCCTCCTCTACCCTCTACCTTGCCTCCTCCCCCTCCGGGACAGCCCCCACCTTGTCATTGCTATTGTCACCATCATCACACTCCTCACTCCCCATCCCCTTCTATTCCTAGCTTATCTCTAACCTCATCATCGTTGAGTCCCTTCGTGTTTGCCTCGACACTACACATAGAAGGGGGTGCTAAGGACAGTCGGACCATGGCAAGAGGGGTGGGAGAGACCTCACAACCCTCTGTGTCCTCTTTGTCACTGGCCTAAGAACCTCAACCCCATGTGGAGCTCGCCGAATGGACAGCCGATCGGGGATGAGAAGCCCGAGGGCCTCGCACAACCAATTTATGCAGGGGCCAATGTTCATAGCATTGGCAAAAAGGTTGTGTTCCTTGGGAGTGTACAGTCCTAGGAACATGGATGCACCCTCTTGGCCTACTCTAGAGAGGCAACTAAAGTGGTAAACCCAAGGGACAGGTCAGTAAGGTTGATAGGGTGGAAAGTTATGGGGTTTGGTTTGCAGCTTACTTGGGGTGGTCGATCTCCCTAGCTGGTAGATGGGACCCTTGAGCTCATCATCACGAGGGGGTGGTGTTCACCATCCAACTCCAAGCCAGTGGTGCCATGCGAAGCATGTAGAACTCCTCCACGAGGTCTTACATGTTCATCCACAGTGCTAGCCCGTGAAGCCTCTTCATAAGGAGCTCATTGTCTTAGTCCAGCTTGACGTGAGGTGAGGGGATAAACTCCATACTTCACCCTGTCTAGTGAAGCCTACTCCCTAGCTTGACCCAATGGTAGAACCACCACCTCACCCAGTTCGACTCCCACTTCAACCATGTGGAGTTGGAAGGGAAGTCCTTCGAGCAACCCGACTGAACCTAGAAGCTAACACCGACCAAGTGGAGAACTATCTATCGCCCACCGTCTTTGATTGGTACCAAGCATCATGTAGAGATGCGAACAGTGTGGCACTCGGCATGGTGGTCTCTGAGCGTGTGGCCCAGGAAAACACGGCTAGCCGAGCGATGGCATTGGTCATCAGTTGCGCAAGCTCCAAGTCATACAGCCAAAGGACATCGACCATGAAGCAGGCGCAAGGCATACAAAGGCCGGCAACAAAGTAGGCTATGAAAATGATAGTCTCACTATTCTCAGTCGGGGACCTCGTCCTCCACCAGAGGGTGAGCTGCCTACCGGCCAGCAACCTTGCCGCCTCGCACCAATGGCCCAGGAACTCGTCAGTCACCAAGGACCTCCCGAGCATGTACATGAACTTGAAAATGAGCTTGGCCTCCCCCAGCGCTTCCCTGTAGGGATCTCAGACCACGTGACCTCAGGGGACCTGGCATCATGCATGCCAATAGCATGGCTCGACAAGGTGTCGCCACGTCGAACCACCCGTGCTTCATAGACCCACCATCGCTGAAGTTGCCATATGGTGCGAAGTGGCCAGAGTGGGCACCATGGCTAGCCCATGACATGTACGGTCCTCCACGAGTCATGATGTCTCTAAGGAGCACGCTTAGGCAGTGGGGGGCAAAAAAAGGGAATGGGGCTGCATGATTGTCGAATGAGATGTGCATCGATGATGAACAAGAACGAGCTCATGGCCACCAATCTTACAATCTTTAAAAACATGGTTCGTCCCAAATTGCTAAAGGGAATGGGGCGGCAGGATCACTAGGTGGCAAAATGGAAGATGACTAAAGGCTAAAGTGATAAAAAAATGGTGGGACATTGGTGCGCTTTTATAGCAATATGATGGGAACACCCTTTTAGGGGTACGTGCCCCCATAATTGGCACAACTGCCCATGTCATCACTATTAGATTGTGAACACGTGGTTGGGATCAACGGTGCATACCCAAGACCACCACCAATCAACCTAGGCAACGAGGTCAGTGTGGTATCCCAAGTACCGATAGGTTTTCACGCTTGCACATGGCATGGAGCATAGCTCCAAAATACAGCTAGCAAATGTATTGAGGATTTTGGGGTAGAAGTCTACCCTTCACCTCAAGGACTTCCAAGATGAATACTCCCTGCCGACTCGAGTACTTCCAGGACAAAGATTGCCCATTGGCTCAAGGATCTCTAGGTTGAAGATTTTTGGGTCAAAGCCTGCCCTTCGCCTCAACACCTTCCAGGATGAGGCCTGGCCGCCGGATCAATGACTAAAAGGGAGAGCCCCCCATCCCCCCCGGCACCCTGCTAGAGATGAAGCCTAGCCACCAACCTGGAGAACCCTAGGAGAGCATTCGTCTGTGTTAAGGGATCGCAACCATAGGGCAATGGGACAGAGGGGGCCAAAGCACAAAGTGTATGATTTTGGCCTATCAATTGCAAAGCCATACCCATGAGAGGCTATTGTTGGGGGGAGTGGCCCCCAACATGGTCCAGTCGGCCCATCGTACATAAGCCCAAGTACATATATGACCAAAAGGTAGTTCTCTTTTTTGTTTCTCCTAATTTGTCTTGAGTTTAAACTTGAAATTTTGAAGGGTAATGCAATACTTAATTGTCTATCTCGTCAAATATTTTGGGTATTTATTATATCAATTTGATGCTTAAACCAAATTTTTTTGCACGCTTGCACCTAAAATCATATATGTGCATATATATGGCTGCTTGATCTAATAGTTGGATCAAGTGAGGTGAGATGCCCCGTGCAATTATCGAGGGGTAATAACACTTAGGTAATGAATTATTATTTGTTAAGCCAGTAGAACACCACACCAATTAATAATAAGCCTATCAGAGTATTGAAGCGGAACAATAGCTAGAGACATTACTTTTTTATTATTGTACTTTTGCCACGTAGGGCTATAGTATTTAAATACGCAACTTCCTAATTTACAACCATCCTATAGAAATTTTATAGGAGTTCTTTTGTAGGCTCTAATTATACAAATACCCAATACAACTATTTAAATATCCTAACTGCTGGAGACTAAGCACTAAAGGCAGCCACCTCGTCCCCACCTCCAAGTACAGCATCCAACTCACCAAGATCCTTGATATACTCATCCTTGTCCCACGTGGCATCCTCTAGGTCTGAATACCCCCACGTCCAATCTGAGATAATTCCAGGCTAAACAGGAATCTAACAAAGGAATTTAGTAGCAAAGGTAAGTACAAATATACTCAGCAAGCATTAATAGCAAAGAAATCCAATGTATGGCTCATCTCTTTCTCATTATCATTGTTTCTATTTCATCTCTTTGTTCAGAAAATAGATTATCGAATTAAGTGGAATTTTAAATTTTTGAAGATACTACTAGTCACTCAGTGAGAACAAAGACCTCCAGTGGTATCTATAGCCTCCAATCTAGGAGACAGGTATGAATTCATGATCTTAAATTTTAGCACCGTGTAAGCTTGTGCCATTTTATCCATAGCTACTCTAAGCCCTCTTGAAATTGGGTATCCTGCATTTTCCTTGATCTCTGACAAATCTTTTCGTTGTTTCGTTAATGGATGGTGACCTTTACTAACCAGGTAAGCACCATATTGTTAGGTGATCCATGAAAGGGTCATAACTTCTACTCAGTCTTCCAAACGTATAAGCACATTAGACCACGTCATATTAGTTAGTAGTGCACATATAGATTAAAAGGTAACTTGAAGAGTTGATACAAGATAATCGCAATGTTTAAATAGCACTTTCTAGCAGGCTAGCAGGCAGACCATTTCAATCTAGATGACTCCCCTTCTACTTGACTTGTTCTGTTGCGCACGAGTTCACACCACCGCACGCAGCGGCTATATAAGCGCATCCATCACCTCCATGGGCAAAGCATCAACCAAGCTAAACACAAGCAGCTTCAGGAGATAGCAATACAGAACAGAGCCGACAGTCTAATTAAAACAACATGGCCTCCTCCTCTTCCTTCCTCCTCGCTGCTCTTCTTGCGTTGGTCTCATGGCAGGCCATCGCCTCCGATCCTAGCCCTCTCCAAGACTTCTGCGTCGCCGACATCCACTCGCCAGGTACATACGTACTTAATTTCGATGATGTTCTTCTATCAGATCGCCGATCGCATCTGAAATTATGTTTTCTGACGCATGCAATATATATGGTGAAATAACTTTATTAAGAGCAAATGTTGCTTCGTGGATGCATGCAGTGCGTGTCAATGGATTTGTTTGCAAGGACCCAATGGCAGTGAACGCAGACGACTTCTTCAAGGCTGCCAACCTCGACAAGCCTAGGGACACGATGACCAGCAAGGTTGGGTCCAACGTTACCTTGATCAACGTCATGCAGATCCCTGGCCTCAACACCCTCGGCATCTCACTGGCGCGCATCGACTACGCACCCTTAGGTGAGAACCCACCGCACACCCACCCACGTGCCACCGAGATTCTCACCGTGCTTGAAGGTACACTCTACGTCGGCTTTGTCACGTCCAACCAACCTCCTCCACTTCCAAACAAGCTCTTCTCTAAGGTGCTCAACAAGGGTGATGTGTTCGTGTTCCCTGAGGGGCTCATCCACTTCCAATTCAACCCTAACCCCCACATGCCAGCGGTTGCAATCGCTGCACTCAGCAGCCAAAACCCTGGGGCCATCACCATTGCCAATGCCGTGTTCGGGTCAAAGCCACCGATCTCAGACGATGTTCTGGCCAAGGCGTTCCAGGTGGAAAAGAAGACAATAGACTGGCTCCAGGCTCAATTCTGGGAAAACAACCACTACTAAATTAATCCCTATTGAATGTATGGGGAGATTTATACTTGCATTGTGAAGAAAGATGGTTTCCATTCCTATTTATAAGCTATAAATTAAATGTCTTGTACTTTCGTTCTGGTTATGCATGCATGCATGCATGCGAGATGATGTTGTATGCTATTGCGGTATGTTTTGTTTTCCCTTAATAAAGGAACATTGGGATGCCCTTTTGCCTTGTTCGAAAGAAGTATATATTGGAATCTCATGGAGTGAGCCGAATGACAGTGACAATGCAACCGCCATAAAAGGAAAAAAAATAGTTGTTGAATCCGGCCACAATTAATTCTTTTAACACAACTTCAAAATAGTACAAGGTATTGACAGCCCTCTCCAGTGGCGGATTCAGGATTGAAGCACAGCCGGGCTAAATTTGAACCAAGTAACAATCTAGCATACCACAAGTCTAGAACTATATTATGACATAACAAAAAATACTTCACAAATGCATCATGGATATGAAAATTTTGCTTACTGCTCAATACTTGAAGAGTTCAAGTTTTCAACACAAATCAGAATAAAAAAAGTATATGGAACCATACAGAATGTAGCATAATAAAGATATATATATATATCAAGTACCTCGAATCCTAAATGGAGATTTGCTCACTATCCTATGCGGCTAGCCCACCATTTTCTCATCAATAGTAGGACAAGAACCAGAACCTATAAAGACAGCATGAAAAATAAAATAAAATAAAATATGCATATAGATAAATTCAAAGGGCATGAATATTACATATGAAATAAACTAACTTACCACTGACAGGATGAATATTTTGTCTAGTGCTACTAGCCCCAGTTCCTAATGTTTCTGGAGATTGGTTCGAATTGGATTGTTTGTTTGACTGTGTATCTTATGTTGGAAAATACTATCACAATGTCTTGCTCCTCTTCATTTTATAATTTGTTTCCTTAAACCTTAATAGTTAGTTCCTAAATAGCAAATATAAAACATTAAACATATGTTATTTTATCTGATCATTGTACTAATATCAATGAAGACTATGACATTGTCTTGCTCCTCTTCATTTTATAATTTTTATCCTTAAACCTTAATAGTTAGTTCCTAAATAGCAAATATAAAATATTAAACATATGTTATTTCATCTGATCATTGTACTAATATCAAAACATAAAAATAATTTCTACAGCTCTACTGCTAAATATTCCTCATCGATATAATCGGCTCATCCACCAGTCATCCAGTTATCCTCTTCTTAATCCTTACCTACCTCATCGGCAGATCGGCTCATCGCCTCGGCCTTTCCACATTCTGCCTTAGCACCTCCAACACAAGCTTTTCACTCGGCACCTCCACCTTGGCCCTCTGCTCGGCAGTCGGCAAGCCTCGGCTAGTCGGCTCTCTGCTCGGTGCCTCAGCCCTCTGCTTGGCGACTCGGCGACGACGATGACATCGGCGAGGGCACCCACCCGGAGGCGGGAGGTGCAGGTCCACGAGGGCTGTGTCTGCATCGCCGGCGTCGGGAGCGAGGGGCGAGGGCAGCGGCCAGTAGACCACAGACGCACAACGCAGGCAAGGGCGGCGGGTGGCGGTGGGAGGGTGGAGCACCGGGTGTGGTTTCCGAGGTGAGGTGAGGTGCAGAGTCTGATTGGATTTATATTTGGGGCTAAGCCGCTGAGGTCTTGCCTGGATTTGCTGTGCTGTGCAGGTGCGGCCATGCGGAGCCGGAGGCGCAGGTCAGCGAGGGGCCAAGGGGCGAGGGTGGTGGCTGACGGACCGTGGCGTCACCACGTCGGGACCGACCGACTGAGGGGTGAGGGCGACAGCCGGCGGACATTACTAAAGGGGGTATATGTGTCTTTTCTCTAGCATGCCCTACATGACCTACCTTTTGATAACATATGTACTTAGGCTTATGTATGGTGGCCCGACAGAGCCATGGTGGGGCCTCTGCCCCAACAATATCAATTTAGAACCTCTGGTAATTGGCACCATAAGAAAAGGTATAATTATTATCCAAACAATTCATGCAAAGGAAATACGGAAGAAAATTTTGAAGTACATGGTTGTGCTTATAGAACACTCTTGTTTTATGTGTAATGGATGAGATGCGGAGCTATAGACCTTCCGATTGATGTCTTGCTTGATGCGTGGTTATCCGGATTTTTACTGCCTCGGGTCATGGTTATTGATGTCGTGTGAATCTGTGTTGGTCTGCTTGCTTTGTGTCATATTTAGTCTCAAATACTTCTAGGACTTGGAGAGAAGTGTTACAAAGGATTCTATGACTAGTCCTACTCACGTTTGGTTTCCTACTTCGCTATGGAGAAAAAAAGTGCAATGCTATAGGAACACGCGGGTGTAGTGTGCCTAGAATCACGCAAGTAAAGGCAATCTCATCCAGAAGTACCTAGAATCAATTAGAGGTGCAAGAGGGTATATGATAAATCAGTACTAGATTTTTATATATGACAAGGATATACGAGAGTGCATGGTTCGAGAGGGTTGTCAATACCTTATACTGTTTCAAAGTTGTGTTAAAAGAATTAGTTGTGGCCGGATTCAACAAACTGTTGATCTCTGAGCAATGCATCACCCAATACGCATCCTACGTTGAGAATTACATAACGACAGGATTGCTTGCTCAGGGCAACAAGTACTGCATACTTGTGCCCTACAACTAACGGTAAGTGCTTCACTACTTGCTATATAAATTTTATTTGTACTTTATACGCGACACAAACTTAGGTTTAATGACTATGACGACATACATGAGTAAGTGGTACTAGATCCTTATGGTCATTGTACCAAAGTGGAACATACACTCGACATGTATACTCATTTCCTCTATAGATAACTCTATTGTAATTTCCCTTCATTTCCAATGGCCGAGAATAATTTTTAGAACCACGTAGGTCATTCGACGCGCGCGTACGTTACCAGGGAACGGTTTGAAAGCAGTCTGTGATAACTACCTATTATTATTGACACAATAAATCAAACGGTTCAGAAACCATCTCTAATGAGGCTTATGAACCATCCGTGATGACCCCATGTGTGGTAGTGATTGTCACTATCATTCATTTCACTCTACGAGATTCCAATACAACTTTGTCATTCATTTCACTCCACGAGATTCCAATACTACTTTCTTGATATTGTACTTACCATCGCATCCCTCATCAATAAACATTTACATGAACATTATTAACTTTCCGTAACAAGGGCTAAAGGGCACCCCGGTGTTCCATTATTAAGATAAAACTAACACTACTACAGAAAGGCTAATAGTAGACGCCAAATCACAAACGGTTTTGTGAAACCGTCTGTAATGTACACTATTACAGACGGTTTTAATTTGAAGGCCGTCTGTGGTATTTGTGGCGGGAAAAAGGAGTATCACAGACGGTTCTTACTGCTGAACCGTCTGTGATACTGGAATATCACAGACGGTTTTTATTAAAAACCGTCTGTGATAATCTGGGATTATCACAGACGGTCTTTTATTAAAAACCATTTGTGTTGTGTCGACTATCACAGCCGGTTGTTGTTAAGAACCGTCTGAGAATGTTCACAGACGGTTTTTCACAAGAACCGGCTGTGATGTCCCTTTGTCTGTCATATTCTAGATCAGAGGTTAATATATAAGTACACATTGCTTCTAATAACTTAACTACAGAACTACTGAGACAAGAGATCACAAATTAAAGGCAAATTTATTAATTTCAATTAGAGGCAAATTTATTACAAAAGTCGCACAGGTAAAGAGTTTCCCAGATTGTATTCTTTTGGGCTTCGTAAGCTTCTTCTTCAATTGGGAACTTGGAGGATCAGCCGCTAAATTCTCGAACGCCGTTAAGATTGCCCTTGTCCTCGGCACTTCCTCCTGCAGCCTGGGCAAATGATCAGCAGCATCCATAATGTCGTAGAGGATAGCATGAAAAGATTCCTCAGAATCTGCCGTTTCTGCTTGATCGGCAAGGCTATCCATCAGTCCCTGCAATGCGTGTAGAGCTTCTTCCGCATTGCGCACATTGTGGAGAAGAACCAGGGTGAGGGCTGTTTCCCTTTCTTGAGCGGCAGCGAGACGCCTCCGTCGACGGCGGAGGATCAGGTCAAGCTGACGGATGCAAGAAAGTCGGGGAAGGAGAGCAGGGTGGGTGCGGAGAAGCTGCTCCAGATGCAAATTGATGGCCGCCTGTGTAAGGTTCCGGCCGAACAATTCGTGATGAACAGATGAGAGAAAGGAGATGATCACAAGAACAGTAGTAGAAGCCATGTTGTATTGTATATTGTATTGTACGTACGTAGAAGAGACCTGGATTAGGAGCGCATATTTAACCTTTAGCACAAACGGTTCGTATACCCAAACATTAATGATATAGACGCTTCGTATAACGATCGAGAGACGTTAATTAGACGATCGAAACACGAAGCGTTCTGGCATCGAAACACGCGCGAAGCGTTCTGGTATGAAGCTTATCACAGATGGTTTTTTATAACAAACCGTCTGTGATAATTTTATCACAGACGGTTTTTTATTAAAAACCGTTTGTGATAAAATTACCACAGACGGTTTTTAGTTAAAAACCGTCTGTGATAATGACTAAGGCATTTATTGCGCTGCTCAGACCGCATCTGTCTTCATTTCGATCCAGATCTAGCCACTGCTGCACACTTTTTCACTCGGGAGGAAGCTAGGCGATTTCAGGCCAGTTAATTTGGTGGGAAGAGGCAGAGATTGAGCTTTGAATTAAGATTCAGACTTTCCTGGTTGCTGTAGATATGGTTAGTAATGAAATTTATTTTTTTTAATTGCATTACAATTTAGGTGTAAGTAATCCATGAGTGGTTATTGAAGATGGTTAATTTGCAAAATTGTTGGTTATATAATAGCTATTGTGTTTGTAATATGAATTGAGCTAGGAAATTAAGTCTCAATATAATAAATGTGGCCGGTATATATGTAGTTATAATTAGTTATTCTAGATTTTAATACTAAGTTGTTGTATATGTACGTAACGTAGGACCGAAGCTGGATGTATGCCGCGAGCCGTGTGAGTGAAGAGTACATTAATAGCGTTTCTGCTTTTATAAGAGCCGCCGAGGAGGATATGTTGAATAAGGGGGTGGAATATATGTGCTGTCCATGCACTGACTGCGAGAATTTGAAGATGTTTAAGAACCGAGGGCAAATTTAAGCGCACTTGATTCGGAGGGGTTTCAAAAAGGATTATACGTGTTGGACCAGTCATGGCGAAGTGAATGATCATATGCCGCCGGATGACATCGCCGGTGAAGTGAATGATATGCCCCCGGATGACATCGCAGGTGAAGTGAATGACATGCCGCCGGCTGATGTCGATTGTGGCTCGGATTCGGATAGGTTGCACGATGATAATCTGGATCAGATGCTTCGCGATGTAGAAGAGAACTATGATGAGAGAGAGTATGTTAAATTCCGTGGCTTGATGGAGGACTCAGAGAAACCTTTGTACACAGGCTGCAAGTACACGAGGTTGTCGGCCGTGCTTGAACTGTTGCAATTGAAGGACTCCAGATATGGACATGTATACTCCCATTTCACGGTGTTGCAACACATGACTGAAGTGGCGCCTTATGTGGACCAGCACAAGGGTGTGCTTCGGCAACAGAATCTGGAGCGGCCGGATGTTTGGATCATGAGGCAACACAACCGTCGGTTCAACCAATGGTTGAAGGAGCAAATCGCTAGGAGCTCACCGAGTGAGACGCTGACATGGTTGGCAAAAGGGCCGACATTTACAGTTGTGACATGGCAAGGATATGACATAAATGGGTACACATTCTATACGCAGTCTCAGGATGTCAAGAGCACTTACCAGAACAGCGGTGTCCGCATAGATGCATTTAGTACCGATGGGTCGAGAAACTCGTACTATGGCTTCATAGAAGAGATTTGGGAGCTCGACTATGTGGTTTTCAAGATCCCCTTATTTCGCTGTCGTTGGGTGCATCTCCCACAGGTGAAGGTTGACAAGTACGGTGTCACGACCGTGGACCTCCAACGTGTCGGGTACAAAGACGAACCATTCGTACTCGCCAATCAAGTTGTTCAAGCTTTCTATGTAACCGACCCAGCAAATAAGAAACGTCATGTAGTTCTTCATGGAAAAAGGAGAATTGTCGGAGTGGAGAATGTAGTGGACGAGGAGGAATACAATCAATTTGACGAGTTACCTCCTTTTGGAAATGGCATAAGGGTCGACGATGAACAACGTGACGAAACTAGTTACGTACGCATTGATCATGATGAAGGGCTAATTTTTAAAGGAAATAAGCAAGTACAATAAGAATGTATATGTGAAAATGTGTGACAATTTTGAGATGTATATGTGAAAATTTGTGATGTAGTAAATTTTGAGATGTATATGTGAAAATGTGTGATGTAGTCAATTTTGAGATGTATATGTGAAAATGTATATGTGTGATGTATTTGAGAATGACAAAATGTATTGGCATTTATGTATATGTGATGTATATGTGTGATGTATTTGAGAATGACAAAATGTATCAAGAAATACACTGTGTGAATGCAGCTGGTTGGTGTTGTATATGAATGCAGCTGTTTGGTGGTTGATATGAATGCAGCTGTGTAGTTATTGGTGTTGTCTTAATTGCAACAGCCGGCAAAGGCTTATCACAGACGGTTCTAAACTTAGAACCGTCTGTGATAACATATCACAGACGGTTCTAAGTTTAGAACCGTCTGTGATATGTTATCACAGACGGTTCTATGATAATCTCCCTACATATACCCTCTCGCTAGGGTTTTCCGTGTGCGCTGCAGTTATTCGATTAGATCTAAATCCCGAGCCCGTCGTCGCCGCCGCCTCCCCGAGCCCTCGCCGTCTGCCTCCCCCAGCCCTCGCTGGCCGCCTCCCCGGACGAAGACGTCGCCGCAGCCTCCTCCTCCTCCGTCGCCGCCTCCCCGAGCCCGTCGCCTCCTCCACCTCCTCCGTCACGGCCGCCTCCCCGGACGAAGACGTCGCCGCAGCCTCTTCCTCCTCCGTCGCCGCCTCCCCGAGCCCGTCGCCTCCTCCTCCTCCGTCGTCGTCGTCGCCGCCTCCTCCTCCGTCGCCGCCGCCTCCTCCTCCTGCGTCCCTAAGGTCACCAAAACCCTAAGATCATCAAATCCCTCCCCGAGCTTCATGCTTACTGTTAGTGTTTAGGGTTGATGCTTGATGCTTCATACTGTTATGGTTAGTTGCTTAGTACATATTTAGGGTTGATGCTTCATGCTTACTGTTAGTGTGTAGGGTTGATGCTTGATGCTTCATACTGTTTTGGTTAGTTGCTTAGTACATATTTAGGGTTGATGCTTCATGCTTACTGTTAGTGTTTAGGGTTGATGCTTGATGCTTGGTACATATTACATTGGTACATTGTTTACTGCAGTAGCTTAATTAGTTTGCTATTTGGTACATATTACATTGGTACATTGTTTACTGCAGTAGCTTAATTAGTTTGCTATTTGGTACATATTACATTGGTACATTGTTTACTGCAGTAGCTTAAAAACGGTCTGTGATAGCTGATAATCACGCACGGTTTTTAACTCAAAAACCGTCTGTGATTATCAGCTATCACAGACGGTTTTTAACTCCAAACCGTCTGTGATTATCAGCTATCACAGACGGTTTTTAACTCCAAACCGTCTGTGATAGCTGATAATCACAGACGGTTCAAAAACCGTCTGTGATGACCTTCGATTATCACTGACCCATAAATACAGACGGTTCACAAAACCGTCTGTGATGACGATTTCGAACCGTCTGTGATGACCTTTTCTGTAGTAGTGTAACACATACCACAACATCAGCTCGCATGCATGCATAAAGAAGCATCGAAATACATGCCATTTATTTTATAACTGCAAGTAAAGGCAATCTCATCCAGAAGTACCTAGAATCAATTAGAGGTGCAAGAGGGTATATGATAACTCACTAGATTCTTATATATGACAAGGATATACGAGAGTTTGCATGGTTCGAGAGGGTTGTCAATACCTTATACTATTTCAAAGTTGTGTTAAAAGAATTAGTTGTGGCCAGATTCAACCAACTATTTTTAGTTTTTATGGAGGTTGCATTGTCACTGTCATTCAGTTCACTCCACGAGATTCCAATATATACTACTTTCTTAATATTGTAATTACCATGACATCCGTCATCAACAAACTGTCACATAAACATAGTTAACTTCTTTCAAACAGGGCACAAGGGTATCTCAATGTTCTTTTGTATGCATATTTTATTTTATTTTTCATGCTGTCTTTATAGGTTCTGATTCTTGTCCTACTATTGATGAGAAAATGGTGGGCTAGCCGCATAGGATAGTGAGCAAATCTCCATTTAGGATTTGAGGTACTTGATATATCTTTATTACGCTACATTCTGTATGGTTCCATATACTTTCTTTATTCTGATTTGTGTTGAAAACTTGAACTCTTCAAGTATTGAGCAGTAAGCAAAATTTTCGTATCCATGATGCATTTGTGAAGTATTTTTTGTTATATCATAATATAGTTCTAGACTTGTGGTGTGCTAGATGGTTACTTGGTTCAAATTTAGCCCGGGGCGTGCTTCAATCCTGAATCTGCCACTGGAGAGGGCTGTAAATACCTTTGTACAATTTCGAAGTTGTGTTAAAAGAATTAATTGTGGCCGGATTCAACAAACTATTTTTTTTTCTTTTATGGCGGTTGCATTGTCCCTATCATTCGGCTCACTCCATGAGATTCCAATATATACTTCTTTCGAACAAGGCAAAAGGGCATCCCAATGTTCCTTTATTAAGGGAAAACAAAACATACCGCAATAGCATACAACATCATCTCGCATGCATACATGCATGCATGCATAACCGGAACGAAAGTACATGACATTTAATTTGTAGCTTATAAATAGGAATGAAAACCATCTTTCTTCACAATGCAAGTATAAATCTCCCCATACATTCAATAGGGATTAATTTAGTAGTGGTTGTTTTCCCAGAATTGAGCCTGGAGCCAGTCTATTGTCTTCTTTTCCACCTGGAACGCCTTGGCCAGAACATCGTCTGAGATCGGTGGCTTTGACCCGAACACGGCATTGGCAATGGTGATGGCCCCAGGGTTTTGGCTGCTAAGTGCAGCGATTGCAACCGCTGGCATGTGGGGGTTAGGGTTGAATTGGAAGTGGATGAGCCCCTCAGGGAACACGAACACATCACCCTTGTTGAGCACCTTAGAGAAGAGCTTGTTTGGAAGTGGAGGAGGTTGGTTGGACGTGACAAAGCCGACGTAGAGTGTACCTTCAAGCACGGTGAGAATCTCGGTGGCACGTGGGTGGGTGTGCGGTGGGTTCTCACCTAAGGGTGCGTAGTCAATGCGCGCCAGTGAGATGCCGAGGGTGTTGAGGCCAGGGATCTGCATGACGTTGATCAAGGTAACGTTGGACCCAACCTTGCTGGTCATCGTGTCCCTAGGCTTGTCGAGGTTGGCAGCCTTGAAGAAGTCGTCTGCGTTCACTGCCATTGGGTCCTTGCAAACAAATCCATTGACACGCACTGCATATACATCCACGAAGCAACATTCGCTCTTAATAAAGTTATTTCACCATATATATTGCATGCGTCAGAAAACATAATTTCAGATGCGATCGGCGATCTGATAGAAGAACATCATCGAAATTAAGTACGTATGTACCTGGCGAGTGGATGTCGGCGACGCAGAAGTCTTGGAGAGGGCTAGGATCGGAGGCGATGGCCTGCCATGAGACCAACGCAAGAAGAGCAGCGAGGAGGAAGGAAGAGGAGGAGGCCATGTTGTTTTAATTAGACTGTCGGCTCTGTTCTGTATTGCTATCTCCTGAAGCTGCTTGTGTTTAGCTTGGTTGATGCTTTGCCCATGGAGGTGATGGATGCGCTTATATAGCCGCTGCGTGCGGTGGTGTGAACTCGTGCGCAACAGAACAAGTCAAGTAGAAGGGGAGTCATCTAGATTGAAATGGTCTGCCTGCTAGCCTGCTAGAAAGTGCTATTTAAACATTGCGATTATCTTGTATCAACTCTTCAAGTTACCTTTTAATCTATATGTGCACTACTAACTAATATGACGTGGTCTAATGTGCTTATACGTTTGGAAGACTGAGTAGCAGTTATGACCCTTTCATGTATCACCTAACAATATGGTGCTTACCTGGTTCGTAAAGGTCACCATCCATTAACGAAACAACGAAAAGATTTGTCAGAGATCAAGGAAAATCTAATATTGTGAATAACCTAACTCAGTAGAGGACAATAATTGACGTAGCGAGCAGATTGTGATAGTGGTGTATGACTGCTAGTAGAAAATTGTAAGGGGAAACAAAAAAGAGAATTTATCTCTGAATAGTAACTCTTGTTCCTTGACCATTTTCCATTTAATTTAAGAAATACAGTTTCTTCCACTACAACAGATGGTGTTATCACAGACATTTAAAACCGTTATCATGGACGGTTTCTGAACCGTCTGTATTTATGTGTCAGTGATAATTGGTGGTTATCCTAGACGGTTCCCAAACCGTCTGTGATAGTTAAAACACAAACAGTTTTTTCAAAAACAGTCTGCGATATTCTGGTATGACAGACGGTTTTTGATATCAGCCGTCTGTGATATCTTACGTGTCACAGACGGCTTTTGATATTAATCGTCTGTGATATCGTACATATCACGGATGGCTTGCTTTAAAACCATCTATGGTATCGTACATATCACAAACGGGTTCTTTTAAAAACCGTCTGTGATATACAGATATCGCACATATCACAGATGGTTTATTTTAAAAACCGTCTGTGATATCGTATATATCACGGACGGTTTGTTTTAAAAACTGTCTATGATATCTATATGTCATAGATGTTTTGGAACACCAAACCGTTCGTGATAGCCAGTTTAGAACACCAAATCGTCTGTGATTGCTATTTCAAAAGCTACATTATTTTCTGTTTTTCAGCTAGCCTCAGGAAATGCAGAGTTTTTGAAAGAGGAGACAATGAAAAACGTGGTTGATGACCTCGTACTTAACCAGTTTTGGGCGCGCATGTTTGTGATCCCGGCAAATGGCGGGGAGGCCTCTGGTCGGATTGTAACCTCATCCTGCATCCTCCATTGTGGGATTTTGCGGGGAGGCCTCTGGTCGGATTGTGACCTCATCCTGCATCCTCCAATGTGGGATTTTACTCGCGTACCCAGTGGTGTCGAGTCTGTGAGAGTAAGTGTTTTGTGCCTAGATAGCCTTGTGCGTCACACTTTATTGTTCAAATTCGGTCATCGTCTTCATCTGCACAAAGGCCTCCCATGTTTTCGGTAACATGAAAGGATACGTCATGAAGGGCGTGCCATCCTTGGCAATGTACTGCGTGACAAGCGTGCTTTTGAAGTTCTTCCACGCTTTTCCCATCGTGAGGAGTGCCCGCCATTGCACAAGTCCCTGGACTTCTACTGGGATCTCGAACGACTTTGTTATTTCCTCCCACAGCTAATTTTTCTGAACCTTTGTCAAATCGTTCCATCTTGCCGTGGTGATGAGGACCCGTTGTCTTCTAATTAATATCCTACAAGTAGTGCGGAATGCTGCCACTACTTTCTTCGGTTGCAGAGGGACCCTATCCGGAGAGATCACCATGATGGTCATTCGGCCCTCTGGCTTTTTCGATACTTCTCTGCCACGCTTAGTTACCCCGGTTTTCAGAGCGTCAGACCCAGATGACGATGAAGATGACTATGCGAACATCATCTCTCTTACAAGAAAAAAAACTAATTACAGTGAGTTATGAGCGTAAACAAAATTCTATGAAGCTAATGACACACACGAGTGTCTCAAGTACTATGAAGTTGGTTATGGCCGCAGTCTCTTCCTCCTCATTATGATGTGCACTGGGATATCGGCCATAACTTACTTCATAGAACCTGACACACTGAAGTGTGTAATTTGCTTCATGCCCTTTGAAGGTCTGTGTGGCATATATTATTGCTAAAAGGTCCCTTTGGAAGGGTAACATGCTATTCCAAATATATCTTTTAGCAATAACATGAAATCCTCCTCATCTTGTAGTAATGTATATATTTAGATTTCATTCTAGCATGATTAAATATGATCAAAGCACATTTGTAGCAGTATATAAATGACCAAAATTGCATATATATATATATAAACAGTAATTCTACCATGTCATTAAAAGCATAAACAAAAAAACAGGAAGCATGATAACTGCTGAAATGAGCATAAAGGGCATTCTCAAGGACAGGGGAATCAACTAAAATTAGCATAAAGATCAAATTTCAGTTTAGTGCTCTCAGATGTAGGGTTACACAAGAATTAATCTTGGCCGACCCGCTACTATGGTCTATACTCTTCACTAATTAGATGTACCAAATGAGATTCAAACCTTAATCTCTTAAATAACAAATTACTTATCTGTCAAGCTTAAATTCATCTATTAAACTTTCGGCCAGTAGGAAGGCAAAGGTAGTGATCACAGGATAGTACGTCAACTTAATATACTCCCAACAATACAATCACAGATTCAACAAGTTTGATAGCAAACCAAATTAGCTAACAAGTGAAGCATATACGATAAAGTACTAAAGATCACAAAACAAATTAGCCAACTATTCCGAAAGTCACAGACCACAAGATTGACAAATGATAATAATAGTAACAATTTAGAGCTTAAGCTTGAATACCCAATTTCAGTATTAGACCAGCATCATAGTGGGATTTCGGATTCATACCTTAGGGAGGAGAGGCGGCGTTGGGAGGAGACGAGGTGGCATCGGGAGGGAGAGGTGACGTCGGGAGGGAGAGGCGGCTGGCGTCGGGAGGGAGAGGTGGCTGGCATTGGGAGGGAGAGGTGGCATCAGGAGGAGAGGCAGCATCACGAGTGAGTAAAACCTACCAGGGGCGATAGAGACGGAGTGCATGAGTGAGGAGTGAGCGCAAAACCTAGTGTAGAACCGGACAGGCAACAGGGGGGTGAATGGTGCCAAGAAATTTCTCTTCCAAATATTCACATATCCCTTTTTCTCCAATAGCTAGAAAGCTGTGAAGACTAGGATATGAGATCTACTTGAAAACAGAGGAACATAGATCACCTACGACCACATCAAAATACAATGTGGTTGAGATACGACCACTCAGTGGAAGCACAACGTGGTCGATAACGACTACTAGTCGAAAAGCACAAGACAGCCAAACTGAACGCAATCAGTAAACAGAGAAAAGCAACAGAGTCAAAATTCAGACAACGTGGTCAAAAGGCAGACAACGTGGTTGAAGCCACTGTGGTCGAAACTAGCTTGGTCAAAACCAACGTGGTCGTAACCAGCGTGGTCGAAACCAAGGTGGTCGTAACCAGTGTGGTCGTAACCAACATGGTCTTAACCAATGTGGTCGTAACCATCGTGGTCGTAACCACAGTGGCCGTAACCAACATGGTCGTAACCAACGTGGTCGTAACCAGCGTGGTCCAAACCAGCGTGGTCCAAACCAGCGAGGTCAAAACCAACGTGTTCTTAACCAACGTGGTCGTAACCATGTGCGGTCAAAAACGACTAGAGGTTGTAGAGAATTCGAGCGACTACACGACTTAGAACCATTGAGCGGTAGAAAGCAAGTGTGGTCGTAAATGACTAGAAGGTAACAAAGGAATTTAGTAGCAAAGGTAAGTACAAATATACTCAGCAAGCATTAATAGCAAAGAAATCCAATGTATGGCTCATCTCTTTCTCATTATCATTGTTTCTATTTCATCTCTTTGTTCAGAAAATAGATTATCAAATTAAGTGGAATTTTAAATTTTTGAAGATACTACTAGTCACTCAGTGAGAACAAAGACCTCCAGTGGTATCTATAGCCTCCAATCTAGGAGACAGGTATGAATTCATGATCTTAAATTTTAGCACCGTGTAAGCTTGTGCCATTTTATCCATAGCTACTCTAAGCCCTCTTGAAATTGGGTATCCTGCATTTTCCTTGATCTCTGACAAATCTTTTCGTTGTTTCGTTAATGGATGGTGACCTTTACGAACCAGGTAAGCACCATATTGTTAGGTGATACATGAAAGGGTCATAACTGCTACTCAGTCTTCCAAACGTATAAGCACATTAGACCACGTCATATTAGTTAGTAGTGCACATATAGATTAAAAGGTAACTTGAAGAGTTGATACAAGATAATCGCAATGTTTAAATAGCACTTTCTAGCAGGCTAGCAGGCAGACCATTTCAATCTAGATGACTCCCCTTCTACTTGACTTGTTCTGTTGCGCACGAGTTCACACCACCGCACGCAGCGGCTATATAAGCGCATCCATCACCTCCATGGGCAAAGCATCAACCAAGCTAAACACAAGCAGCTTCAGGAGATAGCAATACAGAACAGAGCCGACAGTCTAATTAAAACAACATGGCCTCCTCCTCTTCCTTCCTCCTCGCTGCTCTTCTTGCGTTGGTCTCATGGCAGGCCATCGCCTCCGATCCTAGCCCTCTCCAAGACTTCTGCGTCGCCGACATCCACTCGCCAGGTACATACGTACTTAATTTCGATGATGTTCTTCTATCAGATCGCCGATCGCATCTGAAATTATGTTTTCTGACGCATGCAATATATATGGTGAAATAACTTTATTAAGAGCAAATGTTGCTTCGTGGATGCATGCAGTGCGTGTCAATGGATTTGTTTGCAAGGACCCAATGGCCGTGAACGCAGACGACTTCTTCAAGGCTGCCAACCTCGACAAGCCTAGGGACACGATGACCAGCAAGGTTGGGTCCAACGTTACCTTGATCAACGTCATGCAGATCCCAGGCCTCAACACCCTCGGCATCTCACTGGCGCGCATCGACTACGCACCCTTAGGTGAGAACCCACCGCACACCCACCCACGTGCCACCGAGATTCTCACCGTGCTTGAAGGTACACTCTACGTCGGCTTTGTCACGTCCAACCAACCTCCTCCACTTCCAAACAAGCTCTTCTCTAAGGTGCTCAACAAGGGTGATGTGTTCGTGTTCCCTGAGGGGCTCATCCACTTCCAATTCAACCCTAACCCCCACATGCCAGCGGTTGCAATCGCTGCACTCAGCAGCCAAAACCCTGGGGCCATCACCATTGCCAACGCCGTGTTCGGGTCAAAGCCACCGATCTCAGACGATGTTCTGGCCAAGGCGTTCCAGGTGGAAAAGAAGACAATAGACTGGCTCCAGGCTCAATTCTGGGAAAACAACCACTACTAAATTAATCCCTATTGAATGTATGGGGAGATTTATACTTGCATTGTGAAGAAAGATGGTTTCCATTCCTATTTATAAGCTATAAATTAAATGTCATGTACTTTCGTTCTGGTTATGCATGCATGCATTCATGCGAGATGATGTTGTATGCTATTGCGGTATGTTTTGTTTTCCCTTAATAAAGGAACATTGGGATTCCCTTTTGCCTTGTTCGAAAGAAGTATATATTGGAATCTCATGGAGTGAGCCGAATGATAGTGACAATGCAACCGCCATAAAAGGAAAAAAAATAGTTGTTGAATCCGGCCACAATTAATTCTTTTAACACAACTTCAAAATAGTACAAGGTATTGACAGCCCTCTCCAGTGGCGGATTCAGGATTGAAGCACGGCCGGGCTAAATTTGAACCAAGTAACAATCTAGCATACCACAAGTCTAGAACTATATTATGACATAACAAAAAATACTTCATAAATGCATCATAGATATGAAAATTTTGCTTACTGCTCAATACTTGAAGAGTTCAAGTTTTCAACACAAATCAGAATAAAAAAAGTATATGGAACCATACAGAATGTAGCGTAATAAAGATATATATATCAAGTACCACGAATCCTAAATGGAGATTTGCTCACTATCCTATGCGACTAGCCCACCATTTTCTCATCAATAGTAGGACAAGAACCAGAACATATAAAGACAGCATGAAAAATAAAATAAAATATGCATATAGATAAATTCAAAGAGCATGAATATTACATATGAAATAAACTCTTACCACTGACAGGCTGAATATTTTGTCTGGTGTTACTAGCCCCAGTTCCTAATGTTTCTGGAGATTGGTTCGAATTGGATTGTTTGTTTGACTGTGTATCTTATGTTGGAAAATACTGTGGCATTGTCTTGCTCCTCTTCATTTTATAATTTGTATCCTTAAACCTTAATAGTTAGTTCCTAAATAGCAAATATAAAACATTAAACATATGTTATTTCATCTGATCATTGTACTAATATCAAAACATAAAAATAATTTCTACAGCTCTACTGCTACATATTCCTCATCGATATAATCGGCTCATCCAACAGTCATCCTGTTATCCTCTTCTTAATCCTTACCTACCTCAACGGCAGATCGGCTCATCGCCTCGGCCATTTCCACATTACGCCTCAGCACCTCCAACACAAGCTTTTCGCTCGGCGCCTCCGCCTTGGCCCTCTGCTCTGCAGTCGGCAGCCTCGGCTAGTCGCCTAGTCGGCTCTCTGCTCGGCGCCTTAGCCCTCTGCTTGGCGACTCGGAGACGACGATGACGTCATCGGGGGCACCCACCTGGAGGCGAGAGGTGCAGGTCCACGAGGGCTGTGTCCGCATCGCCGGCGTCGGGAGCGAGGGGCGAGGGCAGCAGACCACAGACGCACGGCGCAGGCGAGGGCAGCGGGTGGCGATGGGAGGGTGGAGCACCAGGCGCGGTTACTGAGGTGAGGTGAGGTGCAGAGTCTGATTGGATTTATATTTGGGGCTAAGCCGCTGAGGTCTTGCCTGGATGGGCTGTGCTGTGCAGGTGCGGCCATGAGGAGCCGGAGCCGGAGGCGCAGGTCAGCGAGGGAACGAGGGGCGAGGGTGGTGGCCGACGGACCGCGGCGTCACCATGTCGGGACCGACCGACTGACGGGTGAGGGCGGCAGCCGGCGGACATTACTAAGGGGGGTATATGTGTCTTTTCTCTAGCATGCCCTACATGACCTACCTTTTGATAAGATATGTACTTAGGCTTATGTATGGTGGCCAGACAGAGCCATGGTGGGGCCTCTGCCCCAACAATATCAATTTAGAACCTCTGGTAATTGGCACCATAAGAGCAACTCCAAGAGATTAGCCAAAAGAAGTATCTAAATTTAGTGATTTAGCTATTCTCTAAAATGAATCTCACCCAAAAAAATAAGGCTACTCCAACAGGCTATCTAAACTAGAGGGCGCGCGGTGGGTCGCGTACGCGCGGGAATGGGGCGCAGCGTGCGGGAAGGAAACGCCGACCGCGCCAAGAGGCTAGATGGTGAGCGAGGTAGGCTATCCAAAAATAGAGAGTGAAGGAGGAGGGATGGAGAGCTACTAAATTTGGAGAGTCATTTACAGAGTCTATTGGAGACGTTTTTTCTCCAATAATAGCCAAATTTACCTTTAGAAAATGATTTAGCTCTTCTCTTGGAGTTGCTCTAAGAAAAGGTATAATTAATATCCAAACAATTCATGCAAAGGAAATACGGAAGAAAATTTTGTAGTACATGGTTGTCCTTATAGAACACTCTGGTTTTATGTGTAATGGATGAGATGCGGAGCTATAGACCTTCCGATTGATGTCTTGCTTGATGCGTGGTTATCCGGATTTTTACTGCCTCGGGTCATGGTTATTAATGTCGTGTGAATCTGTGTTGGTCTGCTTGCTTTGTGTCATATTTAGTCTCAAATACTTCTAGGACTTGGAGAGAAGTGTTACAAAGGATTCTATGACTAGTCCTACTCACGTTTGGTTTCCTACTTCGCTATGGAGAAAAAAAGTGCAATGCTATAGGAACACACGGGTGTGGTATGCCTAGAATCACGCAAGTAAAGGCAATCTCATTCAGAAGTACCTAGAATCAATTAGAGGTCCCAGAGGGTATATGATAAATCACTAGATTTTTATATATGACAAGGATATACGAGAGTGCATGGTTCGAGAGGGTTGTCAATACCTTATACTGTTTCGAAGTTGTGTTAAAAGAATTAGTTGTGGCCGGATTCAACAAACCGTTGATCTCTGAGCAATGCATCACCCAAGACGGATCCTACGTTGAGAATTACATAGTGACAGGATTGCTTGCTCAGGGCAACAAGTACTGCATACTTGTGCCCTACAACTAACGGTAAGTGTTTCACTACTTGCTATATAAATTTTATTTTTACTTTATACGCAACACAAACTTAGGTTTAATGACTATGACGACATACATGAGTAAGTGGTACTAGATCCTTATGGTCATTGTACCAAAGTGGAACATACACTCGACATGTATACTCATTTCCTCTATAGATAACTCTATTGTAATTTCCCTTCATTTGCAATGGCCGAGAATAATTTTTAGAACCACGTAGGTCATTCGACGCGTACGTTACCAGGGAACGGTTTGAAAGCAGTCTGTGATAACTACCTATTATTATTGACACAATAAATCAAACGGTTCAGAAACCATCTCTAATGAGGCTTATGAACCATCCGTGACGACCCCATGTGTGGTAGTGATTGTCACTATCATTCATTTCACTCCACGAGATTCCAATACTACTTTGTCATTCATTTCACTCCACGAGATTCCAATACTACTTTCTTGATATTGTACTTACCATCGCATCCCTCATCAACAAACATTTACATGAACATTATTAACTTTCCGTAACAAGGGCTAAAGGGCACCCCGGTGTTCCATTATTAAGATAAAACTAACACTACTACAGAAAGGCTAATAGTAGACGCCAAATCACAAACGGTTTTGTGAAACCGTCTGTAATGTACACTATTACAGACGGTTTTAATTTGAAGGCCGTCTATGGTATTTGTGGCGGGAAAAAGGAGTATCACAGACGGTTCTTACTGCTGAACCGTCTGTGATACTGGAATATCACAGACGGTTTTTTATTAAAAACCATTTGTGTTGTGTCGACTATCACAGTCGGTTGTTGTTAAGAACCGTCTGGGAATGTTCACAGACGGTTTTTCACAAGAACCGGCTGTGATGTCCCTTTGTCTGTCATATTCTAGATCAGAGGTTAATATATAAGTACACATTGCTTCTAATAACTTAACTAAAGAACTACTGAGACAAGAGATCACAAATTAAAGGCAAATTTATTAATTTCAATTAGAGGCAAATTTATTACAAAAGTCGCACAGGTAAAGAGTTTCCCAGATTGTATTCTTTTGGGCTTCGTAAGCTTCTTCTTCAACTTGGGGACTTGGAGGATCAGCCGCTAAATTCTCGAACGCCGTTAAGATTGCCCTTGTCCTCAGCACTTCCTCCTGCAGCCTAGGCAAATGATCAGCAGCATCCATAATGTCGTAGAGGATAGCATGAAAAGATTCCTCAGAATCTGCCGTTTCTGCTTGATCGGCAAGGCTATCCATCAGTCCCTGCAATGCGTGTAGAGCTTCTTCCGCATTGCGCACATTGTGGAGAAGAACCAGGGTGAGGGCTGTTTCCCTTTCTTGAGCGGCAGCGAGATGCCTCCGTCGACGGCGGAGGATCAGGTTAAGCTGATGGATGCAAGAAAGTCGGGGAAGGAGCGCAGGGCGAGTGCGGAGAAGCTGCTCCAGATGCAAATTGATGGCCGCCTGTGTAAGGTTCCGGCCGAACAATTCGTGATGAACAGATGAGAGAAAGGAGATGATCACAAGAACAGTAGTAGAAGCCATGTTGTATTGTATATTGTATTGTACGTACATAGAAGAGACCTGGATTAGGAGCGCATATTTAACCTTTAGCACAAACGGTTCGTATACCCAAACATTAATGATATAGACGCTTCGTATAACGATCGAGAGACGTTAATTAGACGATCGAAACACGAAGCGTTCTAGCATCGAAACACGCGCGAAGCGTTCTGGTATGAAGCTTATCACAGACGGTTTTTTATAAAAAAACCGTCTGTGATAATTTTATCACAGACGGGTTTTTATTAAAAACCGTCTGTGATAAAATTACCACAGACGGTTTTTAGTTAAAAACCGTCTGTGATAATGACTAAGGCATTTATTGCGCTGCTCAGACCGCATCTGTCTTCATTTCGATCCAGATCTAGCCACTGCTGCGCACTTTTTCACTCGGGAGGAAGCTAGGCGATTTCAGGCCAGTTAATTTGGTGGGAAGAGGCAGATATTGAGCTTTGAATTAAGATTCAGACTTTCCTGGTTGCTGTAGATATGGTTAGTAATGAAATTTATTTTTTTAATTGCATTACAATTTAGGTGTAAGTAATCCATGAGTGGTTATTGAAGATGGTTAATTTGCAAAATTGTTGGTTATATAATAGCTATTGTGTTTGTAATATGAATTGAGCTAGGAAATTAAGTCTCAATATAATAAATGTGGCCGGTATATATGTAGTTATAATTAGTTATTCTAGATTTTAATACTAAGTTGTTATATATGTACGTAACGTAGGACCGAAGCTGGATGTATGCCGCGAGCCGTGTGAGTGAAGAGTACATTAATAGCGTTTCTGCTTTTATAAGAGCCGCCGAGGAGGATATGTTGAATAAGGGGGTGGAATATATGTGTTGTCCATGCACTGACTGCGAGAATTTGAAGATGTTTAAGAACCGAGGGCAAATTTAAGCGCACTTGATTCGGAGGGGTTTCAAAAAGGATTATACGTGTTGGACCAGTCATGGTGAAGTGAATGATCATATGCCGCCGGATGACATCGCCGGTGAAGTGAATGATATGCCCCCGGATGACATCGCAGGTGAAGTGAATGACATGCCGCCAGCTGATGTCGATTGTGGCTCTGATTCGGATAGGTTGCACGATGATAATCTGGATCAGATGCTTCGCGATGTAGAAGAGAACTATGATGAGAGAGAGTATGTTAAATTCCGTGGCTTGATGGAGGACTCAGAGAAACCTTTGTACACGGGCTGCAAGTACACGAGGTTGTCGGCCGTGCTTGAACTGTTGAAATTGAAGGACTCCAGATATGGACATGTATACTCCCATTTCACGGTGTTGCAACACATGACTGAAGTGGCCACTACTACAAAACATGGATACTGTAATACATTCCTGTATCACATTCGTCAATGTGTTACAAAGAAATTCCATAGTAACACAAAACAATGTGTTACCGACAATGGTTGTAACACAAAGCACTTGTTTTATAAAAATGTGTTACTAAGAACAATTATAGTAACACAACATTAATGTTACAAGTAAAATGTTACAAAGATTGTACTATGTTGTAACACATAAATGGAATATGTAAAATGTGTGCCAAATATATACCCTATAGTAACACAAAACAATGTTACAACTAGAGTGTTACAAAGAAACATATATATGTGACCTTCCAATTCATGGTCTGCAAGTACGTCGCAGTTGGTGTCGTCTTGGTTGTTAGGCAATCACATCGTGGTCCTCACATGACTCTTGAGCAGCAACTATTAGGCAATTGAAAATATCGTGTAGTTGCTTGAGCCCACTTCCAAACTGTTGGGTTGAGCACAAGCTACGCTATATATATATCGTGATCATGAGAGGAACAAGTACGACGGGAGGAAACATGGAAAAACAAAAAAACTATGTAAAATTAAATAAGAGAATAGTAGAATTCTTTTGATTGTGTGGGCGATCACTACTTACCTCCTCCCTACAATTATATAAGGTGATATAAACTTTATCTTTTAGGTTGATAAGAAAATCAAATAGATTTAAACTCATTTTCACATGATCTCGCTTTCTATGCTCCAATGCCGAATGCAAACATTTATTGGTTCTGGGTCAAACAATTGACATAAAGTCAAATGCGACTCTGTCGCGCCGGCCTGCTTTGCCCATGCCAACTCTTTTAGCCTATGGCTCCAACGCTGATCATGTTCCTAATTAAGTGGCTCAAAATTCCCTAATAAAAGCTCAAAAAGGACCTTGGAACAACAACCACAAACTAATATGTTTTCATCGTAATCTAACAAAAAATGTTTTCATCTCGGGGAAAAAAACTGATAAGTTTTCATCGTAATCTAAAAAAAATGTTTTCATCTCGGGCAAAAAAAAACTGATATGTTTTCATCGTAAACTAAAAAAAATGTTTTCATCTCGGGAAAAAAAACTGATATGTTTTCAAGTCGGGAGCGCGCCACGCGCACGCACTAGTGTTTAGGCCCGGCCCACGGAAGGAAGGAAGCACCGCACCGGAACGTCGCCTCCGCTCCCTTCTTCCTGGATGCCGTCCATCCCGCGGCCCACGCGGCGTCTCATCCTCCTCTCATCGGCATCGCAATTCGCACCGAGCTCGCTTCCTCCACCAAACCCTAACTTCTCGCCGTCCACACCGACTCCGCCCTTCTCCTCCATGCGCCGCCATCTCGTCGCCGCCGCCGATCATGGCCGCCTCTAGGGTTTCCCAGGCCCCGCCATAGTGATCGCGCCCCCCGCCCCCGCGCCGTCCGACCATTCTCCCGCATCGGTAAGCTTCTACGCCCCGTCTCTGTGAAATTTTGGTCAAATGTCTGAAATGTATACCTAAGACTTCATTTCACGTGTTTAGTTGTTAAAAAGTTTTTTATATCCATAATAGTACTCCGATGTGATCCACACATGAAAGATTCCGAGGAACTGATGAAGGACTTGAACCCCACTAATGATTTGTTCAAGTTTGTAAGGATCATCAGACACAGGCTCCAGGCTGCTACTGTGAATGGTACCCATTACCCAATATTGTATATTTTCAGTATGCAATGGTGTCAAGTTCATAAGCACCTTCTATCAGTACAATACATAATCTGAACCTCCTGCCTTTATTTTCAAGTGCTAGTAAATGACAATAAGCTTAACCAGGCCTGTTTTCCCCAGTAACCCTGTGAATGTGGCTCAGCTACACTCTTTCCTGGAATTCAAACTATGTATACTGCCAACATTGCAGAGGTTCTATGAGTTGGGAGAGACTGTAATTTTGGTGTTAAGGACTGCCCAAAGTATATGTTAAATTTTTTAAATAACCCAGCGCATGATTTTCACATTGAAAATTGGGTCTTCTATTTTCTCACGGACTGAACCTTTGTTTATCCCCATATTTATGTACATAAGCTTTCATCCTTTGTTATGTAATCTATTAATTCCTGTGGCTCTGTCTTCCACAGGGATTCTTCCTGGAAGCTCAGTTGTTAGTCCAGATGCTTCCTCTATAGCAGTCTCATCTCCAGTGGTAATGTCAGTTGACACCAGAAGTGAAAATGTTGCCGATCAAAGTCATTATCAGAGTAAGAACAAGAAGCAGGCTCTTCCTACTAAGAGAGGAGCTGCTGCCCTCTTGGCAGCATCTCCTGGTACTGTGGTATCTAGTGTGCGTCGCTGCCCGCGTTTTGTGGTAACTGTCTCATCTCCTCTAGATACATTTCCAGTTGATGATTATCTAGGGGAAAAGCAAGGTGGAATTGACGCTAAAAGTATCAATTTAGATTGTTATATGCATCCTGCAGATGTACTAGCAAGTTGGGGCGACCATTTGAGTTGTACAAATTTTTTTTGTGCAATATGCTTTGTTGCACATTTGGTTCTGTGGCAGCAAACAATATATTTTTATAGTGGGCTAGATCAGTTTTGGTTCTGTGGCAGCAAACAATATATTTTTATAGGACGTCATGTTTCTATGTCCAACATACGACCTAGTAATTCACATTTCACCAAAAATAACCATGAATAATTGGGTATTTCAAATATCACAGTTTATACTCCTTTAACAATTGTACAACAGAGCTATTCTGGAAATACTCTTTAGATTTGCCTCAACTTGCACCAAAATGGGAATAGATGTTATGGTGATGTTACTCCATCATTGTTCGTGATTTAGTAAGTGTAATCATGGCAGTCTAATAAAAAGATTATAGAGCTCTTGATTGTATTTATTCTAAACATGTGTTCATGTCCCCAACATTTGTTCGCAGGAAAAGGAGGTATAAAGAAAAAGAAACATTTAAATGTAAAGCATACTGAAGCACTATACACCAATGAAGTTGAGGAGCATGATGATGAGAACCAGAACACATCAGGTACATATGTAGTTAGATCAATCCAATTTTTGTGGGCTGCATCTTCAATTGGTTAGTATTACTATTAAGTTTTTTAATAGGTGATGGTGATGAAGTATGTAAGAGAAAGGGGACCGTTTTAACACATGTTTGGGATCTACCTGAAGGGGATCGGATACTAGTAAAATGCAACATCTTTGGGCAACCCATTGGAGAAGAATGTGGTCTCTTAGGGCATTTTCTATTGGAACTAGTGCCAAGGTCATGCAGATGACAAGGAAATATCAATTGAGGAAGCAGAAGCATCATCCCCACATGGCTCTGCTATAGATTCTAGACAAATAGTGGACACGCACGTGTGTATCAAAAAAACTTTATACACAATAGGGGGATTGCTTACACATTAATAATTTATTAAATAGTTTTCCACGAGAAAAAAGATTTAGCTAAACAACTACTAAGAAGATACAATAATACCTATGCCTACATACTTAAGATCGTATATTAGTAGTGCTTAATGTTATTTCAGTTCAAATAAATATGACCGCAATCAATAATACCCGTGCCTACACTCAGTTCATCAGCAGCAATCATTTCAGCTTTTGCTTTGTCTATCTTTTCTTGGCAGGAGCATATTTTTTTGCTGATAATCTGCTATGTCATATGCAAAAGGATCATGAAATTAAGATGGTCATAATGTTCTATCTCTGAAGTTTATTGCTGCACAGTAGGTTTTAGGTGCTATCAAACAGTTTATTGTTAATGTTATCCTTATTAGTTCTGCAATATGAAGTGTCGATTCCATTTTCATAAAGATATAGGCCGCACTTACTCTTAGCAACATGTGCCGCTATCTTGATATATACAACAAATGCTTGTTGGTCGCTAAGTGATTATGTCAAATTAATGCAGGTTGGGTCCACAGTGCTACTCATGACTGCCAAATATCCAAATAAGGAAATTGTGGCATATGCAACTATTATTAGCACTAATCCAAAAGCAAATGTTGGTGGAGTTGAGACAGGAATACAATTCTACAAAGTGCGTATCAATCATCCCGTTGAAAAAGATGAGCCATTAGTGAGGCCTATGCCTACCTACAACAACATTGGTGACGCCCATGCCAAAGGAGTACCAATTGCTTGGCCTTCAATATTTGTATGTTTGAATTAGCTTTCTAAACTTTACTTTACTGTGGTGTACATGGATAGAATAATACTTAATGTTACAACTTGCTACCTATTTGCAGGTTCAAATGATCAATGGCTGAATTCCTATATATCGATGCGTACAAGAATGGATGAAGAAGTGATGGATTTTAAGAATATTAGATAATGAATTTTTGTTTCTAGTAGTATGGACTTGTACTCTTCACTACTATGTCTGTTTACTCTCTAGAGTCATATCATTATGTACATATACTATCACTTCATTTGAGCAAGTACTATGTTTGAAACCTTTCTATTATCTGTGGATCTTTATATGATTATTAAAACTTATAGATTATGTGATTCTGCAATGTGTCATGTTTACTATGAAAAATCAAGAATAACACTATATGCCACATACAAAGGTAAAATAAATATTTTTTCCCCAAATTTCAAAGTGTTACAATAGGTACAACATGTATTACAAACCATATGTTTCTTTGTTCCAAACTACATGCTCTACAAAAATGAGGAAGTGTTACTAGAGCTAAAAACAAGTGTTACAGTAGAGAATCACTGTAACAGTAGACAAATGTTCCAGTATATAAGTAAATGTGTTACAGTTTAGTAACACTTTTTTGGATGTAAAAGAACACATATATGGTGTTCCAATAGACCAGTATATAGTAACATGGGCAATTGGAACACATAAAAAATATGTTACGAGGAGAGCTAGTAACACTTTCTTTAACCTATAGTAACACATGTTGGTGTTGCTATATCCCTGTTGTGTAGTAGTGGGCGCCTTATGTGGACCAGCACAAGGGTGTGCTTCGGCAACAGAATCTGGAGCGGCCGGATGTTTGGATCATGAGGCAACACAACCGTCGGTTCAACCAATGGTTGAAGGAGCAAATCGCTAGGAGCTCACCGAGTGAGACGCTGACATGGTTGGCAAAAGGGCCGACATTTACAGTTGTGACATGGCAAGGATATGACATAAATGGGTACACATTCTATACGCAGTCTCAGGATGTCAAGAGCACTAACCAGAACAGCGGTGTCCGCATAGATGCATTTAGTACCGATGGGTCGAGAAACTCGTACTATGGCTTCATAGAAGAGATTTGGGAGCTCGACTATGTGGTTTTCAAGATCCCCTTATTTCGCTGCCGTTGGGTGCATCTCCCACAGGTGAAGGTTGACAAGTACGATGTCACGACCGTGGACCTCCAACGTGTCGGGTACAAAGACGAACCATTCGTACTCGCCAATCAAGTTGTTCAAGTTTTCTATGTAACCAACCTAGCAAATAAGAAACGTCATGTAGTTCTTCATGGAAAAAGGAGAATTGTCGGAGTGGAGAATGTAGTGGACGAGGAGGAATACAATCAATTTGACGAGTTACCTCCTTTTGGAAATGGCATAAGGGTCGACGATGAACAACGTGACGAAACTAGTTACGTACGCATTGATCATGATGAAGGGCTAATTTTTAAAGGAAATAAGCAAGTACAATAAGAATGTATATGTGAAAATGTGTGACAATTTTGAGATGTATATGTGAAAATTTGTGATGTAGTAAATTTTGAGATGTATATGTGAAAATGTGTGATGTAGTCAATTTTGAGATGTATATGTGAAAATGTATATGTGTGATGTATTTGAGAATGACAAAATGTATTGGCATTTATGTATATGTGATGTATATGTGTGATGTATTTGAGAATGACAAAATGTATCAAGAAATACACTGTGTGAATGCAGCTGGTTGGTGTTGTATATGAATGCAGCTGTTTGGTGGTTGATATGAATGCAGCTGTGTAGTTATTGGTGTTGTCTTAATTGCAACAACCGGCAAAGGCTTATCACAGACGGTTCTAAACTTAGAACCGTCTGTGATAACATATCACAGACGGTTCTAAGTTTAGAACCGTCTGTGATATGTTATCACAGACGGTTCTATGATAATCTCCCTACATATACCCTCTCGCTAGGGTTTTCCGTGTGCGCTGCAGTTATTCGATTAGATCTAAATCCCGAGCCCGTCGTCGCCGCCGCCTCCCCGAGCCCTCGCCGTCTGCCTCCCCCAGCCCTCGCCGGCCGCCTCCCCGGACGAAGACGTCGCCGCAGCCTCCTCCTCCTCCGTCGCCGCCTCCCCGAGCCCGTCGCCTCCTCCTCCGTCGCCGCCTCCCCGAGCCCGTCGCCTCCTCCTCCTCCTCCGTCGTCGCCGCCTCCCCGGACGAAGACGTCGCCGCAGCCTCCTCCTCCTCCGTCGCCGCCTCCCCGAGCCCGTCGCCTCCTCCTCCTCCGTCGTCGTCGTCGCCGCCTCCTCCTCCGTCGCCGCCGCCTCCTCCTCCTACGTCCCTAAGGTCACCAAAACCCTAAGGTCATCAAATCCCTCCCCGAGCTTCATGCTTACTGTTAGTGTTTAGGGTTGATGCTTGATGCTTCATACTGTTATGGTTAGTTGCTTAGTACATATTTAGGGTTGATGCTTCATGCTTACTGTTAGTGTTTAGGGTTGATGCTTGATGCTTCATACTGTTATGGTTAGTTGCTTAGTACATATTTAGGGTTGATGCTTCATGCTTACTGTTAGTGTTTAGGGTTGATGCTTGATGCTTGGTACATATTACATTGGTACATTGTTTACTGCAGTAGCTTAATTAGTTTGCTATTTGGTACATATTACATTGGTACATTGTTTACTGCAGTAGCTTAAAAACCGTCTGTGATAGCTGATAATCACAGACGGTTTTTAACTCAAAAACCGTCTGTGATAGCAAAAAACCATCTGTGATTATCAGCTATCACAGACGGTTTTTAACTCCAAACCGTCTGTGATTATCAGCTATCACAGACGGTTTTTAACTCCAAACCGTCTATGATTATCAGCTATCACAGACAGTTTTTAACTCCAAACCATCTGTGATTATCAGCTATCACAGACGGTTTTTAACTCCAAACCGTCTGTGATAGCTGATAATCACAGACGGTTCAAAAACCGTCTGTGATGACCTTCGATTATCACTGACTCATAAATACAGACGGTTCACAAAACCGTCTGTGATGACGATTTCGAACCGTCTGTGATGACCTTTTCTGTAGTAGTGTAACACATACCACAACATCAGCTCGCATGCATGCATAAAGAAGCATCGAAATACATGCCATTTATTTTATAACTGCAAGTAAAGGCAATCTCATCCAGAAGTACCTAGAATCAATTAGAGGTGCAAGAGGGTATATGATAACTCACTAGATTCTTATATATGACAAGGATATACGAGAGTTTGCATGGTTCGAGAGGGTTGTCAATACCTTATACTATTTCAAAGTTGTGTTAAAAGAATTAGTTGTGGCCGGATTCAACCAACTATTTTTAGTTTTTATGGAGGTTGCATTGTCACTGTCATTCAGTTCACTCCACGAGATTCCAATATATACTACTTTCTTAATATTGTAATTACCATGACATCCGTCATCAACAAACTGTCACATAAACATAGTTAACTTCTTTCAAACAGGGCAAAAGGGTATCTCAATGTTCTTTTGTATGCATATTTTATTTTATTTTTCATGCTGTCTTTATAGGTTCTGATTCTTGTCCTACTATTGATGAGAAAATGGTGGGCTAGCCGCATAGGATAGTGAGCAAATCTCCATTTAGGATTTGAGGTACTTGATATATCTTTATTACGCTACATTCTGTATGGTTCCATATACTTTCTTTATTCTGATTTGTGTTGAAAACTTGAACTCTTCAAGTATTGAGCAGTAAGCAAAATTTTCATATCCATGATGCATTTGTGAAGTATTTTTTGTTATATCATAATATAGTTCTAGACTTGTGGTATGCTAGATGGTTACTTGGTTCAAATTTAGCCCGGGGCGTGCTTCAATCCTGAATCCGCCACTGGAGAGGGCTGTAAATACCTTTGTACAATTTCGAAGTTGTGTTAAAAGAATTAATTGTGGCCGGATTCAACAAACTATTTTTTTCCTTTTATGGCGGTTGCATTGTCCCTGTCATTCGGCTCACTCCATGAGATTCCAATATATACTTCTTTCGAACAAGGCAAAAGGGCATCCCAATGTTCCTTTATTAAGGGAAAACAAAACATACCGCAATAGCATACAACATCATCTCGCATGCATACATGCATGCATGCATAACCAGAACGAAAGTACATGACATTTAATTTGTAGCTTATAAATAGGAATGAAAACCATCTTTCTTCACAATGCAAGTATAAATCTCCCCATACATTCAATAGGGATTAATTTAGTAGTGGTTGTTTTCCCAGAATTGAGCCTGGAGCCAGTCTATTGTCTTCTTTTCCACCTGGAACGCCTTGGCCAGAACATCGTCTGAGATCGGTGGCTTTGACCCGAACACGGCATTGGCAATGGTGATGGCCCCAGGGTTTTGGCTGCTGAGTGCAGCGATTGCAACCGCTGGCATGTGGGGGTTAGGGTTGAATTGGAAGTGGATGAGCCCCTCAGGGAACACGAACACATCACCCTTGTTGAGCACCTTAGAGAAGAGCTTGTTTGGAAGTGGAGGAGGTTGGTTGGACGTGACAAAGCCGACGTAGAGTGTACCTTCAAGCACGGTGAGAATCTCGGTGGCACGTGGGTGGGTGTGCGGTGGGTTCTCACCTAAGGGTGCGTAGTCGATGCGCGCCAGTGAGATGCCGAGGGTGTTGAGGCCAGGGATCTGCATGACGTTGATCAAGGTAACGTTGGACCCAACCTTGCTGGTCATCGTGTCCCTAGGCTTGTCGAGGTTGGCAGCCTTGAAGAAGTCGTCTGCGTTCACTGCCATTGGGTCCTTGCAAACAAATCCATTGACACGCACTGCATACATCCACGAAGCAACATTCGCTCTTAATAAAGTTATTTCACCATATATATTGCATGCGTCAGAAAACATAATTTCAGATGCGATCAGCGATCTGATAGAAGAACATCATCGAAATTAAGTACGTATGTACCTGGCGAGTGGATGTCGGCGACGCAGAAGTCTTGGAGAGGGCTAGGATCGGAGGCGATGGCCTGCCATGAGACCAACGCAAGAAGAGCAGCGAGGAGGAAGGAAGAGGAGGAGGCCATGTTGTTTTAATTAGACTGTCGGCTCTGTTCTGTATTGCTATCTCCTGAAGCTGCTTGTGTTTAGCTTGGTTGATGCTTTGCCCATGGAGGTGATGGATGCGCTTATATAGCCGCTGCGTGCGGTGGTGTGAACTCGTGCGCAACAGAACAAGTCAAGTAGAAGGGGAGTCATCTAGATTGAAATGGTCTGCCTGCTAGCCTGCTAGAAAGTGCTATTTAAACATTGCGATTATCTTGTATCAACTCTTCAAGTTACCTTTTAATCTATATGTGCACTACTAACTAATATGACGTGGTCTAATGTGCTTATACGTTTGGAAGACTGAGTAGCAGTTATGACCCTTTCATGTATCACCTAACAATATGGTGCTTACCTGGTTCGTAAAGGTCACCATCCATTAACGAAACAACGAAAAGATTTGTCAGAGATCAAGGAAAATCTAATATTGTGAATAACCTAACTCAGTAGAGGACAATAATTGACGTAGCGAGCAGATTGTGATAGTGGTGTATGACTGCTAGTAGAAAATTGTAAGGGGAAACAAAAAAGAGAATTTATCTCTGAATAGTAACTCTTGTTCCTTGACCATTTTCCATTTAATTTAAGAAATACAGTTTCTTCCACTACAACAGATGGTGTTATCACAGACATTTAAAACCGTTATCATGGACGGTTTCTGAACCGTCTGTATTTATGTGTCAGTGATAATTGGTGGTTATCCTAGACGGTTCCCAAACTGTCCGTGATAGTTAAAACACAGACGGTTTTTTCAAAAACAGTCTGCGATATTCCGGTATGACATAGGTTTTTGATATCAGTCGTCTGTGATATCTTACGTGTCACAGACGGCTTGTTTTAAAAAACCGTATGTGATATCGTACATATCACGAATGGCTTGTTTTAAAACCGTCTATGATATCGTACATATCACAGACGGTTTGTTTTAAAAACCGTCTGTGATATACAGATATCGCACATATCACAGATGGTTTATTTTAAAAACCGTATGTGATATCGTACATATCACAGACGGTTTGTTTTAAAAACTGTCTATGATATCTGTATGTCACAGATGTTTTGGAACACCAAACCGTTCGTGATAGCCAGTTTAGAACACCAAATCATCTGTGATTGCTATTTCCAAAGCTACATTATTTTCTTTTTTTCAGCTAGCCTCAGGAAATGCAGGGTTTTTGAAAGAGGAGACAATGAAAGACATGGTTGATTACCTCGCACTTAACCAGTTTTGGGCGCGCATGTTTGTGATCCCGGCAAATGGCGGGGAGGCCTCTGGTCGGATTGTAACCTCATCATGCATCCTCCATTGTGGGATTTTGCGGGGAGGCCTCTGGTCGGATTATGACCACATCCTGCATCCTCCAATGTGGGATTTTACTCGCGTACCCAGCGGTGTCGAGTCTGAGAGTAAGTGTTTTGTGCCTGGATAGCCTTGTGCGTCACACTTTATTGTTCAAATTCGGTCATCGTCTTCATCTGCACAAAGGCCTCCCATGTTTTCGGTAACATGAAAGGATACGTTATGAAGGGCGTGCCATCCTTGGCAATGTACTGCGTGACAAGCGTGCTCTTGAAGTTCTTCCACGCTTTTCCCATCGCGAGGAGTGCCCACCATTGCACAAGTCCCTGGACTTCTACTGGGATCTCGAACGACTTTGTTATTTCCTCCCACAGCTGATTTTTCTGAACCTTTGTCAAATCGTTCCATCTTGCCGTGGTGATGAGGACCCGTTGTCTTCTAATTAATATCCTACAGGTAGTGCGGAATGCTGCCACTACTTTCTTCGGTTGCAGAGGGACCCTATCCGGAGAGATCACCATGATCGTCATTCGGCCCTCTGGCTTTTTCGATACTTCTCTGCCACGCTTAGTTACCCCGGATTTCAGAGCGTCAGACCCAGATGACGATGAAGATGACTATGCGAACATCATCTCTCTTACAAGAAAAAAACTAATTACAGTGAGTTATGAGCATAAACAAAATTCTATGAAGCTAATGACACACATGAGTGTCTCAAGTACTATGAAGTTGGTTATGGCCGCTGTCAGACCCAAATTTTACAATCCAGAATCTTCTGTGATTCCACCGCACTATTCCCTGGATCAGTAGATAGTGCTCACAGATTACAGTTCTGAATATCAAGGTACATATCATACGGAAACGTAAATATAATAGTAAACTTACTCATGGGCCGATTAGGCCGAAATCAATAAATTGCAGTAGTGGAAGAACGAAGCACACAAGTGGGACCTTCAGGACATGCCCACAGGCAGCCAACTGGAGGTGCGCGACCTAGCCCTTGACATCTTCATCTTCTCTGTCAGCTTGTCCAATCTTGTTGCTGAGGCGAGGTGATTTGAATCCTGATGCTGAATTTTGTCGCAAAAGCGAGTGTGAGCACTCCAACACCGTGCTCCGCGAGCCAATACACAGAATGCAAATAAATAGTATGCATGGCTTAACAAAGGAGAGGCTCGGGTTATTTTATTTGCCAAAAATCGCTTTTAGTAGCTTTGTTATTATTTCATCATAGTGTTATTGTTACTACCTATACACCACCTAGTGACTACCATAATCGACTTAATCCACCAAAATACACTTTCTTTATTGATTGTTGTCTAAGACTCCAAACAGCGAATGACATCATTTAATCAGTCCACCGATCATGCTCTTTCCATATTGATTGCTATCTATGACTCTTAAACAGCGATTATCATCAATTATGCAATCCACCAATCATTCGCATCGGGACTTCCTAATAATTCAATCCTTTTTGTTATTGATCCAAAACCATAATTTGTTCTCTCAATAATCAATCTTATTTTCAACTGTCTGTCTCTAATTAATTCACTAGTATACATCCACCAAGAATATCATTGATCAAGATTAATCTCCCATAGTTATTTTCATATCTCCAAATTTTCCAGAAATTCTCAATTCATCCATCTAGAAATTGTTTGAATCCTATCAATCCCAATATTGTCAACATCTCCCAAGAATTTATAACAAATATCGGTGCTGTAATCCAACCATTACCTTTGCATTTCCTAATACTCCAAAAATCATATAATTCATCTATCTAGTCTATAAATCCATTTGGGCTCCACCAAATTTATTTCTCCTAGACTCCGCACTATCATTATCCCTCTTATGATCAATCATGAATCCACCAACTTCTTTATGTGATTACCATAAACAGCCATATTCCTTTCTTACGACTCTATTTATTCTTCCCGACGTTTTATTTGTGAGAAATGTTACCATTATTCAAAAATATAATACATAGAAATTTCCTGAGACCTAGCAGTTTTGAACAAAAGCATAATGTTCAAGAAAATGCAATAATAATAGCGATCCAGATTCCATCCACCGTTACATGGCATCCGCACCATATAGCATCTTTCAGCGTTATAGCCACTTAACTTACCACTGGGACGACACCCAGGACAATTCAAATCAGGGCTTTCCACTGCCCTTCCACTTTTCCATTCTCACCCACAAAGTTTTTTTTTTGAAATAGAACAGATATCCGGCTAAGTTCCCATGTCCGCCCTTGACCGTGGGCATGGCTATTCGAATAGTTTTGACTCTGCAGAGTTTGTACACTTTCACCACAAGAGACAATCAACTCATTGCCCCACACGATTCCTTAGTCATGTGGTTGAGCAGACCATCACAGTGACTTTTCAAACTATCTAGTCCCTTTTGTCATCTCACCCTACGGGCCGTTCCTACTTGCGGTGGGTCCCATATGTTGCACAGGATGTTTCCCACGGTTACTAGCGTTATTCGGGCTTCCCTCCCTCAGCGCTAGTATGTAGGGACCCAGATATTAACATCCGGATTCCTCTGTGATTACTGCACTATTCCCTGGATCAGTAGATAGTGCTCACAGTTACAGTAATGAATATCAAAATACATATCATGCGGAAGCGTAAAATTTAATAGACTTACTCATGGGCCGATTAGGCCGAAATCATTAAATTGCAGCAGCGGAAGAACGAAGCACACAGGTGGGACCTTCAGGACATGCCCACAGGCAGCCAACTGGAGGTTCGCGACCTAGCCCTTGACATCTTCATCTTCTCTGCCAGCTTGTCCAATCTTGTTGCTGCGGCGCAGTGATTTGATTCCTGATTCTAAATTTTGTCGCAAAAGCGAGCGTGAGCACTCCGACCCCGTGCTCCGCGAGCCAATACACAGAATGCAAATAAATAGTATGCATAGCTTAACAAAGGAGAGGCTCGGGCTATTTTATTTTGCGTAGGGTGCTTTTGAATACAATTAATTAAAAAAAAGCCCTATGACTTAGCAATTTTGGAACAAATCATAATGTACAAGGAAATGCATTATTAATATCGATTCAGATTCCATCCACCGTTACATGGCATCTGCACCATATAACAATTTCTTCAGCGTTATAGCCGCTTAACTTACCACTGGGACGACACCCAGGACAACTCAAATCAGGGCCTTTCACTGCCCTCTACTTTTTCATCCCACCCACAAAACATTTTGAAATAGAACTATATCTGGTTAAGTTCCCATGTCCGCCCTTGACCGTGGGCACGGCTATTCGAATAGTTTTGACTCTGCAGAGTTTGTACACTTTCACCACAAGAGACAATCGACTCGTTGCCCCACACGATTCCTTAGACGTGTGGTTGAGCAGACCATCACAGTGACTTTTCAAAGTATCTAGTCCCTTTTCTCATCTCACTTTATGGGCTTCTCCCACTTGCGGTGGGTCCCATACGTTGCACGGGATGTTCCCCACGGCTACTAGCATACGGGCTCCCCTCCCCTCTGCGCTAGTACAACTGGGAAACTTCACCCTTCACTCGGTGTCCCTTTAGGCCTTCTCTTGCCCTTGCGTAGCCACTTCCCAACCACTACCGGTGAGATGAGTCCGGGGATTTCGATAAGTTTACTTAGCCAAGTTGTATTTTACAGACTTGTGGTTGTACTGTTTTACACAGGAGGTCATGACAAGATTCAGTCCTTATTGGTATCTGGGCGGTCTACCACTAACCCACTTTGTGCTTCCACTGCACCACACATTCACACCCCCGAACCAATCCGCCCAGATATTTAAGCATGTTGGGGTTTTTGGAAACATAAAGTAATCATACCAACATATACCAGTCATTCCCGTCATGACTGCCCGAATCAATTTCTCATGAATAAAAGTGATGCTTGGGACAATTTCTTGCCCCGGGTTCCTAATCAATGCTAAGCATGGCATATAATTGAGGACTTATTTTCGAAATGTTACTATTATATTTTTGCTAGGGCGACAAGGTTCACACATTCAAATATTCCAAAGGAGGGGTAATATTATTCAAGGTAAACAATGGGCACATAACTAGAATATTAAATTAAGCATGTATTTGCATATAAATTAACAGCATGCAATTTGATAATTTAAAAAAAAAGTAATTTGCAGAAAACATAGGATCAACATGATCAAAGTATTGACTCGCCTGGCGCGGTTTACCGCAGACTTGAGCTCACACGATGCTTTCTCTTGAATTGACGTTTATCTTCACTTCGAGCTTGACCTCACTTGATCCAATGAGTCTTCACGACTTCCGATTTCTAATTACGTGATAAACGACTGAATCCAAATAAAAGCAAATAACTCAAAAGATCCAAACAAATCCGAATAAACTTAATTTAGTTTTACTTTGAGTTAATGGGTGATTCGTGTGGTTTGAGGCAAGGCCGACGGTGGAATACGATGACTTGATCTTGTTATTAATAATCGCTTTCATTATTGCTTTAGACCTATGAATTGGGGTGCAAGTCTAGCTAGGTATCATTTTGTCGAGCGTTGATTTTTAGGGCATGTGATATACATATATAAGTAATATTTGCAAGTTTTAGCTTATCAAGTTAATCTTATAGTCTATGTTTTTTTTTAACATTAGGTGATATGATATTTTATGTACCTCCCTTTTGTCGCTAGACTATGTTTAATTTGAATTAGGGCTTAATTATTCGGGTTCTAGCTTGCTATATATGCAATTAGGCTCAATATTACTATGCACTAAAGCTAGTGTTAACATTTGGTTAATGGCACTATTTTTATCCTACTTATACTTTAGCTACTATTAGGCTTAGTCTCATCTCAAATCTTAGTCTACATCTAGCTATCTTAGCAAGGCTTGGTTTGTATCATTTTATGTGACCTTAATTACCCATGTTAGTGGTTACATGTTCAATTTAGAGTATTTATATGTCCGTGTTATGATTTTGAATCATGATGACCTAGGGCTATTATATTAGGGTATGGCACTGGGGTTTGTTTAATGGTGGCACGACAATTATTGGGCCTCTATGTTTACATGTTAATTAAGGGCCACCATTATTAGGTACAGACATTTATCCAAAGCCTTTATTAAATAATTAGATTTACAATTTGAATGTTTAAGTCATACTAATTATTTATCATGGCAACTATTCCGAATTTAAATCACACATAAACTCCCTAATGCCTTGTTTAAATTTTATTAGCTTCACCAGTTTTTCTCAAGTTCTCCCTTTAATTTTGGGAAAATATATGCTATTGGCTTACTAATCATACAGATATGATAATAATAACTAATCCATGATTAAACATTTATTAAGTTCATGTATATATACTAATAAATTTTGTACCTCCTATGGATGTATTTTTAATTAGAATTCTTATTACTTTTGGACTATACACTAAACCACATTTTATTAATACCTCTAATCAACAACTAAACCTCATCTAAATATCTAGACTATATCAGTGGCTCCTATAGTAAATAATCACATATTAAAATGTTAAGTAACCTTAGTTTATATACTAATTAAATTTATTACACTCCCTAGATTATTCCCTAAATTTTTGGATTTTTCCTAAGTTTCCTTCTTCAGTGTAGCCACTGGCAAAAAAAAATAAAAAAAAGAAACCTAACTCTATATTGCGGCCGGGGATTCGAACACGGGCGGGGGAAATGAGAGCACACACTGCTAGCCGGGTGGGTCGCTGGTGTTACCTGATTAGGGAGGGGGAACAAAACACTTAAGCCGTGCGGCAGCAGAGGCCCGAAGCAGAGCAAGCCGAGGGCGACGGAAGACGGCGAGGTTGCCGGCGAGGGGTGGCTGATGAGGGCCGGGTGAGGGCCAAAACGCGTCGTGCGCGCCGAGGTGAGGCCGGTGGAGGCGGTTGTGGGGGCCGGGGAGCGTCGAGGCGGGCCGGCGTCGTGCGGTGGCGGTGGCCCAAGGAGGAGGTCGTCGCCGGCGAGCTACAGGGCCGGAGAGGCTCGGCCGACCTCACGGTTGACTTCACGACGTCACGGAGAGGGTGTGGATGTCAGGAATCGAGAAATGGTGGTGCGGTTAGGGAGATGGCTCGGTGGCCGGACTTGAGGAAGAGAGGGGATTCCGGCGAGGAGAAGGGAAGGGAAGCCGATTGCTCTGGGGGGAGTAAAAGGGAGGTGCGAGGAAGGGTTTGGTGAACTCGGCTGCCTTTGTAGTTGCGCGGTTGGAGCTGGCACCGGGAGACCCACCTGCACAATCCCCTCGGCAAGCAACGGAGGTGCAGAGAAGGGCATGATGCCGCTGTGCCGCTCGAGGGAGGGCAGGGGACTCGATCCATCCTCCTGGAGGGACGGCTCAGGCAACGCGGGGAGGAAAAAGAGAGCCGGCGGCAGTGCGGTGAAGAAAAAGAGAGCGGGGCAGAGTTCTTGACGCGGCCGACCAATGGGGAGAGGCGACGTTGTCCAGCGTTTCCGAGGTGAGGCGGAGGAAAGGAGGCGCGGAGGAAAGGGACGACGTGGAAGCAGCTCGTCCGCGCAGCGAAGGAAAAAGAAAGAAGGAGGGAGCCAGCGCTGGGGGCGCTCAGGCAGAAGGAGTGGGAGGCGGCCGCGCTGAAGAAACGGGGAGAGCGGGGAGTTGGGCTGGCTGACTCGGTCGGGCCTGACTCCCCCCCCCCCAACATATTTTTTTTTCTTTTTCTTTTGCTATCTTCATCACATGTATATGAAAATACACATACACTTATAGTTTTATATACAGGTATTTATGCTCTTTATTTACTGATTTATTTGCCTAATGTGCCTTTTTTTTATTTGACCAACATTATGTGTATATGTATATATGTATTCATATGTGGACCCATTTTTATTTACTTGCCACTTTACCTCTCATACCCTTATCTTTGTAGATGACATTTTGTGCTTAATTACAATTCTCTCCTTATATTTTAAGGATCATCTTTTCAGATTCTTATTTAAATTTTCAACTCTCCACTATTCAAACTTATGTTTCTTTTTGGATCCTTTTAACTCTTAAATCCTTTTGCCCAAATTTTTAGGAAAACATTCTAACTCCAAACGCAAATGGAATTACATTACAAAATTAACTCAAAAGCTTTACATATTCCTGATTCAAATTTCAGGATGTTACATAGTACGACTGGAAAACTTCACCCTTTCCTTGGTGTCCCTTTTGGCCTACTAATGCCCTTGCTATTCCACTCCCAACCTCTCCTGTGAGATGAGTCCGGGGAGTCGATAAATTTACTTAGCCAAGTTGCACTTTGCAGACTTGTGGTTGCACTGTTTTACACAGGAGGTCATGACAAGATTCGGTCCTTAGGTGTACCTGAGCGGTTCTACCACACTCCACAATTTTGTGCTCCCACCGCACCACATACCAGCCCCCAAACCATCCGCTCAGATATTTAAGCAAGTTGCGATTTTAGGGTGCATAAAATAATCATGTCAAAATATTCCAGTCATTCCCACCATGACTGTCCAAACCAGTTTCTCATGAGTAAAAAGAGTAAGGATACTTGGGGCATTTCAGCGCCCCCGAGAATCTAAGCAACACTAAGCATGGCGTATAATTACGGACTTATTTTTGAAAAGTTACCATTATAGTTTTACTCGGGTGACAAGGTTCACGTGATCAAACATTCCAAAGGAGGTGTAATATTAATCAAGTTAAATAAAGGGGCGTATAACTAGAATCTTAAATTAAACATGTATTTGCATATAAAATAACAGCATGCAATTTGATAATTTAAACCAAAGTAATTTGCAAAAAATGTAGGTTCAACATGATCAAAGTATTGACTCGCCTGGCGCAGTTTACCGCGGTCTTGAGCTCACTCAAAGTTCCCTCATGCGATGATCTTTAATTCCTGGTCTTCATCGATCTTGGCCCCGCTTGATCCATAGAATCTTCAGGACTCCAATTTCTAATTACGAGATAAATGACTGAACCCAAATAAAAGCAAATAACTCAAGAAATCCAATAAGTCCGAATAAACTCAATTTAGTATTACTTTGAGTTAATGGGTGATTCGTGTGATTTGAGGCAAGGCCGATGGTAGAATATGATAAGTTAATCTTTTTATTAATAACTCTTTTATTATTATTTTTTTGTATTTATCAAGGAAGTTCCATGAGTTATGATGGACCTATGAATTGACGTACAAGTTTAGCTGGGTATTACTTTATCGAGCGCTATTATTCAGGGCATTTTGACTTATCGAATTAATTTTAGAGTCTAGGTGTATAACATTTTATGGGGGTGGCATTTTATGTGTCTTCAGTTATCACTAGGCTTAGTTCAATTTGCATTAGAATTCATTTGTATGGGCCCTAGTTTGTTATTCCATGCTCAACTCTATTATTTACCAAATCTAATATTAAGATTTAATTAATGGCACCATTATTATTTGACCTACACTTTAGGTATTATTAGGCTTAGTTTTATTATAATTTTAATTTATTCATCTGGGCAAAGCTTGTTTTACAGAGTCACATTTCCATTTTTGCTATTTAGCAAAATTTACCACTAAAGTTTATTTCATGGTGGTCTAACACATGTCAGGACATAAATGTTTATATTATAAGCAAAAGTATGCTTTATTGTATGTGGATATTTAACCAAAGTCACTACATCTTTTTACCAACTATGACCTCAATTAATTATTTAGGCTATATTGGTTGTTAATATAGTAAATAATCAGATGTTAATTATGAAGTAACCTTATTTTACCTCCTAGTTAAGTTTACTACATTCCCTAAATTTCTGATTTTAGTAACGTTGGATAGATATTGAATTTAGATGAATTTAGAAATTTGTTTCATTCAATTTGGGGTTAAAATGAATAAGTTATGCTCATTTAAAGTTCTCAGTTCAGTGAAATTCCAGAAAATATGAAATCCTGACAGGTGGGTCCCACGGGGCATTTTTAATTCATTCCCATTATTCTTATTTCCATGTGCTGTATCTATGACAGGTGGGACCCGCTTGCTTCTAATATTTGTTTTATTTTCATCCCAGGGTGCCACTGACATGGGGGCCATTCACTGCTGGCTGGGCCCACTTGTCAGAGAGAAAGAGTGATTAATTACTGGTATCCATCATCCACTAATCTCTAATCATCATTAGCTCTTAATTAAATGGCATTAACTCCTTAACCCTCTTACTGTTTGGCCAAAAATGGGTGATAATACCACTACAGTGCCCGCGGCCAAGGGGGTTCGAACGCGGGCGAGCGGGGTGGCAACGGTCGGCACTAGCCACCCGGTCCACCGGGTCTCTGGCGGTGTCGGCGGCGAAGGGTGGCTGGAGAGAGCCAGGTGACACCCAAAATGCGTCCCCGGGATCACGTTGGTGTCGGTGGTGCGGTCGGCGAGGGCCAAGGGGGCGCGATGGCGGCCGGCGGCGTGCGGTGGCGGCGGTTCGGAGATAGGTCTCGCCGCCAGTGATGTGCGGCCTTCGGGAGGTCCGGGGAAGACCGGATCTAGGTCGGCACGCTCCGGAGATGGTGTAGGTGAAGGGAATCGGATTTCTACGGCGGGAGTCGGTGGGGAGGGTGACGCCGGAGCTGGGGAAGAAAGATGGGGGCCGGCGGCATTCTAGGGGCTTTTAGCTAAATCGAGCGCGGTGAGAGGGAGAGCTTGATGTGAGGAGCTTGAGGGAAACCACATTGGCCTTTATAGGCGAGCGGGGAGGGCCGGCATCGGGAGGCCACCCATTCGGTCATGTCCGGCGGCGGCAATGGCAGGCGGCGGGGGCTGCAGCGGGAATCCCGGCTGGCGGGCGTGACTACACGGACAACCTTTTGCACCGCGCATGTGAGGGGACGCGCCAGGGCAGCAACGAAGCTGGGCGCATGGGCGCCACGGGGAGGAAGAGCAGGCGCGGAGCAGAGAAAAGGGAGCGGGGGGAGGAGGAGAAGTGGGCTTTGGCAGCTCGTGATGGCGATGGGGCAGGCATGCGACAATGATGGACGAGCAGGGGTAAAGAGCTGGCGGTGGGGTGCATGAGCGCCACGGGGAGGCGAGGCAGAGCGCGACGCAGAAGAAGGATCGGGGAGGGGGAAGAAAGAAAGGAGGAGGAGCGAAGGGGGCTGGCCCACTGGCAGTGAGAGGAATGGAGTGAGTGGGGGGAAGATATGGGAAAAGAGAAGAGGGCCCAGCCGACAGAAAAGAGGAGGGAGAGATAAAATGGGTTGGCCCACATGGAAGAGAGAGAGAGAAAGGAAATGGAAAAGGAAAAGGGAAGAAGAAGGCCATAACATTGTTTGGGAATTTTGATTTAAATTTTTGTTTCATATTTATGATCACTGATTTTTGCATGACATTAAGAATCTAAGCTTTAAATCTTCAACTATTTAAATGTGAATTTTTTTATTATTATTATTTTTAACTCAGGTTTCTCTCTTCTTATACTGGATCATCTTTTCATATTCGCATTTTAAATCTTGATTTTCTATTAATTAAATATGTTTACTTCTCCTAGATCCTTTTAACTTTTGGAACCTTCACCAAATTTCTCAGAAAAACATCATAAACTCCAAATTCAAATAAAACATATTGCAAAATAATTCAAAAGCTTCACATTTTCAAATTTCAAAATTTTGGGATGTTACAACCGTAGTCTCTTCCTCCTCATTATGATGTGCACTGGGATATCGGCCATAACTTACTTCATAGAACCTGACACATTGAAGTGTGTAATTTGCTTCATGCCCTTTGAAGGTCTGTGTGGCATATATTATTGCTAAAAGGTCCCTTTGGAAGGGTAACATGCTATTCCAAATATATCTTGTAGCAATAACATGAAATCCTCCTCATCTTGTAGTAATGTATATATTTAGATTTCATTCCAGCATGATTAAATATGATCAAAGCACATTTGTAGCAGTATATAAATGACCAAAATTGCATATATATATATATATATATATATATAGACACACACACACACTTAAACAGTAATTCTACCATGTCATTAAAAGCATAAACAAAAAACAGGAAGCATGATAACTGCTGAAATGAGCATAAAGGCCATTCTCAAGGACAGGGGAATCAACTAAAATTAGCATAAAGATCAAATTTCAGTTTAGTGCTCTCAGATGTAGGGTTACACAAGAATTAATCTTGGACGTCCCGCTAGTATGGTCTATACTCTTCACTAATTAGATGTACCAAATGAGATTCAAACCTTAAGCTCTTAAATAACAAATTACTCATCTGTCAAGCTTAAATTCATCTATTAAACTTTCGGCTAGTTGGAAGGCAAAGGTAGTGATCACAGGATAGTATGTCAACTTAATATACTCCCAACAATACAATCACAGATTCAACAAGTTTGATAGCAAACCAAATCAGCTAACAAGTGAAGCATATACGATGAAGTACTAAAGATCACAAAACAAATTAGCCAACTATTCCAAAAGTGACAGACCACAAGATTGACAAATGATAATAATAGTAACAATTTAGAGCTTAAGCTTGAATACCCAATTTCAGTATTAGACCAGCATCATAGTGGGATTTCGGATTCATACCTTAGGGAGGAGAGGCGGCGTTGGGAGGAGAGGTGGCATCGGGAGGGAGAGGTGACGTCGGGAGGGAGAGGCGGCTGGCGTCGGGAGGGAGAGGTGGCTGGCGTTGGGAGGGAGAGGTGGCATCAGGAGGAGAGGCGGCATCACGAGTGAGTAAAACCTACCAGGGCGATAGAAACGGAGTGCGTGAGTGAGGAGTGAGTGCAAAACCTAGTGTAGGACCGGACTGGCAACAGAGGGGGGGTGAATGGTGCCAAGAAATTTCTCTTCCAAATATTCACATATCCCTTTTTCTCCAATAGCTAGAAAGTTGTGAAGACTAGGATATGAGATCTACTTGAAAACAGAGGAACATAGATCACCGTACGACCACATCAAAACACAATGTGGTTGAGATACAACCACTCAATGGAAGCACAACATGGTCGATAACGACTACTAGTCGAAAAGCACAAGACAGCCAAACTGAACGCAATCAGTAAACAGAGAAAAGCAACAAAGTCAAAATTCAGACAACGTGGTCAAAAGGCAGACAACGTGGTTGAAGCCACTGTGGTCGAAACTAGCTTGGTCAAAACCAACGTGGTCGTAACCAGCGTGGTCGAAACCAAGGTGGTCGTAACCAGTGTAGTCGTAACCAACATGGTCGTAACCAATGTGGTCGTAACCACCGTGGTCGTAACCACTGTGGCCGTAACCAACATGGTCGTAACCAACGTGGTTGAAACCACCGTGGTCGTAACCACCGTGGTCATAACCAGTGTGGTCCAAACCAGCGTGGTCCAAACCAACGTGTTCTTAACCAACGTGGCGTAACCATGTGCGGTCAAAAATGACTAGAGGTTGTAGAGAATTCGAGCGACTACACGAATTAGAACCATTGAGCGGTAGAAAGCAAGTGTGGTCGTAAATGACTAGAAGTACCAGAGGCACCTAACCGAGACCACTAGATGTGGTCGAAAACCATCGAGCATTCGTAACCGACTGTGGTCTAAACAAATCGTAAGGTAGTGGGGGGCACACGACCACGAGATCTATGACCATCGAGCAGTTGGAAACAAGTGTGAACAAAAGAGTGAATGCAGTCAAAAAGTAAAGCACTACGGTCAAAAACTTGACCGTGGCCGAAACACTGGCAGCTGTTGTAAATTTCACGGAAGAACAGAGGAAAGCAGAGAGCGCACGACCGGTAGAACCAAAATCCACAGAACTTTTGAATCAAAGAGCAACTGGCCATAAAACTTTGTACACGGCAAGATTAAGGTCTCAAGAGGTTGCTCTAAACTTTAATTGAAAACTTATTAACCAGGATGAAAGCTTCACAAGATTTCACCGAGAACGCCCAAACTGAATCCGAGAGAATAAGAAGACAATCAGAACCGCTCGTGGGTCAAGGGTAGCCAAGATGGCTTGGAGTACAATCCCACATGTCACTGCGATTCAGAAAAAATCAAGATCTAGGCAAGAACACCTTTAGATCAAGAAGAGTAGGAACAGAATGAAGAACCCAAGAAAAGTAAGAACAAAGAAGAAACCAAATCAAGCTGAGCAAACTCAAACAAAAGAAATACACAAAACACATAGTCGAAGACTGATGTATTGCTCAAATGAATGGTTTCAGAACCGCTCCCCTCGGGAGGACTAGGCTCTAACCCTAGAGCCAACACTCACTCTCAAACAGCCACTCCTCTCGGGAGGACAAAGCTCTAACCCTGGAGCCACACCCACTCTTTAATCGAACTCCCATGGGAGGGAGAGGTGCCAGCCGCCAAGGCTTGGCCAACCTGCTCAACCCTAACTCTTGCCTCCCCTCCCCTTTTTATAGTCTCACAAGTGAACCCTAGACCTAATGGATCCAACCATTAGTCCACACCGGGGATTATTCCCAAACACACCCTTTCCTCATGGTCTCTAGCCTATAACCTCATACCACGGAGCGACAAGCACACTAGCTATCAAAGCACAAGATACTAGTGGCCAAGAAGAAAGTTGAAACTAGATTGTAGATAATCTTAGAGAACCACAGCCAAAGGTATACTAGTTACTATTCAGAGATAAATTCTCTTTTTTGTTTCTCCTTACAATTTTCTACTAGCAGCCAAACACCACTATCACAATCTGCTCGCTACGTCAATTATTGTCCTCCACTGAGTTAGGTTATTCACAATATTAGATTTTCCTTGATCTCTGACAAATCTTTTCGTTGTTTCGTTAATGGATGGTGACCTTTACTAACCAGGTAAGCACCATATTGTTAGGTGATCCATGAAAGGGTCATAACTTCTACTCAGTCTTCCAAACGTATAAGCACATTATACCACGTCATATTAGTTAGTAGTGCACATATAGATTAAAAGGTAACTTGAAGAGTTGATACAAGATAATCGCAATGTTTAAATAGCACTTTCTAGCAGGCTAGCAGGCAGACCATTTCAATCTAGATGACTCCCCTTCTACTTGACTTGTTCTGTTGCGCACGAGTTCACACCACCGCACGCAGCGGCTATATAAGCGCATCCATCACCTCCATGGGCAAAGCATCAACCAAGCTAAACACAAGCAGCTTCAGGAGATAGCAATACAGAACAGAGCCGACAGTCTAATTAAAACAACATGGCCTCCTCCTCTTCCTTCCTCCTCGCTGCTCTTCTTGCGTTGGTCTCATGGCAGGCCATCGCCTCCGATCCTAGCCCTCTCCAAGACTTCTGCGTCGCCGACATCCACTCGCCAGGTACATACGTACTTAATTTCGATGATGTTCTTCTATCAGATCGCCGATCGCATCTGAAATTATGTTTTCTGACGCATGCAATATATATGGTGAAATAACTTTATTAAGAGCAAATGTTGCTTCGTGGATGCATGCAGTGCGTGTCAATGGATTTGTTTGCAAGGACCCAATGGCAGTGAACGCAGACGACTTCTTCAAGGCTGCCAACCTCGACAAGCCTAGGGACACGATGACCAGCAAGGTTGGATCCAACGTTACCTTGATCAACGTCATGCAGATCCCTGGCCTCAACACCCTCGGCATCTCACTGGCGCGCATCGACTACGCACCCTTAGGTGAGAACCCACCGCACACCCACCCACGTGCCACCGAGATTCTCACCGTGCTTGAAGGTACACTCTACGTCGGCTTTGTCACGTCCAACCAACCTCCTCCACTTCCAAACAAGCTCTTCTCTAAGGTGCTCAACAAGGGTGATGTGTTCGTGTTCCCTGAGGGGCTCATCCACTTCCAATTCAACCCTAACCCCCACATGCCAGCGGTTGCAATCGCTGCACTTAGCAGCCAAAACCCTGGGGCCATCACCATTGCCAACGCCGTGTTCGGGTCAAAGCCACCGATCTCAGACGATGTTCTGGCCAAGGCGTTCCAGGTGGAAAAGAAGACAATAGACTGGCTCCAGGCTCAATTCTGGGAAAACAACCACTACTAAATTAATCCCTATTGAATGTATGGGGAGATTTATACTTGCATTGTGAAGAAAGATGGTTTCCATTCCTATTTATAAGCTATAAATTAAATGTCATGTACTTTCGTTCTGGTTATGCATGCATGCATGCATGCGAGATGATGTTGTATGCTATTGCGGTATGTTTTGTTTTCCCTTAATAAAGGAACATTGGGATGCCCTTTTGCCTTGTTCGAAAGAAGTATATATTGGAATCTCATGGAGTGAGCCGAATGACAGTGACAATGCAACCGCCATAAAAGGAAAAAAAATAGTTGTTGAATCCGGCCACAATTAATTCTTTTAACACAACTTCAAAATAGTACAAGGTATTGACAGCCCTCTCCAGTGGCAGATTCAGGATTGAAGCACGGCCGGGCTAAATTTGAACCAAGTAACAATCTAGCATACCACAAGTCTAGAACTATATTATGACATAACAAAAAATACTTCACAAATGCATCATGGATATGAAAATTTTCTTACTGCTCAATACTTGAAGAGTTCAAGTTTTCAACACAAATCAGAATAAAAAAAAGTATATGGAACCATACAAAATGTAGCGTAATAAAGATATATATATCAAGTACCTCGAATCCTAAATGGAGATTTGCTCACTATCCTATGCGGCTAGCCCACCATTTTCTCATCAATAGCCAGAACCTATAAAGACAGCATGAAAAATAAAATAAAATATGCATATAGATAAATTCAAAGAGAATGAATATTACATATGAAATAAACTAACTTACCATTGACAGGCTGAATATTTTGCCTGGTGTTACTAGCCCCAGTTCCTAATGTTTCTGGAGATTGGTTCGAATTGGATTGTCTGTTTGACTTTGTATCTTATGTTGGAAAATACTATGACCTTCGCTACAGCTTCGCCAAGGTACGACCAGATGCTCTCATGGAACGAGTCGACAGCCTTGCACATCCCATGGATGGCATTAATCATGGTCACAACTCCAGAGGGCAGATCTTGAAGGGGGTCCGCCAGCTTGCCTACATGCCCGCAGCTTCTCATATGGAGCATGTCGAGCTTCTGGGTAGCCTCGAGCAGTTCTTGTGTGCTGGCGGCTTTGCAGTGGATGGCCATCTGCAACACGTGCAACAGCACCACCACCTGATGAAGGGGCACACTATGAGGCAACAAACCAACAAAAAAATGCATAGCAAAAATGAGGGCCAAATGGTCCATGAAGGGAACATCTTAGTCTTGTAGGCCTTGAGGTCTCTGAGAAGCAGGTCCAACCCACACGACCGTAGCACCCACCTGTCCAACGAGGTGTCCACGCAATCCATGGCAGCATGCATGGCGCAAAGGGCATCCGATCATGGCATGAAGTTAGCTAGGGTTAGTCGACATGCATTGGGAATCGAGACCCGGCCCCTACCGTGGGAGGACAGAAGGCTTGTTCGGCCTTTGCCAGCAAGCCCCTCTCCTGTGGTGCGCCATGGCTACTGGCTAGCTTAGCTATCGCCAAAGAGGGTAGAGAAGTTGTAAAGGGCGATAGCATTAGTGAACATAGCAGAGATAGGTACACAAATTCCCTAGAGCTGAAAGAAGGACTCAAACCTGCAACGGTGACACCTGGCACATGGACGGTGGTCTGGTCACCCTCGACGAGTGCAGGGCTCGATGACGCAAAGTCTGCAACTTTGCTATGCTAGATTTGGGGGCCAATTTGAGCTCAAACTCTCCTCCATCACATAAAGGGCTACAAGGTAGCCCTCCATCGGAGTGGCTGGAAGGGAGCTGAATTGAGCCTGCTTCACAGCCCAGATGAGCAACGCCACAAGGTTGGGCTTTCCGTTGACACAGCCAACCCTGACCCAACGCTGGCCTCCTCTACCCTCTACCTTGCCTCCTCCCCCTCCGGGACAGCCCCCACCTTGTCATTGCTACTGTCCTCACTCCCCATCCCCTTCTATGCCTGGCTTATTTCTGACCTCATCATTGTTGAGTCCCTTCGTGTTTGCCTCAACTCTACGCAGAGCAGGGGGTGCTAAGGACAATCGGACCATGGAAAGAGGGGTGGGAGAGACCTCACAACCCTCTGTGTCCTCTTTGTCACTGGCCTAAGAACCTCAACCCCATGTGGAGCTCGCCGAATGGACAGCCGATCAGGGATGAGAAGCCCAAGGGCCTCGCACAACCGATTTATGCAGGGGCCAATGTTCATAGTATTGGCAAGAAGGTTGTGTTCCTTGGGAGTGTACGGTCCTAGGAACATGGATGCACCCTCTTGGCCTACTCTAGCGAGGCAACTAAAGTGGTAAACCCAAGGGACAGGTCAGTAAGGTTGATAGGGTGGAAAGTTATGGGGCTTGGTTTGCAGCTTACTTGGGGTGGTCGATCTCCCTAGCTGGTAGACGGGACCCTTGAGCTCATCATCACGAGGGGGTGGTGTTCACAATCCAACTCCAAGCCAGTGGTGCCATGCGAAGCATGTAGAACTCCACGAGGTCTTGCATGTTCATCCACAGTGCCAGCCCGTGAAGCCTCTTCATAAGGAGCTCATTGTCTCAGTCCAGCTTGACGCGAGGTGAGGGGATAAACTCCATACTTCACCCTGTCTAGTGAAGCCTACTCCCTAGCTTGACCCAATGGTAGAACCACCACCTCACCTAGTTCGACTCCCACTTCAACCATGTGGAGTTGGAAGGGAAGTTCTTCGAGCAACCCGACTGAACCTAGAAGCTAACACCGACCAAGTGGAGAACTATCTATCGCCCACCCTCTTTGATTGGTACCAAGCATCATGTAGAGATGTGAACAGTGTGGCACTCGGCATGGTGGTCTCTGAGCGTGTGGCCCAGGAAAACACGGCTAGCCGAGCGATGGCATTGGTCGTCAGTTGCACTAGCTCCAAGTCATACAGCCGAAGGACATCGACCATGAAGCAAGTGCAAGGCATACAGAGGCCGGCGTCAAAGTAGACTATGAATATGATAGTCTCATTATTCTCAGTCGGGGACCTTGTCCTCCACCAGAGGGTGAGTGGCCTACCGGCCAGCAACCTTGCCGCCTCGCACCAATGGCCCAAGAACTCGTCAGTCACCAAGGACGTCCCGAGCATGTACATGAACTTGAAAATGAGCTTGGCTCCCCCAGCGCTTCCCTGTAGGGATCTCAGACCAAGTGACCTCAGGGGACCTGGCATCATGCATGCCAATAGCATGGCACGACGAGGTGTCACCACATCGAACCTCCCATGCTTCATAGACCCACCATCGCTGAAGCTGCCATATGGTGCGAAGTGGCCAGAGTGGGCACCATGGCTGGCCCATGACACGTACGGTCCTCCACGAGTCATGATGTCTCTAAGGAGCACGCTTAGGCAGTGGGGGAAAAAGGGAATGGGGCCGCAGGATTGTCGAATGAGATGTGCATCGATGATGAACAAGAACGAGCTCACGACCACCAATCTTAAAATCTTTAAAAACATGGTTCGCCCCAAATTGCTAAAGGGAATGGGGCGGCAGGATCACTAGGTGGCAAAACGGAAGATGACAAAAGGCTAAAGTGATAAAAAAATGGTAGGACATTGGTGCGCTTTTATAGCAATATGATAGGAACACCCTTTAAGGGGTGCGTGCCCCCATAACTAGCACAACTGCCCATGTCCTCACTGTTAGATTGTGAACACGTGGTGGGATCAACGGTGCATACCCAAGACCACCACCAATCAACCTAGGTAATGAGGTCGGTGTGGTATCCCAAGTACCGATAGGTTTTCACGCTTACACATGGCATGGAGCATAGCTCCAAAATACAGCTAGCAGATGTATTGAGGATTTTGGGGCAGAAGTCTACCCTTCACCTCAAGGACTTCCAAGATGAATACTCCCCGCCGACTCGAGTACTTCCAGGACAAAGATTGCCCATTGGCTCAAGGATCTCTAGGTTGAAGATTTTAGGGTCAAAGCTTGCCCTTCGCCTCAACACCTTCCAGGATGAGGCCTGGCCGTCGGATCAATGACTACATGGGTGAGCCCCCCATCCCCCCCCCGGCACCCTGCTAGAGATGAAGCCTGGCCACCAACCTGGAGAACCCTAGGAGAGCATTCGTTTGTGTTAAGGGATCGCAACCATAGGCCAATGGGACAGAGGGGGCCAAAGCACAAAGTGTATGATTTTGGCCTATCAATTGCAAAGCCATACCCATGAGAGGCTATTGTTGGGGGGAGTGGCCCCCAACATGGTCCAGTCGGCCCATCGTACATAAGCCCAAGTACATATATGACCAAAAGGTAGTTCTCTTTTTTGTTTCTCCTAATTTTTCCTGAGCTTAAACTTGAAATTTTGAAGGGTAATGCAATACTTAATTATCTATCTCGTCAAATATTTTGGGTATTTGTTATATCAATTTGATGCTTAAACCAAATTTCTTTGCATGCTTGCACCTAAAATCATATGTGTGCGTATATATGGCTGCTTGATGTAATAGTTGGATCAAGTGAGGTGAGATGCCCTGTGCAATTATCGAGGGGTAATAACACTTAGGTAATGAATTATTATTTGTTAAGCCAGTATAACACCACTTCAATTAATAATAAGCCTATCAGAGTATTGAAGCGGTACAATAGCTAGAGACATTACTTTTTTATTATTGTACTTTTGCCACGTAGGGCTATGGTATTTAAATACACAACTTCCTAATTTACAACCATCCTATAGAACTTTTACAGGAGTTCTTTTGTAGGCTCTAATTATACAAATACCCAATACAACTATTTAAATATCCTAACTCCTGGAGACTAAGCACTAAAGGCAGCCTCCTCGTCCCCACCTCCGAGTACAGCATCCAACTCACCAAGATCCTTGATATGCTCATCCTTGTCCCATGTGGCATCCTCTAGGTCTGAATACCCCACGTCCAATCTGAGATAATTCCTGGCTAAACAGGGATCTAACAAAGGAATGTAGTAGCAAAGGTAAGTACAAATATACTCCGTAAGCATTAATAGCAAAGAAATCCAATGTATGGCTCATCTCTTTCTCATTATCATTGTTTCTATTTCATCTCTTTGTTCAGAAAATAGATTATCGAATTAAGTGGAATTTTCAATTTTAAATTTTTGAAGATACTACTAGTCACTCAGTGAGAAAAAAGACCCCCAGTGGTCTCTATAGCCTCCAATCTAGGAGACATGTATGAATTCATGATTTTAAATTTTAGCACTGTGTAAGCTTGTGCCACTTTATCCATAGCAACTCTAAGCCCTCTTGAAATTGGGTATCCTGCATTTCCGTTTATGTTGTACCAAGTTCATAGTATAGAACATTTTCCCATGTTATGTTATTAATTATCTACCCAACTATTTTTCGTCGGTGACCCAAGGCGGTTTCTCACCCTCACCCGACACCCACCATCCTCGAATAGATGTTGGTTGGGCCGGTTATCCCTTCACCCAACACTCCACCTACACTAGTATATGCACCTTGGATTCCCCACTTCTGGACTCTCTACCGGTCCTACGTTCGTCCACTAAATTACACTATTTACCCATTGTAGAGAGAGAAATAGTAACGTAACAGGGAAGCATTATTTAGAATGACACGATAATTAGTTAAGTCCTACCGCTAAAAAAGTCATGCTTTACTTGAAGGCCATATTCACCTTGACAGCCTTAATAATAATAAACTAATGTATAATTAATCATCAATAGATTAAACAATTAAATGTTTTCCACTACTAAGTTTTTTTTGGCATTTTGCCAATAGATTATTAAATAATACTAGGGTTAAGGATGACTCCTGAAAAACCACTAGATGGTTGGGGTCCATAACCTTAACCTAGGGTGGAGACTTTGGTATGAATTGGTGACAGTGCCATAACGCACTAGGTTTGTGAATGGTTGCCTCACTTGTGAAAAGTAAAGACTAGAACCTTATGCTAAATCAAGGACACAAAAATTACTCAATTACAAGTTTTGACTTGTCAGACCTAATTTAGTAGTTGCTCGATTCGATTAAATATGTACATGAGGGTTAGTTTTTCCATTGCGATGGAACGGCCAGCATACAATGGAGTGGTATGGAAGTGAGATTGGAAAGTCACTTTCCATATTTCACAATGGTAGATCCACTCAATGTCAGTTCACAGTTTCCACTTTGGCCAGTAGATTACCGACAATGTGCGGCCATCAGCCTACTGGGTAGAAACTAGAAAGAGCAGATCGGTGAAAGACCTTGTTATCTCAGCTCAATCACACGCTAATCTAGTTACGTGTCTATTGCATGACATTGAGAGTTTGAAATATCTTGTGGGTAAAGCTGGACAACTCTGTAGAGTAAATCTTGTAGTATTCGGATGCTGTGTGTTTCCAGTAAATGAAGCTATTTTCATTGGTGAATCCAATATCAAGGCATAAGTAGTTTTGGTATAATTTCCAATTTGGTAATTAAGTTGACTAAACCTCCTTTCCCTTAAGAAGTTAACTTTTGCTTAAGAAAGTTATTTACAAATAAACATGCATCCACTAATGAAGTACTAAAGACTATAACTCTATCTCTTGAAATACTAGTAAGTAGTTAATTGATATTCTCCTTGTGATTTGTTGAGTACAGTTATTCTCATACTTACTAAAATATCAACAGAAGAATCTTAGGATGATAAAGGATTCCTTTGGAGTAGACGATTTCTGATTTTAGATCTCGTCCGCGCACAGGCATGCCTATGGTTTTCCTTTTGTGGTGTAATAAACTTTTGGTTTGGACACTTCGCTGTGTAAAACTTGATTGGTATATCATAATCTTACAATAAGTTTAGTTTTTATAGAATAAGTTTATGTTAATTTGATAAACACTTAACTACAGTACTTTATAATTGAATATTCTGGCCAGGGACAGGGAACTCTTAACAACCTTGTAGATAGAGGCGTTACAATGAAAATGTTTTTTTTTTACTGTAAAAAGGTTTGTCGATGATTGTACATGCATGATGCGCGCCGTTATGTAGTATTTCTGGACTCGGATTTATTTATTTATTTGCATGTGAATGCCACAAGTACGATTAAATGGTTGTTTAAGATAGTCCATTCCCAGGAAGTCAGCCTACTACATGGGGTGGGTGGTGGTCCCGCGCTCGTAGCCTGTAGGCTGTAGCAAAGGGAGAGGAAAGTTACTGCCAATAATCAGTGGAACTGACAAGGGAAGCTTGGAAATAATCTTGACATAGCAAGTGACAGGACGTTAATCCTGATAAAATTGATATCAGAACAAAATTATTTAGTTTATTTTCTTTGTTAGGTTTTTTCTATTTAAATATTACATAGATAATAGATTCAGACTAGACAGTTACAGCTAAGCACCAAAATTCTTGTACTTACATTTTTATTCTCTTTTACCGTAAATTCACATATGCGCAAAAGTTCTTATGCGTACATTCTTAACTCTTCCACCGTGAGTTCCTGAGGCTATGCCAACAGGGTATAATGACGTTAACTTTGATACAAGGGAATAGCGATCCAAACCAAATTTCCACAGGCTTGAAATCATTTAATCCATAATCATGAACAAATGCATAAATATAAGAGAAGTGGGTAGACAAATTATTGTTGACAAGATTTTTGTTTTTTAAATACCCTTCGAATTTTTTCATTTGTATTTCTACTTATATCAAAAAGAGAAAGCATTTCTCGATTTATCAAATGCTGATACATAATGCAATATGGTCTGAACAGGGTTTTCCATTTTTCAATACAAACCCTAGAAAGAAAGGCAGTCTAATCCACAGATCTTTTCTAACAGGGAATAACGACGTGAACTTTGATCTAAAGGAATAGCGATCCATATCACGCATCTCAGTTGGTCTAGTTCTCCTTGAAACTACTTGTACCACATCCGCGGAAAACTCTGAATTGATCTCATGCGAAACACACTCCAAAAAAGAAAACAGCGAGCTCTGATCGTAAGGTATGTTCACAAATTAACTGAATCTGTTTACAGAGAAAAGGGCAAGATCACAAAACTTTTCATTTGCCAGCAAGCCGGACACAGGTATTCAGCAAGCATTGCAAATTGCATATTTGCATGCGATGATTCAGAATTCAATCGCCTGACAAGATTTGAGTAAAACAGCCGGTAAGACACGGTTCAAAATAATATAACAGCAAGCAACGTTAACTTGAAAGGCAGTAAGTCAAACAAACAGCAACACAATCATGTTTTCGCTACAGGTAGTTCAGATATAGAATCACGCTGCACCAGATCAGGTTCACGAAACATATTGCATTATGGAAACCATAAGGCGGTCAAAATCTGTAGTAGAACAAATATGGTACTATAACAATCATCCAGACATGCATCGGAAGCTCTATAGCTTAACAGCATCTCACCCATTGGCTCTGATCAGTCGCAAGAACCAAATGATGCGATGGAGTCATTGCATCTCACTGCAAAAGAAAACGACCGTCTGTTATATTAGATTCTCATAGTCGGATACAAAAAAGTAAGGATTTGCCAGCACTGTGCATTCCGGCAGTGATACAAACCAAAAGTAGTGCCAAGAAACAGTAGAACAGCATCTGTTAGCCAAGGTTAGCAATGTTAACCTTCAATTCATCTACGTTTAGTTAATTAACGGGACACTAGCGTTTTTGCACCAATGTTTCTTTGGCGTAACTCTCAAGTCACTTTGATTGATTGAAATGGTCCTATTAATTAAAAATAGTGCTTGAAATCTCAACATGGAAGGGCTTCGATTTAATTTCTCCTACCAAAATAATTTTTATCTATCATTTTCTTTTACCAAATACAGTATTATTTGCATGACAGCTAATAAAACCTAAACCTGTCAACAACAAGGTTATAATTTCTGTCCACCCAAAATCTTGTCCAATCCGAGGGGTTACATGACAAAAACTGCACAAATAATGGTGCAACAGAGTTGCATTGCACCTATAAAATTAATGTCCCTAAAAGTCTGGAGGGCATCAACAATTAACAAAAATATCTACCTGTTGCCGCTGCGGCTGCTGTGCTAGTTGTTGCTGTTGGTAATTTGGATAGCCAGCATAAGCTCCATACCCAAACATATTTGGGTCCTGAGGTTGAGCAGTATACCCATAAGCATCGTAACCTTGCCCATAGCCATAGTAGCCAGCATTAGCACTACCCCACTGGTTCAAGTCCTGTTGAGGCTGGAAATGTATACACATCAGCTTCAGTTGACTGGAGGGAAAAGAAAGCAAGTTCATATGTGACATCACCTGAACTTGTTTGTTTGAAGAGCTCCGACCCCATGAAAGCCTCACATTCTGCCCTCCAATCGGGGTACCTTGCAGCATTAGCAACGCCTCATCTGCAGAAGATCTGAATGCACAGGAACAGAAATGATTAGAATTTAGATGAATAATTGAATATACAGATAGATACCCGCAAACTAGGGAAGACAGGATATAAAAGTAATCAACCTGCTAGCATATTGAACAAAACCACATCTTTTGCCAACAGGGATCTTAACATGGACCACTTCTCCATAAGGAGTGAAAACTTGCTTCAGTGCATCTTCAGTGACATTGGGATCAAGGCCACCAACAAATATCTGTGGTTAACAACAAAGTTAGGTCATCAATCAACTAGAAATCAGTAATTGCTTTCACACAAGAAAATAGAACAAAGAACGCACGGTGGTATTGTTAGGATCATTGTCAGACTGAACTCCTTGAGCACTTGGTACTGTAAATAGAACACAGATGAAGAAGATATACTGTAAGCCGTTGAATATTGAAAAACACACACACACACATAATCTATGGATGCTTATCATGCAGGTTGCAGACTTCCCTTGGATAGTTGGATGCAAAAGGCTGTTTGGTCAAGAAATGCAGTAATCCATATAAAGATATGCCATGCCATATGCGTTCGCAAAACAGCATGCTTCAGACAATCCGATTCACTATAACTAGCGCACAAGGTATAAACAACCTCCGCAACAAGCATATAGAATCACAACAAGCTGATAAACAAAAGTGTGAAGCAGCAAAAACCAGTCCAAAAAAAGGAAATCAGGCATATCATATATCAGTTATAGCATGCCAAATCTGAGACACTAGGCATGATATCAGGCAATACATGTGTATCATTAGTCTTCAATAATTAAAGGCTAATTCTATAATTAGTGTGTTTATTTTTTTCACTCATTAGTCCATTCCACGTACCGGAACCATAAGAAAGTTAGGAGCAGTGTTTTAGACTCTTGTCTCAGATAGTAAGTTGAACAGCTTAGGGTTTTTAGCATTGTAAGTTTTATTTCAAGGCTCTCTCTTTGATCGTGAGAAGGTTTCATTCCTAACCTGCCCTAACTTTTTTATGACAAAAGACTTTGTTGTTGTTGTTAATCCATTCCTAAATGTCTTGTCCTTATAAGAACTAAAAACTCAAGTTAGTTAAAATAGCTGAATAATAACACTTGTACGAGTGACTTACCACCAACCTTTTATATTTCTAATAAACGAAATTAAACATTTTTTATTTCAAGAGTTTCCTTGTCAAAATTAGTAGGCCAACTAGACGACTAAGAAAGTCAGAAACCAACATTTTTATGTTAAAACACCTATTTGTTAGGAGATGCAAATGAATGTGCTGACTGCTGAGGTCTATCAAGAGCCGAAAGAACAGCATGTAAATGTTCCATTGATTGCACATTTGCACTTGAACAGGATCCAGTTGTTTGGCATTTTCTGGAATCACATGAATTAAGTTTAACCTCTACACGTCTAAAACCTAACATCTCCCAAGAATATAAGTGCCCCTTACGATACGACCCAATTATACACCAACGATGAAGTTATGCTATAAAGCTAGCAAAGCCATAGAAAGGGCTCAAAATATCTCAATAAGTTCAAATCAAGCAAAACAAAAGTGCACACTGAAGTGTTTGCAGGCATAATGCTTCAATAGAAAGACGAAAGAAAAAGACTTTAACATCATTAGATACCATCAAGGCTACTGAAATACATCATCCATCTGCGATGCCAAATCTCAGTTTAACAAAGCCAATTAACAAAGCTACAAAGGCAAATAAAATCATAAGGTACAGCCAATGAGTTAACAACAGAATAAGGCTACTGAAATACAACATCCATCTGCGATGCCAAATCTCAGTTCAACAAAGCCAATTAACAAAGCTACAAAGGCAACTAAAATCATAAGGTACAGCCAATGAGTTAACAACAGAATAAACAAGGCAAGGAAGAGAAATCATCACAAAAGTGGCCACTTTTACTCCTTTTTTTCCTTGTGCACATGTGCTTCTTGCATAAACTGCTTTCTTAGAGAAGCTAACAGAAAGGGGCTTCAACCTCCTAGGACAAAAGGTTCTTACGCTTGCCTAAGAATTCAGATGTCCCAGAAACTATACGTATTCTGGAAAGGTCAGGCATTGCATAAACTGTGGATGGAGAGCATGAGAGATGGTACTATTCTAAAACAAGTCTAGTGGCACAAGCCACTGATGGCTTAATAGCTTACAGCCTTACAGCACTGTAAAGGAATCAGCAGTTTAGCATGTTTTTCATTGTTAATTAGAGTCATAAAGTCAATCTTAAATTAAAAGAACTGATAAATGAATATCAAATGAAAGTGAACAAAAGGCATCAATACAAAAGGGTTGACCCTGGCTGAAAGACACTAATATTTCGAACATAGCATCCTTCCAAGAAAAGGTTATTAAAAGAAGGAAAAGGCAAAGAGTACACAACTACATGAAAAAAAGGTTTGGCTTCCCATTACTGCGTCATAAGGCTTATAAACACTATTTATGTGCATCCCACATGAAACCTATGAGCAGTGAAGGTTCTGAACTTCAAGTAACAGCATTGATGAAAGATACAGGAAGAAAAAAAAGGACTACGTGGCAGAAAGGAAAAGCTGAGAAATTATGTACTGGATACCAAAGGAACCGACTTCAAATTTAGGACATAAACAATTAACACTGACCTAACAGAGGCCACGCATTATACAAGACATGCATTGCAGCTCAAGTCAGTTCCAAGGCTCCTATATGCAAAGAGCCTGTTGGTGTCCTGCTTTCAGACAATGGGAGTTTTATGAGTATTTCAGAATCCTAATGTATTAAATGATCCAAATTCACGAAGGAAATACTGTGGAACTACTAAGTTCTTGCTCAAGGAGTGAAACCCAGCATCAATACATTTCAAACAAGTAAAGAAAACAAAACAGAAAACTAATACAATCAGTAACAAGTAGCATGTAACCGCAACACAGCAACTAAGTAACAAAATAAACACATGGATTCAGCTACAAACCAAATGCAAATGTAATTAACTTGAAAATGCAGCTAAAACAGGATAAACTCAACTGAGATTCAGTCAGTCAGTGCTTACCTTTCTCTTGAACACCAGCTGCTTTCTTATTTGCAGCTGGACCAATACGCATGGGTCTTGAAGAACAGAGCATCCCATTCATTTCAGTCATTGCCCGAGCTTGCTCAGTAGGATCACCAAATTTCACAAAGCCATAACCTTTTGAGCGCATTGTCAGTTTATCAGTTACAACTTTTGCACCCTTCACAGATGGGTAGTGTACCATAAATGTCTCTTGTAATATGTAATCTGTAACATCTGCAGCCAAATCACCGACAAAAATTGTATAATCAGGGGTGTCATCACGTTTTTCACCAGCAGTGGCCCAATTCAATCGGTATGTCATCTCAACATTTGGCATCATTGTCCCATTGTACGTTTGAAGAACTCTTTCAGCACCAGCACAACTTGTGAATTCAATAAAGCCATAACCCTGAAGCTGTCCAGTCTGCTTATCACGAATGAGCTTGACAGATTGTACCTACAAATTGATGGGACACAAAACAAAAGGCCAACAAACTATAACTACATAAATGCCACAATTTAGGAGTGCAAATTGTGCAACAGCATATGATGACAACATAAATATCCTAAAACCAAATCAATCAAGAAGTACAAATGGAAATTATGTTTCATGGTCTCGCATCCCTAATGGTCACAGTGGTTTGTACAATTATGTTTCAGCAAACCATGAAAGCAGATATGCATGAGAAACTACCTCATTACAAGCACTAACACAAAGAAAGACGACAAAACCAAAACAACACAAAAAAAAATTTATCTACAGCCATGGACATATTTTCCCTTAAAATATCTTAAAACACTGCTAATATTAGAATCAGTGAACCATCAAACCACTAAAGAAAGCAATCACTACCACCCCGCTGAGCCAATCAACAGCTGCATCAAACACATGCTAGGACCACCCAATCCACATAATACATAAGGGGAAAAATCACACAGACCCAACAAGTGATTTCACTACTACAGCACACCATATACAACAAATCTCACTTGCTGCTGTATTCACCACAGTGGTCACACCCATCGACGCGTCGGAAGCAACATCTCACGTAAAAATTGAAAACAGAGGTCAACTAATCCAGACAATTTGGCAGGAAATCCCCCTCTGCATGTCATACCAACCTAATGCACGCATATGTTCACAATTCATCACGTATAGCATCAAACCCTACCGATCCATACAGCGAGAGGCACAAGCGAATCACGTCTACAACAAGCGCCATCCACGAGCAAGCACGAACAGACTCCACAGCCACAGATCAAAAAAAAAATTGTAGCACAGATTCTGAGAAGGGGGCACCGGAATCGAGAGGCGCATACCTCTCCGGTGCTCGCGAAGCACCCGAAGACGTAGTTCTCGTCCATCCAGTACTGCAGGTCCCCGATCCAGAGCGTTCTGAGCTCGTTGGGCCCCGCGGGGGGCGCGGCGGCCACAGGCACCGGCGGGCCCCCGTAGTACGCGGCCTGGGGCCCCAGCGGATCCCCATAGTACGCGGCCTGGGGCACTGGCGGGGCCTGTCCGTACGCGGCCTGAGGCGCCTGTCCCCACATCTGCGGCGGGGGAGGCGCCGGCTGCTGCGGCGACGGCGCGTACTGCTGCGGCGGCGGCGGGATGACGCCCCACTGCGGCGGCGCGCCGGCCGACGCCTGCGGCGGAGGGGCGACGCCGGGCTGCGGCTGCGGCATCATGGCGGCGGCGCGGGTGGGATGGCTGGCGAACCCTAGGGTCGGGAGGAGGTGATGGGTTTGGGTTGGGATGTGTGTAAACAACGGGGTACGGGTGTGGGGCAAAGCGAGATATTTTTGCGTCGTCTTACCAACCGCACCGCTATTGGTTGGTGCTTGGTGTCGGGAAAGTTCGGGGCCGGGTCTGCGAGTTGCGAGACGTGGCGTTACGGAACTGGCCCTGGTTGGAGTCTACTAGTCACGCACCGTAAGTTACAAAAAATAAATAAATAAATAAAATCTCATGCTCTATTTTCTATGCAATACGTACTAACTGTATCTTAAACATAATATTCGTTTAGGTGTACAATCATAGAATGCTTAAATTATTTTGTAGAGACATACATTATTCCTTATTGCTAGAAGTTCATTTATCAAATAAGATTTTAACGCATTGAAAAAATATCGCAAAGAGCTTATTTTACTTTTAACAATATGTCATTGTGTCACTGTCAAAGATAACAATAGCTAACGAATGGAACCAATAAGAACAATCATGCTGTAAAGCATGGAGGAGAGGCATGGAACTAAGATTCTTTCATTCAACTCTGAAGAACACGAACAAACAAAAGAAGTAAAATCTTAGCGACTTCTTATGTCACGGCCATGTCGTAAGTGAACGAATTGATTTCAAGAAATACAATGAGGTCCTCGAAATAGATAATCCGCATAGGGTAATTCTGAATGGCATAATCCATCTAGTTTCCATCGCCTGAACTTGTTTTGTGAAGCTAGTAGCCAACTCAGAGCAAATGCAACAGTACATATTTGATATACTACATTGCTATCTTATCAAATCTATCGAAGGATCTTATTAACCTTGAGTGAATGTGCTTAAAATGTTGCGCAGAAGAGCAGATGGAGATATTTTTCTAGAACGATAGCATGAAGATGTTATTATAGTTGAACGATAGCATGAAGATGTTATTACAGTTGATCTTTGGCACTGCAGCTTTACACACCCACAACACCTACCCCGCTCCTTCTCGACGAGCAACATGATCTCAAGAGCCACCATGTACATCGCCTCCATTGTGCATAGTGTCTCCCAGTTCCGGAACTCCTGTAGGAACACATTGCAATCAAAAACACATCAAATCCTCCTAAACTCCAAGCAAATTGAACCAAATTGTTGGTAAAGAGTATATACACAAAAGATTTGATTCCACACTACTTCACACATCTGTTAATTGACTAAAGAAATTAAGGATGGTCTTGCTAATACACAAATGTGTAACTTTCAGGAATTTCAATTGCACATTTGCACTTATAAAGTACTCATGGGATTATGGGGGTACCACTGAACATATGTACCCTACCAACTTTTTACACAGAAAATTCGTCAAAAGGAATTTGACGCAAGGTGAACACAACAAGATTTACAATGGTTAATGTTTACTACGAAGGACTCATTTGTCATTGCTCGATATTGCTCATGCCATTACTTGCAACATATTTATTTTGTATTTTGCTATTAATCTTCTTTACTGCATGTATGTCGGTTTTAACACGCACTACTACAGAAAGGCTAATAGTAGACGGCAAATCACAAACGGTTTTGTGAAACCGTCTGTAATGTAAACTATTACAGACGGTTTTAATTTGAAGGCCATCTGTGGTATTTGTGGCGGGAAAAAGGAGTATCACAGACGGTTCTTACTGCTGAACCGTCCGTGATACTGGAATATCACAGACGGTTTTTATTAAAAACCGTCTGTGATAATCTGGGATTATCACAGACGGTTTTTTATTAAAAACCGTCTGTGTTGTGTCGACTATCACAGCCGGTTGTTGTTAAGAACCGTCTGAGAATGTTCACAGACGGTTTTTCACAAGAACCGGCTGTGATGTCCCTTTGTCTGTCATATTCTAGATCAGAGGTTAATATATAAGTACACATTGCTTCTAATAACTTAACTACAGAACTACTGAGACAAGAGGTCACAAATTAAAGGCAAATTTATTAATTTCAATTAGAGGCAAATTTATTACAAAAGTCGCACAGGTAAAGAGTTTCCCAGATTGTATTCTTTTGGGCTTCGTAAGCTTCTTCTTCAACTTGGGGACTTGGAGGATCAGACGCTAAATTCTCGAACGCCGTTAAGATTGCCCTTGTCCTCAGCACTTCCTCATGCAGCCTGGGCAAATGATCAGCAGCATCCATAATGTCGTACAGGATAGCATGAAAAGATTCCTCAGAATCTGCCGTTTCTGCTTGATCGGCAAGGCTATCCATCAGTCTCTGCAATGCGTGTAGAGCTTCTTCCGCATTGCGCACATTGTGGAGAAGAACCAGGGTGAGGGCTGTTTCCCTTTCTTGAGCGGCAGCGAGACGCCTCTGTCGACGGCGGAGGATCAGGTCAAGCTGACGGATGCAAGAAAGTCGGGGAAGGAGAGCAGGGCGGGTGCGGAGAAGCTGCTCCAGATGCAAATTGCTGGCCGCCTGTGTAAGGTTCCGGTCGAACAATTCGTGATGAACAGATGAGAGGAAGGAGATGATCACAAGAACAATAGTAGAAGCTATGTTGTATTAATTGTATATTGTATTGTACGTACGTAGAAGCTAGAGACCTGGATTAGGAGCGCATATTTAACCTTTAGCACAAACGGTTCGTATACCCAAACATGAATGATATAAACGCTTCGTATAACGATCGAGAGACGTTAATTAGACGATCGAAACACGAAGCGTTCTGGCATCGAAACACGCGCGAAGCGTTCTGGTATGAAGCTTATCACAGGCTTATCACAGACGGTTCTAAACTTAGAACCGTCTGTGATAACATATCACAGACGGTTTTGAGTTAAAAACCGTCTGTGATAGTTTACTATCACAGACGGTTCTAAACTTAGAACCGTCTGTGATATGTTATCACAGACGGTTCTAAATTTAGAATCGTCTGTGATAATCTTCCTACATATACCCTCTCGCTAGGGTTTTCCGTGTGCGCTGCAGTTATTCGATTAGATCTAAATCCCGAGCCCGTCGTCGCCGCCGCCTCCCCGAGCCCTCGCCGGCTGCCTCCCCCAGCCCTCGCCGGCCGCCTCCCCAGACGAAGACGTCGCCGCAGCCTCCTCCTCCTCCGTCGCCGCCTCCCCGAGCCCGTCGCCTCCTCCTGCGTCGCCGCCTCCCCGAGCCCGTCGCCTCCCCCTCCTCCGTCGCCGCCTCCTCCTCCTCCGTCGCCTCCCCGAGCCCGTCGCCTCCTCCTCCTCCGTCGTCGTCGCCGCCTCCTCCTCCTGCGTCCCTAAGGTCACCAAAACCGTAAGGAAGAGTATGCTTCATGCTTACTGTTAGTGTTTAGGGTTGATGCTTGATGCTTCATACTGTTATGGTTAGTTGCTTAGTACATATTTAGGGTTGATGCTTCATGCTTACTGTTAGTGTTTAGGGTTGATGCTTGATGCTTGGTACATATTACATTGGTACATTGTTTACTGCAGTAGCTTAATTAGTTTGCTATTTGGTACATATTATATTGGTACATTGTTTACTGCAGTAGCTTAATTAGTTTGCTATTTGGTACATACTACATTGGTACATTGTTTACTGCAGTTGCTTAGTTTACATTGGTACATATTACATTGCTTGTTGTGTTAGTATATAGTATATAGTATATAGTACATAGTATATAGTTTGATATCATTTGCGTCCCCCTTCCCTCTACTCCTCTCCTCCCTTCTCCCCCTTCCCTCTACTCCTCTCCTGATCTCTTCCTAACATTGAGCATCATGTATCACTTTTCTTGCTTCCTCATCTTATCATGTGCAACCCTACAATTTGAGAGCACAAATTAACCAATCAAGGAAGAGTATATGATCAAAGGGCATGAAGCAAATAACACATTCTAGTGTATCCGGATAAAGAAATCTTGCGATTATTGCAAAAGATACATTGACCATTTGGGTGGAAAGAAATACATTGTGTCGTCAGGCTCATGACTGCCAATTTGAAGCATAGCGTAGCATCCGAGGCACATCCAAGGCCTGCAGCTGTGTCTTGAAGAATGCCAAGAGCTGGTCTTCAGATGTGGCATTTCTCAAACTATAAATTATGAATCTTATTCTCATAACCCATCTGAATACCAGCTCTTGGCATTCCTCAAGACACAGCAGCAGGCTTCGGATGTGCCTCGGATGCTATGCTATGCTATGCTTCGAATTGGCAGTCATGCGCCTGACGAAACAGTTGATCTTTCCACCCAAATGCTCCATGTATCTAGACAAAAAAACAGCAAATGAAGCAAGTGACATACTATAATGTTCCCGTTCAATGAACCGGATACACTAGTTTGTGTCATTTGCTTCATAGACCTTTGTTTAGGGACTTTGCTATTTGGTTTATAGTTTTAGCAACTAAAGTAGGTGCTAGGATAGGCACTTTGTTTAGAGACCTTGTAGTAATAGTATTACAAAATTCAAGGAAATTTTAGTACAGAAGTTCAAAAAAAATTCCCAGATTCTTCGGTGAGCAGCCAATATAGCCGACTTCTTCGGTGAGCGACTATCCATCTGCTTCTTCCCACTCCTTCTCTTCATCTTTGATCTCTGGATCACATACGCCAGTAGCGATGATTCAGTTAGATGAATCATCGCTACTGGCGTACGTGATCCGGAGACCAGAGATGAAGAGAAGGAGTGGGAAGAAGCAGATGCATAGTCACTCACCGAAGAAGTCGGCTATGTCGGCTGCTCACCGAAGAATCTGGAATGTCTTTTTTTGCACTTTTGTAATAAAATTGACTTGAATTTTGCGGGAAAAAGAAGGACTTGATACATTGGTAAGATAGGCACATCACCCCCTCTCTATGTCTGTGAAATGAATTGAGATGTGAAATGTATCTGAAATGAAATGAGATGTGTGAATTGTATATGTTTATGTCTGTGATTATCTGCTTGTTTCAGAGGGCATGGCTAGCATTTCCTGAGGCTAGCTATAAACAGAAATAGATTCTGCTGGGGGGAGGAGTATCACAGACGGTTTTTCATTAAAAACCGTCTGTGATTATGTGATATCACAGACGGTTTTTCATTAAAAACCGTCTGTGATTATCCGATATCACAGACGGTTTTGTACTAAAAACCGTCTGTGATTATCCGATATCACAGACGGTTTTTTTAATGAAAAACCGTCTGTGATATCGCATAATCACAGACGGTTCAAAAACCGTCTGTGATAACTTGGATTATCACTGACCCATAATTTCAGACGGTTTAGAAAACCGTCTGTGATGACGTTTCTGAATCGTCTGTAATGTGGATTTCTGTAGTAGTGACGCCTGATCCACCACTCAAGAGTGCATTGGAACAGTGTCATATATGCTCCAAATAGAAGTGTACCTAAGAAGTCAAAGCAAGTAAAGGAAATGCATGATATATCAGAAAGTTTATACATGAAAGAGTAGATATTCTGCGCATGCAGCCACTGAGATGACAAGTTAATTTTACAGAATGAGCTGAAAGTTCAAAATAGCGAAGTAACATTATATGAGACATACCGCCTATTGTCAAATTTGAAGAAAAAAAAATATAGTATTACCTTGCACAAATCTTTCAACACAATTGCATAAAATGCTCATGTCAGTGATTAATCCTAAATGCTAAACAACTCCGAATACAGAGCCCACATACTTTCTAAAGGAACTTGTTAAGAACCAAAAACTCTACAAAGGATAAAGAGATACAACAAGTGAGGTCAAAATCAAATAATCTTTCAAGTGATCATAATGTAGCATCTATGGTCAATTTAGCTTAACAGAACCTCGCAAGGATGAATGCAAGTAGCAAGTTAATATTAGAGTTCCTTCACTTATGTATTTAACCTGCATAATTAGGGGCTAACCTAAAAATTTGCAGAATTAGGAGCTAACCTTCGAAGCTCATGGTACCATTCTGATCGAAGTCGTACATCCTACACACACGACAATCCCAATTCCCAAATTAACTCAAGTCATAAAATAATTACACAAAGAGCACAAAGCAAAAGCCAACAGCGAGAGGAGGACCTAACATCTGCTGCACGACGGAGAGGGTGAAGTTCATGTTGCCAACGACGAGCGCGCTCTGGTGAGAGGCCAACGGATTTGGGCGTTAGAGCATCTCCAAGAGATACTCTATATGACTCTTAATATTTAAATTTTAGAGTTGAAGGGTAAAAAGTAGCTCCAACAGATTCCTAAATAGACTCCAAAAAATAGAACACACCCAAAAAATTGGCTCTCGCTCTCTATTTATAGAGGATGATCTAGGCTCCCAATACTGTTTTTCTGGTTTAGGGTATCTGACGGAGGGAATGATTATTTTGGAACCTTATATCGTGATTAGGATCTGTAAAAAGAGATTTAGGGTGTGAATTTATTGGGCATCTCTAGCATTAGTAGCAGCAAGTGGAAGCGGCAATGGGAGCTATGGGCCTATGGCCTTTCGGGTATGGGGATGAGGAGATAAGCAAACCTAGAGTTGAGTAACTGTGATGTTGCTGACGCAGTCGAACCACTGCCGGAGCACCACCGCGTTCTCCATCTCCAGTCCTCAACGTGGGGCACCACCTCAAAGACGACGTCGCACACCTGTGGCGAACTCACCATGGTTAAAGGATCACATGGGGAGAAGCACCATAGGAATCAATAGTGGAGAATATTCATTATGGAAATTAAGAAGTCTCGACCAACCTGTGCGCAGAGCTCCTTGGCCTTCTCAATGACATGCTTGGAGCTCCGCTTTAGGTATGCCTCCACAAAGGACATGATGCGCTTGGAGCTCCACTTCAGGTCTGCCTCCATGAATGACAGCACGTCCGTCATACCTGAATATTAATGATTTTTCATACAATCCATGAAATATCCAGATGACCACATTTTAAGTATCACCAGTACTTGAAGAATGATTTCAACACTTCTCTCTCCCCTCTATTCTCTCTACCTTTTAAAAAGAGTACATGTTGGGGTCTTCCATTCATCCACACTAACGAGGATATAACCAATCCTCAATTTATCATTTATCTATAAAATGACATGATTATGTCATTATACTCCTTGAATATACCCCTTATCTATAAGGGAAAGATTTCACAGGGTAGTCGTAAGATCTTCTATGATCACCCCCATAGTCATAAGTTCTTCTACGACTGATCCTGAGTCATAAACTATTCTACGACCACCTCATAGTTGTAAGTTATTCTACAACCATCTCATAGTCATAAGTTCTTCTACGACCACCTCATAGTCGTAAGGTATCCTGCGACCATGACATAGTCGTACGGTATCCTACGACCACCTTGTAGTTGTAGATCCTCCTACGACTAGGCCATACTCCGACTGATTCGTCTACAACAACCAATAGCGTTGTGGGCCTATCTGATAGGGCAGTTAGCATAAGTGTTTATTATCTGGAATAAATACTCGTAACTTCACCCCGGTGGAAACCACCGCACAACGCGTGAGTTATTATGTCTCTAATAACTCCCATCGGACGGTTATCACTCGATGCGTTAATGCGTCCCTTGGTGAGAAGAAACTATCGCTGCCATACGAGCTATTTAAAGGCGGACGTCAGGGAGAAGAAGACTTTTTCGCATTACTTTCTCCATTGTAGTTGTGCATTACTTTCCTCCATTGTAATCAGTTCTTTGAGCAATATCCACACAAGAAGTAGGGTTATTATTCTCATAGCAGAAGGCCCAAACATGTATAAAAATCCTCATGTCTCCTCTCTGCATGGTCGTAACTAGGTCTTCAAGAGTTCCTAGAACCCATATAAATCTTTATGTAAGGTCGACTCTAAAACATTAACAGTTGGCGCCATCCGTGGGAAACATCTTCGCCAAAAAACTCTAGTAATTCCTTGTCGATGAGCTCTCTTCTTTTTTATGCCATCCTGGCAGGAGAATGGAATGAGGAGAACTTGTTCAACTTGGCCGATTACACAGATCTGGACATGGGTGACTGCTACGACAACGAGCAAACCATGCTTTCATCCAATGATGAGGCTGTTTCTAGACATCCATCGTGAGGTCCCGGAGATTGCACCACGGATAAGGTTGAGGAGGGATCATTATCTCCCACAACATTACGCTCAATGGAGGAACCAGCTTCCCTAGAGAGCAAGGATCAATCCGACCACAAGCAGGATTTCACCTCACCGATTGCTCGGTCTGAGTCAGCGAGCCTTGGAATCTGTCATTCCAAGAATCCATCATCAGTTGGTGGTTGCGACCCTTCAGTTATCCCCACAAAATAATGTGGGTGGGCTCCCTGTGAATCCGTCCTTACTCTCGCAGGGTTCTACTCTGGTCGAAGATGATATAACCCAGAAATCCCCTTTTGGAGATGCCTATTCTGGGCTGTGAGGCTTTGCCGTTTGATGACTCCTCAAGCCATGAGGTGTCTGATGTGAGTGGAGATCAGGTTTAGGAGGTTTTCGCTCTTCTCTCAGATACTAATCACTCTCTTAGAGGAAGGCCTGGTAGCACTCTCCATTGCTCACACACTACGACCTCTTGTGGTAATGGCAAGGAGACCTTCGATGATGAGACAAATGAGTACTCTAATGAGCGTGGGAGAAATCCTCAAAATAATCGCTCTCTATTAAGGCAGCCTCACCAGCCTCAGGCATTGAGGATCCTGAGACTGTGCGAAGAAGAAGATTGGCTGCCAAGCGGTCTTTGTGTAGGCACGTCCAGTACCAATCTGAGGAAGCTCGAGAGCTTCAATACATAAAGGACCTGCTTAAAAATCTAAGTCAAAATCTTGCTCAAGCACCGGACACAATCGCTTCACTAAAGGGATTACTCGAAGACTCTAAAGCATGATGGCCAAACTCGAGTAGGCTCACTGACACAACACTGGGAGTCATGCAAGTGCTACTGCATCTAGTCGTTCACAAAACTCACCTCGAGAAAATCAACATGATGTCAGGTCACGTCTGATGAGGACATCACTTCTATTGATATGAACACCCCTCTTACTGCTTCCATGAATGATGGGCAAGGTCCAATCACTCGGGCACGTGCTCGTCAACTCAACTATCAGGTAAACTCGTTTTTAGGAGTCAATAATATTTCCGCTGAGCATTCGATACTTCCTAAGACTTGTGATTTTCTTGTCCTTAGGAACCATGGAGAAGAACCACGCGAGCTCAAGTGTAGAAGTGGAACCGTCAAGCGCAAGCCAACTCATATTCGCAAGTTCGACTCAGATTCGGACTGCTGGACAGCGCCTACTTCAAATGACCATAACTTTTGATCTAGAAGGTTTCTCGGGGCCCGTGAGTACTCGTTGGAAAGATCTTGGAGTCTACTTTCAGATGAATCTGGTCTCACCTCGAAATTCCATCCGAGCCGATCAGAAACTGCAAAACAAGTGGCGTCACTTTTCCAGTCCGAGTCAAAGTGGGCCTTGGGCCTTGTAATCACACTTAGACTATTTGGGCCTGCACTAATCATGGGTGTACTGTTCACGTGAACAGTACCCGTGAATAGTACCACATCCCCTTTTGTTAGATAAGTGCGGCCTCCCCCACTCCTATTTAAGGAGGTCGCACCCCTTTAGTTTTCCTCGGGTTTTTCTTAAGAGTTTATTCTGCTTAGCAGTTTCGCCGCATGTTCGGTTTGAGGAACCCCAACTTGTGAACTTAAACATTATTCGCAATTTCAGATTGCATCTTTTACTCTCTTGCTTGTGTTCTCGATTCGCTTGCAGGAGATAGCCTTCTTGGCGAGGTCAATCGTGTTCGGCACGGTTGATAACCAACGGAGCAGTGGTGTAGTGATTGCGAGGGGTTCGATCTGTTTTGGTCGGAGCCTTTGGATCATCAACGTCGAGATCTCCACAATCGACTTATCAGTACCTCTCGGAAGATCGGGCCATCGTCACATCAGTTGGTATCAGAGCAACGGTTGCCCGTGAGGTAATTCTTGTATCCCTAGTTAGTAGATTGGTTTTTTATTTCCTATAGTCCAGAAAAAAAAATTGCCCCACAAAAAGAGTTAATTTCCGCTGTCCAAACCCCGTTGTGTCTTTCAATCTGTTAGTTTTGGTTTGCTAAATTGAATTTGTGTCCGTCATAGTATTGTCTAGTTGCTGGTCATATCTTTGTTCCATTGAAAATCCAAACAAAAAAAAATTCCCCACCCCAAACCCTAATTTCCAATTTCGGCTGATTTTTCCTTCCTCTGCAGTCGCCACCAAAAACATCATATCTTTTGATTCCGAGATTATTTTTGAGTGGGACCACTGCCATTAGATTCAAAAATTCCTTATCCATCTATCTGTAAAATTTCACGTCATTCCAGCCAGGCAGTTAAGAGATATGTGCGGTGAAAGTTGACCCAATTATCTGTTCTGAACCTGCAACAGTCAGCAGTTGTGATTTTTGTGCGAATTTCTGTGTTGGGATTCAGAAGTTGGCCCCAAAACAAAATCTGTAGAAAAAGCCGTCAGGAAACAGTAAAAAAAGAATCAGTGAAAAAGAGGCATCTGACAAAAAGTTACGGCCGAATTACCAACGTGCTGTCCAGTGGACAGAAATCTGAAGTTTTCAGTTTTGGGTCAATCCTTGTGTTCTTCAATCCCAGATTGAATTGGATTGAATTATCTTGTATTTACCACTCCTACACTTTGCCATACACTTATTCTTAGCCTTCTTCCATCCTTGGTTGATCAGCAACATAGGCTAAGTGCTAGATACGAACTATAATTCAATTCTATGCAATTCTGAAATGAACTGATTGTTCTCCATTGCTACCATATTGTGCCTTCCAAGCTACACCTACTCTTGATCAGAACAGGTTCCCTCTTGCAATCGTACCCACGCTCGACACGGTGTCACGAACCAGCCACCGGTTGTACCACCTGCTACATTGGTAAGAACACTTGTAAGAGTGTGATAAGACGCTTGAGAGTGTGTGATTCTACTTCTCGCCACCTAGTAGTTGATAGGGATAATACCTTTGTGTTGTCTTTTGTTTGCTACTAACCATGGCAGGTGAGACGTCTGATGCGCAAGAGTGTGTTTTAAAGGGAGAGCTCATGACGCTTTTGGATGAACAACGCGCTGCCATTACTGATGACATCGATAGGAAGATGGATACAATGCAACTTTCCATCAATGAGAGCATTGCAACACTCACTACACGCCTTGAAAGAATGGTGAATCGGCCACCAAACAATGGAGGCCAAGATCATGAGGAGGGAGATGATAATGAGAGACAAAACCGTGACGCCGGTGCTGCACGGCCACGACACCATCCTCATCAGAACCGTCATGGTATGAGAGGTAACAATAATTTTCAGTATCACAATGCTCATGTTCATGATGACCCGTTTGCTAAAGTTAAATTTTCCATACCATCTTTTGCGGGTACCTATGATGCTGAAACTTATCTAGATTGGGAGATGACAGTTGAACAAAAATTTAATACCCATCTAGTTCCTGAAGTGCATAGAGTCAGACAAGCTACTAGTGAATTTAAAGATTTTGCTATCATTTGGTGGACTCAAGTAGTTAATTCTGGCTTAGCCCCTGATACATGGGATAGATTGAAGGTAGCTATGCGTGCTAGATTTGTTCCTCCTGCTTTTAAACGTGAAATGCGTAAGAAATTGCAGCGCTTAGACCAAGGTAATAGATCTGTTGAGGAATATTATCAAGAACTGCAAATAGGCATGCTGCGTTGTAATGTTGAAGAGGATGAGGAAGATAAGATGGCTCGTTTTTATGGGGGATTAAGGCGTGAAATTCAGGACATAATTGATTACAAAGAGTATAATGATATCAATAGATTGTTCCAGCTTGCTTGTTTGGCAGAGAAAGAATTGCAGGGTAGACAACAAAGGACAAGGAGCAATTTTGGAGGCACGTCTACATCGAGACCAACACAGGAGCAACCCAAGACAGCCCCACCTCCTGTTTTTCGAGCTGCTGCCCCCTCTGTGAGTAGGGCGCGTTCAGCAGCACTGCCACCACCATCACGAGCACCCGAGGCGAGCAAATCTACTAGTGTGCAAGCACCAGCAAAGAGCTCTTCATCGGTTGCTTCCACGGGCCGTACGACGGGCATTGTGTGCCACCGTTGTAAAGGGATGGGCCACGTCATGAGAGATTGCCCAAGTCAGCGGGCGTACATTGCGACAGAAGATGGTGGTTATGTAAGTGCTAGTGATGTTGAGGATGAATATGCTCTTGCAGCTAACCTTGCAGGTGATGATGATGATCATGAGACAGATAGTGATGGTGAGGAGATTTTAGGTGCCGCTGCTACGGCGAGTTATAGAACCATAATTGTGCAGCGAGTACTGAGCACTCAAAGAGAGCAAGAGGAGAAGCTACAACGTCATAATTTGTTTCAGATGTTCCTCATCGTCAAGGATTGCCGTGTTCGTGTTATAATTGATGGCGGGAGCTGCAATAACTTGGTGGATTCAGGATTGGTCAAGAAGCTTGGCTTGACCACACGTGCGCATCCTCACCCATACCACATTCAGTGGTTCAACAACAGCGGTAAGGTGAAGGTAACACAATCTGCGAGAGTGCAATTTTCCATTGGTTCCTATCATGATGTTGCTGATTTCGATGTAGTACCTATGCAAGCATGCTCACTTTTATTAGGTCGCCCATGGGAATTTGATACCGATGCAACTCATCATGGTAGAAGTAATAAATACTCTCTTGTGCACAAAGGAAAGAAAATAACTTTGCTACCTTTGACACCCACTGAAATTGCTAATTGTGATAAAGAGCTAGCTGAAAATAAGAAGAAAGAACTTGAACATGAATCTGAAAATCAGCAAGTAGTGAAGGATGTTTTCCCACCTAAGAAAGAGAGGTTGCCATCTAGTTCTAGGACCGAGGGAATTAAATTAAAGGGTTGTGTCATGCTTGCAACCAAATCTGATCTTGCTGAAATTTGTCATGATGAAATGCCATGCTATGCTTTGATATGCAAAGATGCTTTATTTTCACTTGATGATATATCTAGCTCTTTGCCGTCTGCTGTCACTAACCTTTTGCAGGAATTTGAGATTGTGTTTCCTACTGAGATACCCCCAGGGCTGCCACCAATTAGGGGTATTGAACATCAAATTGATTTGATTCCAGGAGCTTCCCTACCCAACCGTGCGCCATACCGAACCAACCCGGAGGAGACTAAGGAGATTGAGCGTCAAGTGCGAAACTTGCTTGACAAAGGGTACGTACGTGAGAGCCTTAGTCCATGTGCTGTTCCTGTACTTTTGGTTCCAAAGAAAGATGGGTCGTGGCGTATGTGTGTTGATTGTAGAGCTATTAATAATATTACCATTAGATACCGTCATCCTATTCCTAGGTTAGACGACATGCTTGATGAATTAAGTGGCTCTACAATGTTTTCTAAAGTTGACTTGCGTAGTGGATACCACCAAATTAGAATGAAACTTGGAGATGAATGGAAGACGACATTTAAAACTAAGTTCGGGTTATATGAGTGGCTAGTGATGCCTTTTGGTTTAACTAATGCCCCTAGCACTTTCATGAGATTAATGAACGAGGTTTTACGTGCTTTCATTGGTAAGTTTGTGGTAGTTTACTTTGATGATATATTGATTTACAGCAAGTCACTAGATGAACATCTTGAACACTTACGTGCTGTTTTTGTTGCTTTGAGAGATGCACGTTTGTTTGGTAACCTCGAAAAGTGCACCTTTTGCACCGATCGAGTTTGTTTTCTTGGCTATGTTGTTACTACGCAGGGAATTGAGGTTGATCAAGCCAAGATCATCGCTATCCAGAGTTGGCCGCCTCCTAAAACGGTCACACAAGTGCGGAGTTTTCTCGGGCTCGCTGGTTTCTATCGGCGTTTTGTTCGGGATTTCAGCACCCTCACTGCACCATTGAATGAACTTACAAAGAAGGGTGTTCCTTTTACTTGGGCCACCAATCATCAACAAGCTTTCGACACTCTCAAAGATAAGTTAACACATGCCCCTTTGCTTCAACTTCCTGATTTCAGCAAGACTTTTGAATTAGAATGTGATGCTAGTGGCATAGGTCTTGGGGGTGTGTTAATGCAAGAAGGAAAACCTGTTGCTTACTTTAGTGAAAAGTTAAGTGGTCCTAGTTTGAACTATTCTACCTATGATAAAGAATTATATGCTCTAGTTCGAACTTTGGAAACATGGCAGCATTATTTATGGCCCAAAGAGTTTGTAATACATTCTGATCATGAATCCTTGAAACATATTCGAAGTCAAACCAACTTGAACCGTAGACATGCTAAGTGGATTGAGTTTATTGAATCTTTTCCCTATGTCATTAAATATAAAAAGGGCAAAGAAAATGTGATAGCTGATGCGTTGTCTAGGAGATATACCATGCTTTCACAACTTGATTTCAAAATCTTTGGGTTAGAGACAATAAAGGAGCAATATGTGCATGATGCTGATTTTAAAGACGTGTTGCTAAATTGTCAAGAGGGAAAGGGTTGGAATAAATTTGTTGTGCATGATGGTTTCATATACCGTGCTGGCAAGCTATGCATTCCTGTTGGCTCCGTTCGTCTTTTGTTGTTACAGGAGGCGCATGGAGGAGGATTGATGGGCCACTTCGGCGTGAAGAAGACTGAGGACATTCTGTTCCACCATTTTTATTGGCCAAAGATGAGGCGTGACGTCGAACGCTTCATTTCTCGCTGCACCACGTGCCAAAAAGCTAAGTCACGACTTAATCCTCATGGTTTATACATACCTCTTCCTGTTCCAAGCGTACCTTGGGAAGATATTTCTATGGACTTTGTTTTAGGGCTTCCTAGGACAAAGAAGGGGAGGGATAGTATTTTTGTTGTCGTGGATAGATTCTCTAAGATGGCTCATTTTATACCATGTCATAAAAGTGATGATGCTACACATGTTGCTGATTTGTTCTTTAAGGAAATTGTTCGCTTGCATGGTATTCCGAATACAATAGTTTCAGATCGTGATGCTAAATTTCTTAGTCATTTTTGGAGAACCTTGTGGGGAAAGTTGGGAACTAAAATGTTATTTTCCACTACCTGTCATCCCCAAACTGATGGACAAACTGAGGTAGTCAATAGAACATTGTCTACTATGCTTAGGGCTGTGCTTAAAAAGAACTTAAAAATGTGGGAGGAATGTTTGCCTCATGTGGAATTTGCTTATAATCGTTCGTTGCATTCTACCACGAAGAAATGCCCTTTTGAAATTGTTTATGGTTTCATACCTCGTGCACCTATCGACTTGTTGCCTCTTCCGGCTTCAGAAAAAGTAAATTGTGATGCGCAACAACGTGCTGATTTCATACGTAAGATGCATGAGACAACTAAAGAGAACATTGAGATTATGAATGCTAAATATAAAGTTGCTGGTAGTCAAGGACGCAAGCATATTACTTTTGAACCGGGTGATCTTGTGTGGTTACACTTGCGTAAAGAACGATTTCCTGAATTGAGAAAGTCTAAACTCATGCCTCGTGCAGATGGTCCTTTTAGAGTGCTTGAACGTATTAATGATAATGCATATAAGTTAGACTTGCCTGCAGATTTTGGGGTTAGCCCCACCTTTAACATTGCAGATTTGCGACCTTGCTTGGGCGTGGAAGATGAGCTTGAGTCGAGGACGACTCCAATTCAAGAAGGGGAGGATGATGAGGACATCACTTCTATTGATATGAACACCCCTCTTACTGCTTCCATGAATGATGGGCAAGGTCCAATCACTCGGGCACGTGCTCGTCAACTCAACTATCAGGTAAACTCGTTTTTAGGAGTCAATAATATTTCCGCTGAGCATTCGATACTTCCTAAGACTTGTGATTTTCTTGTCCTTAGGAACCATGGAGAAGAACCACGCGAGCTCAAGTGTAGAAGTGGAACCGTCAAGCGCAAGCCAACTCATATTCGCGAGTTCGACTCAGATTCGGACTGCTGGACAGCGCCTACTTCAAATGACCATAACTTTTGATCTAGAAGGTTTCTCGGGGCCCGTGAGTACTCGTTGGAAAGATCTTGGAGTCTACTTTCAGATGAATCTAGTCTCACCTCGAAATTCCATCCGAGCCGATCAGAAACTGCAAAACAAGTGGCATCACTTTTCCAGTCCGAGTCAAAGTGGGCCTTGGGCCTTGTAATCACACTTAGACTATTTGGGCCTGCACTAATCATGGGTGTACTGTTCACATGAACAGTACCCGTGAATAGTACCACATCCCCTTTTGTTAGATAAGTGCGGCCTCCCCCACTCCTATTTAAGGAGGTCGCACCCCTTTAGTTTTCCTCGGGTTTTTCTTAAGAGTTTATTCTGCTTAGCAGTTTCGCCGCATGTTCGGTTTGAGGAACCCCAACTTGTGAGCTTAAACATTATTCGCAATTTCAGATTGCATCTTTTACTCTCTTGCTTGTGTTCTCGATTCGCTTGCAGGAGATAGCCTTCTTGGCGAGGTCAATCGTGTTCGGCACGGTTGATAACCAACGGAGCAGTGGTGTAGTGATTGCGAGGGGTTCGATCTGTTTTGGTCGGAGCCTTTGGATCATCAACGTCGAGATCTCCACAATCGACTTATCAGTACCTCTCGGAAGATCGGGCCATCGTCACATCAACGTCATTCTCCAAACCATAACCTCGGTGGGAGTAGAGTACTTCGAGTATCCCCAGATTAGAAAGCTTTCGAAGCTAATGATCGATCACTGCTTTGAGCAAGAAATCTACAACAATAGATGGAATACGAGGAGTATTACCCTCGTATGGACGAGGCCTATTATAGGTCGAGTCGATCAACTACTGGGCATCGTTGAGTTCGGTCGCCTAGAGACATCAATCATCCTTTCTCACAAAGGAGGCGTAAAGATCTTATTACCAGATGTCGGACATTCACGCCCGAATTCCGAGCAACACACTAACCACCACGGTTTCAACTGGTAAACATAGAGAAATTTGATGGGTCCCAAAATCACATCGAATTCCTTTAGAATTACACAACCACGGTTCGAACAGTAAGAAGAGCAGAGCCCGTTATGGCAAATTACCTTCTAATTGTGCTCGATGAATCCGCTCAATCGTGGTTGTTGAATCAGTCACTAGAGTCGGTCCATTCATGGTAACACCTCTGTGACCTTCTTCTGGCCAATTTCCAGGGCACATACAGCCACCGGATGAAGCATAACAGCAACAAAACCCATCGGCAATTCATTAGATGTTTTAGTTAGGTTCGTAATTCTATTACGAAGGTTTCTGATGCTTCTGTCATCAGGGCTTTTAGGCAGGGAATCCACAATAGGAGGTTCACAAAAGACATCACCTTAAATCCTCCAACTACTATTGCCGACCTCTTCGAGATGGCTGATCGTTATGCGGTTGTCGCTGAAGCGGTCGAGTGGAGCAAGAGGTACCAAAGAGGAAGATGAAGGTAGTAAAAAGGAAAAGTCAAGAAATCCAAGAACAAGGCAAAAGGTAAAAAAACCTCAAGCCGAAAGTTCCAAGGAGGTCTTAACCATGGGTGAAAAGAAGCCACAAAATCCCAAACCATAGCTCAGCTAGGGCAAGGCCAAAATCCCTGCTTGGAATGATAACAACAGGCCTAGGTGATGTCCCTTTCATAAAAGGGAAGGATATAACCTTCGCAATTACTGAGTTTTCCAACAAAAACTCGAGGACTACTACTCTCGCAAGGGACCACTCCCTACGATCCAAGAACCAGGATAAGCAAGTGGTCGAAAGCAATCAGACAATGATAAGAAGATACCATTTTAGGATCTGCAGCATATCGTCGAGCACATCTACGAAGGATCTTCAGCATACGAACCAAAACGGCCATATAAAGCTGTTGAATGTGAGATAAACTCCATTAACCCTACCCTTGTCAATTATCTTCTAAAGTGGTCGAAACACTATCTCTTTCGGGAAAAGTGACTGTTTAATCCCTTCAACTCAATCAGGCCAGTTTCCGATCATGGTTGAGCCCACCATCAACAACTGTCGAGTAAATCGCGTGGTGATCGATGGTGGTAGTTCTTTGAATATTCTATTTGCAGGTGCTATTGACGAGATGCAAATTTCTCATACTAGAATAAAGTCTGTACGATACTCATTTCATGGGATCATACCAGGATCTTCAGCCAAGCCAATCAACCAAGTTTATCTGCCTCTTACGTTTGGTTCTCCAAGCAATTTCAAGATGGATAAAACCTCCTTTGACATGGTCGATTTTGACATAGTGTATAATGCTATACTCGGATGACCAACTCTGGCATGCTTTTTAATAGTTGCTCACTGTGTACATCAATTTCTTAAGATGCCAGGTCCCAAGGAAGTGATCACAGTCCGTGGTGATAAAAAGATGGTGCTTGCATGCGACCGCAAGTCCCTCGAGATGGTCGGTTAGCTACCAACTGAAGAAGTAACTAAGGTGCAGCCTTTGACCAAGCACTCAAAACCTAAAGCTACACTGAAGCCGAACAAGCAAGTCAAAGAAGTTTCGATGGATCAAGTAGAGCCTTCGAAGACTGTTCATATCGGGGTTTCTTTTGACCTTGTGTAGGAAGATGCCCTTATCACCTTTCTCCGAGCAAACACAGATGTATTTGCGTGGCAACCATCTGACATGCTCGGAGTCCCCGGGAAGGTGATCGAGCACAGGCCAGCTCTATGGCCTGACAAGAAACCCGTAAAATAAAAATTATGGAGGTTTACACCTGATCGAAGGGAGGCTATTAGATCTGAATAGGACAAGCTAATAAAAGCAGGCTTTATAAGAGAGGTTAGTCACTCAGAGTGGTTGGCTAACCCTTTAATGGTTAAGAAGTCTAGCAATAAGTAGCGTATGTGTATAGAATATACTGACCTTAATAAAGCTTGTCCAAAAGATGATTTTCCTCTTCCTCGTATCGATTAATTGATTGACTCCACTACTGGTTGTGAAACATTAAGTTTTCTATATGCATACTCTAGTTATCATCATATCAGTATGTCTCTAGAAAACGAAGAGAAGACCATGTTTATCATGTTAAGGAGATAGAGTTGTATTAGGATATAGAGTTTGTATTCTATTCCATATATGCCTTATCTCTATGTGGCATATCCTCTTGTACTCTCCTATATATATGGCCCTTTGGGTCTCATATCAACATACACAATATTCATAACATGGTATCAGAGCCTAGGTTCCATACCTAGCCTCCGTTCGTCTTCCGCTGCCGCTGCCCCCGGGAGGATCGATATATGCTCCTGGGGGTGGCCATCTTCACGCCGGCTTGTGGGCGAATCCGTGCTGGATCTACGTCGGCGCCCCGCATCCGCCACGGGCGGCCATCTCCCGGCCGCCAGTCGTCTCGCACGCGGCCGTCGTCACCTCTCGCTATCATCGCGCCGCCCAGCCAGATCTCCGGTTGCCTCCAGCCTCTCCGCCGCCAGATCCTGCCACCTTCGCTCCAGATCCAGGCCGCCGCGCTCCGTCACCCCCGGATCCGGCCGAGTCATCTCGGATCTGGCTGCCGCCGATCTGGCATCGCACGGATCTGGCCGCCTCCAGGCCAGATCCGATCTGGATCTGGCCGCCGCCGGTCTGGCATCGCACGGATCCGGCCGCCTCTGGGCCAGATCCGATCTGGATTGGGCCGCCGACGTCTCGGGAGACTCTGCGTCGAGCTCGGATACTGATCGAGGCTGACCGTCTCCCGCCCGGATCCGCCCACTCCTCGCCGGATCCGTCAGATCCGGCCGCCTCCTCGCTGGATCCCGCGGCCGCACGGCCGCTGCCTGGCCTCGGTCGCTCGTAGCCACCGCCTCCACGATCGAGGCCCGCCGCCTCCATGCCGGATCTGGCCCTCTCCACCGCGCCCCCGTCCAGATCCGGCCTCGCCTCGCCGCCATCAACAGCCACCGAGCTCGGATCTGGTCGCCACCTCCACCACCTCCCTCGACGCGCCAAGCTATCGCCGCCTCGCCATGCCCGCGCCTCAGCGCTCGCGCCGCCGCCTTCGGATGCCGCCTCCCGGCCGCCATGCCCACGCCTCAGTGCCCGCGCCGCCGCCTTCGAACGCCGCCTCCCGGCCGCCATGCACGCGCCTCTGCGCCCGCGCCGCCGCCTTCGGACATCGCCTCCCGGTGGCCGTGCTCTCTCCGGCTTCTCCCTCCTCCGGCAGAGAGACGGGAGGAGGTGAGAGCGTGGAGAGAAGTGGGAGTGAGGGAGGGGTGTGACGAGAGTGAGGGGGAGAGGGGTTTTTGAGTGAGCCGCGGAGTCAGTGTTTAGTTATTTTCTGTGAGTCCTTCGTTGCGTCCATCCAAAATCCGTAGTCTCTAATTTTTATTTCGTTCAAACCATACGAGTCCACAAATTTATTATCAGTCATAGAAGTGTAGGAATTTTCTTTTGCATGGCAGCAGCCGCCGCTCTACTCTCTGAGCCGCGTGCAGATCGTAGAAGTCGTCATGATGCCGCCACTTCTCTAGCCGCCGCCCCAAGCTTTAAGGCCGCCGCGCGTCTTCTGCGCCTTGTGCACTGCGCCGCCGCCTCTTGGGCTTCGATCTGCGCTGTCATGCTTCTATCTATTCCTCTTCGGCTTGATTTGACAGTTTATTCAAAGGATGCACGCAACGACGACATCATCAAGACTCGGACTCCAGATTTTTCTTGTTTTCGTGTTAACTCCTTTTTCAAATACAATGCTATTGCATACGCCTTGCATTTGAGGGGGGTGTTAAGGAGATAGAGTTGTATTAGGATATAGAGTTTGTATTTTATTACATATATGCCTTATCTCTATGTGGCATATCCTCTTGTACTCTCCTATATATATGCCCTTTGGGTCTCATATCAACATACACAATATTCATAACATATCACACCATTTGGGATATTTTGCTATGTTAAAATGCTATTTGGTTTGAAAAATGCTGGTCCGACTTTTCAATGGGTGATGCAATTGACTTTTTTCCCTTCAACTAGGCTGAAATTTGGAATCCTATGTTGATAATCTAGTCGTAAAATGTATCAAATGACTTAATCACATTTCACACCTATAGGAAACTTTCGACAACCTTAGAAAATACCACTTGAAACTCAATCCTGAGAAGTGTGTGTTCAAAGTTTCTTCAAGAAAATTGCTTAGATTCATTGTTTCGACAAGAGGTATCAAGGCAAATCTTGAAAAGATAAAGACCATTAAGCAAATGTGCCCTTCGACCAATAAGAAACAAGTCCAGAAACTCATAGGGTGCATTGCGGCTTTAAGTCATTTCATCGCACGGCTAGGGGAAAAGGGCTTCCTTTCTTCAAACTTCTAAGGAAACATGAAGGTTTTGAGTGGTCGAAGAAGGCTAACGATGCCTTCAAGGATGTCAAGAGATATTTTACAAGTGCTCCCGTTTTAATTTCTTTGAAACCAGAAGAGACGCTCTTAATATATCTAGCCGCCACGCCACAAGTAGTAAGCGCAGTACTAGTAGTGGAACGTGAGAGTGTCCAATGGCTAGTCTACTACGTAAGGGAAGTTTTACACAGGCATAAGGAGCGCTACCCTCAGGTTCAAAAACTTCTATATGCCCTCCTCGTGTCTTTGAGAAAACTGAGGCATTATTTTCAGGCGCACAAAATTATTGTGTCGTCTGAGCTTCCCTTAGGAGTGGTCCTCCAGAATAGAGAAGTAGTATGATGCATGACCAAATAGTCGATTGAACTTGGGGTTTGACCTCCATTTCGTATCCCGAACGACCATTAAATCCTAAATCTTGGTAGACTTTGTCACTTAATGGACAAATTCTGAACCTATTCAGGATCCCCAGTACACTTCCCACGACTAGTGGATGATGTACTTTGACATGTCACTTATGCTTAGTGGCTCAGGAGCTAGGGTGGTCCTGGAATCTCCCACAAGGGAAAGCTTAAAATATGCCATTCAATTGAACTTTCCAGCCATGAAAAACATGGCTGAGTATGAAGGTTTATTGGTTGGCATATGAGCCATGAAAGTGCTCAGGATTCATCGACTACTCGTGAGAAGAGACTCTCAACTAGTCATCAATCGGGTTAAAAAAGAGTACCAATGCTCTAGTATGACCAAGTCTCGACACTTATTGGAAGTCAGAAAGCTTGAGAGGCATTTTTTGGGATTTCAAGATACAATATATCCCTCAAAAGGATAACTTTCTCACTGACCAATAGGCTTGAATGGCTTCTTCCCAATCTAAAGTACAAACGTGAGACTTATTGGAGCAACTCCAGAAGCCATCTCTGGTCAAAACACTAGAAACAACTCCTAATGAGATAGCCTCTCTCGAGTACAAGGATACTTGGATGGAGCCCATCTACGAGTATCTTCAGAAGGGTTTTGTACCCGATGACGATCTTGAAGCAGATCATTTATCCCGTAAGGCCAAAATATATACTGTGGTTGATGGGGTACTCTATAAAAGGAGTACTCAAGGGGTTCTCATGCGATGCATTCCGTAGAGAGGAGGATTACAACTCCTTCACGACATTCATGGGGGCATCTGTGGAGCTCACACTTCTTACATAACGCTGATCAAAGAAACCTTTTAACAATGTTTTTACTGGCCAATAGTCCTCAATAACGCCAAAGAGTTAGTTAAGAAGTGTGTACAACGCCAGTTTCATAACAGGCAGATACACCAACCAGCTCAGGCTCTACAAACTATTCCTTTATCTTTGCCTTTTGCGACCTGGAGTCTAGATATCCTAGGACCATTCCCAAAAGCATCAAGAGGCTTCCATCCCTTTTTGCGGCTATTGATACGTTCACAAAATGAATTGAGGCTGAACCTGTCACTGGGATAGCAACGAAAGCCGCTAAAAGGTTCATGATGAAGAGTGTGATTACTCGATTTGGGGTACCAAGTTGAATAATTATTGATAACAGTGAACAATTCTCGAGTGCAAAGTTCCAAGAATTTTGCGAGGAATTGAGTACCAAGTTATGTTTTGCCTCTGTCGTCCATCCTCAAAGCAATGGGCAGTTGAAAAAGTAAATGGCCAAATAATGTAAGGAATTAAGACTCAAGTCTTCGACCAGCTTGTAAAGCACTCATGGGCTTGGGTACAAGAATTACCCTCAGTATTGTAGGCAATTCGCACGACTTCTAGTCGGGCAACAGGTGAAACTTCATTTTTCCTAGTTTTTTGAGTCGAAGCCATGTTTCCTTCAAAGCTAAACATCTAGTCGACAACAGTCGAGAACTTCGACAATTTCAATCAAGAGCAACTTCGAGTAGATAACATCAACCTACTCGAAGAGAGGTGGAATTAAGGCTTAATCTGATCAACAGTCTATCAACAAGCCATGAATAGATACTATGACTATAAGGTCCAACCTCACAGCATCGCTGTAGGTGACATGGTACTGAAGAGAATTCGATCCCATTCTAATCGGAATAAGCTTTCCCCCAAGTGGGAAGGTCCTTACACAGTGGTCGAAGTTACATGACCAGGCTCAATATGACTTGCCATGGAAGACGGTCAAATTCTCTCAAACTCTTGGAATATTGACCAATTGTATAAGCTTTACATGTAATATTTCTATCTTTTTCAATCAAGTTTTCAATCTTTTTAATCTTTATTGTCATATGTGGAGAAGAGTTTTTTCTTTTGTTTGTACACCTCTAGTACATTCAATATGTTTAATCCTGATTGGAGGAAGAAACAGTATCTAGTTGACGTCTCTTCACTCTGCACTTAGTCCTACCCACTGGAAGGAGCTTCCTAGCGTCGCATCATTTCCAACTCTTGTTGTCAATAAACAACAGTTAAGTTAACCACGTAAAGTCGAATGAATAAGATCTCTAAGTGTTTGTCATGTACTTGTTTATGCCCTCAATTTAATTAAACCTGGTCAAAGAAATGTAACGTCACCTAGTCGAAGCCTCTCCTCTCTACACATAGTCCTACCCACTAAAAGGAGCTTCCTAGTGTCGACTTATTCCTAAGTTTTGCTACCAGTACATGACAATCGAAATCAATAATGATAGTTGAATGAACCGCTCTAATCTCCACATACCATGTTCTGAGTGTATCTTCGATTTGATTAACCTGGTCGAGGAAAGGTAATATCACCTAGTCGAAGTTTCTCCTCTCTGCACATGGTCCTACCCACTAGAAGGAGCTTCCTAGCATCGACTCATTCATAACTTTTGCCACCAAAACATGACAATAGAAGTCGATAACAATAGTTCGATGAACTACGCTAACTTTTCATACCCTATTCTGTACTATTTGCCTACTTTATTCGTATAAACTAAGTAAATAGTTAGGGGCTAAGATAGAGTTATTCATATAACTTTAATTCTTAGCTGTACTTTCATTTTCTTTCATTTTTTGTCTTACGAGTACTAACTACTCAACAAGATAAATTGCAAGAAAAGGAAGGTGAATTTCACTAAGGTTTGTTTTTTACAAGATCCCCTGTTACAAGCTACTCTAACAAAGGAGATCCAGCTCACATCTCCTCCATGACCTTCCTACCAGTTGGTTCCACCTTTTTGATCAAATGAGCTGCTTCTGCTTCAGTGCAGTCGAAGTCGTAGTTGATCGGTTGAAGATTGAGGCTCGGGTCGCATGCCTTGAGTTTTGCCAAAGCATAGCTTACTGCACCTTTAACTACTTCTCATAGCGAATTAGCTTAGTTGGTCTTCAAAGTGCTTATGAGCTTCTCTAATGTTCTGACTTGTCGCCTGATTGTACCTGCCTGAGCGGTCATGGTGTTCTCAGATGGAGCAATATTCTTAGCACTAAACCTTCCGAGTAGATCGTTTAGGAAAGAAATGTTGTCTTGAAGAACCATCTTCATCGACTGTGTCTCCTCTTCACTACAAGTCGAAGCCTCTACAGGTTGCTGGTTTTTTACTACAGCTTCAGCAAAGTAGAGTGAGACTTAGTCAGGACAAACAACAAATAAAAGGCTGGTTTGTAAGATCTAGTCGAAGGTAAAGATTTCTTTATCTACTAGTCGAGACTCGAGCTTCTCGACTTCATCCTTATGCTGGTCTTCCAACAATGTTACCATCTAGTTTTTCTCTTTCTCGATGCGAGTAAGCTCGCTGATCACTTTTGTCTTTTCATCAACCTCAATGTGCATATTACCCATTTCAACCTCTTTAATTATAAAAAGAAAAAGAGTTAGATAAAAACAAGAAATACATCCGAATAAATAGTCCTAAGTTCATAACTTACTGTTTATTTTATCCTGCAACTTGCCAGTTGCAAGTAAGGTCCTTTCGTTGCTCTTAGACTTGTAAAGGTTAAAGATAGACATGAAGAGTTGGACAAATAGTTGAAACGAGAAAAAGACTGTGTATGCCAGCGGCTTACCATCTCTTTGCTTGTTCTTAAAGTTCAGCATTATCCTCCCTCAAGAGAATGAGTTGTCTATTGCATTCTGCCACAGTTGCCATATCTTCCAAAGCTCTCTAGATAAAGGAAGACAATGAGAAGCGAGAAAAGCCAACTATAAAAACTAAGTACCAAATGCTTATGTTCATGCTTTTACGAGCAAATTTGGTGAGTACTTGTTGAGAATCCTCTAGTTGATCAAGCTCTTTGACCTTGTTCCACCATACCTTCCCAAGGCATTCGTCATCAAAGACATTCACCTTGCTGGGAATATATTTGGGATGAGGAACTCGGTCATAAGTTTGACATGAAGAAGATCGCACCACAATAGCAGGATAAAAAAATGAAGAGAAGAAATTAGGCTTTTCTTCTACTTTAGCCATACCTCTTTCGAGGAGAAGAGTCACCCTTACTTCTGTTTTGACCACCTTCGTGCCATCTCTATTGTGGTCAGCCATTGCCATAGTGGTCAGTTCTTCGACCATCTTTATTGTTTCTCTAACTTTGGAGAGAATGGCAAGGGGCTTCTCGATAGAAGCATCTCCAGATGATGGGAGAGGTAGGCTAAAGACATGAAAACATAAGTGAATTGGCATTTTAGAAGGTTAAAAGGGTAAAATGTTATCTTTATGTTTTCATTTATATATCTTGCTATCCTAGCCTTGATGTTGAATTTAGAAGGAATCTTTCCTAAGGAAGGTTTCTTCGACTTCTTCTCTAGGACCACGTCTGGTCGTTGAATGACGGGGTCATCTATAACCACATCTAGTTGAAGACCCTAAGCACCAATTATTACTCCTTTTGCCATTCTTGATGGTCAAGATTGGTTTCAACCACCTGAAAGCTGGTCTCCTTATTTATCATAGATTCTGCTGCCACAACAGTCTCCTTCATAAAAGATACAAAACTTTTCCAATTTTCCTTTTCGAGACGCTTAATAAAGCCTTGAGAAGAACCAACTAAGGTAGTTTGTCATCATAATAGAATGATACCTTGACCTTAGGAGCCAGTTGCTTTAGTACAACCACCCCAATGTCCTTTACAGCAGCTATGTCTGCAAGGAACTGTTCGATGGGGGCAGACGGAGGAGCAGCACTCAAACTTTCACTCTGCTTGTCGACAGCTTTTACCAGTTGACGCCTCTTGGCTGGAGGGGCTATGGTCACCTCCACCTTTTTTTCGATTACCATCAATTCGACCTCTTAGTTGCTTTCACTATTTTCCATGCCAACGTTCTACATTAAGAAAGAATGTTGAGTACTTGTAGTTTACAACTATGAAAGCCTAAATAAGATGTCGAATTTCGATTACCTTTAGACGCTCGTTCTTTCCTCGATGGATACATCCACCAAGATGCGAGGAGCCTCCACATTAGGTGATGGAGCTTTCTCACAAATAGCCTTAACATGGGCATCGATCCCTCCTAGTGGAAGATCTACATAGATAGATGAAAGTGGTCAGTAAATTGGACTCAAAATTTAGGAAACGAGTTCGATTGTTACTTACCATCCTTGTAGTCTCTTGTCGAATCTTTAGCGCCCAAGTACATCCACATTAGATGTGCTCGTTTCTTCAGAGGACTGATACAACGCGTGGTGAAGTCCTTAACCACATGCCAACCGGTGAGACCCTTTTCCCTTAGTTCCTTGATGACTTGGACGTAGGGGGCTATCTGAGTAAGGTCCTTTGGGGCCAAGTTCCAGGAAGAAGTTTTTTCGGCACCCTTCCCCGCAAAGGAAAGGATATCTTCTCTAGTTGTCTCCAGTAGATCCATTTCTTCTCCTAGTTTGGCCATGATGACTGAGTAAACATTAGAATGTATTTTTTTGTCTTACCATCATGAAGCTTTAGACCACAACTCTCAGCAATTCTGGCGTGCCTACTCATCTCATAATAATACCAAAATAGCTCCAAATCTGGAGGGATCCCCAGATAGGCCTCGCATAGGTACACGAATACACTCAACATGGTAATCGATTTGGGAACCATGTTCACCAACTCCACTCCCAAAGTACTCAATCACGACTATGAGGAAGGGGTGAGTAGGGAGTCAAAGACTGCTCTCGCAGTAAGTTTGAAAAGCTACAATTTGCCCAATGGCTAGTTTTGTCCAGCAGCCTCAGTCCATCTCACAAAATTCCTTGAAGGGATCTTCTCCTCTTTAACCAAGGCTTACATCTTCATCTTATCCATCTCCGATACCAGCCAATTCGGAGAAGATTTTGTTATTTTCTCTAGGCAGTTGGTTTGGATTTGGAAGAAATTGGGGAAAAGAAGAAGGCTTGGTTGGCAGCGGAAAGCTCAAAGAGGATTGAGGAAGGAGGGGAAAGTAAGAAAAATTACCTTCGGGGTAAGTTTTTATAACCATATAGGTCAGTTATTACCTTTTTGGGAACCATTCCAAGTAGACAGATCGGTAAAAACCGGTTTGTATTCCTTTGCTTGAAGTCAATGTCTTTGCAACTCAAGCAAAATTACCTTTTTTACCAAATTCATTTTTGGTCGGATTAGATCGAAAAGACTCTGCTTTCGATCTTCATTCATCCACGACCTCTCTTTCACAAGTATGTTATTTTCACTAAGTTAGGGGGCTAGATGATGAGGATATAACCAATCCTCAAATTATCATTTATCTATAAAATGACAAGATTACATCATTATACTCCTTGAATATACCCCTTATCTATAAGAGAGATATTTCACAGGGTAGTTGTAAGCTCTTCTGTGACTACCCCTTAGTCGTAAGTTCTTCTACAACCAATTCTTAGTCGTAAGCTATTTTATGACCACCTTAGATTCATAAGTTCTTCTACAACCACTTCATAGTCGTAAGTTCTTCTATGACCACCTCATAGTCGTAAGGTATCCTACGACCACGGCATAGTCACAAGGTATCCTGCAACCACCTTGTGGTCACAGACCCTCCTATGACTAGGCCATACTTCGATTGACCTGCCTATGACAACCCATAGCATTGTAGGCCTATCTGACAGGGCAATTAGCATAAGTGTTTATTTTCTAGAATAAATACACGTAACTTCACGCTGGCAAGAATCGTCGTATGATGTGTGAGTTATTACATCTCTAATAACTCTCATCAGACAGTTATCACTCGATGCATTAAGGTGTACCTTGGCAAGAAGAAACTGCCTCCGCTATGCGAGCTATTTAAAGGTGGACGTCAAGGAGAATAAAGGGGAGGATCCGGGCTAGACCTAAGGGAGAGTAGCAGTAGAGCAGGCTTTTCGCATTGCTTTCTCCATTATAATTTTGCATTACTTTCCTCCATTATAATCAGTTCTCTGAGCAATATCCACACAGAAAGTAAGGTTGTTATTCTCACAACAGAAAGCCCGAACCTATATAAAATCCCCATTTCTCCTCTCTGGGTGGTTATAACCAGATCTTCAATAGTTCCCTAGAACCCATATAAATCTTCACGCAAGATCGACTCTAAAACATCGACAGACACATCCTCTACTTTTTAGAAACTTCTTTCTAAATGTTTCCATTAGTTCTCACCTCTCAATGAAAATACCTACTCCCCATAACAACCATATAATAAAAAGGGGGAAATAGTGCAAGAATCTCACATAGCAAGATCTGCATGACGGCCAACCTAGAGTAACCTGAAGCGAGTGGAATCTTTACCATAGGAATGTTCAAATCCTAACTAGGCTTTTTCTAGGCGAGTCCCTGTGACTTCTAAGCGTGATACATCATGAAGCATAAAATAGCACCAGATTATATCTAGTTGAAGCATTAGCACATTATCAACCTCTACAAAATATGTACGTAGTGTAAGTAAAATACTTGCAGCACTCTCTTTGATATAGGTAATTAAGAAATATTCTTCTCATAGATCAAGTTACCTCAATGAGTTTAGGGTCACAAAGAGAGAAAGCTTCCTATTAACACAATAAAAGGATTGGTCAATATAGAGTTATTTGGGTGCACACAAAGCATGTCAATGGATAGCAATTGATTGGAAAGCTGCACATGCTTCTTGCAGTAGGAAGAAAACAATCACATAAACAAGGAGTGCCCAGAAGCATTATAGAATAGTAGAAGCCAGCATACCTCGGCCATTATTAACACATCAAGTGCCTCCTTATACATGCCCTTCTTGATAAGAGTTTTGGCTTTTTGTTGAAGCATTATAGCCATCTTCAAAGCCCTAGAGATAACACAGACATGATGATGTTGAATAGTATAAACTAGATAAGAAAAAATGAATAGAAGATTTAATCTATTACTTGATATCATCTACAGATCCAAACATCACTTTCTGGCCACTCTGATCCTTGAGATCTAAGTTGTAGTCTTCTTCAGGGAAGGACCATCCGAATGCCTTTGAGACAATGCCTTTGCAACATCCCTACAAAACCATTATATTGATCGTCAAATAAAAGATTTTGTGAGTTCCTAAAGAATTCAGCATAACTTAGGGGTTAATCCTGGTTCAGGACACATCATCCCAATATTGAATTGAATCAAGGCACACAATCTATGTAGATAAACTCTTAGCCTTGTTTCAGGTTCAGTAGAAGGCTAAGAGGTCTACCCTGCCCCTCATGTGCGTTAGTTATTGAATTTGTGAATTTTCCACATTACAAAGTACATATTATTATCTATTACTGAGAAACAAGCATGGGTGTCCCACCTATTTTGTGCTTCTTCCTATTTTCTATATCACAAAGCACACAACTAACTATGGGTACATAAATCATTATCAAAAGTGGTTCTTAATTTTAGACTACTAAATGGAATCTTGTTCATGATGACTAAACTGTGACTAGAAACCTCAAAATCCACAAAACCCCTTAGGATTTGATCACAAGGAGCGAAGCGATCCTTACCAAAGCCTAATGAGCCTACTGGCATCCTCCTCCTCAGCCATCACAAAATCAAGAGAAAGAGGAAGGGTGGGAGGGAGATGGGCACAGGATGCGTGCGTACCTTGCCCTATGAGATGATTTTTCGTACGATTCTAATCCCATCCAATTCCACATAGAAATAAATCAAGAGAAAGAAAGAGGGAGGGAGTGAGATGGATGCGGGGTGGTGCGTACCTTGCCCTACGAGGCTGACGGCGGAGGCGGCCTTGGCTTGCCGTTGACTATGGTGAGGCGGTGCTGCTGCTAGCGTGGGAAGCACGTGAAAGGTTGCGGAGCCACACTGGGATGGTTGGATCCAGCAGACTGGTTGCCTGCGGATGCGGTGGTGGAGGCGACATCGAGGGCGGGGTGGGGCACAGCAAGGGGCTAGGGTTTTGGGAGGCGGAGCCACACCGGGACGAGGGGGATCTAGTGGATTGGCGGCTTGCAGAGGCAATGGCAAAGGTGACATCGAGGGCGAGGCACAACATGGTGAACGATTAGGGTTTTGGAAGGCAGAGAAGGGGAGTAGAGGGGAGCTAACACTACTGTCGTGCAAATCACTTGGTCCCACCTATCGGTGCATGATTTCAATGGAGGGGGTGGTGGCAGATGAACCACCAATTAGAGGTGGTGGTGAACCACCACCAACAACCCCTTTTTTTAAGTAGTAGAGATAGATAAAACTCTTATTTTTTTGGATGAGTTTTAAAAGTAAGGGCGCCAATTTAACACAAGATAGATAAAGCACTTCTTGCCTATTCCTCAATGGCAATCAATTTTTGGGACTCAGCTTTCCTCACTACCACTTTCCTCATCAATTGGCCACCCAGTAGGGTAATTAACTTTTCTTCTCCCATTGAGTATTTGTTTGGCAAATAACCAGATTACTCCTTCCTTAAAACCTTCAGTTGTGCCTGTTGGCCACATTTACGGCCATATAATACACGAAAACTCCAATTTTTGCTCCAAATGGTGTGTCTTCCATGGTTACAGCAACCTCCATAAAGGGTATAAGTGTCTTGATATATTTAGTGGGCGAGTTTATATTTCTCATGATGTCATCTTTGATGAGGAAGTTTTTCCCTTCTCTCACTTTCCACCTCCAATTGTTTCTCCATCATCCTCTTAGTCTGTTCTTTTACCCACCTCCAACCTTTTGAATTCTCCCACCACCACTTTTGATGACTAACTACCTGGTAAACATTCTGCTCCTATTTTTTCTTTGCACTCTAACATGTCTATGCAGCATGAGCAGGTTAATCCTACTCTCAGTCTTGATGAAGCTGCTACTAATCTTGCTGTGCTGGCTTCGGCCCCTACCATAACACCATTGGAACCTACTAGCGGCTCTGCCTTCTTCTGCCATGGCATCGTCATGTACTGTAGGTACATCCCTTGATGAAGAAAGCACGCTATCCTTGCCTTCTTCCCTATCTGGTGTACCACCGCCATCCCGAATGGTGACTTAGGCACAAAATAATATTCATGCACCAAAGGTGTACAAAGATGGCATTGTACGTTATGCATTTACATGTTCTATTGAAGAGCCGCCTACTCTTTATGCTATCCTTAATGATCCTTGCTGGAGGCATGCCATGAATGAGGAATACCGTGCTCTTGTTCATAATAGAACTTGGCGCCTGGTTCCTTCTCGACGGGGGCATAGTATCATTGATTGTAAATGGGTCTACAAGATTAAATGAAAGCCCGACGGATGCAATGCTAGATGCAAAGCTCGACTCATTGCCAAAGGTTTCAAGCAACGCTATGGGATTGATTATGAGGATACTTTCAGTCTGGTGGTCAAGGCAGCTACCATTCGGTTTATTCTCTCCATTGGTGTCTCTCAAGGATGGATGCTATGACAACTCGACATGCAGAATGTGTTCTTACATGGCATTCTAGAAGATGAAGTTTATATAAAACAACCACCGGGTTATGAAGAGAAACAACATCCACATTATGTGTGCAAACTTGACAAAGCACTATATTTGTTGAAACAAGCACTGCATGCGTGGTATTCTAGGCTGAGCTCCAAGTTACAAGAACTCAGTTTCCATCCATCATGACCTGATACATCACTCTTCATATAAGTGGTGGCACTGTGGTTTATCTACTTATATATGTTGATGACATTATAGTCAAAGGTTCTTCCAAGGATGACATCGTGAATCTCCTTGGTGATTTACAGGCTAAGTTTGCTTTAAAGGATCTTGATGATCTTTATTACTTCTTGGGCATCAAAATGACAAAATCTGCTGGTGAATTGCACTTGTCACAGTCGAAGTATGCTACTGATCTGCTACACCGAGTCAGAATGCAAGTATAAACTGGCTGCTACTCTGTTATCATCATCTGAGAAGTTGCCCCTAACAGCGAGAAAGTTGCTTCATTCAGGTGACACAACCATGTATCGCAGCATTGTAGGAGCTTTACAGTACCTCACTTTGACATGTCTTAACATTGCATATTCAGTCAATAAAGTCTGTCTATTCCTACATGCGCCAACAACATAGCACTGGACATCAGTAAATGAATACTTTGGTATCTCTAGTACAAACCAACAGCTGGATTGCATGTGCGAAGATCAACATCATCGCTGGTTAGCACATTCTCTAATATGAACTGGGCAGGTTGCTCTGATGACCGGAGATCAATGGGAGGATTTGCTATGTTCTTTGGCCCCTACTTGGTCTCGTGGAGTGCACGCAAACAAGCTACTGTGTCAAGATCGAGTACTAAAGTGGAGTACAATCCCTAGCCAATGCAACATCCGAGATGGGATGGGTACAATCTCTTCTTGGTGAGCTTGGTGTGTTCCAATCCAGAGCTCCATGTCTATGGTGTGATAATCTAGGTGCCTCCTATTTATCGGCAAATCCGGTGTTCCATGCTCGTACAAAACATATAGAAGTGAATTTCCATTTTTGTCAAAAAAAAAGGGTGGCACGATGGGTTCTTGACATCCAATTCATTTTGTCGAAGGATCAGCTAGCCGATGGATTCACAAAGCCAGTACCAATTCGACAATTAGAGCAATTTTTTCTGAAATCTCAACTGGAACAGTTGTGATTGAGTTAGGGTGTTGAAGGTAGAGTATATCTGTAACGGATAACAGATACGATTGGTGTATGAACCAAGTAACCGTATTCTAGATAGCATTAGAGATAAGTTGTTGTCAATGTAATTTGTAAACCTGTTGCCGTAAGGCTCCTGTAGCTGAACCGACAACGTATAAAACAGAGTTAGCTCCGCACGGTTTGGGTGCAGAGTTCTCACCAATTCCATCCATCCCCTGTTTTTCTATAGAGGTCCTGCCATGAGCTTAGAAATTTAACATACACGCGAAACTACCACCATCCTTACTAATCGTCATATCTAGATTATTTCAATACACTCGGCATTACATCCTCTTATAATACCGATTACCATAAACTATCATACCTTCTTATACATATTTTTCCTTAGGTTGACCACTCAAATCTAGTAATGTCAAGTCGCGATCTCAAGCCCGGTCAAGCATCGGACATGCTCTTATTCAGCTAGCTCCGGCAATTAACTAGGCAGCCAGCCGCCTCCTGCTGTGCATCCTGCCGCGCACCACGACGGCCGGTTTCTCCCCCGTCATGAACTTGTGCTCGTTAAGAACCAAGCGCTCCGACTCGCGCACCGTGAACAGGCTCAGCTTCTTCAGGGACGGCAGGACCTTCCGCAGGTTCCCGCATCGGAAGACGGACACGTGCTGCAGCTGCAGGAGGGCGCCGTTGTGGTCTTCTCCCTCCACGGTGCACTCCGTCAGCTCCGCCTGATCCTCCAGCTGCAGCATCCTGAGATTCGGGAGCCCGCCGGCGGGTACCACCATGTTGGCGTCCGCGTACGAGCCCTTCCCGAGCACGAGCTCGGCGAGGTTCGGCAGCCTCGCGAGCACTTCGATGTGGCCTCGCGAGCATCCCGACTCGTAGAGTTCGAGCTTGGCCAGGTTCGGGAGCAAGTACCCCTTCAATGGCAGCTCCGCCTCTGTTACCTTCCCTTTTAGCCTGAGGTACTGAAGCTGCCGCAGGCCAAGCATGGCGAGCAGCTCTTGCAGCGGGAGCTCCGCGTCACATGCCGCTTCCAGGTCCAGCGACCTGAGGCACTCCAGCCCGGCCAGCGCCGGCAGCAGCGTGTTGACACCGGCGGCGGCTCTGTGTATGTCCCACGCCTTGAGCGACCGCAGGTTGGTCATCCTCTTGATGGCCGTGCCATTCTGAGCCCACCTTCCCCACCGCACGCCGTGAAGCGTCTGCATGTCGGTGAGGGGATGGTACTCCTCTGGCCCGGCAAAGAGCTGCCCCGCGATCACGTGCCGGAGCGTCCGTATGCCCCAGAACGGGCACGGCACCTTGTTGACGGGCGTGTTCAACACATCCAGCGTTTGTAAGTTCCGGAGCTTCCTGACGGATTTGGGGAGGCGCTTCACGGTGGTGTGCGACAGGCCCAGGTACCTCAGGTGGATCAGCCACCCGATCTCTTCCGGCAGCGTGTGCCGGTGCTGCACGCCCTTGAGGTCCATCACGCGGAGGAACCTCGAGCCGTAGACGGAGAAGGTGTGGACGCGGCCATTGATGAGCCCCCGTGCTCTCTTCCAGAGCTTCTTAGCAGATGATGGGATGGCATCGGTGGCTGGACTCTTGTCGTCTTTGCCGGCGTTCTCCGGAATGTCGCAGAGGAGGGAGTGGAGCTTAGGTGCCGAGAGCACGACGCTGAGGTAGGTGTCGTAGGTGTTGCGGAGCGCGAGGCGGCGGACGCCGCCGTGGGAGAGTCCGACGGTGGTGCTGTGCACCTGGAGGAAGTTGGTGTCGCGCGCCTCCGCCTGGGCGAAGTCGAGAACGGTCTGGTGGACGCTGACGGCGACAATGTTACCGGAGGCGTCCGTCTCGACCAGGTGCACCATGCACCGGGAGATGAGCTCCTTGAGGCACTCCATGCCGCGCTCCTCCGTCGTCTGCCCGTTCTTGGGCTGCAGGAACCCCTCGGCGACCCACAGCCGCACCAGCTTCCGGGCGTCGACGGCTGCCTCGGCGGTGAACCCGGCGAAGTAGAGGAAGCACGGCTTGAGGTGCGGCGGCAGGTCATCCATGCACACCGTGAGGATCTTCTCGGTCGACGTCGGCTTCTTGAACCGCGCCTCTGCTGGCTTCTTCTTCCGCGGATGTGCCTCGCAGGCGCTAGCGCTATCCACGTCCGGCGATTCAACAGAGGGGGGAGGAGGAGGAGCGAGGTTTTCAATCACGTCGTCCCACTCATCCTCTCTCCTGGACCTCAGGAGCCCGGCTAGCATGACCACGTTGAGTGGCAAGCTCATGCCCTGTAGCAACTTTTCCTCCAGCTTGTCAAGCTTCTTGGTTTCTGCAGGGTGTTCTTTGTTGCTTCCATAGACTCTCTTGCAGAACAACTGCTTGGCGTCTTTGTTGTGGAGCTTCTCGAGCTCCTTAACGAGAGGGCAGTAGCCATGTCCATATCTGGTTTCTTCTAATATTGCTTTAGGAATCTGCGTTGTGACGAGCACGCGGCTGCCTTTGCCGGCCGGCAGCGTGGCCATGAAGAAGTTCCACTCCTCCAAGCTCTGGACGTCGTCGAGCACGATCAGGTACTTCTTCTCCCCGAGCTCCGCCTCGAGGTCCTCCTTGATCTTCTTCTCCTCTTTTCCTCCGCACCTTGCCACGACGGCAGCCCTCCGCTTCGGCACCTGCTTCAGATCTTGCTGTACCTCGGTGGCCGTCGTCTTGCCGGAGGCTTGCCGGATGATGTCGCCGAGGAGATCGACGAACCGGAACTTGTGGGGCACGTGCACCCAGATGGCGCAGTCAAACTTGCTCAGGACGTAGCTCCTCCCGTAGAAGAAGCTGGCCAGTGCCGTCTTGCCGATGCCGCTCTTGCCGGTGAGCGCGATGACGGTTTGCCGGGTCTCCTCGTCGAGGAGCCACTTCTCGATGTCTTCGCGGTAGTGAGGGGGCCAAATGTCGTGCAGATCTTCTTCTATGTCTCTGTCGTTCAGTGTAGACCTACATGCATAGCAGAGAACTAAGCCGTATCAATCAAGAGAACCATCTATGCCGAGCAGGGAAACATTATCGTCCGAAAATTAACTGGCCAGCACCGGGGAAAGCCGGATTTCGGGCGGTTTTTTCCCGAAATTTTTCGAGATTTTTTCAGAACCGAGAATGTTTTCCCTGGTGCCAAAAGCTTAAACTGCAAGCTGTTTAACTCAGGAGATTGTTTTTTTCTCTTTATCTTCAGTCATTTTTTTACACTATAACTTTAAGTGACTGAGAGTACAATTTTAGAAAGGATATGTATGTACCAGTCACTGTAGTTCTTCCTGTGAGGTTTGGAGACGCAGGAGAGTTTCTCCAGCTTGTACTCCTTGCGCTGTTCCTTGATCTCCTCGATACGCTTGTTGATGTCCTCGATCTCGTCGAAGATGGCGTGGCGGGTGAACAGGCCGGTGGCGGAGTGGCGGAGCCACTGGAGGAAGGAGGGCAGGTCGAAGCAGCCGTGGCAGTGGAGCTCGCCCTTGTGCAAGTACTCCTCGAGGAGGTCCTCGGCGTCATGGGCCAGCTCCCGCGTCTGCCGCACCCACACGTCGATGAGGTCGTTGGCCTCGGCCGGCTGGCGGCGCTTGCGGTCGGCGTCGCGGAGGAAGGTGCGCAGCCACTCCAGCTCGTGCCTGAGCTCCCCCACCTTCCTCCCCACCTCCGTCTGCAGCTTCAGCTCCTGCAGCGCCATCTCCTCCAGTTTGTCCACCGCGGACTTCACCACGCCGTCCGCCATTGTTAATTGCTTGTATCTATCGAACTCACCAAGCTAGGGTACTATATATATGCTAGCTGTCTACAATTGCTCAGGTCTAGCTAGCTTGTGGCCTCAGACGAAGCGTTGTTGCACCTTATATAGAGCAGAGGGTGGAATGCTCACCAGCAAGGCTTGCGTACAACACGTTGGTATCTCTCCTTTTTTTAAAAAAAAATATACATACAACAGTATTTGTTGTGTCGTGTACTAATCATGCTTTTTTAGATGGCACAGTGATGCTCTGCAAAAATCTGCCTACCACTCATATATACATCTAGGCTATGACTGAAGCTAAGTTTCGATTCTATATATCGCATGCAGTATTCTCATAAAACACCTTAAAAAATGAAGTTATATTGCGATCCTATTTAGAGAACCATAATGCATTATAACATTCTTGGTGGGGGTTTCAAAACCGAATGTTAATTACATGCTAGTAAAAGTTAACAAAAATATAATGATATGGAAATACTTTGGATAAATCTGCCAATACCATTTCCATGCGACAAAGTAAATAGTTTTGTGCATATTAAGTAGACATCTGTTTGAGAAACGGAGGGGGTATGATTTAAGCGACCACACGTTAATTCCTCCTTAGCTAGCTGTTTCTGCGTGCCATGGGAGCAAACTAGTCAAATTCAATGCATGCAGTGAAAAGAGATTTGAGAACGTTGGATTAGAGATCCAACGACCTCTTTTTTTGGAGGGGGGAGATTTTTCTTTTAGGAGAAGGAGTTTTTTTGGAAAGGGTGGGAAAGAATTCATAGCCATTGGATCTCTAATACAATGGTCATAAATTTGGATAATAGTTAGGAAGAAAACATCCGGATGATGTTTATCAACACCCGTGAAAAATATTCCTTGTTGCAGAGAGGTCAGTGACTGGTCTAAGGGCATCTGTAGTGTATATAACCCAAAGGGTCTTAAGGTGGGTCCCATCTAAATCTTAAGACCAACTCCATAGTGTATATAGCTCAAGGGGTCTTAAGACGGTCCCACATGGCAGATAAAGAAAAATTGTATTTTAATGCTTATGGCCAGGTCTTTAGCTTGAGGACCAGCCTTAAGCTTTTTTTGCTTAGGATCTGCTTAAGGTCACCCCTGTAATGTATAAGGTTGACCTTAAGGTGGCTTAAGGCCTCCTCTTTTCATACACTACAGATGCCCTAATCCATGCATGCCTGCAGATGCTATTCTTGTTGCAGGGAGGTTTGTAGCACAAGCATGCATGGCATCCAGGTACGCTTGTGGGCTGCCACAGAAGCATGCAAGAATTGCGATGGCTCAAGTAGACCTCACTCACACTGGGTCCCACCAGCACCAATTATTACTCCTTGATTCGGTTTAGATCACCTCATGATTGTGCTTGAGCACATTATCTTAATTCTATCTTGACGGTTCTACATAGGTCTAGCTAGGGTTCGTGCTGCACATTGCGCAAATGGCCTGGGATTAATAAGGACAACTGCAGTGCAAAAGCATAGATTTCTTATGCATGGTCTATGAGATAATGGAGGCTGCAATCCGGCTGCTCACTGTCAAGTACAGAAGAAAGGGAAGTAGTAGACTACTAGTTGTCTCATAAGCATGTCACATACATGCATGTTCAGGCATGCATGCTTGGATAGAGATCAATTAAATCAGCAATATTATTTGTACTATATATATACATGTACAGACAAACACATATCACACACACATATATGTATGTATGTGTGTGTATTTGTAGGTGTGAAATCTAAACATAAGTGAGGGGTGAACGTATGGGTCATCATCCACGAGAGTAAAAATAACATAGGGATTTATACAGGTTCGGAGTCCAAGAGGACCGCCCTACTCATGCCGGTGAGCCCACGGGGTTAACTCTGAGAAGCAGATCCCTGAGGCTCACCAGTTTGAATATACTTTTTATTGCTCATGAGAACACAAAGTTACAAATAAGAAATACATGGGGTATTTATAGACTCATGGACATGTACAAATGACTGGAATACTCTCAATGAGATAGCTAACCTATAAGTACAGGCGGGGGTATTATTGTCCTTGTTAAGCATAATTGTGATCCTGTGATCTGTATCTATATCTTCTGTAGAGTGGGCCTTGTCAGTGGGAGGGTAAGATTGTTCTTTCAATATATATATATATATATATATATATATATATATATATATATATATATATATATATATATATATATATATATATATATATATATATATATATATATATATGTTTTTGAGCTAGCTGCGCGCATGTGAACATCAAAAGGGGAAAAAGTATTATGTGACAATAATATACACTATGAGTGGCGCAGAGTTATCACGGACTATATAAGCTTATGCTCCCTAAGAATTCTATAACACAGCAGCTAGGTCTGTACTTTTGATGCTTTACGCGAAGCATTATATGAACACAGCAGTTAGGTCTGTACTTTTGATGCTTTAGTACGCTTGCAGTTAGGTCTCAAGAATAAATGTGTTCCATGCCATGGAGACCGTCGCGCACTGGCAAAATACCATTACGAAGTGATTGGACTTACATATGTCACCGCGCACAAACACGAAAATTAATTTTAGAAAATACCATCTCCGTCACATTTGTTTTGTCCTAACGGTATGAAATTACCATTCTACCCTGATTAAGGCCTTGTTTGGATCCCTTGAGCTAACAACTAGTTGCTAAACTTTAGCCCTTAAGGATCCAAACAGGAAGGCTAATGGGTAGGCTAAAGTTTAGCCAAAGCCCCAACTAATTGTTAGCCAACTAGTCCATCAAACCGAGCTAATGAGGGCTAAAGGACCAGCCGGATGGAAAAAAGACGTTGATACCCACGCCAACCCTCCCAGACCACCATGCATAGGGGTATAACAGACTTTGCACTGAGATAGTAGCACTTATTAGTCCTTGGATCCAAACAGGACTAGGCTAATCTTTAGCCAGCTAACTACTAGTCAGTTAACAACTAGTCCTAACTAACAACTAGTTCTAGTCCATCCAAACAGGCCCTAATTCTTTCTTCTTATTTTCTTTCATTTTCTTTTCATTAGAAATGGTCTGTCATTCCTTCTTTCACCCTTTCTATGTCTCGGCCGGGCCCATTAGCCATGCACCGAGCTTGGCAAAAGCCACCAGCTTATCTCCCGAACCACCTCCTCGTTGGCTTTTACGGAGAGGTAATAACCCTAGCGAATAAATTATTATTTATTTTAACCGATAAAATATCACTCTAACGAATAATAACCCCATCAAAGTATTACAACGGAATAATTATTAGAGACAACACGCTATTACAAAAACATAGCCACGCAGGACTAAAACTTATTACAAAGCCACAACTATAAAATTTAGGAAACGAAAGGTTCTAACTACTAACTTCACAAAGATGAAGACTAGAATCTAATTACACCCTTCTGTATTCTGGTTCATCAAGACAACTCCAACTCTCTATCTACTCAACCCAACCTTCACTTAAGGCGTCCACCTCGTCAGTGGCGGAGGGCCCGATAGGGCAAGGTAAGGCTTGGGTCATACCTTGATTTTTTGCAGCAGGCCCTCATATACCCCCCTATCCAGTATCCAATAGCCCAATAGCTACTAGCTAGTCAATGTAAATGTAAACTCTAGACTGCTCCCTGCTCCCTGCCTCCCTGGACGGCTGGACCCTGGGCGTAGCCGGCGGCGGGCGGGCGGCAGCCACCGGTGGGCAGTGGCGCTGGGCAGTGGCGTAGCCGGCAGCGGCCTGGGCGTAGCCGGCGGCGGGCGGCAGCCACCGGTGGGCAATGGCGCTAGGCGCTGCCGCGCTGGGTAGTGGCGTAACCGGCGGCGGCCTGGGCGTAGCCGGTGGCGGGCGGGCGGTGAGCGGGCGGCAGCCACCGGTGGGTAGTGGCGCTGGGCGCTGCTGCGCTGGGCAGTGGCGTAACCGGCGGCGGCCTGGGTGTAGCCGGCGGCGGGCGGCGGGAGGGCGGGCGGCAACCACCGGCGCGCTAACTCCGACGTTGACAGGGTTGGAGGAGCTTGAATGGTATTGCTTTCGATCCGCCCCACCTCATTTTTTTCCCGTCCTCCGCCACTGCACCTCATACACATCGTATTTTGAGTCCACAATATTCCATCCAGGGTGGTACTTAAATCCATCCAGGTAGTCTTCACCAGATCCTAGCAATCCTCCGGACTGACATACTCCTAACAAGGGAAGAAAATAGTAAGGGTGAGTACAGAAGTACTCAGTAAGTATTATTAGCAAAATGCATTGAATGCTCATCTTCTAACATTTCTAGAAACATCTATTCCTATCCTCCTTCTCATGCTCATTTTCTTTCGCATCCTCATTCTCTTTCTCTTCCTTTTTTCCCTCTCCTGACTTATAGAAAATAAGGTTTTCCTATTTGGATTTGAAAGAATTTCATATTATTAATTTAGAAACCTCCTGAACACTCGTATAGTGGTATCAAACCCCTACTTGTTTCTGTAACTTTAAGTCCAGAAGACAAGTATGAATTCATGATTTATATAGCACTACGCAGGCTTGTACCATTTTACCTATAGTCATCTTGATGCTTGTAGCGAGTGGATCTTCGCATTTCCTTAGATGTGATACCCATACCAGAGCAAAGAACTTTTACCACTATCTCAGCATATTATATCTCAACCCAGCTACTCTCAACTGGTAGCCTGCACTCACCGGAAGCAACATAGCTGTTTGTTGGGCCGGTTCGTTCACCCTTACCCAACACTCAACTGCGTAATATACCACCTCTTTGAACCTTGCTTCTGGTATCTGACCGGTCCTAGGTTCTTACGGTCCGCATCCCTCACTTCTGGCCTATGTACCAGTTTTGAGTTCATATGGTTGTGGATCCCCCACTCCTGGTCTCTCTACCAGCTCTAGGTTCCTCCCCTAAATAATACTCACTCATGTGGAGAATATAATAATCTCAATAGAGCTACTAATTCTACCCGCCTTTAGATGGAATGATGGTTGGTTCATTACACAAGTGAAGTCTGATTAACCTTAGATTTTTATCCCTATGCAGAAGGTCCCATACCTGCCCTAGGGACCCTCCACCCCCCTTATTTGCTGGCATGACAGTGGGTTCTCCAACTGTGTGCCCTTATTTCTTTCTTTTCTTTCTCATCACATTCATCTAATTCAAACATGATTTTCATTTTTATGCACGGTGATAATAATTTAATAGGGAAATACTTGTTTTACTGAAGATACTCTGATCATATGTTCAAAGGAATGCTTGCATGGACTTTTAATCATTGATTCAGATTCAGTTAGGATCAAGTGAAGTTCTTCCTGTGACTCAGATTGTTGCCTGCAATTAAATACATAGGCTATGACTTAATTTATGAAAACATAATAAGATGTGATGTGTCGATGTGTTTGTGCTCCTAGGGTGAAGCTTTGGTTAATTTAACCTGGTTGCGGTAATTGTAATTAATTTCTATCTGATATTCGTCACTTGATGTTATCGTACTAACGTTAGGAGATGTGGCTTATCTAGGGGCATGCCCGATGTTTTATTTACGTTTGGATAATTTCCCACTCAGACATGATTACTAGGTACACGTACAAATATACTACAAAAAATATTTCTATCAAATTTTATGCATGCAAATATGTCTGTTACATACTTACGTGTGCACTCATTTATGTGCCTTTAATTAATTCTGGGTCTCAGGCTTACTCAGATAAAATCCTCCTTCCTAGTACTGGTCCTTTTTCCGTAATTAGTACATGCATGACGATTTAAGTTATCGATATAAAAGAAATTAAATTTCAAGTAATTAATTAATTAAATTCTACTAAGGCGCCCCGTACGATCCCTGAATTTTATTGTAGTCATTTGCATATTTTTACAACTCGAATGCAATTTAAATCATCAAGTATAATTCTAATCGCTACGTGTATGATTTTAAGTCATCGCGTACTATTTTAAATTAGTGCACACTATTTTAAATTTGAGCTTACTACTCTTGGTCCTCTAATGGCTATTGATTTATTCTAATAATACTAAATAATTATTACGAGGTTACTACAATTTATAGGAGACTAATCAAAATTAATTGGATTTTAAATGCACAATAGAACGATCTAAATAGTAATACACTAATTAAATCAATACACACAACTTTTTAATCTACTGATGGCACTTAATTTATTCTAATAATTATGAATAATTATTAATGATTTTCTACAATTTAAATGGAATTAACCAAAATATCTAGATACTTAAACCTACACCGAAGTGACCTAGACAACAGTACGTGGATATAATCCGTACTCGTATAAGTTTAATCGTTGTGTACATTTTTAAATCATCATACCATAATTAATTTGTTCTAAAGATCTAGAATAATTATGATTGGATTTCTATAATTTAAATACAACTAACAAAATTATCTGGGTATTTAAATATGTCATGGAGCGGTCTAAACGATGGTACACGAATTTTAGTACGTACGCATATAAGTTTTAGTCTAGTGATGGAACTAATTTGATTTTAATAATCATAAGTATTTAATAGTGGAGTTTTGCAATTTAATATGACTAACAAGTTTAATTAGGTATATAATACGAAATAGAATGATTTAAACAGCAATTTACCGATTTAAATCAGTACGCGCGAAATTTTAATCTATTGACAACCTTTAATTAATCTTGAATAATCATAAATACTGATTAGTGGTGTTTTGTAATTTAACATGACTAGCAGAATTTCATCGGGTTATTTAACCTATAATGGAATATGTATTGCTGGAAATTAATGAAGAAAATTCCTATCACGCGCTTATTCTCTCTCTTTTCTTTCTCTCTCCTCTCGTTTTCCTGTTCGGCCAAACACCTCCTAGCCACTCATGTCTTCTCCTTTTCTTTATTCCTTCTCTCCTTCCTTCCCTTATCTTCTTCTTCCCCCATCTCTTTTCTTGCCTCTTTCCTCCCTTTGCTCCCATTATGTGCCGATTGGCCCTTTGCTCAATCCAAACGGTGCCGATTGGCCCTTGGCTTGGTCCAAACGGCGTTGCCACTCCATGCACCTTAGGCTACCGCCTCGGCTTCGGCCACCCCATTTATGGCTGTCACCCCAGCTTCAGCCACCTTACCTGCTACTATCCCTTGCCCCTGGCATATTCGGACTTAGCTTCCTCGACGCCGACTACAGCCTCTCTGAGCGCCAATGCCTCCTCAACTGGCACCACCATGTGCCGCCCCGACTACAACCCAAGGTCGCCTCCTCTCCTAACGGCACCTCCCCACCTACTCGGCTCTTCCTTCCCCAAATAAATGTCGATCCAATCTGGGTTTCACCCACGATCGATTCTCCCTTTGTGCTCCGGTCACTTGCGCCTTGCGCCTCCCCTAACCTCTGGTCTCATGTGCTGCCACCCTAGGCTCGATCCCGACCACCACCGCCTGCTCATCGACCTCCTCTAGCCTGTGCCTCCCATATGCCCTCGACTTCGATAGTCGACTCCTTAGGACCGCCTCACTCAGCCTTTGGCTGCTACGCCGCCCCACAGCGCCCGCTACTCCAGCACCTCCTCCATGCACCGGCTTCCATGGCTCCAGTGCCTCCCCTTTTCTTCTCCCTCTACTCCTACTTCTCCTCTCTGCTACTTATCATTGGTTATCAATTTAATTTGAGTTAATTCATGATTTAACTTGTTTTTGGATTTGTGGATGCAAGGGTGGTGCTATTGTGGCTTGCTATGATGGGGCTCGAGATTATTCCACTCGCTAGGGGAGTGTGGAGTGATTGTCAGGTGTGCGTGGCACCCATCACCACAATGACGTCGCCCCTCGGTATCCTATTTCCCTCTTTACTCTCTCTCCTAATACCTCTAAGTGCATGCTTGTGCTGAATAGTGATGCTACGATTAGATGCTATGTGATGCTCTCTGTGAGGTTTTGGCTTTGTGCTATGGTTGAGTAATCTTTTACCTTGGTGGATGCTTGTGTTGTGGTCCAAAAAAAGCTAGGGAAAAGGATTAGGGATGGCTTACAATCTACCTTGTGGGTTGCATGATGGCTCGATCTAGGAAGGAAATGGAGTTTGATGTTGTGGGTCACTTTGCTGGTGTGGTTGTGCTGGCGGCCGGCTTGTGGATGCTTGTCCCTTCTCCTCCTGTTGCTTGTAGCTCGACAGCTTGCTCCCATGGCCTTACTCCTCCTGGTCTCACTATCTTGCCACCCTTGCTGGCTCTCCTTTCTTCCATTTGATTGGATATATGGTGGGGGTTGTGGAGATGGAGTTTGGGGAGGGGTGGGGATTTGGGGATGGTGTGCTTTTGCTAAGAGTAGTGTGGTCGAATGAAATGTTGTCTCTCTCCTCCTCCCTGGCTTGGCTTTGGCCTTATCCTTTCCCTGGGTCTCTTGCGCTCTCTCTCTCTCTCTCTCTCTCTCTCTCTCCAGTCACTATGCTAAAGGGGGTGAATCTGAGATATTTTATGGGCTAGCTTGTATAGTTGTTCTTCGGTAAAATTCAGGTTTGTTTTTATTGCCGAATGATGACCTAATGGCTGGGAGAGATGCCAACTGACCCTCGGACAGTTAGGTATCTCTATGACTAAAATGCCCTACCCGAATTTAACCTCTAGGGTTCTGACAACAACTTCTTTCTCTTCATTTTATTCTTATTCTTTGGTTTCTTTTGTTTGGTCTTTTTGGTATTTCAATGTTTATTTACTCGCTATTAATACCATGGTTTGAGTTTGGCAAAGCTAGTGCATCGCAATTAATATATGAGATAGACTCATGTAAATTGAACCATGTACAGTGAGCTCACGGTAGCTCACCTTCGTTCTCCTATTCCCCCTCTCGCTCGCTCGCTCGCTCGAGCAGCGCTCGGAACGAGCAGGAGCGCCGTTCTGTTGTGCTTGAGCACATATCTTAATTCTATATTGACGGTTCTACATAGGTCCAGCTAGGGTTTGTGCTGCACGTTGTGCAAGTGGCCTGTGATTAGTAAGAACCAGTGCAGTGCAAAGGCATAGGTTTCTTATGCATGATCTCTACAATCCGTCTGCTCACTGTCAAGTACAGAAGAAAGGGAAGAAGTAGTTGCCTCCGTAAGCATGTCTCACACACATGTTCAGGCATGCAGGCTTGGATAGAGATCAATTAAATCAGCAATATTATTTATAATATATATCTATGTACATACATATATGTATGTATATACATATATATACATGTATGCATGTATATGTGTGTTAGTTTTGGAGCTGGCTGCATGTGAACGATCAAAGGGGAATTAAAAATATTCTGTGACAATAATATGCACTATGAGTGGCGCAGAGTTATCACGGACTATATAAGCTTATGCTCCCGAAGAATTCTATGAATACAACAGTTAGGTCTTTGCTTTTGATGCTTTACGATTACACTCCGGCCCTCGTCTAGGAATAAATGTGTTTCAAGTTGCAAAATACCATTGCAAAGTGATTAAGCTTACATATGCCACCGCAACACATGAACAATTCTAGAAACTGACGTCTCCCTCACGTTTGTTTTGTCCTAACGGTACGAATTTGCCATTCTGCCGTGATTAATTCTTTCTTCTTATTTTTTTTCATTTTATTTTCATTGCGTATGGTCTGTCATTTCTTGGCTACGACTTGTAGATTTTTACTGTGATTTATTAGTCTAATAAATAATAATTAATAAAAAAGCTAAAAACTATTAAAAATCCAAACAGGGCCCTTCTTTCTCTATTTCTCTTTATTTTCTTTACCTCTTTTCAAGATTGTCACGATTCGTTTCTCTGTGTACGATTCACGTTTCTTCCCCCAAATTCAACATCGCCACTACAAATCTCACCACCAAACGGCCACGGGAGTCGATTCGTGGGCGGCGGTAGCGGATTTCGCCACTGGTATCCCAAATCAGTACCGTGAGCTCACGGTAGCTCACCTTCGTTTTCCTCCTACCCGCCCCCCCCCCCCCTGGCGCTTGCTCGCTCGAGCGGCGCACGGAACGAGCAGGAGCACCATTGTGTGGTGAGGGGGAGAGCGGCGTCATGCACATGGACAAACATGCAAGAGGTCATAGGTGTTCAACTGAACATATAAAATTTTTTACAAAATACCAAATGTATAATAGATATATTAGATATATATACTATTAGTTAGGTTAAAATTATATTTTTTATGCCCACAAATAAATTCAATCCGCACTCCCTATATCTCATGTGTAATCCATGTAACACATTAGGCCTATTTTTCTTCCCACCTTAACCCTCCTCATACAGGCCCAAAGAGGTAAAAATGCAAACAAAACCCTAAGCTTTGTTCTCTTTCTCATTTTGTGGTTGTTTGTGTTAGAGTTAGTAATCTTGTTTTAGTTTGGAAATCGTAGTCGTGTACGAGTTGGTGGTCAAAGTCGTGTATGAGTTGGTAGCGAGTTAGTCTTGGTCATCATGTATTCGTGCACTATTCTGCTTCTTACCTCTGTCTTGTATAACATCTACAAAATTATGTACTCAAGAAGCAATTAAAACAACTAACACATGGGGCATTACGGGCCTGTTCTTTTGGGCTTCTAAAAGCTATTTTTTGACTTTTCTATAGTAACTAACTTTTAAACGGAGTATCTTTTTAAGATAGGGTCTACTAGTTAATTGTAGTACATACTGTACTGACTTCATTTATATCGGCAAAAACCGCACGTGAGTTTCTGTTACTCTGTAATCTCTCGCACGAACAACCCAAAAGTCACAAGCCGCAACCAAAAGCCATAAGCTTCGGCTAAAAAGAATAGGCCCTACCTCACCAACTTAACCACCATTTATGCCACTCGAACAAGGAAATTTGCAAAAAAAAAAACTGATTGTAACAGCTAACAAAAAATCACTAATGAGTAGAATAACAATCAATGCTGAAATTTGTCATTTATTCTAACTTCAAGCCAGCTTGGGTCATTATGGCAAGGCTAAAGATTCAAGCAACACACCAAACCATAAAAGTAAACCATCTTTCTTCCATTTATTCTCAATAGTAATAAGCTAATAGTTACTTACAAACTTAGAGGCACTTCAAATGCGCTCACACCCATAGGTCGAACAACAAAGACCAATGATACGCTTTGCAAATGATTGGAGTTTATGACCAAGGCCACCATATGTAGGCCACCAAAGAACTATAAAGAACATATGCATAGTGATCTATGTTAGAATTGAGATATTTCAACTTTCAATTATGAAAAATTGAAAAGATAGAAGATATGTTAGAACTTACGAGGACTCTTTTTTCTTTGATGTTCTCTGATTGCCATTGGAGCTGAAAAGACATGGCCTGTCTTACCCATGTACTGATCAGTTTGCCTACTGATCTTGTCTAGAAGATCATTATCGGTGAACATCTTCCATAGCATGTCATTGAACATTGACCTCAGCCTACCAACTTCTCTTTTATCTATTTTATGTAATTCATAAAACCTATTTGGATTCAAGAACAAGGCAACAACATGTAACTTCTGCTCCATTTGGTTTTTCCATCTTTTGTCGATGATTTTGTTCACCTTCTCTAGTAATTGTCCCCTATTTTCAAAAGTCATTGATCTTCTCCCTAGCAGAATCTATGGCTACAGTAACCTCTGCCATTGCTGGCCTCTCATCTCTGTCGACAGTCCTCAACACAATAAGAAGTGGTTGTGATGCTCTAATGCAGTCTTGCAATGCATCCTAAAACTAAGTATAAAACATAATTTTTACCACCTTTTTCCTGGTCTCTATGCTTGCCAATTTGGACCTATTCCAATCATCACTAACAAAGAGACACCTCAAAGCTTGCTTGTGCTAAAAAACTCTACAAAGTAAGAAATGATGTAGCAAATCGAGTAGCCGCTGGTCTCACAAGGTCCCCTCCTGCCCTTTCCCTCATTGCATCAAGAAGCTTCCCATACCGGTAAATAAACATGGTCACCTTTCTTGCATTTGCAATGCACTTCTTGAACACCGGAATCTTCCCCAATACCCTCCAATATAAGGTTCAAGCAGTGGGTAGCACAAGGGGTCCAAAATATGGTAAGAATCTTCTGCATTAGAATTTTGCCTGCTGCCTTAAAGTTAGCCCCATTATCCGTGACAATATGAACAACATAGTCCCTTCCATTTTTATCAATTTTCCCTCAAGCAACCTAACAACTGTGCATCATCTAACACATTTGATGCATTAACAGTATCCAAAAAGAAAGTGCCCTCTGGACTGTTCACAAGGAAATTTATTGAGTGTCTTCCTCTCCTATTAGTCCATCCATTAGACATGAGTGTGCAACCGTATTCAGCTCAAGCCAACTCATGCTTCTCTCTCAACTTATCGGTCTTCTTCTTAGACTTCTCAAGCAATGACAACCTTAATTCATGAAAAGTTGGTGACCTATATCCAGGACCATACTGTCTCACAGACTCAAGCATAACCTCCCATGTCCTTGAGTTGGCAACATTGAATGGTATGCCACACTCATAGAAAAAAATCAGCAACATGCATATCAACCGTCTCCTTTGCTTCCTTGGTCCTCCTTGACAATGTAGTTTGAACAAACCCCTTCTAGCATGCTTGTCATGAACAACATCTTCAAGTGGCTTCTAAAGTAAAGCAACAATTGATTTAGAGGTCTTTGGCTGAGGCTCTGACTCTTTGTTATGCAGCAAAAGCGATAGCTTCCTTTTAAGAGCTGTCCCAGAACTTGGTTGGCTAAGGGAGGCTTTTCTTGATTGTGCAGCTCAAGCTTTTGCTTGTGGTTGCTCCTTTTCATCAACACCATCATAATCACTTCCTTTGTATTTAACTCATTCTTCATCATCAATCTTGATGGGTTTGTTCTTTGCATTCTTCTTCAAATAGTCTTGCATCTCCTTCATGATAGCTGTTGCTGTGTTAGGGCATTTCTCCACTTCTCCAAACCCCCCTGAAAGGTATTGTTTCATTCTCCTCACTCCAGAATATGTCCTCTTGCCACAGAGAATACAATCGACAACATCCTTCTTACTTAAGTCTACCCAAAAGCAATATTGCCATGTCGGGTCTTTGAACTTAGTTGACTTCCACTTAGGATTCTTTGATGGATCATACTACTCCTTGCTCTTGGTCGTCGGAACTTCATCAGACATGATGCCTATGCAAATCAAGAATGAATGGAATCAATGGACATATTAATTATTGAACGATGGTAGTATGGTACTTGCTGCTACTACTACACTAGTTTACTTCTAGTTCAAGGCATACAGAGCATACTACTTCTAGTTCAAGGCATACAAAATTACAGAGCATATAGACTACAGAGCAGCATGGCAAATACAGAGCAATGCTATTGCTGATTGGACAATCTTCCCGAGACATTTGAAGAACAGAGCAATTCATACTACTTCTACTCATCTACAGATCTACTACTAGTCTACTACTACAACAACACTACAAGTCTACAACAAAATAGACAGACAGAGCAGTTGCAGAGCTTCCTTGCATTGTTGGCATGAGAGAAAAGATAGAGCACAAGAGAGCAGAGGGAAGGGAAGTGTATTTGGTGGGAGGTGGACCCGGCTGGGGAAGATGGTGGCTAGGTGGACCTGGCTAGGGGTGACGGTGGCGAGGTGGACTCGGCTGGGGGTGACTGCGGGGAGTTGGACCCGACTGTGGGTGACAGTGGCATGGTGGACTCAGCTAGGGCCAACGGCGGGGAATGGATTCGGATGGGGGCAATGGTGGATTCACCAAGGGATGCCAGCTGTTGCGGTGCCTCGCCACCTCTACGCTTCAACTGAAGGACTCAAGTTGGATCTAGCTGGGGGCAATGACGAGGAGGTCGATCCGACTGGGGCTGACAACGGGGAGTTGGATTCGATTGGGGGTGATGATCAATTCGCCAAGGGACTTGGGCGTTGTGGCGCCTTGCCGCCTCTGCGCTTCAACTGAAGGTAGCCTCTGTGAAGTAGTCGTCCCGAAGCCAAAAGTCCAAAACGGCCCAACACAGTTCGCGCCTTCTCCTGCTCCTCGCGCCTTCTCCCGCGCTTTTCACAAGTCGCCCAACTTGTCTCTCCCAGTCAGCAACTAGTCAATCCAAATCGACTTAGTCGACAGCAAGTCGCTCGACTATCTGAGCTAGTTAAGTCATTGCCTCTAGTCGAGCGCCGTCAGCCGACTGAATGACTAGTCGACGACGTAATAACGCTGTTTCACTGCACATGTATATTTGATGAAGTTTGCTTAAATAAACCAACGTATTTCTCGAAGTTACAATGTACACTGTGATCCGTGAAGTGTGAACTGAATTGGCAAGTAAAATAGGACGGTGTGCTAGCTGTTCATTTGATTTGCTTATTACAAGTTGAAATTAATACGATGTTTATTTTAACATCTTAAAGTTAATTTCTTTTGTTCTTCCAGAGAGCATCTTAACCTTTCGGATAAGCAGCTGGTTGAAGCACGCAACTCGACATTGACACGAGGACGAACTGACGAAATGGGCCCTAAATTTGAAACATTCTTTTTCTATTATTATGGAGTACATGTTGTTGCTGTTAAAATACAGGCACAATTGTTATGTTATTCTTTTGAACTGTGTCTTATGACTTTTGGTTTATAGTTTAAATTCTAGCTGTTTGTAAGAGAAAATATTAAGAGAAAGGTAATCATATACGATTTTGGTTAATATAACTAAAGTCAGTACAATATCTACTATAATCTACTTAAAACTCCGCCTTGCAAAGACGCATTGTTCGAAAATTAGTTACTATAATAAAAACTAAAAGCTATAATCAGTGAGCCTAAAAAACTCAGTCATAGAACTCTCTGATGTCAGAACCATGAGATCTTGAGGGATCTTTGATGCCAAGTACACAAATTTCAAAGTTCAATCTGATCCATCCAGAAAAGAGGAGTATTGAAATGAGTAAAATGGCTATGCATTGAAATGAGTGACAAGTTCGTTGCAAATAGCTTGGGTGAAACTATTTTAATCAAGTATGTTTCTAAAAACTATTTTAATCAAGCGTCGATGTACTAATGGATTACTTATTAGTAACTTCATGAACAAGAGAAGGTTTGTTCCTGAAGTTACTTGGGCAAGTTCATTGCCAAAGCAACTAGAATCTCTGGTCTTCTACAGTTTTACATTATCATATGCTCCAAAATCTTGATGTCTCCTTGACTCCTTGTGACTGGCCAATGGCGAGCTGGTCGGGGCAAACGCTCGATCATTTTTTTGCACTTCGTCAATGTATAATATACTCTTAGTACTTTGTTTTGTCATTTTTCTTCGTACAGATCAATGGAAGAAGACGACCCGGAGAGCTAGCGTTTGGTTCAAAAATATATACAGCTCAAGTTGGTAGGACCTAGATCACCCTCTGTCATACTGAACCTTTGCTTATTTTGCATCTTCCTAGGTTGCATTTGCCAGAAATTAGAAACCCTACTGCACGACATACACCTCCAAATGAAAATTTTCCGGTGAACTGATCGGATTAATTCTTTGTCAGCCTTCACCGTACTGACCCATATATGTGTTTATATGTTTGTTAATTTATTCGAGTGAACTATACCTACATGTATGATGTCATTCCACCTAATTCGTGGCTCATTTCCTACCTAATTGGTGGCTCATTTTTGTATACATGGATCTTGTATTAGAAATAAAGGAAATGAATTAGGATGGATCGTTGGGTCGACACGAACCACTTGCATCCCACGTACATGGATTTATTCATCATATATCCTCCTCTTATATGGAAATTCAGGATTTACCCTCCTGACCCACATGTCAGTGACTTATGATGACCCCACATGTCATTGAGGTGGGAGGGTAAATCCTGAATTCCCAAAATAAAGGAAGGGTATATGATCAACTTTCCCTACGTACATAGGGGGACATATGCCAAAATTGAAAATGAAATGAGGCTTATCAGTCACTATATGTGTGCATGTGAGAATATGGATCTGTTGTTTTTAGCTTCTAAAAATTGCTTTTCGGCTTTTCTACAGTAACTAGCTTTTAAACAAAGTATCTTTTTAAAATAGGGTCTACTAGTTAATTTTAGTACTGTACTGACTTTATTTATATCGACAAAAACCACATGTGAGTTTCTGTTACTCTGTAATCTTTCGCAAGAACAGCTCAAAATCCACAAACCGCATGTAAAAACTATAACTTTCAACCCAAAAGAACATGCTTATATACTAGCTAATTCCGTAGTGGCAATGGACAAGGCATGTTTAGGCCTTCATTGGGCGTGTGATTTTTTTCCTTATTTTGAGAGAATTGAACTATTCTGCGAAATACTTGCGAAATTTATGTAAATGTTTATGTTACAAATGTGCATTTGAATGTATGAATATTTTTGCAAGGAACGCTGTGAATCCTTCAGAATCCACATATTATTTCTACGTTCCAAATGGGGCTTAAGAAGTCCCATTGCACGTAGATGGCCTTGTCAATTGATAAAGAAATCAGGCCCCAACATGAGGCCAGCCTATCGGTCAGCTTTCAGATCATATCAAACTTCTGTATTTCGCGGCCTGCCTAAAACCGGGCCATAATAGACCGGCCGGCCCAGCTATTTCGGCCCGAGAAAATGTTTGAAACATCCTGTACCGAAAAAATGTTTCTTTGATCTGCAGGCACGTGTGGAGATGATTATGATCAGTGACGATGAAGAATGAGACTAGAATAGAGAGATTCAAGGTCAAGATGGTTGAGGATGTCATACGAAGTTGTTGATCACTGGAGCACGTAGAGATAAGGGAGGTGATGCGTGGAGAAACTACGGATTTAGACATGTTTTTCTTAGGATCCTATAGGTTTTTTTCTATATCTTAGCAGATAATAGAAATGGCGATAAAGATGGTATATATGATTTTAGAGTTAAAAAAGTGTTTGAAAAATCGGCTACAAAATGCCGCCGGGTTTGTTTGCACTCTAGGAGAAACAGAAAACAAAAAAAAACATGGCTTTAACCTTTGCTGTTGTCGTCCCTCCCAGTTCGCATCGCAGTGATCGCACCCATGGCGCGCGTCGGCGGGCGGCCATGGCGTTTGAAGCGAGCCCGCATCCAAGAACCCCCGCCAATCTCGGCTCTTCGTCGCGCCTCTCCAGGTGCGTTGTGCCTGCCTGCTTGTCTACTCTTCTCGATCGAAATCACCACCCGCACCGCGCGGTTCCTTGGCGCCGCCGCGCGCGTGGGCACGTGCGCTGCGCTGCTCTGCTCTGCTCGTGACGTGCTCGACGTAATGCCTATGCAATGTTCTTGTTTGATTTGTTCGTCAGAAGCAAGAAGAGCTTCTCGCGAGGTGCTCGACGCAATGCCTAGGGGAGATTCTTGTCTGATTTCTTCGTTAGGACAAGAGTGGCTCATAGTCTCCGGCATTTCTTATGCGTCTTCTCGTTGGTTTTCTTGTACGTTAGTACCCCGCTGCGCGCGCAAGAACAGATAACAGCAATTCGTTTTGGATTACTTGTTCTTTTTCTTTTCTTTCGTAAATTATAATTGTCAATTACGAGGTCAACTAATGCCTGTCGCTGTGCACGCACGTTCTGCCGAGTTCTTCGTCAACTCTTCACAGTGGATAGTTTGTATCTTTATGGTTTTTTCTCCGTCAAGACGTGTTCTTTACGGTTTTTCTCTCCATCTAGACGTGTTCTTGTGTTTTACTATACTCCAAACACTGCTTCTATGGATGGAATGCGGAGCCCTCGAGACGGCCGGCCTAAACAAATGCGTATTGAAATTGCCGCAGACTACGACCACTCGAGCTCTTTGCATTGGCAGTGCATCTCGTCATCCTTCTCTCCTCTTGTCCTTCTCTCCTCCTCCTCTCCTGTCCTTGCGATCCTTTGGAGATGGCCCTGGTACCCTCCTCCGTTGCATCCGGCAGTGACTCGCTGCGGGTGTTTGCGTCCTGTGTTGACCTCGGGGATGGTGTTATTGCCCTTCAGGAGAAGCTGAGGAACGCCAGCCTGGTTCTGGGTGCTGCCCGGGAGATTGAAATCAAGAACGAGGCCCTGGTGCAGTCTTTGCCGGAACTGCAGCATCTGGTGTGTGATGCTGAGGAGGTGCTAGATGAGATTGACTACTTCCGCATGCAAGCTGAGATCGATGCCGCCGATGAGGAGATGCCTAATGAGATCGACGACTGTACGCGTGACAACAAGATCGATGGAGGTACTGATGATAGCAGTAATAATTGTGATGTTTCTAGCCCTGTTACTCCTGAAGTTGTGGCCGAGCAAGGCAGCAGCAATGCGTTGGTTCCTGCATTTGGGCATGCCATTGTCCGTGCCATGCCAAGAGCTGAGCTTGACAGGGATGAGATATTGCCTCAAATCCGTGAGATTAGTAGGTCGCTAGGTGAGTTTGCTGATGCCGTACGGAAGGCACTCAAGCTGGAGGAGCTGGATGGCATTGCATTAGCAAAGCAGGGCACTGACAACAAAAGACCCTTGACAACACCGTATCTTACAGAAACTAAGATATTTGGGAGGGACCATGAGAGGGACCTAATCATAAACTTGCTGACAGGTGATGCTTGTCGCAACCAGACCCTCTCAGTTCTCCCTATTGTTGGTAATGGCGGCATTGGCAAGACTGCATTGGCGCAATACGTGTGCAGTGATTCTAGAGTTGAAACCTATTTTGATATGAAGATTTGGATATGTGTGTCCCTGAATTTTGATGTTGTCAGACTTACCAGACAGATGTTAGAGTGCATCACTGGAACGGGCCCAGGAGGCAGTGCAAATTTGAATATTCTTCAGGAAACGCTTAAAGATGAACTGGAGGGTAGCAGAGTCTTGCTAATTTTAGATGATATGTGGGATGTCAAGGACAACAGTGAGTGGAGCAGGTTTGTGGCTCCATTGGGATCTAACCAGCAAGGGAAAGGCAATGTAATCTTAGTGACTACTCGAAACCAATCTGTCGCAAATGCTGTTGGTTCATTGGACTCAATTTCACTGGATGGTCTCAAGAAGGAAGCTTTCTGGGACTGCTTCAGAGCATATGCATTTGGTAAAGGGAAGGGCCACAAGAAGTTGCATCGTATTGGGAGGGAAATCGCTGATAGGCTAAAGGGTTATCCACTTGCAGCTAAAAGTGTAGGGGGCCTACTGAGGAGAGATATAAATGTTGAGCGCTGGACAAGAATTTTGGAGAGAAAGGAATGGATATCACACCAAGATACTGAAGGTATAATAGCAATTCTGAAGTTCAGTTATGACTATCTACCCTTCCATCTGCGACGATGCTTCTCATATTGTTCATTGTTTCCCAAAAGTTATCAGATTTATGCAGAGGACTTGGTCTATCTTTGGATTTCGCAAGGGTTCGTATATCCTGTGAGTGATAATAGAAGGCTTGAAGAAGTTGGGTATGAATATTTGGATGATTTAGTGAATTTGGGATTCTTTGAGAAAGTAGATAAAGACAGAACTGATATGCACTACTTAATTCATGATTTGATGCATGACCTAGCTCAGGGTGTTTCATCAAAAGAATGCTTTACTATGGATGGTTCTCAGTGCCGACAAGTGCCACCAATGATTCGTCATTTGTCTATAATTGCTACATCTCAATATTCAGACTTTGAGAAAGATATGGTTCAATTGAATTCATTGCAAGCCAAGAAGCTCACATCCTTAATGCTGTTTGGCAGTTTTGGTTCTACATTTGTTACAAGCTTTCACTTTGTGTCTGATGTGATACGCAATTTGCATACATTACGGCTATCAGGAATTGAAGATGATGGGGACATTTTATCTGGCTTTGGGCACTGCATTCATCTTCGCTATCTACGAGCAACCAAACAAGAATATGACAAACACAATCCTTGGTTTGAAAGATATGATCGGCAGTTTCCTAAAGAACTGTGCAGACTTTACCGCTTGCAATTCCTGAATGTAGGAGTAGACTGCTATCTTTCTAACTTGACAAAAAGATTCTCTAATCTTGTCAACCTACGCCATTTCATTTGTCATGAGGAAAACCATTCAGAGATATTCGAGGTTAGTAAATTAGCATCTCTTCAAGAGCTACGCCAGTTCAATGTCAGAAATGATGCTGGTTTTCAGATTGCGCAGCTGGAGAATCTATCAGAGCTTGGTTCGCTATGCATTTTTGGCCTTGAGAACCTAGAAACCAAGGAAGAGGCAAACAGCGCCAGGCTTCTGGACAGAGAACACTTAAAAAACTTGTGCTTGAGTTGGGATGCTAGTAGGGTGTCTGATAATCCCGATGTCGAAAAAGAGGTACTTGAGGGTCTTCAACCACATCCGGAACTCAACCATCTTCAGATCAGTGGGTACAGGAGTGCTGCACCTCCAACATGGTTAGGAGAGGCTTCACCACTTATCCATCTGCGATCAATCTATTTAGAAGATTGCCAGCCTTTGAGGACTCTACCGCCTTTTGTGCACTTGAAGTGTCTGAATAAGCTACATCTGTCCAGAATTTGCGGTACACCGGAGGTGTCAACTCATTCCTTAGAGGAATTGGTTATTGTGGAAATGGAAGATCTAGAAAGATGGGTCATTAGAGACGAACTCTCATTACTAGCTTCTGAGCTACTGGTGCTTGAAATTAAAGGTTGCCCCAAACTAAGGGAGCTTCCATTTTCATGTTACTCCTCTGCCCAAACTGTGGCAATTCCTGTGTTTCCTCTTCTCCACCATTTGATGATACACGATTGTCCCTTGCTGATGCCGTTACCTCCCCTTCCTCTTGGACCCAAGGTATTGAGAATGACAATCGTAAATGTCGGGTCACAATTATACAAGCGTTTGTCATATTATCAATTTAAGAGCTTGTCATATTATCAGACACTGGTCCTGGACCACCTGGTTGGTACTAACAAATTGAGAACTCCAAATGGAGTGTTGGCCTTGCCTAATTTAGGAGCCTTGTCAGAACTCTCTCTCATAAGCTGCTCAAACCTCACTTGGTTGACCTGGCATGAGGCATTCCGACAACTTAAATCATTGAAGAAATTGAACTTTGAGGAATGCCCCAACCTCTTCTCAATGCCTGCACTGCAAGATGAGCAAGGCTACTGGAACAAGCATCCATTGCCAGCTCTCAAGAAGCTGACAATTGAGTCATGCTGCATCAGAGGGAATTGGCTTGCTCGTGTGTTGTCGCTTCTACCATCTCTATCCTACCTGGAGCTGAGAGACTGTCCAGGGGCAGCAGATGATGAATGCATGCTGCTGATTATACCTGTCTCCTTGGTGTCTTTACAAGAGTTATGCATCACAAACTGTGTAGATCTCTCTTGTGGAAGCAATGGACTTCGAGGGCTCATCTCCCTTGAAAAATTAAGAATTGGAGAGTGCCCCAAGCTCCTGCCCTCTTTGATGCCTGAAGAGATTGAGGAAAAGGATCAAAACTTGAGCAGAAGCATCCTCCTTCCATCATCATTGCAAGAATTGGTGCTTGATGGTGTTAGTCACAAGTTGTTGTCTCTCTCAGGCCTCACCTCTTTGAAGGACCTGGGCATAACCGAGAGCTCAGATCTAGAATCTCTTGATCTGTACTCGTGCACTGCACTGGAAGAGATAAGAATCCATTGCTGTGGAGCGTTGTCTTCTGTACAAGGCTTGCAAACATGCATCCACCTAAGATCTATTGGAGTTGACAGCTGCCCTGGCTTTTGGAGTGCTTGGAGTTGTGCATTGCAAGAGCTGGAGAGGGCAGATCACGACTTCTTCTACCCACAATTGGAAAGGATATGGACAGATGATCTCTCCATACTAACAAGCTGCTGTTGTAAATATCTCACGTCCCTCGAGCGGCTATGTTTTCTGTCTTGTGAAGATGATGGCGACGACAACTTAACAATGGATGAGCCAAATGAAGCTTTCCTACACCTTGCCTCCCTCCACGAGCTGGAGTTCAACTCCTATAAAAAACTCCACTCCTTACCAGCGACACTGCATCTCCTTCCTTCCCTCAAGAAGCTAGTGATCAGATCATGTCAAAGCATCGAGTCACTCGAAGAACTAGTCCTACCAGCTTCCCTAGAAGAACTGCACATCAGTGGTTGTGAGAGCCTGCAGTCTCTACCTGCAAAGCTGAATTTTCTTCCCTTCTTCAAGAAGTTAGAGATCTTTTATTGTCCAGGCATCCTTTTGCTACAAGAGCAGCGCCTGCCGACTTCCCTGGAAGAAATGGTGATCGAGTCCTGCGAGAATCTCCAGTCTCTCCCAGATGAACTGCATCATCTGAGCTCTCTCAGCAAGTTAGAGATCAAGTCCTGCCCAGGCATTAAGTCACTGCCAGAAAGTGGCCTGCCACCTGCCCTGAGAGAATTGTGGGTCTGGGGCTGTAGTGAGGAGTTAAAGAAGCAATGCACCAATATTAGAAACATCAAAAGGATGTCACAAATATGTCTGTAACTGAGTTGGAAGTCTAGAACGTTTTTGAGCTGCAAGGCATTTGGATGAGGTCAGGGAAGCTGCTCCGGGCACAACACACGACAATGCAAAGGTTAGAGTTTTGTTGAGTATTGAATTTGTGGTAGTAGTGGCCTCCACCAAAGCCCATCTAGCCTGTGGAAGAATTGTAAGGCCCAAAATGGGGCATATGTAATGACATAAATGCCCTTCTAGGGGTTGTATAGCTGTGAGGGCAGTATTGTAATAGTGCTTTATGGGGATGTATATATACGCCCTGAACGTGGAGAAAAGGCAGGCATTGTTCATCCATCTCGACACTCCACTACTTTCCTATTTTACTGTTTGGTCTGCAACCACGACAGAATTCTTGTTTGAGACAAGAGTAAAGGGGTTCAAGATAGTTACAAGGGAAAAACAAAAATATATTCAACTTTCTTGAGTATGTGCTTCAGAATTTGCAATGCTCTTCGTCAAATCTTTTTTCTTCTCTTGTTATTTATTATTCACCATGAATTTCCTGTCCTTATTTTTATTCAATAACTCACCATCAACATCTTGTTGTTCCTTCAGTATCCATTTATCATTCTTACGTTTATGCATGCTTTGTTGAACCTCAAAGGTTGGATTGCACTATGGTGTTGATTCTCCCACTCGATTGTGGCAAAGAAATTACTTCCATGACAACTAGTATCCAGCACGACGCTACCTGGTAGGAGATTCTGGTGCTACAATGTCAGGTGTGAATATGATTCTTTTCCCCCGCATTTACCTGAGACTGAAAGCATGCTGGTCTAACAAGCATCTCTTCTATGACATTTGATGAGTTAGTGTATTCAACCAATTTGATGGGACACAATGGTCATATTGGCGTTTATCAATAGATTTAATTTCTTGTGGCAAAAGATTATCAATTTTTTCGCCTATTTTGTTTTGTTCTAAACCATTGTATTTGAGGCTTGAGCTCAGCTTTTGTAGTAAGCTGGGGATAGTTTCCCTTTAATTGAAAAAGAACTTCACAGACCCTATGCTGTTTATTACATATTAACATGTATAGCTCCCGTTGGTAACTTAGATTTTAAGACAAAGAGGTGTAAAGACCCGGTTGAACATTCTGTTGGCTAACTATACTAAGAACTCTTCTTGGTAACAGCTCCCCTCCTTTCAGGAACCAAAGGCTCCAAAGGTTTCTGTGGGTCAGGAAGGTTTTCGATGTACAACGAGTGCACCATCTCCACATACTCATCGATCTTCTCTTCTTGCCAGTCGTCGGTTTTTATCAGAGGGAGGATCTTCACAGTCAGTGGTGCCGGCCTGACCCGGAGGCTGTTCTTCCTCCATGCCATATGTGTGCCAGTCAGAACCATCGGTATGATGGGCAGCTTTCTTTGCAAAGCTGTATATACAAAAGCCTGAAAAGGCATTTCCAAATGGACCAGGCAGTCAAGAATGGAGGACACCATGACCAGAATATGCTGAATTCCACTTTTATCCGGTTGCATGATTCAGAATGGTGAACCTTACCTTCTTGAAAAGAAGCAGATGCCCAATTTTAGACCTTGTGTCCTCTGGAAACAAGATCAGTGACAAGTTGTTCTGAACCACCACACGAGCCACATGAGAATCACACATTGGAGGCAGAAAAGATTCAAACAGATGTATCAAGAACTCTTCTTAAAACTGGAGAATGCGACCTCACGACCTGAGCAATTGAATTGACGAGGGATGGATCGCACTCATTGCAACAAGATTAATGGGTGAATGCATTATAATCATTCCCATGCCGATTAAACAGTTCAGATTGTGTGTGTAGATGGCAGCACTGAGTTTGCACCAGCTGTGCTACTGACAAGGTACCCATGGTCTCATACCTCTTTCATTGACTCAATTGCGGCAGCAGGGTTGGACCGGTCAATGCGAAGATGGTTCGCCAGCACATATAATTGACCAAATAGAGGGTACCATATGATCTGGAACAAAACAAATTTGATTCAACCATAACTGTGCATGTGTAATGTATTGAGCTGAAATGCTGGATGGTTCTAGGCAATGGAGCACTGACATCTTTCTTGGCTATTCCAACAGTTCCAGTTGGAGCCAACCACATGACAAGGAAAATGTCCAGCGGGGATGCATGGTTGCATATGAAGATACCTCGTGTTCAGATGCTCCAAACCTTCAAACTTGATAGGGTTCCCTAATATCCACATTTGCCAGTATAAAAAATGAAAGAAACTGATGTTAACAAGTTTATACAACCAGCTCTGCATGGTGCAAGTATGTCTTGATTCTTGAGTAGTAACTTTACTTAAAAGCAAGGTTATTAAAACGATAAGACGAGGCAACCCACCTCCCTCACACCTTTTAAGTAGTAAGGTATGAGACAAGGCGACGTCTTACATACATCCTAAGATGATAAGGTAGCAAATAAAATGACCATTTTAGCAACACATATGTACCTTATTGCCAATTTTTGAGCTCATGTAGCACCAATCCCTCCTTTTCAATTGCTCTTCTTCTATATAGCATCCATCCCTCTTAGTCCCTTGCAAGTTTTAATATATAGATTGTTATAATGTAATAGATAAAAATTGTATTCCAATTAATTGAGTAAATACGGATTAAGTGACATACCTTCTTGACAATCTCTCCTCTCCTCTTCTCCCAAGCAACAAGCTACATGAAAAATGAGCAACATAAGTCCATAATAACAATTAAATGAATCCGAGAATTAAATATGAGCAACATAATAATTAACAAGCATAACATAAGTGACATAAGTCTACACAAATAACATAGGTGATAAGTGGGTGTTAATGGTGTTTTGCAATTTAAAAGGATCAACAAAATTTCACTAAGTATTCAAACATGCAACATAATGCACAGAGTTAGATATTCCTGAAGAACGGTTTTTATTAAGCGCTCTTCTCCTTCTCCTTCTTCTCCTTCTCCTTCTCTCTCTCTCTCTCTCTCTCTCTCTCTCTCTCTCTTCTTTTCTTTCTACTCCCTGTTAGGGATACAAACGGATCGAATACGGACGGATAATACCTCTGCCATATTTGTTTTCATTTTTTTTTTCTCGGATGCGGATACGAATACGGATACCTCGGATACGAATACAAATACGAATAATATTGAATACAGATACGGAGCGAATATGAATCAAAACGAATACGGTCACGAATATTTATCAGAACATGATAACCCCTTAAACTATACATCCGAAATCAATGAAAACACATAGATATTTTATCTTGTCAAAACATTAATGAAATCTAAACAAGCATAAGTATTTTTATCCACAATAGTCATACCATTGTATAAACTTTAAATCTTCAAATGGCAGTTAATTTTTCTAAAGTCCTAAATAATTCTTAATGGATTTCTACCATTTACATGTGACTAATAAATTAATTAATAATTTAAATTTGTATTAGAATGACTTAAATGACATGACATCGATTTAATCGGTACAAATTTTAATCTACCGGCAATACTAAATTTATTTTTAATAAACATAAATATTTGCTAGTGGGCTGGTGGCAGGGGAGATGAGAGAGGCTGGTTTGGGCTGGGCAATGTTGGGCTAAAATCTCGGATATCCGGATCCGTATTATTCGGATAATCCGTATTCATATTCGTATTCACCGAATATCAGGCCTACTGTATTCGTATTCATTTCTGACAAAAAAATCCGTATTTGTTTCCGATCCAAGAATTATCCAAAGAAAATCTGATCTGACACAATCCGTATTCGTTTTCACCCGGATCGATCGGAAACTATATCCGATCCATTTTCACCCCGACTCCCTGTGCAGCCAAAACACCATGCCACCTATTTCCTTTCCTCTCTTTTCTTATCTCTTCCCTCTCTCTCTCTCTCTTACTTCCCCACTGAAAGATCAAGACCCGATTAAGTTGGTTTTGGTGTTAATGACAAATATCATTATGAGATCTTGGTAATAATGACAAGAGTAAAGTCCATTACCGGTCCTTAAACTTTTTATGCTGTGTCATCCCGGTCCATAAACTTTTAAAGTATGTCATCCCGGTCCTTAAACTTTCAAAGTGTGGCAATATCCTATGTAGTTGTAGCAGTGAACTTTTTATGCTGTGTCATCCCGGTCCATAGACTTTCAAAAGAAATTGCCACACTTTGAAAGTTTAAGGACCAGGATGACATACTTTAAAAGTTTATGGACCGGGATGACACAGCATAAAAAGTTTAAGAACCGGTAATGGACTTTACTCTAATGACAAATACTTTTATAATATGTTGGTGATAATGACAAATGCATATATTAGACTAATATGCTTGTTTAAGTTTATTTATGTTTAAACTCATTTGGATGAAAAGGTGAAATCGAAGAGGTATGTATTCGAAATCACTCTCTCATATACTAATGCATTCCTTAGATCCAAAATATAGATTGAACTCCTCGATTAGTCCAAAATGAATATGTGCATATGTCTTCATTATATAAACTTGTATGCACACATTTAGAGGGAGCTCTCTATATATTTTGGAGTTTCATAAGTATTGATCCATGCTTCTTTTAATATGCATTTTGGGATTTTTACTTTGAAATATATTCTTGAGTATATATTTCTTGTGTAGTTCATATATACTCATGTGCAATCGGGTTGTCATTTAACCTCTCTATTATGTGTTAATAGTTGAATGATTAATGACAACCGGATAAGTAAGCTTTGTCTAAAGCTTATCTTAGAGTATACATTTGTTATGTACAAGTTGTATACTTGTAAATCAATTTTTATATCTCATAATTTGTTGAGATTGTCATGAATTACCCAAAAGGGAAGATTGTTGAATTTAGTCCCTCCATTATGTGTTAATGGTGAATTTGGTAATTGATGACAATTGTTTTGTGGACTAACGGTTTTTATGAGTTGGATAAATATGTTAGATTCCACAAATGAAGATGACTTGGGATGACTTCATGTGTTGAAGATCATCAAGTCAAGATTGAGAAGAAATGACTTCATGTGTTGAAGGCCATCAAGAAGAAGAAGATGCATCATGAGTTGATGCATGATCATGTGTTGATCAAGTCGAGAGAAGACCATCATGTGTTGATGGAGTTGAAGTGAAGGATGCATCTTGTGTAGATGCATGATAAGACGATGACCTGGACTTGAAGTTGTGATGTGTGTCATCAAGCTTCAAGATGATGCTCAAGACAAAGGTATGACTAGCTAGGGTTAAGGATGTATTCCTAGTCTTTTACCAGTCTTGGTATTTGGTTGGAAGACCGGATTGCTAGTATACGTTGCCGTACTATTAAGAGGGGTCATGTCTAGTAGTTTGAGTCTCATCATGTGTTGATAGCTCAAACCTCACTTGCTCTAGCTCATCTTAGCATGAAACTTGTTTTTGCGAATGTATTTTGCAAATGGTTAAACTTCATGTGTCGAATTCTTGTAACATAGGACTATACATTGCAAATGTGTTTTGCAAGTGCTTGAAGTCCATGTTTCCATTCCTTATGTTATGAGGTTTATATTTGCGAATGTGTTTTACAAATAGTTAAAACTCATATAATCCTTATGGCATGTGACTTAGGTTTGCGAATGTGTTTGCAAATATGAGAAGTCCATATATCAATTCCTTGTGTCATGATTTCAAAAGTGTGCGAATGTGTTTTGCAACTTGTTAGAAATCCTGTGTTATCCTTGTGTGCACGATATCGTAGTTTGGAAATGTGTTTTGCAAAGTCTATTGAGATATCTGCACGTCTCATGAAAATCAGAACTATCGCTATGTGGGTAGCGGTACTACCGGACATCGAAAGTACCGGCATGTGTTGTGCGGTACTACCGGATGTGAGTGGTCCAAGCGGCTCTGTGTGAGCAGCTCGTCTGGCCGTCAAAAGTTCCAACTCTGTGTGAGCGGTTCTACCGGAAGAGAGGCGGTCAGACCGGCATTGTGTATGCGGTTTGACCGGCATGTTCAGATCTAACCAGGCCAAGGAGGTAGTTTGATCGAGGAGTGGTCAGATTGGCCTTAGCCTGATGTTCAGACCGGCCAACGGTTTGCGGTCAGACCGGCCTGTCCCAGGCGGTCAGACCGGTCGGTTGTAGGCGGTCAGACCGACGTGGTCCTGGCGGTCAGGCCGGCATGCTGAGAGCGGTCTGACCGGCCAGCGGAAGTTCCGTGTTTCGCCCGGAACCTTTTTTCCAGAGAGCAACCTTGGCTGCTTTTTCTGAGAACGGTCTGGCCGGCCCTGGTAGCGGTCTGACCGGTTTCTGTGTGGCAGTCTGACTGGTTTTCCAGTCCAACGGCTAGTTTTTGTAGCCATTGGGAGGGCGGAAGTACCGGCTGTGTAACTACGGTACTTTCGGCCCTCGGGCTGATTTCATCTCTCTCTCTCTCTTCTCTAACGGCTAGTTTTTAAGGGAGGTATATAAATACCTCCTCAAGGGCTGTTGGGAGAAGGTTGCTGGTGCTAGTCTTGCATTCCTTAAGCTAGAGTGAGGCTCTCCACTCAATTGTGCATGTGTTGCACTTTGTGATAAGGGAGAGAGGTTCTAGAGTGCATGTGTTGCCTCTAGAGGTGGACTTCTTGTCCGAGTTGAGCTTGTGGATTCCTTGCACATGGTGAGAGTCAAGCGAGGGACTTGATTTGTTACTCTTGGAGTTTGCCGACTCCTAGACGGCGTTAGAGGCGTCGTGCGTGGTGATCTTCTCAAAGAAGGTTGTGAGAAGACCCGGCGAAGTTGTGAAGGTTGGAGCTCACCTACCCGGAGCGGAAAAGAGTTACCACTAGTGGAATTGAGGTGGAAGGCTTAATTCGTGGAGCCAGTCCGATTAGTTCGGGCTTACCTCAACGTGGACTGAGGGAGACCGGCAAGTCTTCGAACACCACGGTAAAAAGAGAACGTGTCATTTGCGGTTCGCTTTCTTGTGCTCAATTTACTTTTAAGCAATTTACTTTCATAGTATTAATTTGATTGCTTGTATACCTAGGATTGCAAACCTTGACCTAGGCTAGAATTATTGGTTCACTTAGGCGAATTTGTTTGTTCTAGGCGCTATTTGTGCTAAATCAAATCGATTTAAGCTTCCGCATTGTATATTTGGTTTAGGCAAATAGAAAAGGTCTTGAATTTTTAATATTAATTTGAAGAGAATTTTTAGACCGCCTATTCACCCCCATCCCCTCTAGTCGGCCTCCTCGATCTTACACCCACTCTCTTTTCTCTTTATATTTTTCTTGCTTTGGTTCGGCTAAGGCCTTCCCCAGGCCATTCACTTCTCTTCCTTATCCTCTCCCCTATCTCCTCTTCTTCTCTCTCTATGGCTCTCTTTCCACAATACTTTTCTTCCTTGGTTCCTCCTCTGGCCGATTACCTCCATGGCCGGTTCTTGGTTCCCAGCCTCCCTACGTCACCTCATCTCCCCTTGAGGAAAATGGGTTTTCCTCTTGCTGCTGCTGGGCAACGGGGATAGGCTAGAGAGGACGTCAAGTTGAGATGGGAGTGGCGAGATGGAGGCGCCACCGAGACGAGTGATGGGGATGATGCCGAGACAGGAGTGGCCAGTTATGAGATGGAGGCGCCACTGAGAAGGGAGCGGCCAGCAGCGAGATGGAGGTGCCGCCGAGATAGGCAACGGGGATGACGCCGAGACGGGAGCGGCCAGCAGCGAGATGGTGGCGCCGTCACCTAGGGTTCCAGGTGAGTCTTTGCCCTTCTCTCTCTGGTTTAGCCACCGCCTAGGGTTCTCAGTGTCTATTCTGGTTTAGTCGCTCGGGTGTCGGGTCTTGATGTAGTCACAGGCGTCACCTCCTTCATGCCTAAGACATTGCCTCGAGCCTTTCCGATGCCATATACTACCTTAGCGCCGCCTAGTCCTAAGGCGGACGCCTTAAGCATGCACCGCAAGGTAGGGCAACGCCTTGCCCCCTCCCAGACCGCCTTACCGACACCTTAATAACCATGCTTAAAAGTAGAAATTATCAACCTCTAAACATAGAGAGTTTTTTTAAAAAAGTAGCAAACAAGAAAATCTACATGATCCTCTAAAAAAGAGAAAATCTGCATGGTGAACACTATAGAAAAGGAACTCTTTTTTCAAAAAGGTTAAATATTTGCATCCAGCGACTACAACTAGTCATCATATCACACTTTTAGTTTGTGCATTTTTTTTACGGATTATTGTGGAAATTTCTAGCACTCGAAGCAAATAAGGTGACTTTAATCTCACCAATTATTTATATGGATATATGGATTAGCATCGATGATTTTATACTACCAATGTATGCCGCTTATTTTGGTGAATCAGATTGTAATAGTGCGGATTAATTCAATGTAGGTATTATATTCATTACATTTGCATAACAAATGCAGTTGTATTTCAAATGAAAGGCATTAGAGTTGTATAAAAAAATAGAATTGCACTTTTAAATATAAATATACTCTATATGTATTATATAGTATCTGGTCATACAATTGCACGAATATTATATCTTCATCCAGTGGCTATTTGTCTCTTATCAGTTTTTCTTTTTTGTTTCAGTCGAATTCCATAGACCAACCTTTTATGCACCCTTAATGGGTCTGCAATTCTAAATTCACGGCCCCTTAATGGTCTACTCCATCATAGGCCAACCCGTTTAGACTGAGTTTTGAGCCCAAGACGTTCAAATTAATAGAAAGTCCGATACTTTCATCCAGAAACAACATAAAGCAAAAAAAAATTGATGAATACAGAGCTCACATTTTGTCAGCCTGACTAAAGAAAAGAAGAACAGGGGTGGAAGAACCGAAGAAAAAACATGCCAGAAGAAGAAGAAGAAGAAGAAGAAGAAGAAGAAGAAGAAGAGAAGAATGGAAGAAATTAAAGAATCAGAAACATGTGTGGTCTCAGAAACTGCAACTAGAAGCCCCAAGTGAGTGTTCTACTCCTGAATTCGTACTTTGAAATCCATAGGTTCCTTTGCTTCTTCTCCACCAATTTGATGTAGTAGATGGCATCCAGCATATCTTTGCTTCTTCTCCACCAATGCAATCTAGTAGATGTCATGTAATAAGCATTTGCTTCTTCTCCACCAATGCAATTTGGTAAATGGCACCCAGCATTCCTTTGGTTCTTCTCCATGAATTAGAACAAAACTGAGAAAAACATTGCCCAAAATTGCATGTTTGCTTCAAATCAGATCATTAGTTCACATAAAGAGATCGTAGCACACATGGATACCATCTATGGAGTTGGAGTTAGGAGCATATTGACATGTTTGAACCTATTCTGAATAACATGGCTTCATATTAAACTTCAGTAACACTACCATGTAACAATGTCATAAACTGAAGAAAAAAATTCTACCAAGGACGGAATGGTCTAAACCTAGGTGAACCCTAACATAAAACAAAATAAAAACTAAATAAATAGAAATTGTTTTACCAAAGAGAGAAAGGTCACCTAGGTGAACCCTAACATAAAACAAGAAAAAACATGAAAAACATAATTTAATATAAAAAATGAAAGAAAGGTCTAGAAAATTGCACTACAGAAGAACTAAAAATGCATATCGCATGGTGATGCAATTTAGTTAAAATGTTATGCAACTTTTAATCTGCCATATGTTGCTCATAGCTTAACTTTATATCATTGTTCATATGTTAATTCTATAGTAAAATAACAAGTGGGAAATGACCATGTGAACCAAAATAGAACCAAATAAATTACCGACCTAGGAGATGCACACGTAGAAAAATAAAATTAACACAATGACATTAAATCAATAAATGGATATCACTTAGGACTACACTAAAAATAGCATCATAAAAAGGGTAGAAAGATAATCACGTAGACAATGCACTAAAATTTTAATTCAAATGTTATGCAAGTTATAAACTAACATGATTTCCAGGAAAGTTAACTACAAGTGATTGTTAGAATGTCATATCTAGGCCAACTTACAACAAGTGCTAATTGCTTCTTCAACATAGTCAATATGCATGAAGTCTTATACATCAAAATCTTCTTTGGGGCTCGAATAGTCACCAAGTCACCACCTGCACAATCCATATTCATTACAAACACATGAACCACAGAGCATAGCACCCAGAGCAGCTCAAGAGAAGCACATCAACAACACAAAAAATTGAGACCGTAACAGGGACAGTGGCTCAATCAACCCAACATCACCACAAATGATGTCCATAAGTAATCTCTAACACATCTTGATTAAAACCAAATCAATGAATCCCAGGTTGCACCCCTAAAAAAGCACTCATAGATACAGATAACACAAAATTGACAAATGATGCGCATAAGTAATCTCTAACACAACTTGATTAAACCCAAATCAATGAATCCCAAGTTGCACCCCTAAAAAAGCACTCATAGATACAGACAACACGAAATTGTCCATGCTGAAGGAGGAGGATAAGAAAGGTGGGAATATAAACTAGAAGAGTAAAAGGGGGGGAATATATGCAAGACTAGAGTAAGCAAATAAGAGTTATTAGCATGAAAATTAAAAATAAATTGCACACATACAAATCATAAATTGCATATGATCGGACACTGCAACATATACTAAAGTGTGTTGTAAGATTTGAAGTGCAAGAGTTGATAGCGGCTACACCAACAACAACAAGGGAAGCATAGAAGTTGGAATAAACATGAAGACATGAATGTGGGTAACATTTGAGTTCTGTATGCACAAAATGACATCCATTCAAATAAATAAAATCACTCTACATTATGTACTTCAATAGATTTAGATTAACATTTTAGATCAACAGCTATATAGGTGTGCTAGATTGTTACGACCAAATATTTACCAACTGGAGATGTACAACTAGGTATTTTTTTCATTCATGCATATCATTATAAAAAATTGCATACATAATTTTACAAAATTGCCCTCAAATTAAAATGGCAATAATCATATGGCTCTGTTCGTATTAGCTTCTGCTTAGAAAAGCCAAAAGCCAATGCGAACACCTGGCTTCTCGAAGCAGCTTCTCCACTTCTCTCGCTATTGTCTCATTCTAAAGATAAGGCAAGGGGTTACGGGTGCATCACACACCTTACTCCTCTCGTTTCTGTGATGCACACGCATCTCTCCCTCACGTTTTTCATTGCTCGCCACTCCTTCTAAAAGCAACTTTTTTTCAGCCACTACTTATTTAATTTTAGCCAAAAGCCAAAAGCTACAGTAAAAAACCATTAGCAAAAGCCAACAAGAATGCTCCATATATAATCTGTAATTTTTCAATTAAACATATATTCAACTTGACTGGACATACAAGACGACAACTAATAACTAATTTAAAGAAGAATATAGTGACTTCAGTGTAAGTACAATACATGCGAACTGCACAGCCTCACCTCTTAACAAAATAATGTGTGCTAAAACTTAAGATCCAAATAGGCCACAGCAGTCCGCATTGGGCTGCATCATGCTGTGTTAAGCTCTTCTCAAGTTTGTGACATACATGACCTCTCTTTTCAATGACTAAACTGCCACCTCTATCTAACATCTTGAACAAGCATCCATGCATCTATCATGTACAGACCAATTAAATCGTAAATGTTGCTTCATAGAAATGAGATGTTGTTTCCATATGTGAGTATGTGACTTTGTTAAGTAGTTTGAACACCCAAACAATTGCTAGATTAATCAATTGATAATAGAAAGAATTGAGTATGTGATGCACCTTCAAATGAACACGCTTTTCTGGTGATGAGCCAAGGAAATAATCTGCAAAAGTACAAAGAAGATCCACTTAATTTGATGCTAGAACTTGTATAAAGGAAAGATCAGGAACAGAGAAAAAAAATCAAAATATGAACTTTCCTGTCGGATTAAGATTGTTACGAAAAGCATTTTTCACTTCACAGATAAAAACGATCCAAAAGGAAGAGTCTAGAAAAGTAGGTAGGTAAAGAAGATGCAGATGCTACTAAAAGCCCAATAATGCGATGAAATGGCCTGTACTATACACAGCCTGACCCAAATGACTGAAACTAAAAATCACCGTCACCTAGTGCTAATACCAGCGCCTTGCCCAATGCGGCCATGCCGCCGCCTCACGACGACGACGACTCATCCGTGTATACCACGCTCATCCCCATCCCCTCGTCTACCACATCATACGCCAAGACCAGATCAGGATAAAACATTTGAAAGCCTAACTGCAAACTCAATACCCCCAAACAAATTTTGAACTAAGCCTAACCCCACCGATTAACCTTGAATCGCAACAAAATCAAGCCACAAATCACACTGATCTACCATCCATTAACCAAAAAACAACAGACAACAAGCCTGCTCAAAGGATCAACCAAAAAACTAGATGGACATTGAAGAAAACCTGTCTTAGAATCGAAGGAGCAACAACAACAACGGGAATTCAAGGAGTTGTATTTTGTGATCCGAATCTAGTTGGATTCGACCACTATCTAGTCTGGTCTGATAGCTTGAAGAGTCCGATTAGATTTCACTTAAAAGGTAAAAGTAATCAGGCTGACAAGTCCTACCAGAACTCATTACCCAACTAGTATATGATTCTGAACTGATCGAGATTTTTGGACTAGTCGAACTGGTTGTAGTCAGATATGTTCTGACCAGTATAACTAGTCGTGAGCATGTAAACTAATTGAAGATTATGATTGGGATCATCTGTGAGTCCATGATGGACTCTGCACCGACCTGTGTCAACCACGGTGCCCAAAGGTAGTTGCGCTGACTGGAGTCAGATATGGGTACTTGAGACGCTTCTGACTATAGCTCTCCATTGTCTCCAACTGAAACTTTTGTAACATCCTATTTTTTAGAGTTTTCTATAGGCTTTTAAAATTAGATTCACTATTTGGATTTTTTGGAATTAATTAAAGCTTAAATTAAATTTTTACAAATCAAAATGATTTAATGTGACTAATTTAAATTTCAATTATGGTTGAAAATATTTTAATTGGATTCCTTGTGTTTCAAAGATTTTTCATGAATTTTCTAGAATTTTTCCCGGATTTATTTGCTATTTTGAGAGCTTAATTAAATTTATTCCTATTTCTTAAATCAAAAGGCATTTAAAAATTTCTAAGGCCTTTGGGCTGAAACCCTAGCCGGCCCATCTTCCCTTCAGCCAGCCGCTAACCTTTGCCACGTGTCCTGCATCCACGCTGCACACGATCGCTGGATGTTTGACACGTGTCGGACATCCGTTCATGCCTTTCGCCCGCGCCGTATCTTGGCCGTCCGTTTCTTTCTTCTCGCCGATAGGTGGGCCGTACCTATTACGCTGTTGTCTCTAACCTAGACTCTCATCTCCATGTTCGGTGCGACGCCACCGCCCACCGTGTCCTTTTTGGTCTCAGTGTTCATGTTCGACCTCGCCTCCTTAGCATCCGCGCCTATATGTAGGATCAAGGATAACCGACTAAAAGGAGTTGAATAGGAGGTTCTTAAAATTTCTTGCTTTCTAAAACTAATTTCTACAAATTAAGAGCTAAGCAAGATATCTATTATAATTCAAGACGTACACAATTCTAGTGAAGCTAAGACACCACAAGCGAAGTCTCTACAAATAAGATTCTAACTTAACAAGATATGATAATTTAATAGCTAGAAATATAAATGCAAAAGTAGAGACATAGAAGTAACCAAATGAAGACACACGATGCTTTTGATGTGGCATCGAAGACTTGCCGGTCTTCACTAGTCCACGTTGAGAAAAGCAAATGGATGCAAATAGAGTAAATGAGGTGTTTGAGGTGCACTACTTGCTCAAGGATGTTTAATGGAGTCTCTTGTATGTGTTCTTGAGCTGGTGGGGGTGTATTTATACTCCCCACCAACTAATTTGACTGTTAGAGGGCAACCCCTTGAATTTTCAGCAAATGTGGTAGTACTGTCGTTCATCGACTGGTACTACCACATCTGCACAGTAACAGTTATAGCAGGCAGTTTTAATGCTTTTGAACAAGCCATTATATTTGTGGTGCGGTACTACGACCGTTACAAGTGTGGTAGTTCAGATCTTCGATGGTACCGTTTCCATGGGGCGGTACTACCATTTTTCTTGAGGACCAAAAGTGGTCCTCTTTGCAAACAACGTACCGCTATACAAGTTTTGGTTCTTCCGGGGTGTGGTAGTACCGCTCAAGATTTGCTGTCATACCATGATGTGGTACTACCGCCAATTGAACTCTGGTATTACCGTTTTCCAGGGAAGCAAATATGCTCCAAAAGTACCTTTCTGGAAATTATATACTGCCAACTAAAATTCGATTAGACCGGGCTACAGTATTACCGCACTATTTCCCAATCATACCACAATGCAGTAGTACTACCAAGTAAAATTTGATATTACCGATTTTTCTATGAATGCATAGTTGGCTTTCAATTTAAATTCTAAGTGCATGTGTGATCCTTAGTTGATCCAAATAGCATAAGAATATGTTATGAAGCTACTAGTCATGGTCCCTCTTAATAGCACGGTAAATAGCCTATAATCTGGTCTACCACCAATTCTCCAAAGACCGATAAAACCAAAAAGATATCCTAGACTACTTGTACCTTCCTTCCATGCCATCATGTTCTTCTCTTCAACTCTTGTCATGCATCTTTAGGTCATAAGCCATCTCCTGGGACTAAACTATTCAAACACTTGATAAACATGTTAGTCCCTTATTCACACATTGTCATTAATTCCCAAAATAATTTTTAGATGCCTAGATGCTTTCACTATAAAAGGCTAAGTCGCACCTCTCGATTCCTGTCAGACCCAGATTTTACAATCCGGAATCTACTGTGTTTAGTTGCACTATTCCCTGGATCAGTAGATAGTGCACACAGTTACAGTGATGGACATCATAATACATATCATGCGGAAGCGTAAATATAACAGTAGACTTACTTCATGGGCCGATCAGGCCGAAATCAATAAATTGCAGCAGCGGAAGAACGAAGCACACAGGTGGGACCTTCAGGACATGCCCACAGGCAGCCAACTGGAGGTTCGCGACCTAGCCCTTGACATCTTCATCTTCATCTTATCTGCCAGCTTGTCCACTCTTGTTGCTGAGGCGAGGTGATTTGACTCCTGATTCTGAATTTTGCCGCAAAAGCGAGCGTGAGCACTCCGACCCCGTGCTCAGCGAATCAACACACAGAATGCAGTATATATAACATGTATGGCTAATCAAGGATGGCTTAAGTTTATTTTCTTTTGCGAAGAGTGCTTTTGAATACAATTATATAAAATTCCTTTAGACCTAGCATTTTGAACACACGTATATGTTGAATGCAGTAATAATAGTGATTCAGACTCCATCCACCATTACATGGCATCTGCACCATATAGCAATTCGTTCAGCGTTATAGCCGCTTAACTTACCACTGGGACGACACCCAGGACAACTCAAATCAGGGCCTTTCACTGCCCTCCACTTTTCCATCCCACCCACAAAACATTTTGAAATAGAACTATATCTGGTTAAGTTCCCATGTCCGCCCCTGACCGTGGGCACGGCTATTCGAATAGTTTTGACTCTGCAGAGTTTGTACACTTTCACCACAAGAGACAATCAACTCGTTGCCCCACACGATTCCCTAGACGTGTGGTTGAGCAGACCATCACAGTGACTTTTCAAATTATCGAGTCCCTTTTCTCATTTCACTTTTATGGGAGACTGCCCACTTGCGGTGGGTCCCATCTGTGCGCGGGATGTTTCCCACAGCCACTACGCAGCCGGACCTTCTCTCTTTCCGCAACGTAGGACAGCTGGGAAACTTCACCCCCCACTGGTGTCCCTTCAGGCCCCCTTGCCATAGCATAACCCCTTCGAACCCCAACCCGTGAAATGAGTCCGAGGATTCGATAAATGTACTTAGCCAAGTTGTAATTTACAGACTTGTGGTTGTACTGTTTTACCCGGGAGGTCATGACAAGATTCAGTCCTTAGTGGTATCTGGGCGGTCTATCACTAACCCATTTTGTGCATCCACTGCACCACACTCACACCATCCAACCAATCCGCCCAGATATTTAAGCAAGTTGGGGATTTTGAGGGTATAAAATAGCCATGTCAAATATATTAGTCATTCCCACCATGACTGCCCAACCAAATTTGCTCATCATTAAAAGCGATCATGATGTATGGGGCATTTCAGCGCCCCCTGAGTATAAATGCAACACTAAGCATAACATATCATTAGGGACTTATTTTCGAAATATTAATATTATATTTTTGCTAGGGCGACAAGGTTTACACATTCAATCATTCCAAAGGAGGGGTAATATTATTCAAGGTAAACATTGGCATTTAACTAGAATATCAAGTTTAGCATGTATTTGCATAAAAATAACAGCATGCATTTTGTTAATTTAAAACAAAGTAATTTGCAGGAAATGTAGGTTCATCATGATCAAAGTATTGACTCGCCTGGCGCGGTTTACCGCGGTCTTGAGCTCACACACTGATTTCTCTTGAGCTTCTATTCTTTATCTTCACTTCGAGTTTAACCTTGCTGGATCCACTGAATCTTCACGACTCCCAATTTCTAATTACGCGACAGACGACTGAACCCAAATGGAAGCAAATAACTCAAAAGATCCAAATAAATCCAAATAAACTCAGTTTAGTCTTATTATGAGTTAACGGGTGATTTGAGGCAAGGCCGGTGGTAGAATGTGATAACTTGGTCTTTTATTAATAATCTCTTTTTATTATTTTGGTATTTATCAAGGAAGTTTCATGAGTTAGGATGGACCTATGAGTAAGTATTATTTCGTCGAGCGTTACTTTTAGTCAAATTCATTTATCAAGGTTATCATACGGGTTTATATACTAATATAGCTACTTAATTAAATCTATTATGGAGATTTGTTTAACGACGGTATGTTAAATGTTAGGGCACATGTTTTAGTTATTTATTATTTATGATAATCTTTTGACTTAAAGCCTTGCTCTTATAGTTAAACATAATATAAATTTTATTTCATATAACTTTAGCTTAGATGTCTTTTTAGTGGGAATCTTTATTAAATTTAGGCGTTTAACCAAAATCATCTTTTAGTAATGCCTTTCATTCATAAGTATAAATAATAAAGGCACAGTAATTATTCATATATGACAATTAATCTATTATCAAACCTTAAATAATATTATTTATGTCTAAATTAAATTTACTAGTTTTCATGAACAATTTCTGATTTTCCTTAGCTTTTCCTTAATTGAAATGATTAACAAAAACAAATTACAAAAGGAAAGAAGAAATGCGCCAGGAGGGAATCGAACTCGGGACCTGAATCTGGTGGAGTGCTGGGCTGACCATCTGGGCGGCGGTCCTCCCGTGATCCTACAAGGGAGAACAAACAGAAAGAAGGAAGTCACGGCCTGGGCAGAACAGAGGAGCTTGGGCGGCGCATGGGCTGGGCGGCGTCGCCGGTGGGAAGCGGCTGGGGGGGCGGCGGCGACGGCCAAAACGGGAAGCCACGCCGGAGAGGAAGCCCCTGGAGGTGCCGGCTCCGGCCAGGAGGCGCGATGGCGGGCTAGCGGCGGTGGAGAGCTGACGGCGGCGAGAGGGAAAGGGGACGACGACGCCGGCGTGGAGGGAACGGAATCCGACGAGTGCGTGAGCAGTAGAGGACGTCGAGAGAGCTTACCCCACTGTTGGTCAGGCTGGAGAGGGTCCACGGTGGGCTGGCATCGGGAGCCGGCGGTGGCGCGGGCAAGAGTACGGTGCCGGCGAGACGAGGTGATGGAGGAGCTCCGGCGAGGTGAGGGCTAGCTTCGTGGTGTCCATATGGTGCTCCAGGCGTGAGTAATCGACTCGGGGTGCTGTGGGCAGTAAACGGAGGCGGAGGCGGCGGTTTTGGCCGGCGGTGAGGAGGAAAGCGATTCCGGCGAGCTCGGCGCACGAAAATCCGATTGGGTGGAAGGGGAGGGAGAGGAGAGGTGGGGACGCGATATGGCGCGGTGCACTTGGCCGGAGTTCGCCGGAGCGGCCGGAACGGCGCGGAGGCGTAAGCGGCGGCGGGTGCACTCGGGTGAGACCGGCAAAATGGGAGGAGAAGGGAGTTGCAGGGAGAGAGGAAAGGAGGTGGCTCGGGGCCTTATAGGCGAACACGCGCGCGCAAGAGGGCAGAGCCGGGGCGTGGGCAGCGGCGTGGCCGGACGGCGCGACGTGGGGAGCAGAGGCGTAGCAGGGCATGGCGCGGTGACGTGCGCACAGTGCGGCGACAGTGACCGGGGCAGGCGCGGCGGGAGACAGGGCGGCGGCAGGCGCGCGTTGATGCGGGTGCGACGGCCGCACAGGAAAGAGGGTCGTGGAGCTACCTCAGCCAGAGGAGGAAGGAAGGGGGAAGGAAAAAGAAAGAAGTGCGGCGCAGGAGTCGGGCCCACATGGAAGTGAAAGAGAATTAGGAAAGGGGAAGAACAAGGAAAAGGAGACTAAAGTATTATTTGGAAATTCTGATTTTTTTTAAACTTAAATTTTAATTTCACTTTGGGTTATAAATTTTTGAGTATTCAATTTTTGGGTTTTCCATTTCTGTTAATATATTTTTTTAATTTATTTGTTGTGTATTTTTATGTTTATAGCATTGGTATTTTATTCATTTTTGCTAGCTCACAAATTCTCATATTCATATTCCTTTACTACTAAAGTTGTTCTTGCATGTGCGCAATTTTGTAGGTGTATCCAAATATTTATATGTATATGTGTGTGTATATATATATTTATATTTATTCTATGCATCTACTTTTGTTATTATTTACCCTACTACACCCAGAATAGAATTTTTCATTTTATCCCAGGTTTCTCCCTCCTTTTGATGGATCATCTTTTCAGATTCGTATTTAAAACTTTAGTTTTCTATTATCTACATATTCTCATTTTGGTATTATTCATGGTCTTTTATTTTTCAAAGTCTTCTTGAATTTTTGAATCCCCCACCAAAATTCAGAAAATCACCATAAAATCCAAATTTCGACAGAACACATTGCAAAATATTTTAAGAACTCTATATTTTCAAATTCGAATTTTTCAGGATGTTACAATTCCCGCATACTGAGCCGCCCGAAGTCGCGCCATTTCGAGCTTGCCGTGCACCATCGCTTTTGACCTCGCCACTGTCTGAGTCGTTGCTGTCTTCGTTGCTGGCAGCCGCTCGATCATTTCCCTGTTGTTGCCACCGTCGGTCAACTTCACCCCTCCGCCATTCATCGCTCGAGCCATCTCCACCGCCACCGGCAGCCTCATCCGCCTGCTCTGTCGGCTTGGTCCGTGTGCCCACTGCCTGCGCCCGTTCAGCTGCCCGAAGGTTCTTGCAATACCGACATCAGCCAAGTGATGTCAAGACGCACCATGCTCGGCCAACCCTTTGCCTTCTCCATGGACTTGATCCACCTTGTGCCGAGTCTCTGACAAAGCGGGCCCATGTGTCATCATCCACTATTCCATGGACACGTAGACCAAGCCCAGTCAGTCGTGCCATCTCAACAGCCACCTCAGCCCTAGAAGCCACATGTCAGCCACCTCAGCACACTGAGCCACGTGTAAGTGTCCACATCAGTGCCACGTGTCTCTACAATGTCATTACTACTTTGGCCCACCCATGCCACATGTCCTGCCACGTCATCGCCACATCAGCCCTAGATGCCATGTCAGCAAGCCTCGTCGCATGCGCTCTGTTTTGTGAGCCGAGTCCATCGTAGACCGTCCTATTTCGTGCACCGGATCCACAGCACAATAGTATTTTTTTAATTTTTAGTGTTTTCCAGCACATTTATTTTTCAAGAGCCCATTCTTCTTCATCCTAGCTTCAATTGACCTGATTCTTTTTTCTAAATTCATCTAAAATAGAGTTCTATCTTTTGGTTCTAGTTTTAAAGTTTTTAGAGTTTATGTGTCATTCGCTTTCTCTCTCGTTATATAACGTCTTCAAAGGAGCTGAAGTAAGATCTGAAGACCAAGAGTTGGTAACTAAGCAAATCCAAGACAAGTCATGTCTTTTATTCATGTTAAATCTAGTTTTTAAATCTATTTATTTATTATGTTGTTTTAAATTATCGTGCATTACTATTTTAATACAAACCTTTGTACCTGGTAGTTATTGTCCAATTTGATTAATTCCACCTTGATGATTTGAATGCCATGATTCCATTATCACCATAGGATGGATAATTTTCTAGTGATACAATACTAGTTGTCACATGGATTGTGCGTTTAGTATGCATAGCCATGATGTAGTATGTTGGGTTCATCATCACATGTTAATTAATTAAGTAATTTTGAGTTAATGAGATATTGAATCATGATGGTCAACCACAGTTATAAAAATTGAGTATCATAACATGGGTAGTGTCATTGGTGTTGGTTATACAAAATGGTTTTCACTTGGGTGAGTAATCGTACAATAAAGGAAAAGGTATGGTTAGCACTTTCTGGGATGCAGATGTCTCACCTAGGTAATGTGTAAGAACTTAACTTTGTGTACCATTGATCTAAGCTTTATCGTACAACCAGATATCTAGTATAGGATGGACTTGGCTAATTAATTTGTGATATTTCAATTTCGGTTTCGCCTTCGGTATGGCAGTGGGTGTCGATTAGATATTTCCATGGGGGGAGTAAGAGGGATTTATTCGACTAGGTAGTTAGCTCACTCGATCGTGAAATCTTAGTGAGCAAAACTGAATTGAGATTGAGCATTGTAACAGCCTTGTAATGATCTTCTTGGTCATCATGCCCAAGAAAGCGTGTTGCTCTAGTATCGCTGTAAGATGATCATATCATGTGAGTAAAGTTGTGTAATCTCTGCAGAGTATAAAATTATTTGAATAGACGTGTCCCCAGTTATGGACAAAGAAGTGAATGGCTAGTTCACTGGTGGTTTATTACGTGAATGATTAGTTCACGGGTAGTTCATTGAGTGAATGGTCAGTTCACTTGTGGTTTATTTAATTCATTTAATTATTTATTTATTACTCATTTTTCTAAGTTCGCTTTTAATCTATTTATTGTATTTACTCTAAATTGTTGCTTTCTGTAAAATAACCACTCAGCCTTGCATAATTATAATGCATTCTTTTGTTCCAAATGACTTACTTAGTACTCTATGTACTCACGGATATATCCGTACTTTCTCAGTTGAAGAAGAGAAACCATATCAACCGGAGGTACCTGAAGGAGGATACTTCAATGACTTCTCGGATTAGGGCCTCGCTTCCTAGTCGATTGCCTGTGGGCATATCAAATGGTCATTTCATCTTTCATTGTGTTTCCACTACTAGTTCTATTAAGCCCTTCCGGTTGCTAAAGTATATATTTGGCCATAAGGTCATAACTATGATAATCAATATATTTGAGTCTTTCGTTCGTTAATCGTGAATACGGTTGATATTCCATCTATATTTTCACTGTGTGCACTAGCATGATTTTGGACTAGTACAATATACATAAAGAGTTCGGATTTGCATATTCAGGTCTCGACAACTCTGCTTTATCTTTGAGTAGGATACTATTCCCTTTGTGACTAGGACTTTGTTCATTCATCATTTGGGGCTATTGTTACCAAGGCTATTTATAATTTTTGTAAGCCTCTGTAGGATCAAGGATACCGACTAGAGAGGGGTGAATAGGAGGTTTTTAAACTTTTCTTTTTCATTTGATTAATTCTACACAATTTAATCTCGCAAGAATGTAAACCAATTAACCCTATGCAATTCTAGTCAAGAATATAGCAATTCTAGCTCTAAACAAGTAAATGAACACAATCAAGTAAGTAAACAAGAGCTAAAAGAGAAAATGACACAACCGATGTTTTTACCGTGGTGATCGGAAACTTGCCGGTTTCCCCTAGTCCACGTTGAGCTTAGCCCGAACGAATCGGACTGGCTCCACAAATTGAGCCTAAGCACCTCAATCACTCGTGGTAGCTCTTTCCCGCTCCGGGTAGGTGAGCTCCGACCTTCACAAACCACCGGGTCTTCTCACAAGCTTCTTGAGAAGATCACCAATCCAACTCCGCCCAATCGTCCAAGTGCTGGCAAGCACTAAGAGTAATAAACCCGGGCTTCACTTAAATGCAATTCTAGTGCCTAATGGATCAACAAATGATTTTCTTGCACTAATTGCAAAACCACCTTAATTTAATGCTCAATGAGTGAAAGAGGGTGGAATGAATGCTCTAGGGCTCAAGAAATATGCAATGGGTCTCTAACCTTAGCCCTTGTGCAGTGGTGGGGGTATTTATAACCTCCACCAACCAAAACTAGCCGTTTGACACAATTTCCTGAAAAAATTCAGGTCGAGCGGTACTACTGCCCCCAGGGGCCGGTACTACCGCTACCAAATCTTCGCGGCAGAACGGCTATGTCAGAGCTCTGCAGTAACCGTTCGATTTGGCAGCGCGGTACTACCGCCATTCAAACTTGCGGTACTACCGCTCTCCGGTAGTTCCGCAAAGTCGGCGCGGTACTACCACTCTAGCCAAACTCCGAAAGGTCCCAAATATGGTGCTCTCTGGAAAAATTGATCCGCTCGGAGTCCGAACCTACCGGACGCCGGAAGTACCGCTCTAGATGCGGAACTACTGCTACCTGCGGTAGTTCCGGCGTTGAAATTACCGGTACTTCCGCTCCAGGAAAATCCAGACTGCATCCGGAGGTGCTCTCTGGAAAAAACATTCCGCTCTCCCTCCGGATCTACCGAGATCCGGAAGTACCGCTCCATAATGCGGTACTACCGCTTGGTGCGGTAGTTCCGGCGTTTAAGCCGCCGGTACTTCCGTTCCCGCAAGAGCTCAGGTGCATCCGCGGGTGCTCTCTGGAAAAATTGATCCGCTCGAGAACCGGATCTTCCGCTTCTAGGTGCGGAACTACCGCTTTCCGATAGTTCCGACGTTCAAAACTGCGGTACTACCGCCCTTCCAGACAGAGCACAGATTTTGTTTAAAAACGGATTTTTGATGAATGCAAGTTTCTAATGTTGATCCAAATGGCACGAAATTTGTATTCAAGCTACTAGCCACGATCCCTCTTGATGGTACGATTATCTACCTTATAATCCGGTCTTCCACCATTCACCTAAGACCGGTAAAATAAAAAAGGGAATCCTATGCTTAGTAAACTTTTGTCTTGAGCCAATTTGAGTGTTCATATATATCCTTCGGCTTGCATCTTGTCGCTCATATGTGGACTAACCCTTCGCATGCTCATAAAACACGTTAGTCCCATATTCACATAATTGCATTAATTACCAAAACCATTTTTAGGGGCCTAGATGCTTTCAGCCTCTCGGTTGGGCAAGCCAAGCAAAATCCAAAATTGCTAATGCATATTAATATGTCAAGAGCATTCTATAACTTCTCATCTATATAATGATTTCGTCGATTGTGCATCCATGATTTTTCCTCAAGGGGTTTTCACATTAAATATTTGTTTTGTGTTATTATTCTTTATTGTTTCATATCTTGCCTAGTTTATTCCCACAACAAGTGTTACCAGAGCCCTATATTCCTCAACTAGTGGTAGCAAAGCTTCATTCTTTGCCTGGTCAATCTAGGGCACACTCAACATGGCATCAAGGAAGTATGATCTTCTGCTGTTGGATCACGATACAAGATTTTCTCTTTGGCAAATCAAGATGTGAGCTATTCTTGCATAGCCTGATTTGGATGTTGTATTATTGGGAATCGATAATATATCCACTACATGGTCTGTTGAGGAGAAGCAAAGAAAGATTGTAAGGCCCTTTCTAAATTCATCTTTATTTTTCTAATAATATTCTCTATGAAGTTATGAAGGAGACCACCACTGCTGCATTACAGTTGAAGTTGAAACATATTTGAATGACCAAGAATCTAACCAATAAGATGCATATGAAGTAGAAGCTTTTCTCACTCAAGTTGGTAGAAGGTGGATCGGTGCAAAATCATCTGATCGAGCTTAAAGATGTCATCACCAACCTTAAAACCATGGAGGTCTAATACGATAATGAAGATTTAGGTCTTATTCTTCTATGTTCACTGCTCAGTTCATTATTTATGTTTAGAGACAATTCTCTACAGTTGGGATACTTTCACTCTTAAAGAGGTCTATGAAGCTCTGTATGCAAAACAAAGGATAAAAAAATATGGTTTCGACTAAGGGCTCGAGTTCGTATGCAGAAATTTTGTCCATTCAAGGCAGACCAGCCAAGAGGTCTCTGACCAGTGATTCCAGAGGCAAAAGTATGAGCAGATACAACGGTCGTTCAAAGTTGAAGACTAAGAAGTCGTGCCGCTACTACAAGAAGGGTGGACATGAGATCTCCAAGTGCTAGAAACTCTAGAATAAGGAGAAAAGGAACAATAGTTCCAAGAAAGATCAATAAGATAATGAAGCCAATGCTACCATTGTCACTAAAAAAGGTTCCAAGGGGATGTTCTTATTGTCTTTGCTGGAGATTCCGAAACAAACGATGAGTGGATTCTTGATTTAGCCTACACTTTTCACATGAGTCCTAATCACAATTGGGTTGTGACCTATGAAGTAACTTCAAGTGGATATGTGTTGATGGGAGATAATACTCCATGCAAGATTGCATGTATTGGTTCTGTCTAGATCAAGATATTGTGATGGCACCATCAAAACCATGATAGAGTTTTGACATATTCCAAATCTGAAGAGGAATATTATGTCGTTAAGTACTCTTGATGCTAAAGGTATAATTTTTCAAGTAGAGGTGGAGTCCTGAAGGTCTACAAAGGCATTCCTGTTGTGATGAAAGGTCATATAAAGGCAACAAATCTCTATCATCTTTGAGGCACTACCCTAGTTGAAAATGCGACTATTGCCTCGATCAGGTTGTCCGACTCCGATCGGATCAATCTGTGGCATATGCATATCGGGCATATGAGTGAAGCTAGCATGAAGGAGTTGTGCAAAAAAAAATTTGCTCGATGGTCAAGGTGTCGACGAGTTGAAGTTTTGTGAACATTGTATTTTTGGTAAACAGAAGGGGGTGAGTTTTGGCCTATAAATCACTCTTCAAAAGGTATATTGGATTATGTTCATTCTGATTTATGGAGAGAATCCCATGTTCCATCCTTTAAAGGCGCCAATTACATGATGATCATCATCAATGACTACTCTCGAGGAGTTTAGGTATACTTCGTCGAGCATAAGTCATACATATTTAAGACGTCCAAAGAGTGTAAGGTTATTATCGGGAAACAGACCAACAAGCATGTTAAAAAAACTCTTAATTGATGCCTTATGTTGATCGGAAGGCATTACACTACTCCATGCACACCTCAGCAGAATGGTGTGGGCGAGAGTATGAACAAAACAGCCATGGAAAAGGTGTGTTGTATGTTGTCTACATCTGGTCTGTGAAAGAGTTTTTAGGTTGAAGCTGCTTCCACTGTTTGTCATCTAATTAACCGATCATCGAATACTAACATTGACCAGAAAACTCCGATTGATATGTGGACTGGTTCTCCTGTAGACTATTGTAACCGATTTTTGGCTGTCCTGCTTATATTCATTTTTGGTTGTCCAGCCTATGTTTATGTGAACAACTGCAAGTCGAAGCAAAGAGCTGTTAAATACATCTTTCTTAGCTATAAACATAATTTAAAATGGTATAAATTATACCACAAAAATGGCCACGAGCAGAAGTGCTATCCTAGACCGTGTACCTCCCGGCAAACCTGTAGCCGGACAATACCATTGCTGCCCACCGCCCGCTATAATCTAAGACGGGAACGGGGCGGTGAACCTCGCCGTCACGGGGAGCCAGCGAACAGAGGGAAGCTGATGACATATAATCCACCGCAAATCGGGTTAAATCGATGTCTCTGGGAAATCGGAGTTGAAATCCTGCACCTCGCTAGAACTTCTGGCAGAAGGTGATCGCCAACTGGTGCTGGTATCAAATACCTCGCACATCAATAATATCCTGAGAAAGATATGCATAACAGAAAACGAATTCCTGACAGTTTGTTTACCCATATTCACTGGGTAGTAGGTTCTTTTAATGCAACATACTGATACATCAAAGAACAATCTTATTAACACTAGACATGTTTAATAAGGAATATAGATAAACAGTTGGGGATGTCTTCACAATAATTCAGACAAGTACGAATTGGTCCAGTCTTAAGGATCAAAATGCCCAGGAAATCAAGTGGTTGCTTATTTGGGATTTTTTTTGGTAGCTTGTGACTTATTTTATACTATAGTTAGTTTATTTTGCATTGTAACTGTTGGTGGGTTTTTTATGTAATTAAATTAAAAAAATATAAATATAAATATATTAGCTTATCACGAATAATACAAACGAATATGAAAAAAAGACAAAAAAAACCCCACAAAAGGCCAAAAGCCAGAAAAGGCGAAATCAAGGAATAGTGAACTAGAAGCCAAAAATCAGAAACTGAAACCAAAACGAGCGAGGTAAGTTTCAATAAACTGGCAGCAAATTTGACAAAAAAAATGCTTCCATGCGGGAAAAATAACTCAAAATTCGCTTCCAATGATAGTATTTGTCTTAGCTGTCGTCTCACGCGTAGTATCAATCATTCCATAATCTGGATTATTATTCCTGCTGTTGTTGGTGACCTTCAAGCCGCCACCATCTTTTTATCGTATCTTCCCTCCATTATACTGAATGAACTAGCCTTTTGACCACTCCTCAAATCAAAGGACCTATTCAAAAAGTATCATGACTTTTAGCTTTTGGTTATAGTATTTGGTTTTTGCATGATTGCGAGAGAAATTAAGGGAGTAAAAGATACTTGCGTTGAGAAATCACTTCGTTCAAAACGGCTCCTGTAATAACTACTACAAATGATTTATAAAAACCACATGTTATTCCTAGGAAGCGAATGCCCCTCTAGTTCACAAATATTTACACGCATTTGCCACTCAACGTACGCACAGCAGAGTTCACAAAAATCCCGTGCATGAAGCCATGCATGAAGCTATTATTTTATTTTTTTAATTTTTTAATTCAAATATTCATTATTATTTTATTATTTTAAAAATATATTATTTTATTTTATTTTAATTTTTATTAACAAATCCCGTTCACAAATATTATTTTATTATTTTAATTTTTTAATTCATATTCATTCAAATATATTATTTTTTAATTCATATGATCATATACAAATATATAACTCCAAATGTTAGAATAAGTCAGGTAGACAGGGGCATCTTGGACAATTGACCTCTCTCAACCATGCATGAAGCTGTTGGTGAAGCTGTTTTGCCAAACAGTTTTCTAAAACAGCTTTAGCTTCACCGGTGAAGCTGCTCGTGAAGCTGAAACTAAAAAAACAGCTTCACTAGTGAAGCTGAGCTGTGCCAAACGGGGTCTAAGAAGTCATTCCGTTTAAAAGCCGATTTAAACCAAAAGCTATCTGCAATAGGACAAAAGTCTAAACCAAAGTATCAAACAATTCCATATTTCATATATTTTCCACCTTTGGCAAACTATTGGTGCCTACAGGACAGGATCGCCAAATTTACTGCAGTTGAAATAAAGCTTTCGCCACGGCTGAAAGGCCAAAACCGAAACACTCCATGTAAAACCGCCGCTCATTAATTGCCCCCTTCCTTACAAGAATTTTGGACGTTTCTAGCACTGTTGATACCCAAAATTCCAAAAATAGCCGCGTTGAAAACACAATTCCAAAAATAGCCCCCAAACGACCGCACGATTAACGGTAACGCGACACGTGTCCAGTGGTGCGGCCGGGGAGCGCACCACACCTGAGTGGTGCGGTCCCCGACCGCACCACACCCCCGCCGTACATGCCACGTAGATGGTGCGGTGCCGCACCGCACCACTCCCCTAATGGTGCGGCACCACACCGCACCACTCCGCCGTGGGTCCCACCCCCCCCGGTTAGGGTTTGCACGGGTAGAATTTTAATTCAAGTTATTTTTGTATGCATTTGTAAAGAGAATTTTTTAAATAAAAATTTATGTATATATATGAAATGATGTGTGAAAAAATATGAATTTGAAGTGGAGTCCACTATTCTGGATGTGTAATTAGTTGTGCAATTTTGAAAATTAAAAATATTGGTTGGTAGAGTACGAACGAAATTTGTGTGAAGTAACGATTAGTGTTTTTGTGATTTTCCTATATTGCTGACCGTGGAAAATGTGTTGAAGTGACAATAACAAATTTCGATCATGGTATATTGTTTTATTGGAAGCAATTTAAAGAAAAAATTTTCGAGCACAAATGTGATATGAACAATTGGAGGAAATGAAGGAAAGTGATATTGAACATGTATGATTATAAGTTTTGTTAATTTTGTAGTTGTGAATCAGAAAAAAATTTGAAAAATTTTAAAACAAGTTTATGTTGATTATATGTTGTAGATGCATAAAAAATTTGGGTAAAAATTTTTTAGGAACGATTGTGCGTAGAACGATCGATATATAAAGTGGTAAGTGACTTTTAGGGTTTGGTATGTTTTAAGGGTTTGCAATCCGCGTCATGTTTGTATGTTTTGTCAATTTTGTAGTTATAAACTGCGTAAAAATAAGATAAAGTTGTAATAGAAGTTTATCTTCAATGTAAGTTGTAGATGCATAAAAAATTTGGGTACATTTTTTTAGGAACGATTCGATACATAAAGCGGTAAGTGATGTGACCAGTGGCATGTGGCATGTGTGGAACTCTGTACTTCTAATGTTCAGAATTCCACCACTAGTCCTAACATGCATGCCTTAGGGGAAATAACTTGCTAGGTCTATTACATCATGGAATGCGAAAATACGAGATATTAAACTTCATAATACAGTTGGGAGTAACATGCCGCGTAGATTTTTATTACATGCATAACATATAGCATGATATGCGACTAACCCACCCAACTGCTCGTACGACCTACTGTGTGGACCGGGGCCACTTTCCCTTCCTTGCCCGCTCGGCATTGAACTCCTCTCCGGCCTCTTTTGCCTTAGCCGCAATTTCCCTCTTTCTCTCGCGCTCCATCTCGCGAGCCTCCCGCTCCGTACGCGTGCACGCTTCAAGATGAGCTTGCGTCTCGCGCTGTATACGCAGGGTGTGCTCGTGCTTGCGGCGCTCCTCCTCCAGCAACTCCTTCTCCTTTGTGACATTCCACTCCTCGAAGTCAAGGGTCCATTGGTCCTCAGGGTGGATCTCAAGATCGATCCATTTGCGGTAGCCACACAGGGGCTCCGGAGACTGTAAATACATTGGAGATATTGTTAGTGCGTGCTGTGAAGGAGACAAGGTAGGGGAAAATGGTGCATGTGGTCGTTACCGGCTGCCGATAGGTTGCGGTGTCAAAGCGGCGGTTGGGGTAGTCACTGGAGTAGTTTGCGCAACCCCAGTAACGCATACCTAGACTGATGCGGTGCTTAGACTTGAAGAACTTGCACACGTCCCCGCACCAACAAAGGGGAGGTGTCTCCCCCTCAGGTGGTAGTTGTGGCGAACGCTCGGTGGGGACGTCCGGGATTGGGTTGTTGCTACGCGGGCGCTCTGGGGGGGGACCTTTCATCGTAGCACGATGGGCTTGTTCTACACGGGCCTGTATCGCCCTTATTTTCTCATCGCGTGCGGCATCGCGGGCCGCAGCTGACCGTGCTATGTCACGGGTCTCCTTCCAATCCTTCACCATCTTGTCCCATTGCTTCGTCTTGCCTTTGTCCATCCCGGTTGGGTGAGGGTGAGGGAAGCGCGATGTAGTATGGGGTTTGGATGGGCAATGTTCGCTGGGAAATGGAATGCATACGAATTTATAGGGGCTATTTTGGTCTCTACTCGTACGTCTAAAGCTGGTCCGCGTGGTGGTAGCAGTGAGTAAAGATGGGAGTGCTGCGGTATCACTGAAAAAGGTCCCGTTTTGTATACGAACTCTGAGCAAAGCTGCCCTGAATTGTCATCTCACTGAGCAAAGCTGACATCTTGTTGTCATGTCACTGAGAACAGATGCCCTCTTTAGTACTGCCACTGCCCAAAGCTGGCATGTTTTGTCGTCGCACTGAGTAAAGCTGGGCCGTTTTGTCATGTCACTGCGCAAAGCTGGCATCTTATGTCATCTCACTGAGCAAAGCTGCCCCCGTTTTATCATGTCACTGCGCAAAGCTGGCATCTTTTGTCATCTCACTGCGTAAAGCTGCCCGTTATGTCTTGTCTCTGGGCAAAGCTGGCATCTTTTGTCATCTCACTGAGCAAAGCTGCCCCGTTTTATCATGTCACTGCGCAAAGCTGGCATCTTTTGTCATCTCACTGAGTAAAGCTGCCCGTTATGTCTTGTCTCTGCGCAAAGCTGGCATCTTTTGTCATCTCACTGAGCAAAGCTGCCCCGTTATGTCATGTCTCTGCCCAAAGCTGGCATCTTTTGTCATCTCACTGCCCAAAGCTGGCATCTTTTAGTCATCTCACTGAGCAAAGCCGGCATATTTTGTCATTTCACTCCGAAAAGCTGTCCTGTGTCATCTCTTTGAACAAAGCTGCCCCGTGTTGTCATGTCTCTGAGCAAAGATGGCCTCTTTTTGTCATATCACTGGGCAAAGCTGCCCCGTTTTGTCATATCACTGGGCAAAGCTGCCCTCTTTTTTCATGTCACTGCGGAAAGCTGGCCCGTTTTGTCATATCACTAAGCAAAGGTGCCCCTTTATGTGCGTGTATGAATTGTGCTGTCTGTGTTCTTTGTGCGTGAGGCTGCCCCCCCCCCAGACAGCCTATAAAACGGAGCCATCCCTCACATACTCCCTTGCCATGTTATCAGTCACCTCCTGAGTTAGTTGTTCACAAGCAGTGTAGTTTTCTTTCGTGCTCACTCCCCCAGACTAGGCAATGAGTCAGCTCAGCACGTCTTCATGGGCACCGACGGTGATGTGCCCAAATTGCAACACCTTGGTTAGACGTAGGACATCACAGACGGCCGCGAATCCTGGGCGACACTACTACAAGTGCCCCCATCACTCGGTGAGTCAGATTGTTTCGGGTTCATTGAAATCGTGGTGGTATGTTTAAAAAAATTCTTGTCATGGAATCGCAGGAAGCTCATGGTGGTTGCCAATTCTGGGTGTGGGAGGATGAAATGGGCAATAGGACTGCCAATGTTCGCCATGACAGAGTTGTCGTGGGGGGTTGCGACCCCGTCGGGATGCGGCATCGTTTGGACAGACTCGAGTGGAAGATAAATTTAATGTTGTGTGCTATTTTGTTTCTTGTGATTATTGTTATCCTCAAGTTGTAGTGCTGGAGGTTCTCCTCGTGTATGTTGCTAATGTTTTATGCTATGTTGTCGTCAAGTTATTTTGGTAATGTGTTAAGTACGGTTGTGTTGTATTTTAGTTGTTTTGTTCGTTCGTGTGTTGGTGGTTGTAATACTTGCTACATTTCATGTACGTGCAATGTATGTGTTGTTTCGTGTTGTCATTGCCTGAGACCTTCGTATTATGTGGGTTGTACGGTGTTGTCATCTCTCAGTTGGTTGTATGGCGTAGTAAATCAAAGAACTTAGAACAACCCTTTTATACTGGAAACCATATTTGAACATCAAACCATCAAGCACTTGAAAAACATCACAAAAATTACAACAGCCCAATTACAAAAATTCATTTATCATCTCGTCGCCGCCGCCTCGGACGACGTATCTGATCCTCCGAGAAGGTAAACCTGCTAGGGGAGCGCGGTGCATCTCGAAGGTCGTACTGCGAGGTCTGCGTCGGAGGCGGTGGTGGGTACATCTCTGTGGGGAGTGCCGACTGCTGGCCTATAATAGAGCTCAGCCAATCGGCGGAGGGGTCTACGTCCTGCAATGGAAAATACAAAAAAGTTTATAATCATTATTTGTATCATGTGGTATGTTCACTACATGCGTACATACCGGTGCATACGGCTGTTGGAATGACGATGACGCTGCGAATTCACCCATGTACTCCTGCGCCGTGTAACCTTGGTACGTCTGCCCGAACCACTCGTACTGCCGTTGCGTGTCTGCTCGGGTGGACTGACCGCCAGGCGCATATGTCGCTATCTGCTGGGGTGTCTCAGGGTCGCTATCTGTACGCTCGTCCGCCGCCCTCCGGGATGACGACGGCTGTAGCAACGTGCTATCCCTTCGCAACTGCTGCAAGGAAAACGTGTGTTACGAATAAATGGCAATCGAGTGGACAAACGAACTGATGGCAAATGTCGTACCGCTGGTCCAAAAGGCTGTGAGGACGAGGGAGCGCAGCTGGGATGACCTCCGGACAGCGACGGACGACCGCCGGACAGCGATGGACGACCGCCGGACAGCGACGGACGACCGCCGGACATCGACGGACGTGCGCCGGACTGCGACGGACGACCGCCGGACTGCGATGGACGACCACCGTACAGCGACGGACGTGCTGAAGGTGGTGCCGACGGCGGCGCTGAAGGCTGCTCTCTGCGGACGCGTCGTTCATGGACATCATCCCGGTGCTGACTACAGCTCATGGCCTTGATCGCATTCCTGAGGTCATTGAAGATGCTACGCGCCGAAGCAAGAACCCGGTTGCCGCCCTCCCCACGCTGCAGCATCTGAAAAGCCTCGTTCTCAGCACGACGCATATGCTCGCACTGTACGTAAACAGCAAATGAGTTAAAACGCACTGTACGTAAAGAAACAATGAGTACAAACGTACTGCAGGTGCACGTACCGCCTCGTCAAGACGTGCTGCTCGATGACGGTCTGGGCCGGCCTGTATGGCATCTTCGTGCGCGACCTCTGAAGGACGGGGTGGGGCAGGCCGAGTAATCTTGCTGCGGGTGCGTGGAATGTACCACTCTAGGTACACACCGTATGTGGCGATGTCGTGTGGCCTAGTCTCGGCCACAACCTCTGTGCTCGCTGAGTCACGCCACAGGTCTGTCCACGGCCGCTGTGTGGCTGTCCAATCGTCACCATGGTGCCCTCTTCTTGTTTGCCTGCAAGTTAGTGCACATATTGTACAATTAGTATTATCAACAAATTACTACCTTGCGTACAGGTACCGTGCAATGGCTTACCGGTGGGCCTTCGGTAGTAGTGCCCGTCCTGGGAGGGGTGGCACGTGCTGGTGGAGGTGAAACTGCCTCATCACTCTCTGCGGGCTGTACGGTTCGACGAAGTGCGCGAAGACGAGGTGACAGGTCGTCAACCAGTACGTGTGGTCTTGGTGGCACTGAGATGACAACCCGTAGGGGGCAATGAGCTGAATGAACCCTGCATCCCATGGGAACCAGACTATGTCGTTGTCAGGAAGCCGCTCGAAATCGTCATGGAAATCTGGGTACACACGCCTCGCTCTGTCCTTAGCCCACCGCAGCTGACCATGTGTCCAACGAGTCCCCATAGTCGGCCCATCTATGGGGTCATCGCCACCAGCCAGACCGTACAACTCCGGGACGAGGTCGTAAGGGTGCACGGGCCTCTCGATCTTAGGCCTCCCAACCGTGAAGTGCTCCCAAGACCAGTACTGCAGGAGCACATAGCACGCCGCCAAGACCGGCTCGCTGGCCTCAGTACGCTGACAGGCATCACACAAGCCTCGGTACGTGGCACTAAGGACTGCTGATCCCCAGCTATACTGCGGCACCTCGCCGGGCAAGGCATCCGCCAAGGACTCAGCAAGGTGTATGTACGTCGGATGCACGGAGACTCCAGTGGTCGTAGGAAACAAGACCCATCCGAACAAAAAAAGAATGTATGCCATGAGGTGCGTCCGCACGACCCCCTCATGAGCGTCCTCAGGGCAGGTCATGAACTCTCGTAGCCACGAGTGTGGCACACCAGACATGTTGTCTGGGATCGGGATACCGAATCGGGCACCCAAGGCGGCCTTCCAATGCGCCGCCCTGGGGGGTGGCACTACTGCTGCACCACGGATGGGTAGACCTGTCAGCATGGACACGTCCTGAAGTGTAATAGTCATCTCGCCCCACCGGAAGTGGAAGGTGTGAGTCTCCGGTCTCCAACGATCCACGAGTGCGGACAGCAACGCCGCATCGAACTGCAACGAATACGGAACATCCAGCATGCGAGCAAGGGGCAAAAGACCGGTGTCTCGCAGCAGCGGGATGTATCGCTCGTCTAGAGGCCAGTGCTCTCGGGGGCCCCTAAGGACGAAACACGGAGGGCCATCAGGCATTGATGCCCACGCGGTGCATCGGTGGCGGTCATCCCAACGGGCCTCAAGCAACTCGTACGCCATCTCCTGCCGATGATTAAAAACAAGTCAGTACGCAGTGTCATGAGAATATGCAACATACATAATTTGTACGTAATGATAATACATCGTGAAATAAATGACAATAAAACATGAACAAACGCAATTTGCATCGAACGACAACAAATGATAACGAAATATCGAATAAGTCACAACATAACATAATCTGCAAGAAATGACTCAAACAAATTGTACACGGAAATAATTTGGTCAGATACATTCAGCATAGGTTATAGGAAAGACCCGCTATAGTTACAAAACACGGAACCAGCAGTGCACAATGACAGTCCATGTGCTGCATACTATGGAGCGTTACTTGATGTCGGCCTGTTTGGGCACTGCCTAAATGAATGGCCAACCGTCTTGCATAGTCTGCACTTCGGGCGCCGAACCCGATCCCCACGCTGGCTATGATCCATGTCGTTACGAATGCGACGGCTCTGTCTTCGCCCACGGCCGACGTGCTTCAGTGCATCGTTCGGCACCCACTTGATCTGCCCTGGCCAGAGCTCCCTATAATGCATGTCCACCCCGTACGAATGGAACTCCGTGCTCCAGGTTTCAAATAGGTGCTTCATGTCATAGTACCTTGAGATGTAATGTGTGGGCGCCTGGTTCCATAACGCGCATGCCGCGTACACGTGGGAGCATGGCTTGTGTAGAAGCTCCGGCTTGTTGCATGTGCAAGACGCTCTGTCAGCAATCGTGCACACCTGCTTACGATCCCCTCTAGCCTGCCCCATCATGTACCTCTGTCTGAGACGAACCTCAAACTTCCTCCGTAAGCCATCCATGGTCTGAGCAATATGCGAACGAGCCTTCTCCATCTTCTTGTCCATGTAGGCCCGCGCTACCTCGGAGAATTCTTTGCCTTCGTCCATATGCCGCTTCGCCATCATGGCTCTATTGACGAAGTATCCTATTGAACGGTTCCAGGTCTCTTCAACGATTGCAGTGATAGGTAGGGATCTCACGCCCTTTAGAACACCATTGTACACCTCGGACATGTTTGTCGTCATGATTCCGTACCTTGCTCCGCCGGTGTCATGCAGTAGAGACCACATCTCCAGGTTAGGTGCATTGGACTGCACCCATTGTGTGAACTCCCCAAGTCTCGTGGAGCCTCCCTCCACGGCCCCCGCTTCAGCCTGCTCAAGACGCCTGACATGCCTGCTGGTCTCCTGATCAAGGTGGCTCCACAGGGCATTGAACTTCGTCTTCTGGTTCTGCATACAAAGTTTTTTAAACATCTTCATTAGTTCCTTGCTATGGAACCTTCTGTGGAAGTTTGCCGCAAGATGCCTCATGCACCACCGGTTCTTCATGTCATTCCACTGGTACGGAGGCTGTGTCCCGTTCTGCATCGTTCCCATTGCAGACAGCAAGCCCGCATTGCGGTCTGAGATAACACACACATCGGGCCGATCTTGTACAACGGCCTGCTTCACATTGACAAGGAACCACAGCCAGCTTTCCGTACTCTCATTCTCTACTATTGCAAATGCCACTGGGAGTAACTGGTCATTTGCGTCTGCTGCAACCGCGGTCAGGATTGTACCCTTGTATTTGCCAGATAGGAATGTGCCGTCCATCGTTAGCACTGGACGGCACCACTTGAAGCCTTCTATTGCCTGATGGAAGGCCCAGAACACTCTGTCAAGCACAAAACAATTCGGCCCTTCCGTCTCATGAACCCGCTCGCACTTGTTAATGAACGTGCCTGGGTTTGCTGCTGCAATCTGACACAACAATCTCGGGACCAGATCATATGCCTCCTCATATGTCCCGAACATACTCCGCAGTACCTTCTGTTTCCCCCGCCACACCTTCTTGTAGCTCACAGCAAACCCCACCGTGTTCGCTACCTCCGCCATGAGAACCTTGGGAGTAATGGATACATTTGCAACCACAAGATGCCTTATCACCTCTCCAACATATGACGACGTCATGTTGCGATGCCTATGTAGTGGCGCCGCAAGCTCACAAGTGTGATCGTTCAGCACCGTTATCCGGAAGTCCGTGGCAGCGCCTCTGAACCGCTGCGCACGGACCTTGCCAGGGCAGGAGCCGTCCATACACTTCACAATGTAGGTGTCAGGGTTGGACCTGTGCACCCGATATGTCCGACTGATGTTGACGGCGTACGTGGCAATAGCTTGCTGTGCAGCACTCTTGTTACGGAAGCTCTGCCCTACAACGAGTCTGCCTTCATTGAATCCCCACTCTGCCTCCTCCGCCCGTGGCAGAACTAGGGATTCCGCTGCGATGTCGTCCAATCTGGACGGCACGTACGCACCCTCCGTGGTTACAACACCACCTACCACACCTCCCGCTGTAGGTTCCCCTTCGTCCTCCTCTCCTGAACTCTCTGTTTCCACATCGTCCTCCTCCTCACTTTCCTGCACCTGGTTCTCAAGGTACTCGTGACAGTCAACACGCGCGGCCCACCACCTCTTGGCACCTTCGTTCGGCTGAAAATTCTCCGCGCGCCTCCGCAGGTCCCCATCTCCTATTGACTCATAGCCTCCTTCTCCTTCATCAGCATCTTCATGACCGCCGGAGAGTAATGCACGCTCTACATCTCCGCCAGCACCACTAGAGCCACCCATAGCGGATGATTCTGTCCTCTCCACGAATTGAACATACACCATTGGCCTGGCATATATCAATGCGTCTGGGTTGCACACGACCTCCATGTAGTTCGCCCATGAAGCGTCGCTCGTCACCTTTATAAGTTGCCACACTGTCTCCCCTGCAGCACCTCCAACTGTGGCATACACTGCCTCGATCCGTAATTTGTTCCTTGCGGTGTCCTGATCGAATCCGGAACGCACGCATCTCCGTAGCTCCAACAGGCTCATGGTGTTCAGATTGCGTGCCCGGATCACAATCCGGTCACAATTATTCAGGTCTGCCCCGTACAGCCCGTCCCGTACGAGACCACTTCCATAGAACACGAACAAGTCTTGGATGTCACCCATGGCGTACCTAACATAATCCCAAACTGAACCCTCTTAGTATATATCACAGGCAACAACTGTACCATCACACATAACCTACTGCGTACCACATACAAGCGTACCATTTATGGAGTGCGCTAACAAATTTCTATATAAATCAAATTACTAATGTAATGCACTTTTTTCCAATTTCTATTCTACAAATCTTAATTCTGTGCTACATATATTACAATTTTTTCAACTTCATAGAGTCTAATTTATTTTTAACTTCTCATTGTATTTTTTACTTTATTTGCAGAGCGCGCTAACACATTAAATTCAAATTTTACTGCAAATCAAATTACATTTTGTATTATTATTCTACTAATTAAATCACTAATCGAGCAACTCATTTTTCATCATTTCTTACTTACGATTTCTTACATCGATCAAATAACTACATTTTTTCCCAATCTGTTAGATCCTCTACATTTCTAATACTACTTCCTCTACATTTCTAGTACTACCCAACAATGTGCCATGCTTCATATATGCAGCGTTACACTTTAACATAGATTTTTTTTATGAACATGCATAGCAAGATCTAATATTATTCAGTGATTTTGGTTACAAAATGAGTACATGTTAATACAAACAGTACATGCGCAAGTGGCCTTTCCGACTAGCTATGTGCTTCACAATGACACCATTTAAATGTAGTTATAATCCACTTAACAAACAGCAAGATTACTGCTTACAACATCAGTACAAAAACTATTCACATAAAATATAAATTACAGTACTCTACAACTACAAATATTTTATAAAAAAAATTGCAATATACTACGACCACAAATAACTACAAATATTTTACATTACAACAACATTACTTCATTTCTTAACATAAAATATAGAATACAACACGATAATTACATAAAATATAGACATATTGACATCGTGTACGCTAATTACAGGCTAATCACTATAATACCATCTTAAACGCATGGAGATGATATTTACCTTTTCTTGAAGCTCACGAGAGGATCTACAACTTTCACAATTGCGAGAACTTCAGATACCTTCCAAAATTGCTCCAAATCCCGTGTTTGTGTTCTTCTTTCCTTCAGTATGAGCGCCCTTTCTTGCTCCCTCTCTGCCTGCTTCTCTGTCTAGAGCAAATGCAAATGCACTGGAGCCTTCGAAAGCCATGCCACCCTCTTCCTTTTATCGCGAGAAAATAACAGTCACATGCACAGAATGAAGTAGGGGCCGGTTCTCATGTATATACACGTGTTACAATCCTGCAGAAGAACATGCAATAGCAGCGCAGCACGGGAGCTACTTCCAGCGAAAAAAGCCAGCAACACGAGGGAATCCTGGGGCTTTGCGATGCGACGGGATGCCAGGCATGTGGTGCGGTCGGGAGCCGCACCATTTGGCCGGGTGGTGCGCTGCCCCTCCGCACCACTGCCTTTGACATGACGGCGGGGGTGTGGTGCGGTCGGGGACCGCACCACTCAGGTGTGGTGCGCTCCCCGGCCGCACCACTGGACACGTGTCGCATTGCCATTAATCGTGCGGTCGTTTGGGGGCTATTTTTGGAATTGTGTTTTCAACGCGGCTATTTTTGGAATTTTGGGTATCAACAGTGCTAGAAACGTCCAAAATTCTCCTTACAAGTCCCCCCGCCCCCCCCCCCCCCCCAAAAAAAAATCCGTGCCCTTTATTTCCCGCCTTCCCTTCCCTTGTCGCGTATCATTCCCTCCTGTCTTCACTTCATTCCCTCCCGACGCCTCAACGGCTCTCCCCAAACCCATGCTGACACCGCCGGAACCCTAACCGCCCAATGCCGCGCTCTTCCCGCTCCGCCGCCCCCTCCGCGCTGCCGTCGCTCCGCCGTATCCGCCGCCGCCTGCTCAAAACCCCCGTCGCCCCCGCCTCCTTCGACGCCAGCAGCCGGGGCGGTGGGCCCGGTACTCCGCAGCTGCGTTGGAGCGCCCGTGAGAGCGAGGAGAACGAAGACAAGGCCAACGCGGAGAAGGTTCGGGGGGCTTCGGCTTCCTCCGTAAGGCGGCTCGGGGCGGCGTTGTGGCGGCTGCGGCCGTCGGAGGAGGCACCCGCCGCTGCCGCCGAGCGCGAAGCCACCGCTCGTGTTGGACTCGAGGTAAGTTTACCCCCCCCCCCCCCCCCCCGGGTTTTTCCATCGAAAAATGTTAAATTTAGCTTTTCTTGCTCGAATTTTGCTAATTTCGGCTTCGGCGCGTACCGGAGGCGAATCTAGGACGTCGATGGCCGCGTTAAAGCGCACTAGCTCGTGTACCACCGTACCACCATCCGTTCCTGCTCGTGGCGGCAGCCGTTGTTAGCCGTTGCGGCGTACGGTGCTTCCAAATCGAAGCACGGATCTCCATTTATGGCGTCGCCCTGTGGGAGCTACCACTAGCTCCATCGTTGGGGGGTGGCATTTATTGGCCCGGCCGTGGGCGCGTTTCTTGCGATCTAATCTTGCTCATGTGATCTGTACTCCTCTACTCCTAACACCTACGGCATTGGGGCGTCGGCGCGCCGTGCAATTAAGCGTACGTCTGTACCTTGCTCGGTTCTTGATGCAGGAGTAATCGGTTTGTCTCTTGGTGCTTACTGGAGTTACTATTACCTCACCAGGTGGTTTGGTGAAGTAATTAGATTGTGAGGAAGTTTTTGCTGAGGTTGAGGGGTGTCAGTTACAATGCAGATGTCTTTGATGCCACAAATAGTGAATGCGCACGTACTGGATCTACAAATGCAGAGTTTGTGTCGTTATCATTGGCTTGCCTTAGGCTGATTTTGGAGTATGCTATGTTTCATGAAACTGCTCTTAGTCACATTTGGTGAAAAATCTGACTGATCCAAATCAGTAGAATTGCCCAAGGTCTATAGGCACAGTTAATTCACCTTTGCTTATCTATGCAGCTGTTATCTTTGCAAGCTTTGCATTGTCTTCACAGAAAAATTATCATAGGATGTAACATCAAGAATGAGTAGATCTGAGGGTGCTGTCTGAATTTGTTAGCCATATAATGTCTTACTGCTGGGAGGAGATGAAAATAAATGATGTTTTTCTGATTGTTGACGGTTTGTTGGTCCTCTATTCACTTGTTGGTCACATTTATATGACAGAATATACCGAGGCATCTACAAGTCCAGTTTCTCAGGAAGGATCATCTTGGTCACCAACGTTGTCTGAGGAATGAGACTTCAAGCCCCAATTCCGTCTTGGAGCGACATAGTGGAGAGCTCCACAAGGTAAAGCTAGAAACTATTTGCACTTAAGTTGCTGTTATTTTTTGCTCTACGGTAGGTTAATAATTCAGTGGATTTAATTGTGTAGGCCCAACTTCATGTTGCCTCAGCGGCGTTGCCTATCACCAGCTTGGAGAATGCAACAAAGTGTGAGTCCGAGAGCGTGAAGGGGATTGAATCAGATGGTGCCTATGTGATTGCCAGCCAACTAAATATCGTTGACAAACAGCAAGGGGAAAGTTATGTTGCTAGCCTCCAGATGGAGCTTCAGCAGGCGCAAGAAAGTGTGGGCAAGCTAGAAGCCGAACGGCTTTCAGCCAAGAAGCAACTTGACCACTTGTTCAAGAAACTGGCCAAGGAGAAAGCAGCTTGGCGGAGGAGAGAGCACAAGAAGTTTCAAGCCATTCTTGAAGATATGAAGGCAGACCTCGAACATGAGAAGAAGAATCGGAGGCAGCTGGAGACGATTAACTTGAAGCTTGTTGATGAGTTGAAAGAGGTCAAAATGGCGGCAAACAGTCTATTGCAAGAGTATGATAACGAGAGGAAGACACGTGAACTCACTGACGATGTGTGTAACAAGCTGGTGAGGGAGGTAGAGGAACACAAAGCCGAGATCGAAACCATGAAGCATGACTCTCTGAAACTGCGGGAGGAAGTGGATGAGGACAGGAAATTTCTACAGATGGCTGAGGTGTGGCGTGAAGAGCGGGTGCAGATGAAGCTTGTTGATGCCAAACTCACTCTTGAAGCCAAATATGAACAGTTGAGCAAACTGCAACAGGATGTCGAGGCTTTCATCGCCTCTTTCAGTTGTGGCAAAGGAGACAGCACAATGGTGCAGGCAGCGGAGAACATTATACGGGCAATTGGATCAGTCAGGGAACAAGAGATTGAATTCATGTATGAGCCACCACCAGCATCAGAGGATATACTATCCATCCTTGAGGAGCTACGCCCGAGTGAAGCGCTTGAGAAAAGGGAGACTGAACCATGCTGTAAGCACAGCTCTCCAGTATATGAATCAGAAATCCAAGAAGTTAGCCCAATGGCTCATGTATTCCTGGAAAACCCAACCAAAGTGTACTCAAATAGAAGCCCTTACGGTGAGAGTGAAACGGAAGATGCCAGCAGCTGGGAGACCATAAGCCATGAAGAGATGCAGAGCTCAAGCAGTTCGCGGAATGGAAGCGAACCTTCGGTCAACAAGATCTGTGACAGAATTTCTTGGACGAGTGGAAACGACTCCGAGGGTGGGCAGAGTGACAAGCTGAGTGATGGCTTGAGCAATTTGTACCTGACAGACATGAAACAACCCAAGAAGAAACAGTCGGCCATATCAAAGCTCTGGAAATCGTCCCCTTTGAAAAACCGCGAAATCTGCCAGAAAGATGCTGCAGAGATGATAAATGGGAGATCTTCGAAACGAAGGCTATCGAATGGCATGCATTCTACTACTGAAGGCGCGAATCTTGATATAGGACTCAGCTCCCCAAGAACAGAGCAATGGAGCTCGCCTGACTCGATGAACAGCCAGCTCGACCGGGGCTTCAGAGGCTGCATGGAGCTGGTTCAGAAGCAGAGCCTGACGGCGAAGCTTCTAGAAGTCCGGATGGAGAGCCAGAAGATCCAGCTCCGCCAGGTGCTCAACCACAGAACTTGAAAATGCAAGGGCGGAGAGAGTGAGAAGCCATTTCTTTCTTTTAACCCTGCAATTTACGCTGAGAAATAAGTCCAAGCACACGATTTACTCCATTTATCTTGTGTATTGTAGCATGTAGTAACCTAAGTCCACTGCATAGCTAGCTGTAGCCTTGTAGGCTGACCTAGCCGTAGTTGATGCTTCTGTCTCATTGTGGTAGTACATTTGACAGGCTGTAGGCAGTGTGTCGTCCTGAGGTTTAATGTAGCATTAAACAGACAAGCTTTACCATTAGCAATGAAGAATCGTAATCTCTCTCTCTCTCTCTCTCTCTCTCTCTCTCTCTCTCTCTCTCTCTCTCGATGGGTTAAATGAAGGGCAAACTCAGTCTCATTTCAGATGTATATATGCCAGCATTCTGTGGTAATTTACCTGTAATCATTCAGCAATGGGACTACAGAACTAGATCGTTCGCAGATCCTGCTGCCATGAAGCACATACAAATTCTCTTAAAAAGACGCACAATCCACGCAGGCAACCAAGGCTACAGAACTCGTTGCACAAGCGCAGTCAGCAGCAGCCTTGAGCATCAAATGTAAGCTGAAAGAACAGCCAATTCCGATTGCTGTAGCATAGAACTGTTAGGAGTTGAAATTTTGGAGACGTTTCATGTTCCGGAATTGTTAGCCAAGTAGTACATAGCTATTTTCACACACAATTATTTTTCCACATAGAGGCGATCACAAGATTACCCTCGACGGCACAGAAGCTAGCATCACACGTTGCTTTGCTTGTACAGCTTCGTGTCCAGTACTTGCTTCCCGCACATTGCGCACACACCTGAAACAAGATGATGTGATCAGAATTTAGCAAACTTCTAAAGGTAAGCTTATGCCAAAAATAATATTGACTTACAATGCATGAAGGCACTTGCATAAAGTTGAGAAACAGGCTTATGCCAAAAATAATATTGACTTACAATGCATGAATGCACTTGCATCAACTTAAGAAACAGCAAAATTCTTAAGACTGGTAGAGACTGTTGAAATGAGTTCCTTACCTTTTGAATAAGCGCAGGTGTGGCAGTATTTGGCGTCCTGGTGCACCTGCTGCTTGCAGATTATACATTTGGTGTTTCCATACGGAGTCCACCTGACATTAAGCAGTAGAGCATAGAGTTAGACCACATTCACAGCATATTATCTTCCAACAATATAATTTTAACAGTCAGAAGTTATTAAAAAAAGGTACAAATTTAACAACGTTCAGGAAAACATCCAATGATGTTGTACAACCCCTAGATATTCAGCAACGGATTTAGAAGCAGCAGATCTTGAGCAGTCACAAAGAATCTCGACCAATAAATGGATATATTGGATAGTACCATGAAAAGTCAAGAGTACCTTGCTTGAATATAAATAAAAACAGTACTTTGAATTTTACGTTAAAGGCACCTGAAGATAAAATTGAAAATTTTGGTACCTTATTTCCCCACATCCGTATGAACCCGTACTGTTAGGCACCGAAGTCGATCGAAGCGAAGAAGAGCGCAGGCAATAAGGATGAGATGCCAGGGCAGGGAAGAAGAAGATTTGGAGAGGAAAATACTTGTATTATTGCTTGACTTTTTCTGTTACACATCTCAGCCTCTATATCATAATACCTGTGTTGTAAACCAGAACAATTACAAACCGAAACTATGCCTAATTGAAGATAGACTCCGAATTGGAAACTACTCTTTCTATCCTAAACTGACCACACTTGAATCAGAACTTGTATCGCCTGCTGGAACTTGAATCAGGACTTGTGCCGCCGCTTGTACTGTATTTCGACAAAACTGTCCGTAACAGTTACCCCGTCCTTTTGAAAAAGCTCGTCCACGAGCTGATAATCAGGGAATTCCCAAGTGAAATCGTCATGCTTCATCCAAGTTTCTGTTGGTTCCTGCATGGAGTCTGTCTGCCATTGCACGCGTAATTCCCACACACCTCGATTCAATCTAGCTCGGAGAACACGTTCAGGCTGAAACGGGACGCGACCGTGATGAAGAGGACAGAAATTCTGCAGTTGGTCAGGAGGGCTGCCATGGAACAGTTTGAGGCTAGAAACGTGGAACACATTATGAATGCCAGACTGTGCAGGAACGTCAGGATGATATGCGACCAAACCAACTTTGGAGTGAACCTTATAGGGTCCAAAAAAACGTGGACACAGCTTGACATTCAAACCTGGAGCAATAGAAGCAAGCTGGCGCTGATGTAAACAGAGCCACACCCAATCCCCTTCCTGGAATTGTAATTCCCACCGTTTAGTATCAGCCAAGCTCTTCATATGTTGCTGAGGTTGAAGGAGGCACAAACAAACGTCCCGGAGAAACTTATCCCGGTCGGCCAACAACTGCTGGACTTCAGAGCTTGTGTCAAGAGTACCATCATGCTGGATCAATGGCGGCGGTTGGTGGCCATAAACCACTGAGGGGCTTGAAGAGCCGGATGATATGATGTATTGTAGCAAAACTCAGCCCAAGGCAACCATTGTAGCCATGTCCGCACCCTATCACCACATAAACAATGAATATACATTTCGATTGTTCTGTTGACGATCTTAGTCTGGCCATCTGATTGTGGGTGATAAACTGTACTCATGTGTAACTTGACACCGGCTAATCGGAAGAGATCTTTCCAAAAGGCACTGGTAAAGATTTTGTCCGATCACTGACAATAGACTCGGGAAAACCATGTAAGTGCACAACATGATCGAAGAAAACTTGTGCCACTGAATGAGCTGTGAAGGGATGACTCAATGGAAGAAAATGAGTGTATTTGGAGAACCTGTCTACCACCGTCAGGATGGCCGATTTGTAGCTGACTTTGGGCAATCCTTCGATGAAATCCATGCTTATATGGGCCCAGATGCGATGAGGTACCAGTAGAGGCTAAAGCAATCCGACTGGTTGTAAGTGTTGTGCTTTATATTTCTGACATGTGAGGCATTGTTGAATAAAATTCAGAAGCAACCATCGGCCCCCTGGGATATAAAAACTAGCCTGAATACGATGCCATGTCTTGGTCACCCCCTTCATGTCCCACAGTGTGTGCGACAAAAAAAGATGTTGAAGTCCTAGGAAATCGGTGGGCACGAAAATGCAGCGACGAAAGAGCAAAAGGTTGTCCATGAATTCCCTTCGGAGGGTAGGTTCCCAATGCACCATTCCTCATATTTGCTGGTCCACGATGAATTTGATGTGAGTTGTCATCGCAAATCATTGGCGGCTTGGATGTCGGATATGGCCTGGAGTAGTTCGGACTGGGATTGCTCCAACGCATCGAGCCTAGCGTCAGACGGAGGATCGTGCTTGGGTGGCATGGTGGGCGGGATCGGTGTCTTTGATACCAAGTTGTTAGGCACCGAAGTCGATCGAAGGGAAGAAGAGAGCAGGCAATAAGGATGAGACGCCAAGGCAGGGAAGAAGAAGATTTGGAGAGGAAAATACTTGTATTATTGCTTGTCTTTTTCTGTTACAAATATCAGCCTTTTATATCATAAGACCTGAGTTGTAAACCAGAACAATTACATACCAAAACTATGCCTAATTGAAGATAGACTCCGAATTGGAAACTACTCTTTCTATCCTAAACCGACCACACTTGAATCAGAACTTGTATCGCCTATTGGAACTTGAATCAGGACTTGTGCCGCCGCTTGTACTGTATTCCGACAAAACTTTCCGTAACACCTACCTCTTCTCATGCCACACAAATCAAGACTCCTATTCCTCCCTTCTTCCTTTCCCCCTTTCTTTCTTTCCACAATTCATATATTCTCCTAAAAGGTTTGGTAATTTGAGAGGTGATTGTTCCTTTTGCTATGTTAGCCTAAATGACACTCAACATAATCATTTCTCCAATAGCATCCAATACACAAGGGCATCTTGTAATTAGTTTGAACGCTCCAAAAAGGCCTTGCTTCAGAAGAATGCTGCATGCCGTTGGTGGCCATTAGGCTATCGTGGTTCCAGCATCCTAGAACATAAGGTGGCTGTGCATGGTCCCAAATGGTGGGATACTGGGATTGGGGATGTTTGCACTGTCAAAGTATTGTCAGTCTGATTTAGTTGGGAGCGAAATGAGTTTACGTAAACGACATTTTCTCAAATTTCCTTTGGGTGGCTTAAACTTCCAAGTATATCAGCCTGGTATTGAAGTTCAACCAAAAAACGATTACAATTACTATAAATCTTCGCGTGACTATTCATTGTCTCCTCTAACCACCTAAGATCCTTCTTGATTGCTTACAAGTTACTGCTTTGACATATTATCCATCCCTAAGTTAGGACACTTGAAAATTCTGCCACCATCCCGGTACTACTTTCTTCCCTTAGCCAGCCTTTAAACTGGTCCATTCAAGAGCCCAGAGCAAGTGAAATCGGGCCCCACGATTGGAACTAACTATCAACATCATCTAATCTATATCAATCAATTCATCAATGCAAGGTGGTATCTCTTTTTTTTTCAGTTTTCTCAAAATCAACCAACCCGTGGATTTCGATGGCCAGCTTGAATCAGGATTCAGGGCCAACGACTGACCGAATCATTCACAGAGCAGAAAGATTTTGCTTGGATTAGATAGAGGAACAGAGAGAGAGAGAGCACAGCACGGCTGCCTGACCTGTTCTTCTTGGAGAGGAGCTTGTTCTCGTTGATCTTGCGACCGCCGCTCTCGTTGGTGTTGCTGGCACCCTCCTTCCACTTGTCCGGCACGATCACCTTCCCCAGCTTCTTCTCACCTGCAAAGGAAAGCACGCACGCCAAGAACGATTAAGCGAGATCCCACGCAGCAACCACCCAAGAATCAAAAGTCTAGGGCAGAAGAAAAGCAGCAAAACTAAGCTCGGTGGCTGGTTGAAAGGGGAGGGGGAGGGGTTCTTACACTTGGCACACACCATCGTTGCTGCCGCCGCCGACGATTCCTTGTTCTCGTGGTTGGGGTTGGGTTCCGAGAGAGAGAGAGAGTCCTCGGCAGGAGAGAGGAAAGAGAATAGGCAGAGAAGGCGGTGCCAGTACGGCTCGGGTCTGGACCCGTTCCGCCCACCGGCATCCGGTCGGTCTCGGGCTCTCGGCCCACCTGGTTCGACCTTTCTTGGGTTTGGACGGACTGGTCACTGGTGTGTGATCAGGATCAGCCCAGGCCTGAGCCGCCACCAGCCTCCTCGTCCATCACAAGTTCACACTGACATGAGCAACTTGCGCTCAATCCTAGTGGTAGCCACCTTCTCAGTTCTTACCAGAAACCGGATTATGGCGAGTTTTTTTATCTGTTTATAGTTTTTAACTATAAATAAAGTCGATATAATATGTACTACAATTAATTTGTAAACCCCATATTAAAAAATACATATCATTTAAAAGTTGTTATTGTAGAAAAATCAAAAAACAGACTTAGAAATTAAAAAGAAAAGGAATACTGGACAGCCTTGCAAGGGTTGATTGAAACCATGGAGGGCCCCGCGTGGAACAACGGAAATTCTTTTGAAATTCCTACGAAAATCGAATGAACTGTTCTATGTGAAATTAGTACGTTCCAAACAGCCCTGAGATGCTGCACAAGGGACAAACAAAATTGTCCACAGCTCAGCACAAGGCAACTATTGTTGCTGTTATTCTGATCAGTCGGTTCATGAGAAAACCATAGTATACTTAGACAGCTTTCGAAACCTATATGGAAGTGATTTGTCTAACCGTGGGATTTGTATAATATGCGATCGGTAGTGCAGTGCGAGAGGGATAGCGTTATCACAGATCCAACGTACCATATGGATCACTGCAATGCTTGCTGACATGAATCCATAAACAGGGAGCCTGGCTACGGTTTGTTTCCACCTTTCAATTTTCACCTACCTGTTTGGTCACCAAACACAGGAGCGCGTATTTGGCATAATCTTCTGGGGTGCCAGTATACGGCCGCAAACGTAGCCTTCTGGGGTGCCAGTTTCCGAGCAGTGTGTCCAAATCTTCGTTTTGAGTAGCTAAGAGCAAGTATAATAAGAGGCTGTTAGTAGGCTGTATGCTGAGGTGGAGGAGAGAGAGGAGGAGAGAGAAGAGAGGTGGGCTGTAAGTTTACAGCCAGCTGAAGCACAAGAACCAAGAAACTTTGTGAGAGAATGGGCTGATAAGTGGACTGTAAGTGTCCATACAGCCAGCTGAATGCTGTATTATTAGCCTTGCTCTTAAGCTGCCTAACCCTTATAATAGCCCAAGAAACAACAATGCCGGTGCACATCATGTGAAGCCTGGCACGCGTTTCAACTTTCAGCTAGCTAAACACCCTGTTCAATTCGGCTGGCTTTTCACAAATATGGCACTATTGCGGCCGTGTTAGCTTTTAACTAAGGCATTTAATTAAACAATAAAAAAGTTACATCTTCGTAGATAATACAAAAAACCGCTAAAAAGCTAAAAAAAACCAACACGTGTTCGCGTTTAAAAGGACTTCTAGCTTCTAGAAACTAAAGCCGTTTTGAGAGGCCAAAGGTTCAAGCACTTCTTGTCACGATAAAATGGTAGAAAAGGCCAGAGAGGAGATGTCAGGTCTGGCCGGTTTGGAAAAGTGTATGCTAGAAGAAGTCGGGCCTGTGCCAGGGAACCACTTATGGTGACAGAGGCGGAAGACTCAGGTTAGGATTCGGTATTGTTAATCAATCCGGTTAGGTGAGTCGTATAGGACTCGGTTTGAATAAGACCTAGAATTGTATTAGGTAAAGGGTTTTGCCCGGGCTTAGCCAGGGACCTCTCCTCTGTTATATAAAGAGGATGAGATATCGTAATAAAGGCATCAAGAGTTATTACCTCAATTCTGCATCTGCCATTCTGCCCTAACCCCAGTTCTCCTCCTCCGGTCTGACGGGATCTTCCTCCGGCCCGCCCGCAGTTCACCCTCCGATCTAACCGGAAACCCTAGCTTTCTCCGGTCCAGATCTTCCGGCGCGACTGCCTTGCACTCGCCGGTCTGACCGCTGAGTTTCAGCACGGCACCTCCGACTTCTTCCAGTTCGCAGCCTCCTGCAACTCACGCATATAATCTGAGGTCACGGCGTGACAATTTGGTATCAGAGCACATGGCTGAAGACAAATTCGAAGCAGTCTACGACCAGATGGCAATTATCACGACAAATTTCTCCAAGCAGATAGAAGAGATTAAGGAACTCATTAATCAACAGAGAAGCAAAATTGGAGAAAGGCTGACAGCTATGGAGAAACGTCCTATAGAAGATGGACTACTGCCGCTTCCAGTTGGGAACATGCCAGCAGCAAGCACTTATGGAAACGGAGTAGGAGCAGCAACGGAGAAGCCTCCTCGCTTCCACAGATTGGAATTTCCTTCCTATGACGGGCAAGGGGATCCATTGGGCTGGCTGCAACGGTGTGAGCAATTTTACCGCGGCCAGAAAACCCCAGAGAACGAGAAGGTATGGCTTGCATCGTATCATCTGATCGGAGTGGCACAGCAATGGTATTTCCAGCTAGAGAGGGACGAAGGAGAACCCAATTGGCAGCGCTTCAAGGAGTACATTAATCTGCGCTTTGGGCCGTCAATTCGCCACAATCCACTAGGCGAACTCAAGGAGTTAATTCAAACTGGCACAGTGGAAGACTATCAGCAGAGATTCCTCGCGATCCTTTGCACGGCTGAAAACCTTCAACCGCGGCAGCAGGTCCAACTATTCACTCCGGGATTACGAGAACCAATTCGCACGGATGTGGAACTTCAAAATCCCGCAAATCTGCAGATGGCGATGACGCTAGCACGTGCCTATGAACGGCGGGCGCAGGCTACGGGACAAGACACCAGCATGCCGCCCAAGCGGCCATTGCAAACCCAAAATCCAGTAGCAGCAGCAGCGCAGACTGCACTGACTCGACCGCAGGGACCACCAAGCAGGCCTGCTCCGGCTTCCCTTCCGGCTCCATTGCCTGGACACGCCCCAGGAGCCGTCCAGGGAACAGCGCGACCTCGCTGAACAATGTAACGCAGGTTTCTCATGCCAGACGAGATGGAGCAACGCAGGACGGCGGGACTTTGCTTCAACTGTGACGAGAAGTTCACCCCCGGACACCGTTGCAAGCGGCTGTTCCTCCTATTTGCTCCCAGCGGCGGCTCAGATGACGACACAGACTGGGACATGGCTCCAGAGGAAGTAGAACCGAGCATCTCCTTATATGCGGCCACCGGGATTACTCCACAAGCAGCACAGACCATGCAGCTCCAGGTGACAGTGGGCGGAGTGACTTTGATAGCGCTACTGGACTCCGACTCTACTCACAACTTCGTCACGGCAGCAGCAGCAGCCAAGCGCGCCAACCTCCCTGTTCAGCCGCGTAGTGGGCTGAGGGTCATGGTTGCCAACGGGGATAGAGTGAAAAGCCCAGGGTCCTGTCCTGCAGTGGAGATACGGATTGGTCAAGAGGAATTCTCAATAGATTGCTACTCCCTTCCCTTGGATGGATTTGACGTGGTGCTAGGGGTGCAGTGGCTCAGGACGTTGGGCCCATCTTGTGGAACTTTGATACGCTGAGCATGACATTTTGGAGGGGAGATCACAAAGTCAAATGGCAAGGGTTGCAAACTGTGCAGGGGCGACCGCAAGTCTGCTCCATCTCTGGGCCGGCACTAATGGATGCGTTGCTAAAAGAGTTCGACAGCTTGTTCACGTCTCCACAAGGGCTACCACCAGCACGAGCTCAAGACCATCACATACACCTTGAACCGGGGACAGCTCCAGTCTCAGTTCGCCCTTATCGCTACCCACAGCTCCTCAAAGACGAGCTAGAACGGCAATGTGGGGAGATGCTGAAACAAGGAATTATTCGCCCAAGTACGTCTGCATACTCTTCGCCAGTTTTACTTGTTAAGAAGCACGATGGTACCTGGCGTTTCTGTGTCGACTACCGGGCTCTCAACAGCAAGACGGTTAAAGACAAGTTTCCGATTCCAGTAGTGGATGAGCTCCTGGACGAATTGCGGGGAGCCAAGTTTTTCACTAAATTAGACCTTCGGTTAGGCTATCACCAAGTACGGATGCACCCGCCAGATATTGAGAAGACAGCCTTCCGCACCCATGAAGGCCTCTTTGAGTTCCTGGTCATGCCCTTCGGCCTGACCAATGCGCCCGCCACATTTCAAGCGCTCATGAACAGTATCCTTCGGCCTTATCTGCGTTGCTTCGTTTTAGTCTTCTTTGATGACATCCTCATTTACAGTCCGTCATGGGTGGAGCATTTGCGTCATGTTCGAGCAGTACTTCGACTCCTGCATCAACACCAGCTATTCCTCAAACGTTCCAAATGTTTCTTCGGCGAACCAACCGTGGCATATTTGGGACATGTTATTTCGGCAGAAGGAGTAGCCATGGACGATTCCAAGGTGCAAGCCGTTCGTGAGTGGCCTGCACCACGCTCCGTTCGGGCTCTTCGTGGATTTCTTGGCCTGGCGGGATATTACCGCAAATTCATTCAAGGGTTTGGAACCATTGCAGAGCCACTCACACGCCTGCTTAAGAAAGATGCTTTTTCTTGGACGACGGAGGCAGCCAAGGCATTTCAGTCCCTCAAAGATGCCCTCACCACGGCACCTGTACTACAGCTTCCAGACTTTGCGCTTGAGTTTGTAGTGGAATGCGACACGTCTGGATCTGGAGTAGGAGCCGTATTACACCAGGGCCAGGGCCCCATTGCATTCTACAGCCGTGTGCTAGCTGCCCGTCACTCGCATTTGGCGGCATATGAGCGAGAATTGATGGGTCTCGTGATGGCGGTTCGGCATTGGCGACCGTATTTATGGGGGCGTCGGTTTGCGGTGTGGACTGATCACTATAGCCTCAAATTCTTGCTTGATCAACGCCTTTCTACCATTCCACAACACCGTTGGGTCAGCAAGCTGTTTGGCTATGACTTTCATGTCGAATTCAAGCCGGGTCGCTTAAATATTGTGGCAGACGCGCTCTCTCGTTGTGCTGAAGGAACTGAATCAGTTTTTTGCCATATCTGGGCCTGACTTTGCCATTTTTCATGAGTTGCGCCAAGAAAATGCTGCCGCACCAAAACTTGTGGCGCTGCACACGCAGGTCCAGGAGGGCTCCCTTGGGCCGCCATGGCAGATTGTAGACGGGCTGCTCCTATACAACAATCGCGTCCATGTGCTCCCATCCTCGCCACTGCTACCGTCCATTCTACGCGCAGCTCACGCAGCCGCCGATGAAGGAGTCCAGAAAACGCTGCATCGCCTTCGGAGTGATTTCCATGTGCCCCGGGATCGCCAACTAGTGGAGGAGTTTGTCCGCTCTTGCCAAGTCTGCCAACGCAACAAACCGGTTCAGCTCCATCCAGCCGGACTTTTGCAACCACTACAAGTTCCATCACAAATTTGGGATGACATCGCTATGGATTTTGTGGAGGGACTACCACGGGTTAATGGCAAGTCAGTGATTCTCACAGTGGTGGATCATTTTTCCAAATATGCACATTTCCTTCCATTGGCTCATCCATATACTGCCAATTCAGTAGCCAGGGTATTCTTTGATGAAATTGTCCGCTTACATGGGATTCCGTCTTCTATTGTGAGTGATCGAGACCCCGTGTTCACAAGCAACTTTTGGTCCGAGCTCTTTCGCTTGACGGGTACTAAACTCCATTTGAGCTCAGCCTTCCACCCTCAGTCAGATGGCCAGATAGAAGTGACCAACAAAATCATCGCTATGTACCTCCGATGCCTCACAGGCGATCGTCCGCAACAATGGGTCCGCTGGTTGCCATGGGCAGAATACTGTTGTAACACTTCTTTCCAAACCTCCTTACGGGAAACACCCTTTAAGGTGGTTTATGGCCGGGATCCTCCAACGCTGCGGCCACATTCTCCCATGGCGACACGCCTGCAGGCGGTTGATCAGCTGCTTTTGGAGAGAGACCAACTAATTGCAGATATAAGGGATCGACTCCTTTTGGCCCAACAACATCACAAGCATGCATACGATGCTAAGCATAGAGAGTTATCCTTTGAGGTGGGGCAATGGGTCTGGCTTCGTCTTCATCAACGCCAAGCTCTATCTTTAGCCACCAATGTCAATCGCAAGTTGGCCCCTCGCTATTATGGGCCATATCAAGTATTGGAACGCATTGGCAATGTGGCATATCGTCTACAGTTACCGGCCCGCGCTCGTATCCATGACGTTTTCCATGTGAGTTTGCTCAAACCATTCCATGGTGCCCCTCCAACTGAGCCGCCGGCATTGCCACTGCTACTCCATGGTCGCGTTGCTCCAGTTCCACATCATGTTGTCCGTGCCAGATGCATTAATGGGGCGCGTGAAGTACTAGTGCATTGGGAGGGGTTGCAAGCCGCTGATGCCACCTGGGAGCCGGTGGACCAGTTCCGTCGACGCTTTCCATTCTTCAAGCTCGAGGACGAGCTATTTGTCGAGGAGGGGAGAAATGTCAGGTCTGGCCGGTTTGGCCAAGTGTATGCTAGAAGTCGAGCCTGTGCCAGGGAACCACTTATGGTGACAGAGGCGGAAGACTCAGGTTAGGATTCGGTATTGTTAATCAATCCGGTTAGGTGAGTCGTATAGGACTCGGTTTGAATAAGACCTAGAATTGTATTAGGTAAAGGGTTTTGCCCAAGCTTAGCCAGGGACCTCTCCTCTGTTATATAAAGAGGATGAGATATCGTAATAACGGCATCAAGAGTTATTACCTCAATTCTGCATCTACCCTAACCCCAGTTCTCCTCCTCCTCCGGTCTGACGGGATCTTCCTCCGGCCCACCCGCAGTTCACCCTCCGGTCTAACCGGAAACCCTAGCTTTCTCCGGTCCAGATCTTCCGGCGCGACTGCCTTGCACTCGCCGGTCTGACCGCTGAGTTTCAGCACGACACCTCCGACTTCTTCCAATTCGCAGCCTCCTGCAACTCACGCATATAATCTGAGGTCACGGCGTGATAGGAGACTACTAAACAGCCGAGCAGATAGAAAGCAAGGGTTCAGAATCAGCACAACGCAAGCTGCACAAACCATGTACACCGCTCTGCCTATGAACACAACCGAAACAATGCAACCCACAATTAAAGCATGTTCCACACACGGTTCATCATCACAACCAAACAACAGGCAAAATTATTCCTCGACCGCGCCCACCCCAGCTCCGGGTGTGCCGTGGCTGTTTCCTGTCTCCTGCCGCTTTATTTTTTTTCCAGTTTATTTATATGGTGAACAACGGGGGCCTGTGATCCCAAACGAACTCTCCGACATGGAAGCTGGCTTGCTGAAGAGCCTGCAGTGCTGTCATCGTGGTCAAAATGGCGTGCTTTCGCCTAGTTCTGCGGTCCTGCCAGGTTGCGGATCACGTACGGGAGGATGCCTCCGTGGTTGAAGTACGCCAGCTCCACCTGAGGCACAACGGAGTGCATGATTCGTAAGAAAACCGATTGCAAGTCACTCCACTGTAGTCTAACACGGTACAAAATGGCAGGGCATAGTAAGATCCAGCTGACGTAAGTACCTCTGTGTCGAAGCGAAGAGTGCAGGTGAAGGATTTCCCGTTGTTGGTCGTGACAGTCACATCCTGACCAGGACGGATCTCGCTGATGTTGATCGGGAGGTCGATGGTGTACTGCTCATGTCCAGTAAGGCCGAGCGAATCAGCATCCTCGCCAGCTTTGAAGCAGAGAGGGATTATTCCCATCCCCACCAAGTTGCTTCGGTGGATACGCTCAAAACTCTTAGCAATCACGGCTTTAACACCCTGAAAACAGCACATACTTGATGCAAGGTTCCCCAAACAAGAGGATTGGAATAAGGCATTAGATCTGTAGAGATGGAACTAACCAGGAGCATCGGTCCCTTGGCAGCCCAGTCACGAGAGCTGCCACTTCCGTACTCAGCGCCAGCAAGAACGATAGTGTCATGACCCTCGGACTTGTATCTCTGCATCAAGGCAAGACAGAAACCAAGGGTATCAATACGTATTATTAATAGCAATACAAGAGATAAATGTAACAATATTTACATAATAGCAACATACCATGGCTGCATCGAAAACATTAAGCTTCTCCCCAGTAGGAACATGAATGGTCTTGGGCCCAACCTCTCCATTCAAAAACTTGTTCACGATCCTGATGTTTGCAAATGTTCCTCTTGCCATTACTTCATCATTACCGCGACGGCTGCCATACGAGTTGAAGTCCTTCCGGTCCACACCACGCTCAAGCAAATACTTAGCAGCGGGACTGTCTTTGTGTATGCTACCTGCTGGTGAAATATGATCTGTTGTAATGCTGTCCCCAAAGTTCAGTAAGCAGTACGCGTTCTTCACCACATGGGAGCCGGGTGGGGACATGGTCATGCCCATAAAGTATGGGGGCTCGTGAATGTAGGTGGAGTTTGGATCCCATGAATAGAGCGTTGCTTCTGGAACAGTAAGCTGATTCCACATTGGGTTGCCTTTCGTGATAGCCTCATACGTGCTCTTGAACATGTCAGGCAACACACTAGATTGGACAACCTGTTTTGAGTAGCATTGTAGAACAATTCTCGTTACAACATACTTAAGTGGAGACAGAAACATCTCCGATATAATCAAAATGACATGATAGCAACAAGCCAACAAGTCACAATTTACATCTAGATAGCTGAAAGATATTAAAGGTATAGTATATACCTGTGCAATTTCTTCAGTTGTGGGCCATATATCCTTGAAGTAGACTTCCTTGCCATCCTTTCCAACTCCAATGGGCTCTCTCTCAAAATCAATGTCAACCTGAAAAATACAAGGTTTAGTGTTAACAAGCTCCCTGCAACAAAAGCTCAAATAGATGACACATGTTTGGCCATGCTAGCCCTTTCGTACAGAAACAAGTTATGAAACATCAAGTGGGAGAAAAGGCCTTGGACTTACAGTTCCAGCAAGTGCATATGCGACAACGAGAGGTGGCGAAGCAAGGTAGTTAGCCCGAGTCAAAGGGTGCACCCGACCCTCGAAGTTACGATTGCCCGACAGCACAGCAGCAGCAACAACATCTACGCAAAAAAAAATAAATTAATAATACAGAAACTCATTGCAGCAAAATATTCGATGTGCATCTAGATATACCATTTTCAGCTATGGCAGTTGATACAGATTCATCAAGATCACCAGAGTTGCCAATGCAAGTGGTACAGCCATACCCAACAAGGTGGAATCCTTGCTGGCTCAAGTACTCATGAAGACCACTGCATAGAGAAATCACCAGATTGGATCCAAAGATGCCATTGAATATGACACACTGTAATTCTACTAAAATTATTGAATAACAACAAGATACCTCTGTTGCAAGTATTTAGTGACAACCCCAGATCCAGGGGCAAGGCTTGTCTTTACCCATGGTTTCACCTGAAGAAAAGTGTCGTTCCACAATCAATGGAAAGCAGAGAAAAGCATGCAACACAACAGTATGCGGACACATTATAATAGAACAAACCTCGAGACCCAATTCGCAAGCTTTCTTTGCCACAAGGCCAGCACCAAGCATAACGCTGGGATTTGATGTGTTTGTGCAGCTAGTTATTGCTGCTATAACAACACTGCCATGCTTGATTTCAGCAGGTTGTCCATGAAAGTCAAATTTCACAACTTTATCCTGTTGTTCCTTTGGCACTGCAAAACCCTGGAATGTTGTACATGTATTTGGTTAGTAACGTCAGATATGGCATTGTAATGCAAAAATCATATGCTACAAAACCAATACCTTACCTTGAAACCAACTTTGTTGTCCAGGCAGGCATGCCAATCTGATTTCATTTCCTTCAAAGGGACACGGTCATGAGGCCTACAGGTTGATAAACCAAACAGTACGGTGTAATGCACCTCTCAATTAGCAGAACATTAGTCCAATAAGAAGAATGTAGTAAAGATCATACCTCTTCGGGCCTGAAATGCAAGGCTCCACTTCCGTAAGGTCCAGCTCAAGATATGAAGAGTAAACTCGTTCTGTTTGTGGCTGCCATCATGAGTGCAAATATGTCTATATTCTGATCAACAAATAACTGAAATTCAAGTGCTGTAACACTGAAAAAAGGCATACCTCATCATAGTCCACAAACATCTTGTTAGCTCGCAGATATGCTTCAATCATTGACACCTAAATCAAAATGCAAGATTAAGTTTAAAAAATAATGCAGGTATCATACATGCTATATTTTACAAATGAAACTAAGTAATCATGTTCATAATATTATGCTTAGTTCAAGCAATATAATAATGAAAAAGAAACAACAAGCCACACAATGAATTCATATAACTTATAGCTAAAAAGAAACAATATAACAATATAGCTAAAAATTCATGTTTAAACAAAAAGGATAACCACATGCCACACACTGAATTCATATCACTTATACACAAGTTTCTATTCAGCGAGTCCCTCTGTAGAACATGTGTGGGGATATAGCCTCATCCCTGTTAGACCTACCAGGGAGGCATGGATACACATCCCCATGGGGAGTAAAAAAACCCACTCTGCACCCCCAATGGGGTAACACCATGGGGATTTTTGCCATCACTAAACATCGGCAATGTGATGCAGAACTGTTACGATTTGCTAACTGTTTCAGTTTGACCACCTCTTTCAAGCTTATTTTGGCTATCAAAATATCAATGATGGCATGGATAAAAGAGTTTGGAGATAGTGAAACATACAGTTTCATCGCTTCGGCCTGTCAACTTGAGATAATCTAATGTCACATGGTCCACAGGGAAGAAGCCCATGGTAGCTCCATATTCTGGTGACATGTTTGCGATTGTGGCCCTGTCAGCTAAAGACAGCTTACCCATACCTTCACCTGAATAGATGAGAGAAGGAAAAAAAATAGCAATCAGATACGACTGTATTATATCAAGACAGAATGTTCCCTCTACTAACATGAATACTTACCATAGAATTCAACAAATTTTCCAACAACACCATGCTTCCTTAGCATTTGGGTCACAGTAAGAACAAGGTCGGTAGCAGTGACACCACTCCGTAAATTTCCAGTCAACTTGAACCCAACCACACCAGGCAAAACCATGCTCATTGGCTGTGCAAGGTAATAACATATGGGTCAACTGGAGGCACATCAAATGGTGGTGAAATAATAGTCAACACTCAACATTTATCAGAATATGTTACTGAACTAAAACCCCAGTATGTTCAATGTGCCAGTAGGACATAACAGCCTATTAGTCGTTGCAAGACAAATTCCAAAAATTAGAATCTTACAGTAAAGTGAACTGATTTAAGGAAAAGCACTGGATTTGGGGATATGGGGAAAAGATGTTGGGAAATAAGAATGTCCCAAAAGAGATCATTAGTGCATTTTTCCTCTCAGCGCAAGATTTTAATGAAGATCTTAAAAAAAGGTGGGGCTCCACTTGAGATTTACCTGCCCAAGCATTGTAGCCTCTGCTTCAATACCACCAACTCCCCAACCAGCAACACCCAAACCATCAATCATAGTGGTGTGTGAATCAGTGCCAACCACGCTGTCAGGATACATAATGCCATCTGTGTTGAAAACAACTCGGCCAAGATACTCAAGATTGACCTAAAATTTGTATACGAATCAAAAATGAAAAATAAAGAGTTGTTCAGATAGAAGACATATTAGCGATACAGAAAATTTTCCTTCGAACCAGACTCCAAAGCATTTACCTGGTGCACAATACCAGAACCAGGGGGGACAACCAGCATGTTGTGGAAAGCAGTAGAGCCCCATTTAAGGAAACCAAATCTTTCTTTGTTGCGGCTGAACTCCAGCTCCATGTTTGCTTGTAAAGCATTGGGCGACCTTGCTACATCCACCTGCACCGAGTGGTCAATAACAAGATCCACCGGAACCTGCACTCCAAATGAAAATAAGTACCTCAGAAAAGTGAGTTTAAGAACAAGATGTCAAGAGGGTCTATGAGTGATGTCATCAGAAATATAGGATCTAACTTCTGGGCTACTTGAAATGATTTTGCTGTGAAACTAAAGATGGTCCAGAACAAACTGATGGAACTTTTCAGATAATATTCAGATAATAATGAGAAAAGATGTATGTACCAATGGATTGATCTTGTTGGCATCACTGCCCAACTTGGCCATCGCATCACGCATAGCAGCAAGATCTACAACCGCTGGAACTCCAGTGAAGTCCTAGAGAGAAACGTCAATCATAAGCAAAAGGTATTTAGAAAAAGGGGAAATTGTGTGGTGTCAGTTGAAACCTGAAGAAGAACACGTGCTGGCTTGAAAGGTATCTCAGCCAGCTTTGGAGATGTGTTCTCCCAATCAATGATTTTCTCGACATCGTTCTTCGTAACTTGGAAGTTATCACAGTTGCGGATAGCTGACTCCAGAAGAATACGGATAGAATAGGGCAACTTATCTGATAGGCAGAAAAGAAAAATCTTTGTTAGATAACAACAATAACAAAGTTCATATACAATCATAATTTAAAAACTACAGGATCACAATTTCTAGAGGTACAAACAATAAAGGCCTAAGAGCATCTCCAAGAGATACTCTATATGGCTCTTAATATTTAAATTTTAGAGTTGAATGGTAAGAAGTAGCTCCAACAGATTCCCAAATAGACTCCCAAAAATAGAACACACCCAAAAAATGGGCTCTCGCTCTCTACTTATAGAGGATGATCTAGGCTCCCAATACTGTTTTTCTGGTTTAGGGTATCTGTTGGAGGGAATGATTATTTTGGGACCTTATATCGTAGTTAGGATCTGTAAAAAGAGATTTAGGGTGTGAATTTATTGGGCATCTCTTGGAGATGCTCTAAGGGGCCTCAGGCTACACATAGCCATTGACATATTCTCATGCAAAAACATATTTGTAAGTTTAATGTGAAAATCATAGCTTTCTCAAGAAAGGAGACATGAAATACTGCATTTTCGAAGACCTGGATAACTAGGTTATAAAAGCTGGCAAGTCAACCTTCTTGTTGAAAGGAAGTGAGGAAATGCAGAGTTGACTCATTCGATTAGTATGTGTTACAGTTTTTCCTAGCTTTACGATATGCAAGAATAACACCCAACATGCACAAACCAAATATGAATGTAAATTGTAATGGCCAGAGTGAAGGGAGGAGAAAATTCAAAATTCCAAAAGCAAGCAAAGCAATTACCGATCCTTGGATCATTTAATGCAGGAAGGCTGTAGAACTTCCCATATTCACCACCCCCAGGCTTGGGGAGGCTGGTCAAAATATTCTTGAAGGCATGCTCAGTGGCTGCAGGCAAAGACAGGCAACAGTATTAATAATTAGCATAGGAAAGGCTAATGCATAAACAAAATATTAGTAATTTCTGTTCTTCCACAAATTGACTCATGCCATCAATTGCTAAAGCTGCATTTTCATTTTCCATGGCATGAGGCGCTAAAAGGTTAAAGGAGGATTAATATTTAAACAGAAACGGCTTCAGAGTCAACTAGGCAAGTTGTCAAGTTGGTGGCTTGTTGAAATTAGTCACATTTTGTGAAATGTTAACATATCCCGAGAAGGCTAGGGACAACCAGACACTATAATTAGTTTCTTGTGAGCCTGTAGAAGATGGAGATTCTTGTAGCAGGCATAAGTGCATAACCGTCAAATACAAATAAGAATCCTCGACAGCTCAAAATACTCCCAACTAACACACTTGAACTCACATCGGCCCTTCTGTACCAACGGTTCCACTCAAGGCATCTAAGAATTCGTCTAAGAGCTTCAAATGGTAACAATTCAGGTCTGCAGCTTACCAAAAGCAAGAGGGAGCCAAAACAAACATAACATCACCAACAAAGTACCCAACTCCTCATCTAATCAGCACCTTCCAGGGGAAAAAATGGTAGCAACATGCCAATCGTGAGCACTACTCCTAATCGCAAACCAACAAAGCTGGAGGTTGAGCTCTGTTTCGAGCTTGCAGCACGGCAATTTAAGCTGACGGTCAACAGGAAGACCACCGGGTGTACTTGACCACCCAAAAAAAAAGTAGAGAAGTGTTATACAACATTCGACTGTTTTTTAAGGTCAAAATTAGTCAGATTTTAAGGCGTTGGAATCTAACACCCGGTCGAATCTCTCCTTACACCCCTCTAAAAAATATGAGTGCTCTAAATCTAGGGTGTTGGATCTTCATCCAACGCCCACTCCAATTCCCAATACACCCCTCTCAAAAAAATGTGTGTGCTCTAAATCTGGTTTAACACCCTAAAATCTGACTAATTTTATCTAAAAAACAATCGAATGTTATATCCACAGTCCCAAAAAAGTAATAGCAAACATCCATCTCGCGTCTCTAGAGAAAGGGAGCCTAATAATAGGAATCTATTCCCACAGATCGGGTCCCTAAACCCCGCTCGTCCACGAGGGCCCTGACCGAATCCAACACATGTATGCATCTTCCTCTAGAAGAGACGAGAGACCCTTGCGCTCCAGCAGGAGCTCACTTGAATCCATTCGATTCTGCTGGCTGGTGCGAACGCGAAACGAGGGGGGACTGCTGATGTATCGGGTCCCAAACGCCCCCCGAAAACATCGTTCGTGCCATCACATCGCATCACGCGCTTAAACCTCAAAACCCCATGTAAATCGCGAAACCAATCTTACTCATCAGCCGCACCAAATCGGCACGAAACGAACACCGAATCTCCACATTAAAATTCGAAACTCCAACTAGTAGACGGCTCCTCCGCAAGCCACCGGAATTCCAATTCGAATCTCTCCAAAAGATCTCGAACCCACACAAGCGCACGCACGCACATGCAGGAGAGAGAGCACTAGGCGACAGCGGCAAGCGCGAGGAAAACGCGGCATCATTCAAATCTCCCGTGACCACCACCCCCAACCAGACGGCAACCCGCGCCGCTCAAGCCCAGACACGCACCTGCGGTGGCCATCCTGCGCTGGAACCGCTCGACGGCCGGCGCGGCTGCCCCGATCTGCGCCGGAACGCTACCGGCTGGCGAGGCGCTCCTCCCGGACCACCCGGCGGCGCGCACCACTCCTCCGCGGCCGGCCCACGCTCCGCACGGCCGCGAGAGCGAGAGGCACCTGGAGGCGACGAGCCGCGACGCGGGCGACGAGCACGAGGCGGACGCGGTGGGAGGCGAGGACGGGGAGACGGATCTGAGGAGGAGGCGGGCGGAGGCGGCGGCTTTATACATGGGAGGAAGGCGACGGCAAGTGGGCGGCTCGACTCGGCTCGGCTCGGGGGGCGGAGGCGGAGGGGAGTTGCTTGGAACTGAAAAATGCGGAAATTATTGCGCGGAACTGAAAAATGCGGAAATTATTGCGCCGTATCCTTGGGTCCGGTCGGGTCGGGTCGGGTCGGGGTTTGGGGTTAACTATGGTTAGGTTTCGGGTGCGGCTCGCCGGCTCGTGGCTTGCGGAGCAGTTGAGCACGACCGCGGATGGTTCGGGGGGCTGGGGGCGTGGCGGCCACGGGGTTACGGGGTTTTAGCATGTGTTTGGTTGGTGGAATGGGGAGGAATAGGATGGGATGATTTCAGTTTTTTGGGTTGAGATGGAACGGGATGGTTCCGTTCATGTGTTTGGTTCATAGTATGGGATGATTCTATTTTTTGTTTGGTTAGTGGGATGGAGAAGAATGGAACCGTTCCGTCTTTTGTTTGGTTGGTGGGATGAGGAGCTTCGGCCGGCCTCAGTCACGCCCACCTAGGCCTCCCTGGCCGCCGCCCGCGTCGGCCTCAAGCGCCGCCGGCCGCGCCTAATCTCCTGTGCCGCCTCCCGCGCCCGACCTCCTGCACCGCCGCCCGTCGCCCGACCTCCCTCGCCCGACCTCCCGCGCCCGACCTCCTGCGCCGCCGCCCGTCGCCCGACCTCCCGCGACGCCGCCCGCCGCCCGACCTCCCGCGCCTGACCTCCCGCGACGCCGCCCGCCTCCCGACCTCCCGCGACGATGCCCGCCGCCCGACCTCCCGCGTCGCCGCTCGTGCGGGTCCCCGCCCGGATCTGGATCTGGATCCCGCGCGGGAGGGGAGAGAGAGGGGTGACAGAACGCGCGTGGGATGGAGTCGTCCGGGATTTTTTGTGGAATGGGATGATACCGATTTTTTGAGGAATATTCCTTTTGGAGGGACTATTTGCTTTCATTCCATTCTCCCCCATACCACAAACCAAACAGCTGGATGACCTCAAAATTGGAACGGGACCATTCCATCCCTGGGTCATCCTAGCATCCAAACACACCCTGGCTGGCACGTGGGGCCCAGTAGGCTGGGCACTTGGCTGCTTCGGGTCCGGCCTGCTCGAGCCGCAAAGGTCAGCTGGCCAGGTGCGGCTTGGGTTCGAGTTTGTGTTATAATTGTTATGAAGCTTGGTGGTAATCATTTGGACTTTTTTTTGTGGCTTATGACTGAAAAGCACTGTAGCTGACTGAAAAAGCACTGTAGCTGACAGAGGCTTATTTAGCATAATTAAATTTTAAAAAATTAAAAAATATAAAAAATATGTTAGCCCATTACGTATAATACAAACAAATACAGGAAAAAAAGAACCGGCAAAAAAGCTCAACAAAAAGCCAAAAGTTCAGAAAAAGACGAAATTTATGAATAGTGAAAAATAAGCCGGAAGCTAAAAGCTGAAGCTAAAACGATCACAGCGGAGTGGTATCTTTTTTCTTTTCTGCAGTGTGGGAAGAAGCCTTGAGATTGAGAGTTATTGCAGAGGTAAGTAACTTTGTAAACTGCTCAATTTAGCTTTTTAGGGTCGGGAACTAATGTATTTAATTTAAATTGGAGACATAGGTGTATATTGAAAAGACACTAGGTTATGGTGGTGATCGGTTTGGCTGAAAAGCTCGTGGCTTATGGCTGAAAACATTGTAGCTGGCTGAAAAAAGCACTGTAGCTGACAGAGGCTTATTTAGCATAATTAAATTTAAAAAATTTTAAAAAAAATGTTAGACCATTACGTATAATACAAACAAATACGGGAAAAAAAGAACCGGCAAAAAAGCTCAATAAAAAGCCAAAAGTTCAGAAAAAGATGAAACTTATGAATAGTGAAAAATAAGCCAGAAGTCGAAGCCGAATTGATCGGGGCATATATAGGAGAGATATTCATTGTAATCAAGAGGAGAAGCTCAGATTAATAAAGATCTTCGATGGCGCTCTCTCTCGTACTTGTGTCAATGGTTTATTTACTTGTGCATCGCTTGGTTGATTGATGATCTATCTATTAATTGTTGATTCGCGTGACGCTAGTTTTCGCAACAATTACTGATTTGCAAGAGCCACTTTGGCATTGTGCTGATGAAGGTATTGCTAGTTTGACTAAATCTGCAGCAGCTGAGCTTCGACAATACTTCTTCTATTTCACTATATTTAATTATGTTCTTCTAATATCCGTTTCAATATCTCCACCTCTACTTAAATATTTTGAAAGAAACTAAGTGGTCATAGTACATTATTTAATAAGAACATACATGATCATTAGATATTAGTGTTTGGTTTGATCTGTGCGCACAGTGAACAGATACAATGAAACGGAAGGAGTAGAAAAGTTAAGAGCCGAGGAATAGAGTAGGAGGTTTTCCTGGGTTCCATGTGAATCTCTGCATTCTATGCGGAGCCTAAAGAAGAAAATATTTCTAGGGTAAGATGACATGCTGGCTAGATGGTTCATGGTTTCATAATAGGTTTCGCACCAAACGAGTTATGTTTCTGCCTTTTTTTATTTTTTAGGTTTATTTGTCTTTTTTATTCTTTTATATTATCTATGATGATATTTTTTTCTTTTTGTATTTTTAAAATTTAATTACTTACAAAATAGTAGCAGTTATAGTTAAAAAAACAGAAGCCATTGCTAGGCCTAATGCGTAGGAGCATCACATCCTTGGATCACCACAGCCCCGACGCAGGGGCGGATCTAAGTAGGTGCATGGAGGCGCAGTTGCAACCCTAAATCTTTTTGAGAAAAAAATAAGTATATGATAGGTATATTATGTATATATACGCATACATATGCTAAATCTCTACTCCTTAAAAAAAAGCAAGCTGATGGTTGTTGGTGCATTCTCTCTTAGCCCTCTACAGCCATTAGATCTGACCAGGAAGCATCTAGACCATCCTTTTCTACTCATGCAGTAGCCCCACATCGTGCATAGCAGTTCCCATGACCCTCACCTGTCCTCTCCCTCGAACCGTCGCTCCCCTCCATTCCCTCAATAGTTAGCCTCAAACTCTTCACTTTCCTCGTCGTCCTCGATTCCTCGATCAAACACCGCGTAGCTACCGTGGGCTTCCACCGCCTTCGCTCCTCCTCGTCCCCGCCGCCTCCTCCTCCGTCGATGCATCCTCCCCGTGCATAGACCGTCGCGCTCCTGCCGTCGTTGGAGCCAGGCAAGAAGACGCTATTCATGGACCTTGATGAGACGCTCATCCACTCCCAGACCTCTACGACTTCACTGTGCCCTCGGTCATCGGCGGCCAGGCCATCACCTTCTACAGCTCCAAGTGCCCGAGCATCAAGGCCTTCCTCCGCACCACCTCCGCACCGTGGTCGAGGCCTTCGAGGTCATCGTCTTCACCATGGGTCTCAAGGAGTACGCCTCCCTCGTGCTCGAGCCTTCCTCCATCTTCACTCGTGCTCGAGTCGCCATCCCCCGCAAGCCTTCCTCCACCTCCACCCTAACTCCTCCACCAAATCAACCCAAGTGCTGTCGTCATTCCCCACACTCGAGTGTGGCCTCCCCCACTCCCACACCTCAATGCTGCCTCCACCTCTCCCCATCGGCTCCGATTGCAGTCATCGGATCTGGTCGCCTCTACCCAGATCCGGTTGCTTCTGAACAGATACAGTGCCCTTCCGTCCCCATCGGTCAAGGGTGTCGTGATAGTGGCCGAAGAGGAGAGAGAGGAGGCGGCAGTTGGAGGTGAGGACTAAGAGGTGACAATACGAGTGCGGTGGCTAATTGATAGGGAGGTGATGGAGGGCGGTGGCAAGCGGGTAAGGTGTCCTCCCAGCGGGTGAACAAGTCTAAGGACAACAATAGGTTCCTCATCACCACCACCAACCCAGTGGACATCCGCTGGGAGGGCACTTGCTGATACGTCCATAAACTTCGCCGCTACGAGTTCTCCCTCCAATTTGACATCCCCATCGTCTACCCCCAGGTCACCCCCGAGATCGAGCTCCCTACCCTCGGCGGCAAGACCCACAGGGTCTCATACTCCCCATAGATTATAACATGCTTTTGTTGCTTGGATTCTTGAATTCCTTGTATCTGGATTGTTTTCTTGAATTGTGATTATTGTTGGTGTGGATGGATGCAGATATACTGGAGGGAAGATCTACCTCACTGTGCACTTCAAGCCTTTGTGGGCAAAAGAACTACCCAAGGTTTGGGATCGCACACGCACTGTGACTCGGGCTCGTGTGGTGGCTCGTGACAGAGGTGCCGATTCTAGCTGATTTGGGCATGGTGAAGCACTAGGATGATGAAGCCGCCCCTGCAAATGTGACGATTGCTTGTGGCTCGACCATTGCTTCTTAGTTGTAAGACAATAATAGTATGGTTGTTGGCCAGTGAGTAAAGGGGATTGGAAATCAACTCGTTTGTGGACTAATAAGGGCGACACTTTGTTTGCTTCTAGGACCTGGTTGCTTATTGCTTCTAAATGATCGCATGCTTGCATATTTGCATTGCATACATAACATATGTGTTTTTGTTGGAAGCAATCTATTCTAATTTATGTCTAGAATTTTCATCACCACATCTTTTTGTTCTAATTTGTTACTGACAATGAGATCTAGCTTATAGTATCATAGACTCATAGTGCACTCAATAATCGTGAGGGTTAAGCTCCTCACAATTAATAGTGTTTAGTAAGTAGACCTTTAATTCCTCGTTAATTATAATATTCTTGCTTTTGTCGGAAGCAGCCTATTCTAAATGCAGCATTCAGTAGTCGAAAAAGAAGGGATTTCATATGTGCTACTAGTAAGAAGAATGTCCTCTATGTATGTTTAGTAGCCTTTTCATTGTTTAAGTCTACAGTTGTATTTATGTGTTTTTTGGTTATTTATTTAGGGGTTTGTCAAGACCCAGAAGACCAATGCATTTGCTCAAGCTTCGTGATTGGGATCAGGAATATGAGGGCAATGTTGAGGTAATATTCATTTTAAAGATTAATTATTTTCCTAATATTTTCTCATATTGCATTTGATGAACATATGTAATGAAGACTAATTCTGAACTTAGGCCACTCGGGAGGACTTCTTTGTTGAACCATCTTATGAGAGGAGGCCATTCCGCGCTCTTTTGGATGTTGGCCTTATCAGGACCACTACTAAAAACCGTGTCTTTAGCGCCCTTAAGGTATGTGTTGCTTTTATGGGGTGATTACATAGTTGTAAGATAAATTCTGGATGGTTAATTATCATTAGATAGGCAAATATACAAAGTTTTTGGCATAAAAGACCCAAGCAGATTTCAAATTGTCTCGAGCTATCTTAAATTTAAGACTTATGTTAATGTTCATCATTGGCCCATGAAAATTTTGTTTTGTTGCATTTTATTATGTCAGTTTTCTATCTTCAATAAACAGTATACATATGTGCCGGTCAACTTTGTGAAAAGTAAACATTCTCATTTATTTGTCTTCATCTTGGTTTCACTTGAACGGATATCTTGCTCACTATTTTGTTACACTTCAAAACTGTGCTTTTGTTTTAAAACTAGCTAAATACACGTGCGTTGCTACAGATTTAAAAAATCTTAAAACATATTTGTATGCATGTTCTAAAACATTTTATCACCTGTTAGTATCAGAACACGTAGTATGATAAAATTTTAAAATCCGTAGCAATATACGGGCATTCAGTTAGTAGGGTAAAATATTTGTGATTTTAGTTGTACTTCAAATAATATATGTAATTATTACATTGAACAATTAAACTTTTTATGCTACGTATTTTAAAGTACACACCTTCATCACTGAAATCGTAGATCCGTCGATGCCCCGATGTTGATGCATAGCATATCTAACATAAAAATCGTAGAATAGATCCGTCGATGCCCCGATGTTGATACATAGCATATCTAACATAAAAAATCGTAGAATGCCACGTCAATCATGCACGTGTCGCCGTAGCCTCAGTTCGAGATTATCCAGATGCGCACGAACAGCCGAGAACATCGCTAACCACACGTACCCTTGCTGTCGATGGAGCAGAAACAGATGTGGAAGCTTCCTGCGAAAACCAAGTATTCCGGTGCAACCACATGGCAGAGTAGAGCGTGCGTGTGCGTCACAGTTACCGCGACCGTTACGCGCCACGTGCGCAAGGCCATAGGAACAGGCGACCGCCGGTGGCAGAGCAGACAGAGAGCAAGCTGGCCTCGTAGCCGTGCACGCTCTCTGGAAGGAGGACAAGTAGGAGACGGAAATCTAGTCGGAGCCGGAGTCGTGCGGCTCTACCCATGCAAATGCAACGGGCTTCCCTTTCGTGTTGGAGACGTGCTGTTGGTATGGGTGCCCCATTGCTAGGCTGAAAAAAAAAGAGTAATTTATAGCTAAAATTTTATTATAGTTAATTAAAATTATATTATAGTTAATAGTGATTTATTTAGCATAACTAAATTTTAAAAAAATTAAAAAAATAGGTTAGCCCATCGCAGATAATACAAACGAATATGGTAAAATAAAGAACTGGCAAAAAAAACTAAAAAGTCAGAAAAAGAAGAAATTTATGAATAGTTAAAAATAAGTCAGAAGCTAGGCCATGAGGTGTTTGATTGATGACTTTTGATTAAAAATAAATATTAGTAGCTAAAAAATGGTTTTTAAAAGAAAGAATAATGGTAGAAAAAGTAAGAGAAAGATATGTGTATGAGATAGAAATGAGATAAGTGGATGCGTAATATGTTTATCCTCTATCTTTCTTAGAAATGAGAGGAGTAGAAAAACCTCTTTAAAAAGCTAAATATTTATATATTGACTTTGAGCTAGAAGTACAAACTAATACGGATACGGATACGGATACGTCCCATGTGACTTGTATGTGAACGAGGAAACGTGCTAGGATGGTGACGTGTGCGTCCAACGGAAAGAAAGAGACGGGGTACGGAGATTGGCGAGTGTCATGTGGGTGCGGTGTCCAACTGAAAGAAAGAATAATATAAATAAAAAAATTATATTATTCCAACACGTCGAATTAATATTATCGGACCAGCCTATTCAAGTTACGTCGGCTTCCCGCTTCCGTGCTCAGGCGTGTTTAGCCTTCGTGCCCTTGATTCGACCATGCACCCCCGATAGAACTCCATTGTTATTTTTGTAGATAATTTTAGTGTGGTAAAATTTATTTTTTGGCACATCACTTTTTCTATTTTTGTTAGAGAGTTTCTAAGGAGGTGCAAGAAGAAATTGGGAGGGACGGATTAAGCACTATCACTAACTATTTTTTTAAGTTGTAGTAATAAAAATTAGGAGTTAGGATCTAAAATTTGGTAGATGTGTGTGGATTTTTCCGGGGTAGATTTTGGAGATGTGTATGGATTTCTCTCTTTTTTCCGGGGTAGATTCCGAGATAAAAAATAATAAGAAAAATGTTACGATGAGAAGAACCATCATGTTGAGTCGTCATCAGACTCACCCTGCTCCCACGCTCTCAGCTCTACCTTATACTTGGCATGAAACACGATGATGTCGGCTATATCCTCATTTATAGAATTTTTTGTACGGATAATCTATTTTTTATTCGAAATTACATAAATATACTCGCGGGAAAATTTTTTACAAAAATAGGCTCCAGTCGCCTAATGGTTGGGCGACTGGAGTCTTTCGCCCAACCAGACCGCGACAGCTGGAGAGTCTACCAACCGTTAGGCGATTAACTGCAGTCGCCCCACCGTTGGGCGACTGAATTCCAGTCGCCGAACGGTTCGGCGACTGCGGGTGGGATATAAAAACCACGCGACGACGTCCACTGTTTTCATTCGGCCGAGCGCAGAGAAGAGAAGAGGAGAGGGCGCGCAGAGAAGAGAGAAGAGAAGGGGAAAGAAGGAGAGGGAGAGGAGAAGAAGAGGAGGGGGAGAGAAAGAGAGGGAGAGGAGAAGGGGAGAGGGAGTGCGCGATTTTCAGGTAATTTTTTTGTGTTATATTTTTTGTTAGTGTAGAAAATTAGTTTAGAAAATTAGTTTACAAAATTAGTTTAGAAAATGTAGTGTAGAAAATTAGTTTAGAAAATGTAGTTTAGAAATTTAGTTTAGAAATTAAATTTAGAAAAATAATTTAGAAATTTAAATTCCAAATTTTGTTTAGTAAATATAGTTTAGAAATATAGTTTAGAAAATTAGTTTAGAAAATGTAGTGTAGAAAATTAGTTTAGAAAATGTAGAGTAGAAAATTAGTTTACAAAATTAGTTTAGAAAATTAGTTTACAAAATTAGTTTAGAAAATGTAGTGTAGAAAATTAGTTTAGAAAATTTAGTTTAGAAAATTTAGTTTAGAAAAGTTAGTTTAGAAATTTAGATGTAGAAAATTTAATGTAGAAATTATTGTACAAATTTTGCAGGTATGACTCGTGCGGGACGTGACTCCGAGTGGCAGTACGCGCTGTTGGACGAGCACGTGGACCGTTCTCATCGCGCTTCCCGTCTAGTGCCGCCACCGGGGAGCACGGACGAGCCGCCTCAGCTAGGAGTGGTCCGGACATGCACACCTCGCGTGGCCTGGGGACTCGACCCTCGTTGGACTGCCAGGTTTGCACTACTCCAGCGTTTAGTGTGACCGTAAATTCGTTCCGTGCTGACCTTCACTTTGTTTGCAGGCTGCGGGATGCCGGGCTACTCCCTCTTGCCTGGATGGTGCAGGCCACGGACGAGGATGGAGCCGCTGGCGGGGACGAGGCGGGCGGGGAGCGATCACGCCGCTTCCCGTTCGACCGTTCCCTGCTGACGGCTTTGGTGGACCGTTGGCGGCCCGAGACGCACACTTTCCACCTCCCATTCGGGGAGATGACGCCGACCCTGCAGGATGTGTCCCTGCTCCTTGGCCTTCCGATCGCGGGAGACGCTGCCTTCCTACCGGAGGCCCCGGCCGACTGGCGCGCTGACCTGCTCGGCAGATTCGAGGGTGTCGTTCCACCGGCCGCTGAGCACCACGTGTTCGGAGAGGAGCAGACCCATGGGCTGACGCTGAGGTGGCTCACACAGTACCGGGTACGTGGTTTTTACATTCGATCGTGTCGTCGAAGGTCTTATTTGTGGTATTACGTACTAATAACGACTTGTTTGCATTCAGGTGGAGCACATGGTTCCACAGGCAGACGATCACCAGGTGTCGCGCCACCTGGAGGCGTACGTGCTGTGGCTGTTTGGTTGGGTGCTTTTCACCACCAGCCATGGCAACTCGGTGGATGCGCGCCTTATCGCTTATGCGAGGGCGATCGCTGACGGCGAGCCACACCAGGTCAGCTGGGGATCGGCCGTACTTGCCGCGACGTACCGCGCCCTGTGCGATGCGTGCACGAGGATCAAGGCGAACTCGATCCTCACGGGCTGTCCCCTGCTACTGCAGTTGTGGTCGTTCGAGCGCTTAAGCCTCGGACGACCTGTGCTAGACGACATGGGTCCGTACGGGCCCGAGATGTATCCAGGGGGAGACGTCGACCGGCCGACGATGGGTTCTATCTGGTGCCGTCGTCGAGTAAGTATTACACAGTCAACTATTTCTTTCTTCTTGACGATCGTTATTCTAAACAACTTGTCTTTCTTGCAAGTACAGTTCGCGCATGTGCAGGTCATGCGGGCGTACCGGGTCTTTGTGGAGCAGCTCGACCGCATCACAGCCGACGACGTGCGCTGGGAGCTGTACGCAGATACGGCAGTGCAGGCCCGTGCTCCTGGCGGGCTGTCCTCACTTTGCTGGCGTGACCTGGCTTTCTGGCTCACCCGCCGGAAGCTCGTGTACCTCATCTACGTGGAGGACTACGCACCCCAGCGGGTGATGCGGCAGTTCGGGCTACGGCAGCCGTTCCTGTACCAGTCGGACCATCGCTTCCGCGGCACGTGCACGGGTGAGTGATCGTTTGTGCTAAATATTTACATACGTACTACTGCGTTCGCAAGTATCTCACATTACGTAATGGTTCTATATGCAGGCACAGCGCGAAGGGAGTGAAAAGAGGCACGGACTGGTCGTTAAAGATGCAGCCCTAGGTCACGCAGTGGGAGGGTGCGCTCGACGACCGCGTGGAGGAGGACCGCCTGTACGACATCAGGGAGTACGCGGAGTACCTGCACTGGTACCAGCCGCAGACCCGTACCAGGCTCGTATATGTGGTAGACCCGCCTGCCACACACGTCGCCGCTCCGACAGACACGTACCCCGCGCAGTTCGCGCGCGACGCCCACCTCGTGGTACGTTACATGTCATTTCAAAGATTCCCAAATGGTAATGTCGTTTCGATAATCGACCATTTCATGTCTTTGTGTCCAGGCTGACGTCAGTTCTGCCCTATGTGCCGACTCCGGCACACTACTGGAGAGGCTCGCCAGTGGTGCGCAGCTGACCCATGAGGAGGGCGTCAGCTTTGCGCGTCGGGTGCACGAGGGGTGTAGACGTATCGTTAGCCTACTGTCCTGCACGAGGCTACCGGCGGTCTCCACGCCCACCGCTCCGACTGCTCGTCCACCTGTGCCACCCCGACCAGCGTGGCACTACTCTGGTGCACCTACGTGGACACGTCCTCCACCACCTCACCCGGAGCAGCCAGGGGGTTCAGCCTGGGCAGGGCCTCCTACACCGGTTCACTTCACGCCTCCTACGCAGGGGGTGTATGCCTCCTCCATGGCGCCAGCTACGGGTACGCAGAGGGTCTAATATCGTGTTTATCCGAAGACGACATGCAACGAACTAACGATATTAATATTGCAGGTACTTACCAGCAGCACGGCGTCTCCCTAGGCCAGGACGATGTGGACCAGTTTTTCGCGGAGTGGCTCGGGCAGTTCTCCGACGCAGCACCGGAGGTTCTCTATGGCAGTGCCCTCCCCGGTGCACCGGAGGCCACACAGCCAGAGGTGCACCTGACTCCACCAGCGCAGGGGTGGGATAGACACCCTCCTGCTCGTTTTACCTTTTCGGATCGTCCTAACCCGTTGCACCGGAGGAGGGCCAAGCGAGGCCGTATGGGAGGACACGGGCGCGGTGACGGGGCACACCAGGGTGACGAGTGAGGCGTGCTGCAGATGCTATATATGTTATGCATGTAATGAAAAAACATGCGGCATGTTACTCTCAGTTATATTATGAAGTTTATTTAAATTTACATAGTCTATCATCTCTCTCCGCACATAAACTATCTCACTTAACAGTGTATGTATCGATCGTTCTCTACTCAATCTTTCATAAAAAAAATTAAAAAACTTTTTACACACCTACAATATACAATGAACATAAACTTTTATTACAACTTCACCGTATTTTTTACCGGTTCAACGTTACAAAATTCACAAAATCTAAAACAACCACGGGGCTGCATGCAGTCGCCTAACGGGCTGGCGACTGCATGTTAGTCGCCTAACGGGACGGCGACTACACTTAAGTCGCCGAACGGAAGAGCGACTTAATACAGTCGCTCTACTGTGCAGCGAGATATATTGTGTCGCGGTCTGGTTGGGCGAAAGGCTCCAGTCGCCCAACCATTAGGCGACTGGAGCCTATTTTTGTAAAAAAATTTCCCGCGGGTATATTTATGTAATTTCGAATAAAAAATAGATTATCCGTACAAAAAATTCCTCATTTATATACCATCTACAGGCTGAACTTTCACTTAGACTTCGGTCGCCTACAACCACCGGCAAAAAGAGGCAAAGGTGTACATAGGGCCTGTTCTTTTCGGCTGCGGCTTATGGCTTTTGGCTGAAATTTTTGAATTTTAGCTGTTTATGGTACAGATTACGGAGAGACAGATACTCACTTGCGATTTTGGCTGGTACAGATGTTGGGTTTTTAATATGTAGATCATTTAACTTATAGACGCCATCTTGAGAAAAATACTCTGCTTGAAAGTTAGGTACTATAGCAAAAGCTAAAAATCGCCAGCTTGTGAGGTAAAGACCAGACCTTATGTCAATTCTCGATAGTACATAGAACAAGCAGTAATGGGAAGTAAACAATCGTGCAACAATATCGATAAGAGAAAGCATGGACTGACCATCATGTCTCTAAAGTCCAACAAATATAGCAAAAATAGATTCTTTTTCACCAGTTGCACGGATAGCATCACCATAGAAGGTAGTGGCACGTTGACTTGACAGAACTAATCTAATTTCATGACCGCTGAGATGGAATAGCAAACAATTGGTAAACAGTTTGGTCGGGAAGAACAATAAATCATAAATGTGAACGAGCATTCTATTATGTAGGAAAGCTACCACATACCTTAGATCCCTAAGGAAAACCGTTCTCCTAAGCGAAGGTGTAGATCATGAGGCAGTTTACATTTGCTCAACATTAGAAACAACTGACATTGTGCTATGATATCTACAAACAAAAAAAAGGTAGGTGGCTCACCGAACGAAGGCAGCATAACCATCCAGCTGATATCACAGAAACCAGTCAATTACAACTGTAGAGACTAGAGCACTGACCAACAAAAAATTATGGCGTGTTTCTAGGATTAAGGAGATGTGTGGGGGATCAGATTGTAGGTGCAAAATGGAAAGTTGTCTACCATATCAAGTTTTTTCTTCAAGCAGTTTATGCTTTGTAAACCAGATCAGTAAGTTGCTTCAACAGGCTTGAAGACAGGTTTCAGCGATGCCACAATAAATTTCTTCATTTGGTAAATCTTTCCTTCTTCTAAAAAAGGCTTGAAGAGTTTAACGTGATCATGCCCTATCTTAGCATACATATGGTTACCCTACGAGTAAATATGGAAAATAACATTGCATGGATCAGTGAACAGCAAAGGCAAAAGATGCCAGAATAAGCATGGAGATATCTAGTCCTGGAAAGTACCAGCTCATCAAGAAGGACTAAATTAGTGTGAATGATCAGACAGGTATTACTGCCTCCACGGTAGTGCCACAAGCAAGAGATGCGTACACAGATGGTTCAATGCTTGCTATCCGGATTAATCATTGAGAGCAAATTGTACGTCGTCTATAGTTTGAGAAGGCAAGAGGGAAAAATAAACATAGACCATGTGAATGGAACACATACATAAGAAAAGGAAAACTAAGACATACATAAGTAGGACTAAGCCCTAAGAAATTGCAGCAAGCACATGGAGCAGGGCATGCATAAGCAAATGCATAAGCATGGAGCAGTGCTAATGCATTGATGCCAAATCAAGGCCGGTAAGAACACAGCAAAGAGCGTTACGTACAATAATGAATGATCGAAGAACATGCAAGAACAAAGCAAAGAGCGTTATGTACAATATTTCTGGTCTCTGAGCCAAGCAAAGAGCGTTACATGCAATATTTGAGCGTCTCTGAACCACAAGTCCCATCATCATTCTTAATCAAAATTTGAGCGAGTTTCTAGACGTAACATGTAAAGCAATAAAAGTCTGCAAGTCACAAGAAAGTTAGACAGTGCCAATGCTATGGTGGTTGCAATCACATTCACAGGGTTTACTCTCTACAAATATAAAAATATACCTATTGTGAACATAAAATATTCAGATTGGTTAAGTGCTACTATTTGAATCTTTCGATGACAATGCCCTCAAGATAGAGAGTATAACAAATTAGTCGCACCTCCTGGCTCCACAAACAGATACCTAGAACATCAAAATTCAGGGAAATCACTATTCATAATAATAATAATAATAATAGCAAATGAAGTCGAGATCCCTCCACAATAGGCTGTCAAATCTAATGCAAACCCTATTCTCACCCTGTAAATCCCAAGTTATGAGATCTGGTCCAATCCTAATTCCTCTTCATAAATCCCAAGTTACCAGACTGATCCAACCCAAACCCTAATCCCTCTTCCTAAGCCCCAAGTCATGTGATCTGAGACAACCCAAATTCTAATCCTCCTCGCAAATCCAAATGATGCAATCTAATCCAATCGAAACCCTAATCCTCACTAATTCAAAGAAACGTGATCTAATGCATGCCAAAACCCAAATCCAAACCCTAATTTTTGTGGACAAAAGGAAATACTTCCTCGTAAATTGCAATTTGCACAATCTAAAAATGAATCTAAACCCTAATCTCTCCTCATAAGTCGCAAGTCACGTGATCTATCGGATCACAAAAAAAAAATTCCCCAACCTGTACAGTACAAGCATCCCTACACGATGTCGAGAGTGGTTGTTGACTCTCCTGAGAAGTTCTGAAACTAAGCAAAGAACATCTCTTCCATCAAGATCACCATTCACACAATATAATTTTTTTATCAGATTATTTTATAAACTTACATCTAATCATCAAATTTCATTTCAAAAGGTAAGCATGATCGATGTTTCTCTTCACGACATCAGAGAGCATGAGGTGATGAAACTAACTAAATGTTATTTTTGCACCCAAGTGCTTACCATCGTTAACAGAGTGATGAATCAACCTACAAAATCACCAATTGCTACCAGAAGAAGTATGATATCAGAGAGAAGCAAAAGCAAAATTTCATATAGGCCCATAAATTAGTAGAAGTAATGTCTAAAAGGTACTACATCTCAGCTCCACATCTAAGGGGGTGAATGTAACACAATTGCCAACATCAAAAAAATAGAAAGACATCTTACACGCATCACCTTTTTTGTTTGTAAAGCCCTCTGTATTGGCAAGCGACTTTTAGATCACCAATTATTTATGTATTGAGCATTAAGCCATGAACGCATAAACCTAGGATGTGTCAAATAGGGGATACTGTGGCTCTGATATAAGTAAATTAGAATATGGGATTTTGTTAGTTTATCATATTGGCAAACAACCTGGAGAGAGAACTAAAAATGGATATCTAAAGTATAACCAAAAGATAAAGGGAAAGTTTGGAAGGCCACACATCCACACACCTCCGCCTCCTCGGCCTCCCTATCCGAAGTTGCGTCGCTGACAGTCGTCCACCGTTGTGCTGTCTCCAAGGACAATTGCCTCTGCCACCACCGAGTCAGAAGCTGCGGTGCTATATCCAAGAACATCCACTGCACTGCTGCTTCCAAGGCTACACGGTTGCACTGCCATCAGCCGCCCACCCTCTATCATATCTGAGGACACGCAAAGCCCCCTTTAGCCCTCCACCGTGTCATCGCCTTTGGTGGCCCCGTCCGCCGCTTTCGCCTCCACCAGCCCTCTTGTGAGATCAAGTGGAGGTCACACCATGGTTGTAATGAGTAATTGACTTTTGGTTCAGAGAGTTTACGGAGTTTGAGCTTAGTTTTTGGGAAGATCAAAAATTATGAATTGCAATTTTGTTGGCTGTACAATTAACTGATGCTTTTGACCACGAGGTGTGATCGACGGCTTTCGATTTACGACCACAAGCGATGGTCGATGTGTTTCGACTTACGACCACGAGGTGTGGTCGATGTCTTCCGACTTATGGCCATGAGTGCTGGTCGAAGTCGAAGATCTATTGTCGAAGTCAAAGCCATGATCGAAGGGGGAAGTGGTTGACGTCGAAGGGTCATGGTCAAAGGGGACAGTGGTTGAAGGGGGCAGTGGTCAAAGTCGAAGGGGGTAGTGGTTGAAGTTGAAGGGGGCAGTGGTCGAAGTCGAGGCCATGGTCGAAGTTGATGTTGTGGCCGAAGTCGGGGCTGTGGTCGAAGTCGAGGCCGAGTAGGCTGGCGCCGATAGTCAGGCAACAGGGCACAAGCGCACTGGAGGCCTGCCAATGTACAACTACCAGCGATGGTCGACCGCTCTTGACCTATGATCACGCGCGATGGTCGACGGCTTCTAACTTACGACCACGAGGTGTGATCGACGGCTTCTAATTTACGACCATGAGCACTGGTCGATGTGTTTCGAATTACGACCACGAGGTGTGGTCGATGTCTTCCGACTTATGACCACGAGCGTTGGTCAATGTGTTCCAACTTACAACCATAAGGTATCCTCGATGACTTCTAACTTACGACCACGAACGATGGTCATCGACTATTGATGTACGACCATGAGGCATTATCGAAGACTCCCAATTTAGGACCACGATCGATCTTCGACCGCTGCCAACTTACGACCACCAGTGATGGTCGACCAATCCCACCCTACGATCATGTGCAATGATCGACGGCTTCCAACTTACGACGATGAGGTATGCTCGAGGGCTCCCAACCTACGATCGCAAGGTGTGGTTGATGTCTTCCGACTTATGACCATGAGGTGTGATCGACGGTTTTCGACTTACTTAACGGATTTAAAAACTTTTAGAACATATTTGTATGCATATTTTAAAAAAATTTACCACCTATGAGTTTTAAAATATGTAGGATGATAAATTTTAAAAATCTGTAGCAACGCAAGGGCATTCAACTAGTGGTATTTGTATTGGTCATTGTCTATTGCTAGTTATTTGATGCATGTGCACTATTGACATGTTGTGATCTGACTTGAGTGCAAGGTGAGGTCATTCTCCTATTGGTGTTAGTCTGTGCATTAATTGCCATGCTTGCATTACTGTCAACCATGCATGCATTGTAGCAATGCGATCTGGAGTAGCAGTTTGATCGGGATGGATCTCCAGTTTGACTGTGTGATGACAGCGGTCCGATCGCTGAAGGAAAGTGGCCAGACTGGCTAACTTGTGTGCCTTCGAATGGGATCTTTGATTTTGTGGTTTTGAGTGTTGCAATGAGTTTAGTTGACCTAGGTCATTGTTTGTGTGCATAGGGAATTATTGTTTGGTCATAAGTTTAGGATCAGTGGTTTGGTTGTATACATTTTGCATAGTGCATCATATGGATTAATTGTGTCAATTGATAACTTTGTGCATTGTGCGGTGCTACATGACAATTTGCTTATTTGTGTTGGTTGTAGGACTCGAGAACTATGTTATGGTGAGGTAGACAGGACCAGGACTAACCTAAAAGAGCTTAATTTAAAGCGGTCAAGGGATTGGGATTACGCTCAGGAGGAGCTAAGGTCTAAATGATTAAGGAGCCACCGAAGATGACTGATGTTTGCAGGGTGGTTACAAGTCGGGACGATGAAGAATCGAAGTGAGAGCCACAAGTGGTGGACATGACAGACAAAGGCAAGTTGGATGTCTAGAGCGATCAAGGAAGTTAGGTGCTGTCATGTGTGAGGAGCGCATGCGGTGTGCCAAAATGACTTGGGTCATTTGCAAGCAAGGACGATTTGGTGAAATCCAGACATGTGAGTGGCTTGGCAGCAAGTTATTTGGCCCACATGGAAGATGGCGAACAATGAGCGATGCTTCATGGCAACGAAAATAGAAAGCTTCATGGAAGATGGTAGAGAGACATTTTGGTAAATTATTCAATACAAAAAATTGGTTGTGTGTGAAACTGCGGCATTGACCTAAGTGGTTTAAGTCTTATATGAGCTAAAAATGCAAGTGGATCAAGTGTTGATTCACTAGTGGGTTCATGGGTGTAAACGCTTTAAGAAGCATGCATGTGTAAGTGTAAAACTTGATACAATGTTGGGTTAACAGATTAGCCAATGTAAGTGAATAAAACCCAACTAGAATTATTAGTTAGGATTTCCATTATGAGCCTCCATATATAAAGAGGGAGAGAGATGGCTAGGTGATGTTTTTGGAAGAGTTCATAATTAGCCTTGAGAGGAGTTAGGATTCTTGGTGAGAACATCGTGGGAGATGTGAGAGACTCTTATGGTTGAGTTTTTTTTGTCATTCTTAGACTTTGTGTATGTTTCGGGATTGGCTGTAAATATTCATGCCAAGGTATCAATCGAGACCATTGTTCAAGTATTTTTCTCTTGTGTTTAATTGATGAAATCTTGATTTGGCTTGATTTTTGGTGCTTCCTCTTCCTCTCTTGATCTTGCTATTGCCAAGAACATGTAAGTAATGATGATGTCTCTTGGAGATCAGATCTCTTTCATCTAGGCACTTGTTATTTGCAAGTTCTTGTGTTTGCCCAGTTTTGGCTTAAGAGAGGATGGTTTTGGGGTTTTGCTCTTTTGGATCTTTTGGTTTGAATTCATGCTATGATTTAGTTTGTTATGGTATGTGAGAACCCATCCAAGGTCACGTAGATCATCTAGGACTCACGAGTAAGAGTAGATCAAAATTTTCTTCTTTTTGCTGGTTTTGGTGCACCCTTCACTCAAATGAAAGAAAGGTCACAACTTTGGTAATAATTCTCTCTATAGTTGATTGGAATAGGTTTGTGACATCTTAGGAAGCATGCCAAATTTCATGCCATGTGAATCATTGGATCAAAAGTTACATGGTTTTTTGGATTTGAACCCGTGTTGAAATTACTATCATTCATATGAAATTACTGTTCATAGTAGTCTAACTACCAAAGGGCTAGTGGTCTGACTGGTATCACTATTCATTCAGGTGTAGCAAATATTTAAGAGCCAATATACCTCAATTTTCTTATGTTATTTCTTGATCTTTAGTTGGGATAGATTCTTAAGGTCACGATCTAGCCTTGATTCAAGTTTTAGTCAGTTAGGATTGTGGATGAAAAGATTCATTGATTTTTGGATTAGAAATAGTGTGGAAATGTTCTATTCCTGAATTAGAGGTTAGACTGCCACCTCCATGGAGGTCAAACTGCTAGGGCTGTCAAGGCTAGTTTTGTTTGGCTTTCTCTTAGATCTTTCCTTGTGGGTGATTAGTATCTAATCTTCATAATTTGTCATAGCTATTGGAGTGAAACACTTTGACTTTCTCTTTGGAAAAGATTTTGAAAGGTTTTTAAATATGTTGGCTCCTATTAACCCCCTCTAGTCGCTGATCTCAGTCCTACACCTGTATGCACCTTAGGTCATTTTCATCATCGACTAGCTCCATCCCCTAGTCGATGTCATGTCAAGTATGGCCATGACATAGAGGTGCCTGGCCATCCCATTGTCTTTCTTCAGCCTCTTCCGAGTCCTAGGAGGGAGACAGAGCCTCGTCGTGGCCGTTCGACCTCATCCCAAACCAAGGAGGCTAGGGATGGCTTGTAATCAAGCATCATCTTGGTGACCGACAACCAGATCAATGTTGCAGCACGGCGTATGGGTAGTTGCAGCTTGGTTTAGGGTAGGCTAGGATTTTAGGTGAGGAGACTGACGTTGGTGTGGATGTCCAAGGACAAAGAGGCCATCACAAGGGTGACAGCTAGGGCAGAGTGAGTCTACCGATGGCGAGGGGAATGAAGAGAATGAGACATGGCAATGTGAAGGGCTTGGGTTGGAGGTGAGGGCGACCAAACCAGCGGTGTCAGTGCGGTTTACGATGAAGGTAGGAGGTGAGGGCGCTCAAGCCTGCTGCACAAAACACAAAAGCCCAACTACCGCAAGTTCGTCAACTGGGTCCTTGCCGAGGATGATCTTCGACTCAAGCTAAGCAAGGTGAGTAAGGAGAGACTCATCGAGGGCATTGTCTCTCTAAATTCAAGAAGTGATACACTTGACAATCTTGTGAATAGTCTAGAGATGAAGAAGAGTGAATTGTTTAATGAAATTGCTAGGTTAAGATGTCTTTTGCCATATGAGTCATGTAAGTTCTTACATATGGATAATGATAAATTAAGAAGTTTTCTTGCATACTTGAAATCTAAAAATGAATTGATTAGATCAAATGCTTATATGTCTTGTGATTCTTGTGTTGCCTTACATTAGAGCTTGATTGTGCTAAGATAGAATTCGGCAATTTTAAATCTTTGGCTAGAAATGAACATGATTATTGTGCTAGCGTGCTTGCTGAAATTATGATGTTAAAATTAGCTCATTGCATATGTGTAGAACAACTTGAACTTGCTTGCTGAAAATGAAAAATAGAATTTCAGCCTTTTCAATTGTCTTGAGCAATTAGATAATACTAGGACTGAAATTGATGTACTTAAGTCTAGTCCTCCTAGCATGTACTTAGAAATTAAGAAATTGCTTGATGATGATTTACTCTCTTGCAAGAATTATGCTAGCTTATTAAATGATGTTGATCCTTTACATTCCATGCACATTATCAATACATCTTCAATCTCTTGTACATCTTGTATTGCCTTAAAAAATAAGCTTGATTATTTGAAGAGAGTGTGCGATAATATGAGCAGCAGGTTTTGTGACTCTTGTGTTGTTTTCAATCTAAGATTGATATTTTAAAAGTTGATCTTGCTTCTTTGCGATCAGATTTAGATTCTTGTCATACTTCTCTTAAGTCACTTGATGTTGGCACTTATGTTATTGCTTTGGATTACTTTTGCTTGACTTTTGATGCTTCTTGTGGCTCTCTGGTGTACTCCAAGGGATTTTTAAAGATAAGGGTGCTTCTTCCTCACATAATACTATATTTCTTAAAGAGAAATATCATTGCACCTTTTGTAAGAATGATGGATATATTGTTGAGTTTTGCTTTCACCATATCAAGTACGAGCATCAAGTTCGTCGCCATTGAGCTTCTAGGAGCACATATCGCCCATCTCATGGCATGTGTGGACCTAGTGCCAATACAAGGTCTTCATGTTTATCCCATGGGACTTCTCCTTTGAATAAGAATGGTGTTTTGTCCTCCCAGGCAATGTCTCCTAGTAGACCTTTGCACCATTGCTCATTTTGTGACAAGGATGAATATTATGTAGGCTTTTACTTTTGGCATGCTAAACGCATGTGTCGAGCCTATGCTTCTAAGTCTCTAAGTGTGCATAGTCTTTCTCATGGCATGAATACTCGTGAGCATAGCATGAAGGCTTTCTTTGTTAATGGCTTCTTTGGCACCTTCTTTAGTTGTGTTGAATGGCGTCGTGGATTTGGTTCTCATGGTTTTTATTTTAGTCCACGTGCTATCCCAAGGAAGGATTTTTGCCGTTTCTTAAGTGGTGGACCTTGTTTTTGTAAGGCCCGGATTATATAATCCAAAATTATCTGTGATTTCACCGCACTATTTCCTGAATCAGTAGATAGTGCTCATAGATACATTATTGCATCAATTCAGACATCGCAAGAAATATATCGAACCATAATAATATTACATAACAGAGTTAAAATACACCACGTTGGGTGACAGTTTACATAAGGGCTGATCAGGCAAAATATCTACAGTACAAAAGATAATAGCGGAAAGCATAAGCAAAAGTAGGACCAAACATCCACAAGCAAGCGACTGGGGGTAAAAAGTGTGCGATAGATATTATCTAAGACTATATAATATATGTGCACACAATCTCCATCGAAGTCTACTTGGCAGGGACCTAAACTCGCAAGAGGCGCTCTAATTCCCTTCGGTTGCTCCTTCATTGGCAGGCACATCATCATAAATATAATGGTCCTGGTTACCTATTTCTGATATTAGTAATGCGAGGGTGAGCACAATCCACCGTACTCCGCAAGCCAATACACATGATGCAAATAAGTATCATGCTTGGCTTATCAAGAGAAGGCTCGGGTTGTGTTATTTGCCATAATTGCTATTAAAGATACGGTATCTAGAAATTTTTTAGGCCTAGTAGTTTGAACTAAAATATGTTATTTGGGTAAAAAGAATGTAGTAATAGTAGTAGTACAAATTTCATCCACCGTTACATAACTTCTGCACCGTATGCTAAACTTTTAGCATTATATCCACCTACTTATCACTAGGGCGACACCTAGGGTAACACAAATCAGGGCTTTTTATGGTTGGAAACTTTCCCATTTCTCTCCCATAAAGTTTTGAATTAGAGCTATATCTGATTAAGTTTCCATGCCCATTCATGACTGTGGGCACAGCTATTCAAATAGTTTTTACTCTATAAAGTTTGTATACTTTACCCCACAAGAGACAATCATCTTGTTTTACCCGCACAATTCCTTGGTCATGCAGATGATGAGATCATCACAATAACTTTTGAAAATACCTCACCCCTTCTATCATCTCACCCATATGGGTTGCTCCCACACGAAGTGGTCCCATAAGTTGTTTGGGATGCCTACATAACGACTAGCCACAGCGTGACTACAACAATCCCCAATAACTAGCATAGCTGATAGACCTCACCCTCCCCTTGGTGTCCCATCAAGCCGAAACGGATTCTGCACTTGTACTACCCCACTCCCCCACCGATGAGATGACTTCTAGAGTTTGGTACATTTACTAAGCTAAGTGTACTTTATAGACTTGTGGGTGCACTTATTTTGCATAGAAGGTCATGACTAGATTCAGTCCTTAGGATTATTCAGTCCTTAGGGTTATCTGGGCGGTTCTACCCCAAACCACACGTTCTTGTGCATCTACTACACCGACCCCTCTTACCATCTGCTCAGATAAATAAGCATGTTGGAAAGTTTGGAAACATAAAATACCATGTCAAAACATACCAACTATTTTTCTAAATTAATTTCTCATGATTAAAAGTGATGCTTAGGGCATTTTGGTATCTACGAGTATCTAAATAGTACTAAGCATGGTGTGTAATTATAGATTTATTTTCAAAAGAATAACACTATAATTTTCTTAGGGTGTCAAGGCTCAAATACTCAAATGCTCCAAGGGACTATAATACTTACATGATAAATAATAGGCATGTAACTAGATTCTTAAAACAATCATATACTTTACATATGAAATAACGACAAGCAATTTGATAATTTAAATATAAATACATTGCATAAAATGTAGGGTCAACATGATCAAAGTATTGACTTGTCTTAGTCACAAACTGCTGGGTCTTGTGAGTCGTGGCTTGCTTCGGCTTCAGCTTTTGCTTCTTCTTGTGCCTCGTACGCTATTTATGTTGTGCGAAAATTGGGATAAAAATCACTAAAACCAACTAAATTTAATTAAAAGTTCAAATGAACTCCAAAATTCATGGTTTTAGTTCCATTGGATAGATCTTAAATTTAGATTAATTTATAAATTTATTTCATCAAATTTGGACTTGTGTTTGAGCTAGTATTATATTTTATTTCATTTTCTCTTGCCTTGAACCCTAATTTCTCACTATGCTACTCAAGCTTTTGGATAGACATGGAATCAATTTTAATTTGCTTTCCCATGCTTCATGTAAATTATGCAACTAGTTCCAATTTCGGGATTTACTCCATTTAATTACTGAACTACCTACATCCTTCATTTTATATTTCATGATCAAGGTTTTTATTTTAGATTTACATTTATCCGTACATCTCGGCTGGTTCGGCTTTATTAGGACTTAAGCTGAGAATTCCTCTGCCCTAATTGCTGGATCATCTTTTCATATTGCATTATATTTTAAATTTAATTCCTATTAAGTGTGCCCTTCCTTTAGAATTTTATTTTCATGATTTCTTATTTATTGGAGCCTCAACCAAGAATCAGAGAAAATCCATTAAAATCCAAATGCAGAGAAGATGCATTCCAAAAAGTTTTAAAAATTACACATTTTTTAGAAACCTAATTTATAGGATGTTATAGTTTTCCCTATCGAGGTGCACACCCATGGCAAGGTAGAATTGTAAGTTCTTTTAGTGTGTTTGTTAGTTCTCATCATGGTGCCTTCAAGCAAGGTTCTCGCTGCTTTTCTAGAGATGGTACTCGTTTTGTTCATCGAGTTGTCCACTCGCGGTATGCCTTTAAGATTGGATTTTCTTACATGAACCATTTATTGCATAATGCTAAGTCACATATTCCTAGTGATGGTGTGTCCAAGTTTTGAGTTTTCAAGTACTTGCTTACTAACTCTTTGAAATCCAAGACTTGGGCACATTGTTCTTCTTATGTGTAGGTACCAGGAGGCGGGATAGAGAACATGAGCTTGATTGGATTTTGGTTTTTTTACTTCATTGCGTGATTGAAATACTTAATGGCTCTCTACTCCCTTTGATGGCATCCAAGAAGTATACGCTCTCACGTTTAACGTTTCCTCCTACTTTGTCAGCTATTTTATACCTTCATGCCCTTATATTCATGTTTAATCATAATTAGCATGTTGTACTTATCCATATGTTCACTTGTACTATATTGGTATGTATTACTCTTGTTATATTTTTGTCATACCTTTATGTGTATTCTACTTGTATATCCATGTGCTAACTAATTATTCATCTTTTATGGATATATGAGTTTTATTCTCATGAGCATGTGCTATTCTTGCAATATTCTATATCATGCTTTTGCTAGTGTTGTGCTTCATATATTTATATGCTTACTTGATATTATTATCTTACTTGATATTATTATACCATGATTTGCATGATTTATTCTATGTCATATTTTCTATTTACATGGTAGTGTGATATATCATTTTGTGAATACTTGAGCTTTAGGTTCTTAGCATTAGCATGTGCTATTCTTAAGTTATTCTATATCTTGCTATGCTTGTTCATGGTCATATGTGCATAAGCTAGAATTTTGATTGTGATTTTTCATGTATGCTTGAGCTTGGCTTTTCATCATGAGCTTATGTTATCTTGTTATATTTACTACTATATTTTTGTGATATTTTGCTCTACGTATCTATGTATTCATTAGATATCAATGTTAGTATATTTTTTTGTGCGAAAAAAGATCCCTTTGTTGAGAAAAAACTAATCTTACTAATTTTTTATCATGAGACGGCTTGCTATTGCACTATGTATGAACTCAGGGGGAGTTTTGGATGACTAAGACAACTTTTTAAGCTTCTTGGTTGATATGGTCGTAGTAAGGCTTGAGATCTAGTACTTGGCTAATAAACCAAAAACGTAAAAAATGTTGGAAACTTAAGAGACAGTTGTGAATGGCTCCTAATTTAGGACTTGCTTTGCTAATATAAGACCAAAATCTGTTTTCATAAGTGCTAAATGTGATAATTATGTTTAATTCTAAATGTTTGAATAAAATAATTTAATATTAAAGTTGTATCACTATAATTGATTCAATTTGAGCTTTTTAGTTCTATTTGACCTTTTTGATATGGCTTAGCTTATACTTGGATACCTTTGATAAACTTGTCAATTTTGAGGCATTACTTATCTTGAAATTAATTTAAATACTTCAAATTGTGCTATCTTATCTAGATGTATTTAATATGCCTCATCATAATCTAGATAGCTTTGTATGCATCTTATGACTTCAAGTGGTATCCTTTTAACTTGAACCTCACTTTGAATAATTTTCAAAACTCTTTAGGTTTTGCATTTTCATACATGCATACGTGCTCTATCTCTTATGCTTCTTATACTCCTAATAGTTCATACACATTTTGAGGTGGAGCTTTAGCCCTTGATGTCTTTATTACCAAAAGGGGGATAATGATTGAAAAAAAGTATTAAGGGGGAAAATTGCGTGAAGGGAGATAATATGCATTTTTGTGATATATGTTGTATTAGATGTAAATCTTGCCAATTGGAGCCTAAAAATGCCAAAATGAGATTTTTTTTGAGTGAGGAGAAGCTTCATTGCATTTCATTTGCTCTCTTTTGTATTTTTTAGTTCCTCCTTTTGCTATGAAAATGATCACAATGAGCAATTACTCTTTTCTTTAGACCATAAGCAAGATTGAGCTTTTGTGAGGTTTTAGATGTGATTTGGAGCTTTTATGAAAAACTTGTTCTTTCTTGATGTTTGCTCTATTTCACACTTTGCCAATATGGTCATGAGCTTTTCTTTCTCTTTCAAATGAACCATGTATGGCTTTTGCAATTTCTTGCTTCTCTTTTCAAAATTAAACTCAACTTCTTGGGTTTTTTTTGTGTTTATCAATATACTCATCAAGAGAGATATTATGAGACTATGTGGAGGTCATCATGTGGATATGATGAGTAATTAACTTTTGGCTCAGAGAGTTTGCGGAGTTTTGAGTTTGGTTTTTAAAAAGTTCATAAATTATGAATTGCAATTTTGCTGACCAAACAGTTAACTGATGTCATGCATGTTATTTGTGTTGGTCATTGTCTAATGTAGTTATTTGATTCATGTGCATTGTTGACATGTTGTGATCTGACTTGAGTGCGGGGAGAAGTCGCAGATGTGCGAGCCATGGGAGGAGGGAAGATGGATGGCTCACTGGCGGCACAAGCGACGGTGGGGCAAAGCAGAGCACGCGAGGGGAAGGGAGGAGGCATGTGGAGTGAAGAAGAGCCAGTATTAGGGAGGGCTAGCAGGGGAGGTGGGAGGGAAGAAGCTAAGAGAGGGGATGGGAAGGAGAGAGGGGCGTGTGGGGTGGCGCAGTCGCGTAGACGTGCCAAGGGTGTCGGGGTGTTTGTTTTGAGAGACAAGGTGAGGAACCAAGGCCCACGCATTGACGCAAAATCGTGTTGTGAGGGGATGGTGTGAGTGAAGCTGTGAGGAGAGAAAAAACATACCATATATCAACCTTTTCTTTTAAGAAGTAGAAACTTTCTAGTTCGAAGTGTGCAAAGAACCAAAACCTTGGCACTGGAACCACTCATGCAGCAGGCTAGCTACGGCCAGAAGCCACTCAACCCCAGCTTTGAATTGTTGTATCTCCCTTTCCGTTAACAAAAAGGCTTGGCCACTACACTTGGAATCAAAGTAAATCAATGACTAAAATTGAGCTAATATAGGGCGGACGCATTACCCAGCTACAAAGCCTATATCGTACCTGCTTGTTTGGCCTGTACTGTGTGTCTATATATATACTTATATATGTTTTTTCATATATAAAAGAAATATATACACAATTTATGCTATTAAAAGTGATTTTTAATGATTTTTTTTATAAAACTCATTTTAAAATATCTCATAATAATTATTAGAATATACTCAAAAGGATAAAAAAAATATAATAATATTATTTAAACGGTATATAACAAATAGAAGTACATACTTCCAAGAGTATATATTTATTTTACTATATATATAGCTACTTTGTCACGTGCATCTAAGTTAAGATGATTAATGTACAATCACTTGGAAGAACAAGTAAGCCAGCCAGCCTTCCTTGACAAACTCTAACCGTCCAAAGTTAGGCCCTGCTCTAAATGATTTTGGCTTTTGATTTTTTTTCTTCTGAATTTTGGCTTTTTCAGCTAGAAGTCATTTGGAACGTGTCAACTTCTAATTTTAGTTTTTTAGTTTTTTTGTTTTTGCCTGCCCCTTTTTTCTTTGTATTGTCCGTGAAGATATGGTGTTTTCATTTTTTTCTCATTCTCTAATTTTTTAATTGAATGATCCAAAAATGTTAACAGCCGTTACAGTGAATTTCAAATTTAAACCAGAAGCTGCATCCAACGGCCAATTGAAGCGGCCCTAAATCTCTTTAGTTGCACTATACATTTTCTAGATCAAAAAGAACTAATTAAGCATTGGCTGGGTTTGAACCATCTTTTTGCTAGCTTATCTCGTACTGTCTACAGTAACTAGTTTTTAAACAGTGTGTTTTTTCAAAGTAGGAGTCAATAGGAAGATTATAGTAAAAAGTATATTGAGTTCAGCTGTACTGGTCAAAATCATATGCGACTATTTTTCTGTGTGTACTAGCTCTCATGAACAGCTAGAATTCAAATATTTAAGCTATAAGTCATAAGCCATCAGCCCAAAAGAACCTATCCACATACATAAATACAGTCTTTTTAGGACGTTCTTTGTTTTGAAAAGACTATCGTCAGCTGTGTTCGTTTCCGCTCACGGCACATGGCTTATATTACAATAACTAGCTTTCAAACGGTATATTTTTTTAAGGCGGGATCAACCGGAAGATTGTAATAAAAAGTGTACTAAGTTCAGCTGTACCGACCAAAATTGCATACGTTTATTTTTCTCTGCGTATCGCCTCTCGCGAACAGATAAAATTTAAAAATTTAAGCCATAACCTATAAACACAGTCTAAAAGAATCTAGACCTGATAAACTCTTTTAAAACAACGATAAAAAGTTATTTTATTTATTTATTTATTCGAAGAAACCGCTGATAAGAGGGCGGTTCTCCTGATTAGAACACACCACTCCAGCCCAGCCCCACGGGGCCCACATTTTCCATCTCGTGTGCGCGCAGAAACCGTCCAGGAGAACCAACCTCAAAGAAGGAACCAGACGGAAAGAAGGATCAGAATTGGTTTGTCGCCTCTCGCGAACAGATAAAATTTAAAAATTTAAGCCATAACCTATAAACACAGTCTAAAAGAATCTAGACCTGATAAACTCTTTTAAAACAACGATAAAAAGTTATTTTATTTATTTATTTATTCGAAGAAACCGCTGATAAGAGGGCGGTTCTCCTGATTACAACACACCACTCCAGCCCAGCCCCACGGGGCCCACATTTTCCATCTCGTGTGCGCGCAGAAACCGTCCAGGAGAACCAACCTCAAAGAAGGAACCGGACGGAAAGAAGGATCAGAATTGGTTTGTCGCCTCTCGCGAACAGATAAAATTTAAAAATTTAAGCCATAACCTATAAACACAGCCTAAAAGAATCTAGACCTGATAAACTCTTTTAAAACAGCGATAAAAAGTTATTTTATTTATTTATTTATTCGAAGAAACCGCTGATAAGAGGGCGGTTCTCCTGATTACAACACACCACTCCAGCCCAGCCCCACGGGGCCCACATTTTCCATCTCGTGTGCGCGCAGAAACCGTCCAGGAGAACCAACCTCAAAGAAGGAACCGGACGGAAAGAAGGATCAGAATTGGTTTGTCGCCTCTCGCGAACAGATAAAATTTAAAAATTTAAACCATAACCTATAAATACAGCCTAAAAGAATCTAGACCTGATAAACTCTTTTAAAACAGCGATAAAAAGTTATTTTATTTATTTATTTATTCGAAGAAACCGCTGATAAGAGGGCGGTTCTCCTGATTACAACACACCACTCCAGCCCAGCCCCACGGGGCCCACATTTTCCATCTCGTGTGCGCGCAGAAACCGTCCAGGAGAACCAACCTCAAAGAAGGAACCAGACGGAAAGAAGGATCAGAATTGGTTTGATTAGAAAGCTCAAAAGAGGAAAAAAAGGAGGCTTTTCAGTGTGCTGTTGATGCTTGGCTGGGCATTGCCAATCTCCAAGCAAGAGGTGCTACGCTGCGCTGTGTTCCATTTCTAGTTCTTTCCTCGTGAAGGCTGAGAGGCTATATAGAGAGAGGGGGAGAGGGAGCGATCAAGGGAGCCAGGCGTGGCTGGTTGCGGGGCTTTGGAGGTTTTGGCAATGGAGATGGCTCTTCGGCCGCAGAGCCCTCTCTGCCCTCGGAGCAGGCCGGCGGTCTTCGTCCGGCCGGCCGGTAGCCGCGGCGGTGGCCTAGCGCAGGTATGATGATGATCTTTACAGTTCTTGATTCCTGCTCTTCTTCTGGTTCTTGATTGGTTTCTTGATCCACGAAATGAGTGTTCCTTCGTTGGGAGGCTGAGATGCATTTGAATTTTGGAGTGGCATGTGCGATTGTTTTGCTTCGTTTCTTGATCTCCCTGTTTCTGTTACGGGTTGCGTGTCTTGCGGTTTTGATTTTTTTTCCATCTCGGGTACATTTCTTTGGGGAATCAAGGTGAATTTGGCGCTATGGGGTTCTGTTCGAGAAATTTTGATATTTGACACTGAATACGTACTCCTCTCAATTTTTAACTCTCAATTCGGACGCCTTTGGAAATTTGAGAAAATTGCTATAATGGGACTCCAAACAACGCGTTTCGCTATAATGAGACTTCTAACGTTGACATCGCTAAAATGACACCCGAAACATTGGCTTCTCGTAATACATAACATTTGGCTCTTTTAATTCCAATGTTCGGGTATTTTGAAACATTAGCCAAATGTTATGTACTACGAGAAGCCAATGTTTCGGGTGTCATTTTAGCGATGTCAACGTTAGAAGTCCTATTATAGCGAAACACATTGTTTGGAGTCCCATTATAGCAATTTTCTCTGGAAATTTAACCCTGTCACTGCGAATTTTTTTAATTCAAGGGATTCTTCTCATTTTCTATCCTTTTCTATTTTGACACTTGTCACTGCGAAAATGAAGAGAATCTCTTAAATCAAAAGAATTCACAGTGATAGGGTTAAATTTCGAAATACGTGCGAATTGAGGGTTAAAAGTTGAGAGGCGCACGTATTCATTGTCAAATATCGAAATTTCTCGGTTCTGTCCTGGGTTTTATTATGGTTCTTGGGAGAGTTTTGCTTGGCATCATTGGGAATATTGGTCCTTTTGGTGATCTAAGTGTATATTTGGTGTAAAAAGTTTTTTTTGGGAATCGTAAAGGACGTAAATTCTGCCCAATTTGTTGATTTTTCCCGGTTTTTGTGTTCGGTCTGTATGATCATGGAAATGTTTCTTGTTCGGGATAATGCTGGTTAATTTGAAGTGGAAATTTCCTCGTAAAAAATCTGAAGTGAATTTGGGGAGAATTTACTTTGTCTACACCTTTTGGTTTGTTCACATCTTCAGTTCTTTCTATATATGATACGAACATGATCGATTTTGTATTAATTCGTCTCTGGCTGCCAACAAAGTCAATCAAATACACCCTTGGTATGCACGTAGTTCGAATTATGCCAATATGTTCGTGCCATTTGAAAGGAAAGGGGTAAAAGGATTGCATCCTTTCTGAATTAACAGAGAAATATTTTCTTGCTGAGAAGTGAGGTCAGAAGTCAATTCAGTAGAATTTAGTGGAGAATTTTGATATTTAGCGTCTGAGAGGCATAAAGAATTTGATAGTGATTAAATGACCTTCAGAATTGAGTTTTGATCGGCTGCAATTCTGATTCATTGAAGCATTACTTCCAAAGAAGATTATTTTATATTGAAACATCTTTAGCTGCAAAACTTACTCTCTTTTATGTTTTTTCAGTCTTTCTTGATGGCTGGCAGATTTACTGGAAGTAGGATTGTTCGATGCATGGCAGCAAGTTCAGGTTTGGGGAGTAGTTTATCAAAAGATTTATTAAGTCTGTTAGCTGTTCTGCTAAGCTCATGTTTGTTGAAATTGCATCATGCAGATTATCCTAATAGGAAATCATGGAGGATGGTATCTCCTCAGATTAAATTCACTGCTTCTAGAGGATATGCTCCAAGACTCACTGCTGAATCGAGCACCAAGAAGAGAGAACACAGCAAAAGTGATGAAGAAACTCTTGGTACGTACAATAGGCTGTTAAGTATTGATGCAGCAGAATGGACAGGTAGTAGGGAAGTAGAAACTGCTGAAGTGGATTTGTCACAAAATGCTTCAAGCAGTTCAACAATGGGGGAAGTAGATGCAGCAGATGAAGAAGTAGATGCAGCAGATGAAGAAGTAGATGCAGCAGATGAAGACATATTTGAGGTGGATTTGCCAGGAAATTCATTGAGCAGTGTAACAATGGGGGAGGTGGACGCGGTGGACGAAGCTTGGCTTGAAGAAGACATATTTGAAGTGGACATGCCAGGAAATGCATTGAGCAGTTTAACAATGGGGGAAGTGGATGCGGTGGAAGAAGCTGGGGTTGAAGAAAACATATTTGAGGTGGATTTGTCAGGAAATGCACTGAGCAATGTAACAATGGGGGGAGTGAATGCGGTGGACAAAGCTGGGGTTGAAGAAGACATTTTTGAGGTGGATTTGTCAGAAACTGCATTGAGCAGTGTTGCAATGGGGGAAGTGAATGCGGTGGATGTAGCTGGGGCTGAAGAAGACATATTTGAGGTTGATCTGTCGGGACCTGCATTGAACAGGGCAACAATGGAGGAAGCGGATGTGGTGGATGAAGCTGGGGCTGTAAAAGATACATTTGAGGCAGATCTGTCGGGACCTGCATTGAGCAGGGCAACAATGGAGGAAGCGGATGTGGTGGATGAAGCTGGGGCTGTAAAAGATACATTTGAGGCAGATTTGTCGGGAAATGTTTTAAGCAATGCAACATACGGGGAAGTGAATGCAATGGATGAAACTATGGCAGAAGAAGTCACATTTGAGATGGATTTGTCAGGAAATTCTTCAAGCAGTGCAAGACTAGAGGAAGTGGTTGGAGCTAGGGCTGAAGAAGAAACATTTGAGATGGATTTGTTAGGCAGTGTTTCAGGCAATGCAAAACAGATGGCAGTGGATTCTGTGGGTGAAGCCATAGCTAAAGAAGAGACTTACCAACAGCATCCAGCACTGTCTTCAACATCCATGGAGGGCAAGGCCATTGATGACACACCTGTAAGTTTGAAGCCTGAGCTGATGCCACTTGTCAGGGCCCAGGAACTAGACAAATCAATTTTTGGTGTTCATGAGCAAGAAGTATCAATTGTTAATTTCCATGAACAAAATCAATCAATAGTAGATTTCCATGAACAAGAGCAACCGATTACTGCTTTTGATAAACAACACCAGCCAATTGCTAGATTCCCCAAACAAGACCAATCTATTGCTGGATTTCCTGAGCAAAACCAATCCATTGTTGCTTCCCATAAACAAGACCAATCAATTGTTGATTTCCCTGAAGAAAACCAATCAATTGTTGCCTTCCGCAAACAAGACCAATCAATTGTTGATGTCCCTGAACAGATCCAATCCATTGTTGTTTCTAGTAAACAACACCAATCAATTGTTGCTTTCCGCAAACAAGACCAATCAATTGTTGCTTTCCGCAAACAAAACCAATCAATTGTTGATGTCCCTGAACAGATCCAATCCATTGTTGGTTCTAGTAAGCAAGACCAATCAATTGTTGCTTTCTGCAAACAAAACCAATCAATTGTTGGTGTCCCTGAACAGATCCAATCCATTGTTGGTTCTAGTAAACAACACCTATCAATTGTTGCTTCCCGCAAACAAGACCAATCAATTGTTAGTGTCCCTGTACAAAAACAATCCATAATTGGTTTCCATAAACAAGATCTATCAATTGTTGGTTTCAGTAAACAAAACCTATCAGTTGTTGGTACCTCGGGAGAGAGTCAAACAAAGCAAGTGGCTAGTGTTGCTAGACATGATGCATTGCATATGAAGGGAGTGGAAGCTAAGGATGGAGATTACACATCTCAAAAAACTGATGGGGATGTGCTTCATGTAAAGTTTGATGTTGACAACTTGCTGCAGAGACATATGGCAGATAGCACCAAAGAAGCAGTGGAAATGACAACTAGCAAGAAAGTTTATGAGGAACATCTTTCCATGACTGAAGATCAGATAAGTGCTGCTGAAGAGCAGCGGATGGTTACCGAGGATGGGCTTTCTATAGCTGAAGTTGAAGTGGGAATGGTTGATAAACTTCAACATGTGCTTTCTGAAGAAGAGCTTTCATGGGCTGAAGATGAAGTGGGGTTAATTGAAGATGAGGAACAGTATGAAGTTGGCGAGACCTCTACATCTGCTGAACCAGATATCCATGAGTCACCACAGGAAGATGTGGATCCACAGGCATTACGGATGATGCTTCAAGAACTTGCTGACAAAAAATATTCGATGGGAAACAAGCTTTTTGTTTTTCCAGAGGTTGTGAAAGCTGATTCGGTTATTGATCTTTATTTAAATCGTGACCTATCAGCTTTGGCCAGTGAGCCTGACGTCCTCATCAAAGGAGCATTCAACGGTTGGAGATGGAGGCTTTTCACTGAAAGATTGCACAAGAGCGAACTGGGAGGGGATTGGTGGCATTGCAAACTGTACATACCCACACAGGCATACAGATTAGACTTTGTGTTCTTTAACGGTCGCACAGTCTATGAAAATAATGATAGTAATGATTTTGTGATACAAATAGAAAGTACTATGGATGAATATTTGTTTGAGAATTTCTTGGTTGAAGAAAAGCAAAGAGAACTTGAGAGACTTGCCATTGAAGAAGCTGAAAGGAGGAGACAGGCTGAAGAACAGCAGCGAAGGGAGGAAGAAAGGGCTGCAGATGAAGCTGACAGGGCACAAGCGAAGGCTGAGGTAGAGATGAAGAAGAATAAATTTCGCAATGTGTTGGGTTCAGCCAGAACATGTGCTGATAATTTGTGGTACATAGAGCCTACCACACATAGACGAGAGGATACTGTCAGATTGTATTATAATAGACACTCGAGGCCACTTGTGCATAGTACTGAGATTTGGATGCATGGTGGTTACAACAATTGGACTAATGGACTCTCTATTGCTGAAAGACTTGTTCAATGTGATGACAAAGATGGTGATTGGTGGTATGCAGATGGTATGGCATCTAGCACTTTGCCCCACTTGGTATTTTATACCATCATAACATACTTTGTGATGCTAGCATACTGCTCCTATAAATATGGAATGGATTTCCTTGTTGTAGTGATGCCATGAATAAAAGTATAGGAAACTTGAAGGCCATATAAGCTTTGTAGTTACCTACTGACGTTGGTTTCTTAAAGTACATATCTGATGAGAGGAACGCAATATCTATCTTGGATGCTTAAAGTTTGTTATATACTCCATTAAGCACATAAGTAACACCTAGCTTTTCTTTATGTACAGTTATTTTACCTGAAAAGGCATTTGTGTTGGACTGGGTTTTTGCTGACGGACCACCAGGGAATGCAAGAAATTATGACAATAATGGTCGGCAAGATTTTCATGCTATTCTTCCTAACGTTATGACTGAGGAAAACTATTGGGTGGAAGAGGAACAGAGCATATATACAAGGCTTCTGCAAGAGAGGAGAGAAAGGGAGGAGGCCATGAAAAGAAAGGTCAGTTGCAACAGAATCTTTGCATCTACATTTGGGTCATTTTAACCAGGATTGCATGACTTGGTTCTGCTGTACTTCGTCTGGTAACCAGTGGAACTTGTCTGTAGCTGACCAATGCCACATGTAAAATCAAGTTACAACTTCATCAATGGCCAAACTCGTGCATAACTAGTGATTTTTGGTTGTTAACCAGCTGAATGCTGGCAAATTTCATCTCCTTTAGACTGTTTTCCACATTCAAATAAATGGTCCACCAAAATTTATCCAAACTCACTTAATATTCTTCCAAACACAGCAGAACTTACTTACTATTTAGATTATTCTTTACTTCAAACTTGCAAGTTAACCCCCTATTGGAGTGGACTGGCTTGACCAGTAACTGGTGATGACCCACACAGTTAGCACCGTTTTTTCAGAACTCTGATTGTACCGCTTTATATTATCAAAGACAAGAGTAATTGTTCTTTGTGGTGGATATGTCCGATGTTTGAAAAACAGATACGACCAGGAGTCTTTTGGTTGACTTTTGTCCTTTTTTTGCTTGAGCAGGCTGAGAGGAGTGCAAAAATGAAAGCTGAGATGAAGGAAAAAACTATGAGAATGTTTCTGCTTTCCCAGAAACACATTGTTTATACTGAACCGCTTGAAATACGTGCTGGAACAACTGTGGATGTGCTATACAATCCTTATAATACGGTGCTAAATGGAAAGCCAGAGGTTTGGTTTAGATTCTCCTTTAACCGTTGGACGCATCCAGGTGGTGTGTTGCCACCCCAGAAGATGGTGAAAGCAAAAGATGGCTCGCTCTTAAAAGCAACAGGTTTGAGCTTGTCTTATTACTTCAACGTTCTTAGTGGATACTTTTCTGGGATACATGTATTGACATACATTTTTATACCATTATTATGGTCAGGTGTTACTAGAATATTATGTCTTGTAGACTTCTGATCCATAGATGGTATTCCTTCCGTTTCACTATGTTTGTTCATGGCCTCGAGAGTCTCCGTTTCAAAATGTTTGTCTATTACGGGAATCCAGAGTATAGTTATTGCAATGTTTTCAATCTCTGCCCTTACTTAGATGCTTAAGAAGGGGTTAAGTGGTTGCAGTATATCATTTAATAGAGATATGAATGATTATTTCTTATTAAATTTTTATTAGATTTAGTGCTTCCTTGGTCTGTGCGCATGGTGGGCTGTGGCATGTGGACAAATATTGCGAAGTGGAGGAAGTACCTAATATCTACTTATTGAAACCTGAATCAAAAGGTGACATAGTTCTAATACTTAGAAGAGCTAGTTAGTTTTTTTTTCAAAAAAGCCAAATAATTTTAGACAACAAGCATGAGCTAGCTAGTTTAATGCCGTAAAATATATGTTCCTATAAGCTTGTCACAAGAATTTTCGATGAGAGGCTGTAACTGGGAGAATCTAGATGGTATAATGCCTTGAAGGTTATGATAGGCCTAATTTGCTTTGATATCTTTATGTTGTGGCCACAAGAGTTCAAACCACTGCTTGCCCCCTATGACAGTCACTCAAGACTTGGTAAAATGTGGCAATTTGGTGGCCAAACTTGATAAAATTCCTGTTAAATTCGGTCTGCTTCTGTTTACCTTGTTTTTCGAATCTTGATTGCAATATTCATGTGGTGGGACCAGGGATAGAAATCTCGGTACCAGTCAAAAACCCGGTCGGTGGGCGGAGGAAATTCAGGTATCAAATTCTGAATTTAGGCTGTTTTAAAACTGGTAACCGTTTCAGTTACCGAAAAACCGCTAAAAACCAAGAAAAGCCAGAGAAAACCTAGCAAAAAATATTAGAACTAGCATATTTATACATATTTAGTTCATACAAAATAGGTAATCTAGCACAAAAATGCCTAAACCAACCTAAAAATGCATTATGCAGTCATAAATTTAAATTTAAATTTAAAAATTTTTGGCCGGCTTTTTCCCTCCCGGAACCCACCGGTATTTCTTGTAACCAGCGGTTACCAGTTGGTAACTGCCGGTTTTTTTTTATCCCCGGGTGGGACATTACTTACCTTTCAGTTCCCTCGTTATTAAAGAGTTTAATACAGAGCAACACCAAGAGGCATTATCCTTCCTCCTTAATTGTTTTCTCTTAAGTGACATGTTCCTTGTCCAGTTAGCGTCCCGCTGGATGCCTATATGATGGACTTTGTTTTCTCCGAGTCGGAAGAAGGGGGGATCTATGACAACAGGAATGGAATGGACTATCATATTCCTGTGTTTGGTTCAATTGCAAAGGAGCCTCCCATGCACATTGTCCACATTGCCGTTGAGATGGCTCCCGTTGCAAAGGTAATCCATATTTTTAAGTCAAATTTCTCTGATTAGCAACAGTGAGATGTCATCACCTTTCCCTTGTTTTTCTGTGCATAACATAATACCATGCTTTGTAATGACTAATGACCAATGCTATCACAGGTTGGAGGTCTTGGTGATGTTGTTACAAGTCTTTCACGTGCTGTTCAAGATTTAGGCCATAATGTTGAGGTTATTCTTCCAAAGTACGATTGTTTGAATCTAAGCAATGTAAGTTGAAGTTCTGTACTACAGCCTGTGTTGTTTCTGTCCTCTTATAATGTTTTTTTCCTTCTTCGACTCTGTTCATGGCTTTGTCGCTAGAACTGAAGTTGACTTTTCTATTTGAAGAGCATCTAAATCTAGTATGATACTACTATATATGAATAGGCTTCCTTGTAGGTTATCACTTTCTTAGTTGCATGGTAGTGCTAATTTTGTGGAGTACCTTGGAATGTTTGAACTGGAACTTCTTATATCATGTACTACAACATGCACAATTTTTCTTGTTTTATTTATATTAGTTTGTGAATGCATTTTATGTCTTGTGTCCTTGATGGCAAGAACCATGGAAGCAGAGACTACTAAAACCCAAGAATAGAGAAAAAAATGGATATGCCATATAGTTCTATATCCGTTATTAGAACTATATCCATTATTAATTAAGTTGCATCTATTTCAATGCAGGTGAGGAATTTACATTTGCATCAAAGTTTTTCCTGGGGTGGTACAGAAATAAAAGTATGGTTTGGACTAGTTGAAGACCTCTCTGTTTACTTCTTGGAGCCTCAAAATGGGTACGCATATTAAAGCATTATTATTACTCTTTCACAAAAATCATTGGGCTACAGCCTTCTACTCGTTTCTAATTCATAATTGCTTAGTGATATTGCTAATAAATCTAACTAGTTCTTTTTAGTTCATATAACTACTATCGTCTAAGAGAGTAGATCACTACTTAGTTGAAATCATTGGTCCTGGCAGGTAAAATGCATTGGTTGAGAACTAATTATAATTATGTTATGTACTTATGTGAGATTGATGGCTCCATGGTCTCTTTTGGGATAGATGAATTTGCTAAGATGTTATCAATAAATCCAACTAAATTTTTGGTTCAGATAACGGCTATCATCTCACAGGCAAATGCACTGGTTGGGAACTAGTTACAATAATGAAATGTGAGATTGGTAGCTCAATTGATCTGTTTCGTGGTAGATATGTTATCAGGAAAACTAGAAAAAAAGAAGAGCAAAACGTGCCCATTCATCTGGTGGACCAAACTGTAATGGATTGGATATCTTTTTGAAAATTTTCTTCCTGTATCTCTAATTTAAAAATATGACAACAATAATTACCTTATTTGAAAAACTTGTATTTCTGAGAGGTGAGTGGATCTCTGAGAATAATCTTCATATCTCCAATGGTTAGAGTTTCAGAAACTGGTGCTGCACCAATTTTTGTTGTTTGGCTTGTGCTGGTTACTATTTGAGTTGACTGGGATGGTCCTGTTTTATTTAATTTTCTTGTATATTATTGTGAATCAAGACTCAGTGGTGTTCTGGCTTACTTCTTTTTTCCAGACATTATATTGATGTTCTGTGCCTTTTTTTTATTTTGCTAAATGATATTATTTATTTTTTATTATGTTGAATTCCATGAGAAAGTCTGAGCTCACTTAAAATCATTCATAAAACTAGTAGTATTGGTGCTAATCAGGTGCTTTTGCATCTATGTGATCCGAGTTGTCTATTAGGCAACATTTTAAATTTAGATCAAACTCTATAAAAGTTCTATGTAAATGTGTGTCAAATTTTTTTTCTCTGGGTAGCAACATATTGATTTTTTATTTAGGTTACTTTGGTTGTCTTTCTTTTGGGCTTCAGTATTGTTATCCCATTCTATGATTCCTGATTTTTCATGATAGTTCAGTTACGAACTGACTCAACTGAGTGCCCTTAGTCCAACGCAACCTAGCCTTGGTCAATCTGTGGTGGCCCAATGTTCAGGGCTTGTCCAGGCTTAACATTTGGAGGTTCGAGAATGGGCTGGCCCGAGCTCACATTAGGAAGCCTGAGAACAGCTTGGCCTTGACCTTGCTCATCCTGGTTAGGCATTGGCTGGCAATTTGAAAGATGCCTGGAACAGAAAGGCAGCATTAGTGCTTGGCTGGTCACGCCAGCTTAAAACACACCAGGGTCTTTGGTTGCCTGGCTTGGCAAGTGTTCAGGTCTAGTTTGTGACCTTATTATTCTTGAGCATGCATTTGACTGGCGTATTTCAATATCTGTCACCGTGATTTATTGTAAGTTCTGTTTGCAAACTTCATGGCATCAAAATGTCAAAACAACAAATGTAATTTGCACCAGGCTTAACAAGCACAAGACACTGTACTATTTTCTTCATTTGATTCACTTCCTGCACGTGGATGTCAATTCTCGCAAGAACTCTGTTGATGATTTTGTTTGCAGCAGGCTTCACAAAAGAACCATTTTGACCTTTATTTTTCCAGGATGTTTGGGGTTGGATGTGTATATGGAAGGAATGATGACCGTAGATTTGGCTTCTTCTGTCATTCTGCTCTAGAATTTCTCCTCCAGAATGGATCTTCTCCAGTAAGTGTTAGTTATAATAATAGAGGTTACATTGTTTTTTTGTTGTGACACTTCACCTTCTCGTTTGACATGCCTGCAGTGCATTATGTTCAAAAACTTGTATTAATAATGTTATTTTTCTGTTTCTTTACTAACTTTATTTCTGTGTTAGCCTTGCCTTTCCTAATCTGTTAACTGAATGCTGCTTGTGTATTCCCAAGTCCCAACAGTTGCCTTGTTTGTTTCTCCCTTTCAATTCTCAGTTAAAACAGCTGATATTTTATCATCTTGACAGCATATAATACATTGCCATGATTGGTCAAGTGCTCCGGTTGCCTGGCTATACAAGGAACACTATGCACAATCCAGGTTGGCAGATGCCCGAGTTGTATTTACCATCCACAATCTTGAATTTGGAGCATATTATATCGGCAAAGCAATGACCTACTGTGATAAAGCCACAACTGTGAGTGCCTGACAGTCTTATAGATTTTAATTATCGTGTTTGGCACATTTTTATGTGACAAAAGAAATGTTTTTCATATATTATTGAGTCATGTTCTGGTGTTTTGTATGTATCCAACTCTTTTTGCCATTCCATGCAGGTTTCTCATACATATTCAAGGGAAGTGTCAGGTCATGGTGCCATCGCTCCTAATCATGGAAAATTCTACGGCATTCTCAATGGAATTGATCAAGATATCTGGGATCCATATACTGATAACTTTATCCCGGTACACTGGTCATCATTGTCAAGTACATATGTTTTATATTGTGTAGCTATTGTTCCATATCTATTTCAACTTGGTAAATTGAAACAAAGAGCTCCAGTAATTACACAGTTTTGTTTATTTGAACAATGACCTAATTTTGCTTGGGTTGCCACTTATGCACTCAGAAGTTGAATAATGATTTCAACTAATTTGTACGTGATTCTTGCCTAATATGCATCTTTATGCATGCCTTGGCTGTCAACCTATTGTTCAAAGTGCAAAGACATACCAATGTCACAGATAGTTTTCTGCCTAACTGTTTAATTCATACTATTTCAGGTCCATTATTCTTCTGAGAATGTTGTTGAAGGCAAGAGTGCTGCAAAAAAGGCATTGCAGCAGAAGCTTGGATTACAGCAAACTGATGTTCCTATTGTCGGAATAGTTACTCGTCTGACAGCCCAGAAAGGAATCCACCTCATTAAACATGCAATTCATTGGACTCTTGAACACAACGGACAGGTCCATCCCTTGTGAATGAACTTCTATGTTTCTTTTGAAAATGCTTCTTTTTGTAATTATTTTGTTTGATTTCTCCAAAACAGAAAAAATTGAAAATGTTGTGTTTGGTTTCTAGGTGGTTTTGCTTGGTTCAGCTCCAGATCCTCGAATACAAAGTGATTTTTGCAACTTGGCTAATACTCTCCATGGTGTAAACCACGGTCGGGTGAGGCTTTGTTTAACCTACGATGAGCCCCTTTCGCATCTGGTGAGATCCGATATCCTACACCATCTAGCCTTCATTAAAGGAACTGCAAAATTGTTCTACAATATAAATTCATGATCCTGCTACAGATATATGCTGGCTCCGACTTCATTCTTGTTCCATCTATTTTTGAACCCTGTGGCTTAACTCAACTTGTTGCCATGCGATATGGATCCATCCCTGTTGTTCGGAGAACTGGAGGTGTGTGTACAGCTCGGTAGCTTACTTTTTGTTGCCATTATTCTGCACTGCTTTGCACATACCGAGCTGAACATGAAACCTGTCCTTTGCATTGCAGGACTTTACGACACTGTTTTTGACGTTGACCATGATAAGGATCGGGCTCGATCTCATGGTCTTGAGCCAAATGGATTCAGTTTCGATGGAACTGACAGCAACGGTGTGGATTACGCCCTTAACAGGCAAGCACCACGCCTCACAGCCACATAAAGCCCAATTGAGTAATGTTATATTATTCACCACATTTGTTCGGTACTTCATTTCAGAGCAATCTCCGCTTGGTTTGACTCCCGCGACTGGTTCCACTCCCTCTGCAAAAGGGTCATGGAGCAAGACTGGTCATGGAACCGGCCTGCTCTTGACTACCTCGAACTGTACCATTCGGCACGCAAATGCTGAGACCAAACTGAACCAATGTCGAGAACAAACGAGCTGTCGGATACTGCAGATTTGCCAGGTTCCTGCGACATTGCTGCACAGGTCCTCTCCTTCAGTTAGTCCCCTTCTCCAATGGGCAACAGGAAAAAGGCTTTCAGTACCCCTCCAAAGCCTTCCTCATCTGGCAATAGCAATAGTGCAGCGAACAGATATGGCGGATGTCTGTACTTGAGATAGCTGCAGATAGTCCTGGTTGAATGCAGAATTCTTTGATTTCCAAAGTTGCAGTTTCAGATGTACATATTTTGCAACGAGTTAAATGTATATTACATTTGAACATGCTAAAACAAATTTCTTTCATTCAAATTGCAGTGACTTTTGTGATGAGTTTCTGTGATTTGGTGATGGAAATATTCTTTTGTGTTCTGTTTAGGAGAACTGAGCAAATGCTAGGCCGGCTTGATTTTATTTGGGCACATCTGAGGCCCAGCCCGCATTGTTTCCCCTAAAATGACAAATGTGTGTTGGGCATGGCTCAGTAGGGCTATCAAGCCTGACATTGGGCCCAATAACTGACGTCCATAAAGTTTACAGCTTCAATGTTTCAGTTCCCCACTTGAGGCTTGTTTGGATGTGTGGCGTTTAGGTCTAAGCCCTTTCAAATATACACGGAAATTGAACTAAAATCCCTACCCATCCGAAGGTATTGGATGTAATCCTTGCCTAGTTATTGGATGTAATCCTTGTCTATCTAAACAAGGCCTGAAATGCTTCCATCCTTATGGTTGGTTGGTGACAAGTATAGATGTCAGGACCAGAATTTGCATTCTAAATCATTGTGTTTACCGTATTAGTCCTATGATCAGTGGCTATCACACGTATACAACAACATTCATATCACATCTATACACGAATAAATAAAACAGAGTAGCCCGTTATAACTAACAATGATTGGCCAAATAGTTCATATGATATAAGTTTGCAGCGGAACAAACAACAAAAGAGGCATAGATTCCAGCAAGTATGCCTTAGCCCAACCACAGTCAAAGAGGCATAAATTCCAGCAAGTATGCCTCAGCCCAGCTACAGTCAATTGACTGGGATTACCTTAAAGATTTGCATCATCATTGCCAAAACTTGTAGCGTAAAAGTAATCGATGGAGGGATCACCTTCTTCTTGCTCTATTAGTATTTAACAAGCAATTATGAGTATAAATTGTACTCTACAAAACTTTATAGCAAAGATTATATAATATGCAAGGCTATGTCAAGGGAGATGACTATCCTACCAAGTTTTCCCATTTTCGCAAAAAAAAATCAAGCTTTTATTTACAATAATGAGTAATAGATTACAATTGAAAGTTGTAAGAGCATTTGAATTTGATAACCAAATAATGCTAGAGCATAAATAACATATCTATATAAGTTGCTTGCTTCCATATAATTTTAAACAAGGGCGAAACTCTTCCTCCATACAAGCTATGCAAGAATCCCTATCCATGCATTCCCTGAATCACTTTGCAAAACATAAAACTACTAGGGTGGAGGATTCACCAAGTCCTCTAAGGTCGGAGACATGGCTATTCAAATAAATTTACACTCTGTAGTGGTTGTACAACTTTACCCACACGTATAAACATCCTGGGTTGGGCTGGGATGGCCTCAAGGATCCTTTGTGATGCGAAACAGGCTTGATATGAGGCCCGATGGTCAACGAAGTCACATCAATGACATATAGCCATGGTGGCGTCGTGTGCAGCCACAGTGAAGTCTAGGCAAAATGTTGTTAAGCTCCAAATCTAACGAGCGCAATAGCACTAGGGAGCTATTACGAGCTCACCGAGGGGGTTGGTAGTGACAGAGAACGACCAAAGATGGTGGGGCAATGACAAGCAGAGGAGAAGGCAATAGTTTCACGGTGCTAACGGGCTACGGCGGGGAAGAAGCTACAAGAAGGTGCACATTAGCTAGCATGCAAACACAAGATGGTAGAAATGGAAGAAATTGGTCGAAGGCTCACCGGAGCGATTAGAACCAACGAACGACAACCGAAACAAGGGAAACAGACAGTCTTGACAGCTTGCTGTGGGAGAAAGAAAATTAAGCGAAGGATAAGCACAAGGGGGGGGGGGGGATGGAACACAATGTGACACGAACGGATTGGAGCTAAACTCACCAGAATAACAAGGACACGACATCTTGGAGCGGTGCGCTCGCTGGAAAGGAAGACAATGATAGCCACACAACTTCCCACGACATCTATTGTGAAGGCATGCATGGTATTGGTAAGAGTAGAGCTGAAGGAGAAAGATGATGCATGTGTCAATCAAGGAAGCTCACCAAGTTTGCAATGGCGTGATGGCATGCTCACTGGTGCCATTCCTGGCAAACCCAAGGCTTCAAGGCCCGATTCTTGGAGGAAAAACCAGAATTGGCGAGCTGAAGGAGATAACATGGGTGGCTCGACTCAAATAGGAAGGAGAAAGGTGGGAGTTGCTCGTGATATCTCATGAGCGTGGCACGATGGGGCAAGTGGCTCGGTCTCTCTCGCTCGGTCTGCAAGGCAAGCCAAGGCAACAAAGTGGACACGACAATGGGATAGGTCAAGCCCGCGGCTAGAGAGCGTGTGAGGTCGGCGATCTTTTGTCAGAATGGGCGGATTCAATTGGGGTAGTCATCGATGACACGATGCGGTGGCATACCCACACGTGCATTGGTGAAGGTGAGCGATGGCTTGCTGAGGTGGGGGCGTAGAGCGGAGTTTCGATTCCTAGGACCAAAAGGCAGTGACAATGATGGGAGAAGCAGCTCTCCATAGTAGGCACAAACGGCCACACGGTCATGCTACGTGGGTGGGAGGTAGAAGATGACGGTTGCAGTTAGGCCCTACCTATTGACGATAGTAGAGAGAAAATGCAGTCCAAGGAAGTCGCTTTTGCGCTGAGATGACAAAAAACGAAAGGCAGGTGCGGGTGCGGGAGGACGACAAGCAGGCTAAAATTGGGCCAAAACAGTGCTGGGTTGGGCGAATAGGGAATAATTCCGCCAATAAACAGGAATTGAATTTTGATTCTTTTCTAATTTAATTTAACTACAAAAAAATAAGCATCAATTTTTAAAATTAACAAACCAATTTCAAAAATTATGAAATTTTTGGAGAGGCATTTAGATTATTTGGAACTCAAATAAATTAATTTTAGGTCTAGTTCAGGTTTTATTTATTTTTATAAATTCACTTTTAGCAGCTAAAAATTAAGAAATATCACTTTCTTTAATGCAATTTTTTTTGAAAAAGCAAGGAAATGTAGAAATGATGTTTTTAAAATTAGTTATACATCTTTTAGAAATTTTGGGTTGTTACAATAGGATGAAGAAAGCACAATATATCAATGCTATGTATCTACATTGTAGAGCCGTCACTCACGTATAAAATGGTATCATAATATACTTTGAGACAAATGTGTAGTTGTCACTTTTCCATTTTTGGAATGATGCAGCTCAATCGAGAGTGATATATATATATATATATATATATATATATATATATATATATATATATATATATATATATATATATATATATATATATATATATATATATATATATATATATATATATATATGCAAACGATGACCTAATATAACAAACTATCTATGTCCATTTCTTTAGAGAAGACTCAATCAAGCTATATATATACAAGCAACTATGGAAAGCGCTCACGTAGCTGCCCACGTGCGATGACGTCATGCATGGCAAGCTTGCACGTACTACACCACTTGCCCTGGTTGCACACGCCAGAGGGGAATAAGACGCTGGCACTGGATGGTGAGATAGAACAAAGGTTCATTATTTTGGACTGATGATTTTTTTATTATAGTTGATAGCTTTAATGAATAGTATTGGTTTATAGAAGCTAAAGCTAAAAAGTCGAAAAGAATGGGACCAAAGATAGCCAAGGCTCTAGGGGTAGCACTAATGCGCTCTTGTCCAGTTGTCCTTGTTATAAGTTACAACACATACTCTCGCCCCCAACCCCATGGGGAAATATATTCTTTCCCCCTTAGGTCTTGTTTGCATGGGCTAGGAGCCACGTAGATAGGCCAAAAATTTGAACTAAAATTTCGATTCATCCACGTAGATGAGATGAGATTTTGACCCATACAAACAATGCCTTATGATGCTACCTTTGTGTAAATGTTTTTAAAAGTGTCCAAAAATTTGGAGGTGTAGGGGGACACATATTCTATAATACATGTAAAATTTCAGGATATATATATAGTGTTCGGTAAGGTGACTAGTATCTTTTCCTACTAGGACTTGGAAAGATGTGCTATAAAGATTCCTTGATGAATCCTAATTAGATTAGGATTTCTACTCCACTTTAGAGGAGAACTAGAGGACTATATAATGCCATAAGGTGTAGCTATAGAGAACCCAAGTCACAAACAACCTTGTCCAAAGCAAAGTGCACAAGAGAGGATTAGATTATTTTTTATCACTAGATTCTTGTATAGGGCAATGATTCAAGGATTCTAAAAGGTTTGAGAGGATTGTGAGGGGGCGACAATCCCTTGTACTCTATTAAGATTGTGCTTAAGGAATTTTTAGTCAGTTTCACCAAATCTTCTCTTTCATTGTGATTGTTTTGGCAACGATTCTCTTTATGAGATTCATCTATTTCGTTCTTGATATCGTGCATGCTCATACCGTATCCCATAAACTTTGATCCGTTGTGGGGACTGCTACGTATAAGGAGGGGTATCAAAGTATAACAAGTGGTATCAGAGCCAATACTAGATTAATCTGATTTGCGACAAGGCTGGTAAAGTGTCAAGTAGCACAAAGTCAAAATCGATGACAATGTGAAGTCAAGTGGAGAAATTTAACAGTGAAGAAAATTTTAGCATGTGGCAATATGTGGTGAAGGATCTCCTTATCTAGCAAGAATTAATTGATGCTCTTGATCGGGACAAATTAGAAAAGACATCGTTGAAGAATGGAAGATCATGGAGTAGAAGACTGTTAGTACAATTCGTCTATGTTTTTTCGATGAGATAAAGTGCTTGGTGATCAAAAGAAAATTCACAAAGAAATTTTAGAGTGACTTAGAAGAATTGTGTATGGCAAAATTGCTAATAAATCGATGTGTGCTAAAGCAGCAATTGTACAAGTTACGCATGGAAGAAGGCACATGTTTCATTGATCATCTCAATACCTTCAACAAACTTATCACACAGATGATTAGTGTTGATAAAAAATTGAGAAGGACCACAAAGTCGTCATTTTGGTTTCATCTCTACCACCATCATAGGAGGAATTGGTGATAAATATTCTCGTCAAGAAAAACACTCTCAACTTCAATAAGATAGTTGCATATCTATTGGAGGCGGAGTCCTTGAAAAAGCCATCAGAATCTTTCATCCTCGAGTGATCAAGTATTAGCTATCATATGTTTTGCAGAAAAAAGTAAATGTCACATGAAGAATGAGGGCAAGAGTAAGAGTATACGTATATGCTATCTATATGACGAGGAATGTCATATAGTAGAGGAATGTCTAAATTTGAAGCAAATCAAGGTCGGTGCATGCTCAATGACAATAACAAAATCTCATTGGGACATACTTGTCGTCAATCAATTAGATATTTTTAATGGATGGATATTAGATTCAAGTTTATTTCTTCTATATATGTTCGGTGAGGGAGATGTTTGACAAAGGATCTCTATGTCTAATACATGAATCTACTCACTTGGCAGATTGCAAGGTGTATGCAATTATTGATGTCGGAGTGTGAGCGAAGAGACTGCAAGAGTGTGAGTTCGCGTAGCTCAAAATTTATAGTGAGAGCGATAGCGAAGTGCGCACTAATGACGCGGCGATAATGGCGGGAATGAATTGTGCGCGGGGAGACAAACGTGACGCAAGTGACACTTGCAATAGTTTGTTTCCTGCACGAGTGCTGAATTCCTATATGAGCCAAATGTCTATGGCCCACTGCGTTTGTTTACATGCAAATTAAACAAAGCAAAGAAAACCAAAATGCGGACTAAACAAAGCAAAGAAAATGAAATGACCCACTTCCTAAACCGATATTAATTACCTGCTAATTGTTTGAATTTTATAGCAATATTCACAGTGGATAAAATTGTCAAAAAATTATGCAGTCAAGTAAGTTATTGCAAGAGACTGCACAAAAATTGTTATAATTTTTTGAGTTCATTTGCTATATTTAAAATTTTGAACATTACTTGATAATTATACGAATTTGTGAGTAATATTCACAATGGATAAAATTATAAAAAAATTACACAATCAAGTAAGTTGTGTCGGAAGACTACACATAAAGTTTTGTAATTTGTTGAGCTCATTTACTATATTTAAAAATAAATAAAAATTAAGACTGTCGTCTGGTAGTGGGGCGGCAGGCAGCCTTCCGACTAGCCATGGGGTAGAATGTAGCCTACCGTCTACTGACGGGGCGGCAGCACCCACGCCTCAGCCCACTGGCCCCATCGCCCAGCCACCAGGTGGCAAAAATGCCATTTTTGATAGTACAACACATATACTTCTATTTTCGTAAATACAGGTGTAAACAGTGCCATATATACCAAAAACTCACCATTCCTCTCAAAGTCTCGACCACCGTATATACTCTCATCCACAACATGGTGAGTTCCAGCTTCCTCCAGCCCTCAACTGCCGCCACCTCTACATGCCCTCCTCTAAACAAGCCCAATGTCACCACACTCTCCAGGACGAAACGCGGCCATCAACGCCCCAGGTTTTGATTACCATTTTAAAATTTTACTGGGGTCACCAATAGAATCAAGGAAAGTATTCAACAGCACTCGAATATTTTTTTAGAACTCAGAGCACTTAGATTTTTCTTCCATATATGTGACTCTACAAAAATGAGTGCTCCGAACTATAAAAAAACACTCAAATCCCCCTTCTCCCATATATGCATTCCCTTCAAAAAAATATGAGTGCTCTGAACAAAAAAATACTTGAATCTCCATTCTCCTATGTATGCACCCCTCCAAAAAAAATATGAGTGCTTCGAATCATAAAAAGTACTCGAATCCCCTTCTCCTATATATGCGCTCCTCCAAAAAAATCTGAGTGCTCTAAACCACCAAAAACACTTGAGTGTCCACTAGACACCATCTAGAATCAATTCTAGTGATTTTCAAAAAAATCCGGCAGATTTCAACCAAAATTCGATATTCAAAAAAGTTTAGCCGAAAATGTTTGAAAATATCGGACAAAAAATGGCCAAAATCGGACAGAATCATTAGAAATATTATAATCGGAACAGAGACAGACAAAAAAACCATCAAAACAAGTAACGAAATTTTTGTACGGATAACCCATTTTTTATTCGAAAATACAGAAATATACCCGCGATAAATTTTTTTACACAAATAGGCTCGAGTCGCCAAACCATTGGGCGAATTACGCTTGTCGCCCCACCAAAACGCGACTTATAAAGAATCTGGTAACCGTTGGGCGATTAAATGCAATCGCCTCCCCGTTAAGCGATTCAATTGAATCGCCCCCCCCGTTCGGCGATATAAAGAAGAGTCGGCCAACGGGGGGGGGGGGGGGGCGACTGCATGTGCATACAGCCCTACGGCCAAGCCCCTTTCTTCCCCACGCCTGCTCGCCAATCTACCTCTAGGCGACTGCATGGATCCTGTTAAGGGTTTTGTGAATTTTGTAATTTGAAACTCGTAAAAAATGTGGTATAGTCACATATTCTGGTATATGTCACATTATTTTGTAATTTCGTAATTAAGTCACACAAGAACTGGTATTTAATATTTGTCACATTACTTGATATAGAAATAATTTTCTATACGAAAAGAAGAGATAATAGCATTGTTTGAATTTAAATGAACTTTATAATATAACGCAGTAACATGCCGCGTATTTATCCATTACATGCATGACATACACCCCTCACTCCCCACCCTAAGGTGCTCCATCATCGCGCCCGCGTCCTCCCATACGGCCCCGCTTGGCCGTCCTCCGGTGCAACGGATTACGAGGCGGCGGGGGACGAGGGTCCGAAAAAGTAAAACGATCAGGTGGGTTTCACACCCACGGCTGCGCCGGTGGAGTCACCTGCACCTCCGGCTGTGTGGCCTCCGGTGCACCGGGGAGGCCACCGCTGGAGAGAACCTCCGGTGCTGCGTCGGAGGACGGCCCAGGCCAGTCCGCAAAAAACTGGTCCACCTCGATGTGGCCCGGGGAGAAGCGTCCCTGCTGCTGGTAAGGACCTGCAATAGTAATATCGTTAGTTCGTTGCATGTCGTCTTAGGATAAAAACAAGCTCGGACGATGCGTACCCGTACATGGCGCCATGAAATCATCCGTGTGGAAGCCGGGGAAGCCGGGGATGTACGTAGGAGGCCGTGACCAAGGAGAACTCCCTGGCTGCTCCGGGGGAGGTGGACGTGTCCTCGTACTACCTCCGTAGTAGTGCCACACTGGTCGGGGTGACACTGGTGGTCGGGGTGGCACTGGTGGTCGGGGTGCACTGGCCGTAGGTGTGGAGACCACCGGTAGCCTCGTGCAGGACAGTAGGCTGACGATACGTCTACACCCTGCCTCCATCCGTCGCGCAAAGCTGACGGCCTCCTCGCGGGTCAACTCCCCACCTGTGCCCCACCTCTGCACTAGTGCGGAGGACTCCGACCACAGCGCGGCACCGACGTCAGCCTGGACAAAAATACATAGAATGGTCCATCATCGAAACGATATTGCCATTTGAGAATTTTTGAAATTACAAGTTACGTACCGCGATGTGAGCGTCGCGTGCGAAGTGCGCAGGGTACGCGTCTGTCGGTGCGGCGACGTGTGGGGCAGGTGGGTCAACGACATGTACCAGCCTGGTACGAGTCCGCGCCTGGTACCAGATGAGGTACTCCGCGTAGTCGGCTATGTCGTATGGCCGGTCCTCCTCCACGCGGTCATCCAGCGCACCCTCCCACTGCGCAATCCAGGGCTGCATCCTCCTGGACCAGTCCGTGCCTTTCTTGACGCCCTTCGTGGTGTGCCTGTTTATGGAACCATTACGTAATGTAAGTACTTGAGATCACAATAGTAAGTACGTACAAAAATATCAGAAGCGATCACTCACGCGTGCACGCGGGGCGGAATCGGCGGCCCAACTGGTACAGGAAGTGTCTGCCGCAGCCCAAACTGCCGCATGACGCGCTGCGGTGCGTAGTCCTCGACGTAGATGCCGTACACGAGCTTCCGGCGGGTCAGCCAGAAAGTCTGGTCGCGCCAGCACAGTGCAGACAGCCCGTCAGGAGCACGGGCCTGCACTGCCTCCGCTGCGTAAGGCTCCCAGCGCACGTCGGAGTCTGCGAGGCGGTCCAACTGCTCCACAAAGGGGTGGTACGCCCGCGTGACCTGCACGTGCGCGAACTATACCTGCAAGAAAGGCAAATTATTTTAGTACGACGATCGTTAATAAGTTGACTACGATAAAATAAAACTCACTCGTCGACGACACCAAATAGAACCCATCGTCGGCCGGTCGATGTCTCCCCCCGGGTACATCTCGGCCCCGTAGGGACCCATGTCGTCTAGTACAGGTCGTCCGAGACTGAAGCGCTCGAACGACCACAACTGCAGTAGCAGGGGACATCCCGTGAGGATCGAGTTCGCCTTAATCCTCATGCACGCATCGCACAGGCCGCGGTACGTCGCGGCAAGTGCGGCCGATCCCCAGCTGATCTGGACGGCCTCGCCGTCCGCAATCGCCCTTGCATAAGCGATAAGGCGCGCGTCAACGGTGTTGCCGTGGCTGGTGGTGAAGAGCACCCAACCAAACAACCACAGCACGTAAGCCTCCAGGTGGCGCGCGACCTGGTAATCGTCAGCATCTGCAACCATGCGCTCAACCTGAATGCGAACAAGTTCTTATTAGTATGTAATTGCACAAATAAGAGTTTCGAAGACGCGATCGACATGAAACAGCACGTACCCGGTACTGTGCTAGCCACCTCAGCGTCGGTCCATGCTTCTGCCTCTCGTCGAAGATGTGGTGCTGACCGGCCGGTGGAAGGACCCCCTGGAATCTGCCGAGCAGGTCCTCGCGCCACTCGGCGGGAGCCTCCGGTAGGAAGGCAGCGTCTCCCGCGACCGGAAGGCCAAGGAGTAAGGACACGTCCTGCAGGGTCGGCGCCATCTCCCCGACTGGTAGATGGAAAGTGTGTGTCTCGGGCCGCCAACGGTCCACCAAAGCCGTCAGCAGGGAACGGTCGAACGGGAAGCGTCGTGATCGCTCCACGCCCGCCTCGTCCCCCTCCCCGGCCAAGGCACCTCCGTCCTCATCCGTGGCCTGCACCATCCGGGCAAGAGGGAGAAGTCCGGCATCCCGCAGCCTGCAAATAAAGTGAAGGTCAGCATTAAATATTTTTATGGTAATACTAAAACGTTGGCGTAGTGCAAACCTGGCAGTCCAACGGGGGTCGAGTCCCCAGGCCACACGAGGTGTGCGTGTCCGGACCACTCCCAGCTCAGTCGACTCGTCCGTGCTCCCCGGTGGCGGCGCACGACGGGAAGCGCGGTGCACGCGGTCCAAGTGCTCGTCCAACAGCGTGTACCGCCAGTCACCCGCCATAACTGTAAAATTATCTAAATGTAAATTTGTGCACTACATTTTCTACAATAATACATGAAAAATAGTATACAAAATTTCGACACAACAATTTTCTACATTTAAATTTTCTTCATTTCAATTTTGTAAACTGCATCTACATTTGTACATTGAATGATCTACAATAAATTTCTAAAGTAAATTTTCCACAATAATACATTACAAATATTATACAAAAAACTATATTTTTCTCCATTTAAATTTGTACATCTAAATTTGTAAACTGCATCTACATTTCTAAATTTAATGTTCTAAACTAGATTTTCTAAACTAAATATCTAAACTAAATATCTAAGCTAATTTTCTAAACTAAATATCTCTACTAAATATCTAAACTAAATTTGTAAACTAAATATCTACACTCTACACTACATTTTCTAAACTAGATTTTCTAAACTAAATTTTCTAAACTAGATTTTCTAAACTAAATAGCTAAACTAAATATCTAAGCTAATTTTCCAAACTAAATTTTCTAAACTAAATATCTAAACTAAATTTGTAAACTAAATATCTACACTAGATTTTCTAAACTAAATTTATCTAAACAAATTTTCTAAAATTAGGAAAATACCTGCAAATCCCGCGGCTTCTCCTCCTCTCCCTCTCCTTCTCTTCTTCCCTCTCCTCCCCCTCTCCTTCTCTTCTTCCCTCTCCTCCCCCTCTCCTTCTCTTCTTCCCTCTCCTCTCCCTCTCCTTCTCTTCTTCCCCTCTCCTCCTCCTCCTCTTCCTTCCTCTCTTCTGCTGCTTCCTCGCGCGTAGGAGACTGAATGGCGAGCAGGCGTGGGGAAGAAAAGAGGGCTTGGCCGTCGGGCTGTATTCACATGCAGTCGCCCCCCCCCCCCCCGGTTGGGCGACTCTTCTTTATGTCGCCGAACGGGGGGCGATTCAATTGAATCGCTTAACGGGGAGGCGATTGCATTTAATCGCCCAACGGTTACCAGATTCTTTATAAGTCGCGTTTTGGTGGGGCGACAAGCTTAAATCGCCCAATGGTTTAGCGACTCGAGCCTATTTGTGTAAAAAATTTTGTCGCGGGTATATTTCTATATTTTCGAATAAAAAATGGGTTATCCGTACAAAAATTTCAACAAGTAACACCATGATCGGCAGTAGCCAAATTGTAGAGTCCATAAATAAAGAACATTACAAACATTAGATTCATCAGAACAGCAAGACCAGAAATAGCATCCATGCGAGTTAAAGAAAAACTCTTTAAGTCCATCAATAAGCAGGCACTAACAGGAGCTATGTTAAAACAATCAAACAGCTACAAATCCAGTCCATTACCAACAAAGTTCAATCCAAACTGCCATGCTGCCTCATGCTCGCTCATAATTTTTGTCTATACTTTTCAAGGTAGTAGCGAACGACAGAAACACTAACATAATGATGCATATGATTTTAGACTCGAGAAACTGTTTAAAAAATCCATTTCAATAAACCATCCCAATTATTTTAATTTTTAAAGAAATCAAAAACAAAAAGTTAAAAGTCTAAAAGAAAAAAAGACCAAAAACCAAAAGCCTCGAAAGGAGCCACCAAATAACTATGATGCACCTATGCATATATGACACGATGCACCTTGTGTCTATTGTAGGGATGGCAATCGGGCGCAGCGGGTACGGGTAATGTTCGCCCATACATGTACCCGCAACCTCGATTTATGCCCGCGGGTATACCCGCGAAGGACGACGGGTGAAAAATCTCGCTCATACCTGTCGCCCGCGGGTACCCGTCGCCCATGGGCATACCCGTTTACTCGTGAACTGAGAGTCATCATCTGAGAGTTGAACTAATGATAGGTACATATAAGCAACAACTGTTGCTAGGAAATATAATAACTATCAAAAAAGTTTATAACAATTAATAGCAATTAGAGATATGGAAAAGCTTATAACAATCAATAGTAATTAGATATATTGCTATGACTGCGTCACCTGTCAATCAATATCGCGGGTAAACGGGCGAGGTGGGTACAGGTGGAGCTTACCCATACCTGTGCCCATTTACCCGACGGGTAGAGTGTTCCCCCTATTTTCATACCCATGGGTAAAAAAAATATCTCATATCCGACTATATTAAGGTATTTATCTACAGATATACGAATAAATGGATACAATTGTCATCCCTAGTCTGTTGGCGGTGCCGTCGACCAACATGCACTTCCTATGCTGATAGCGCGACGCATCTGGACGCGTACCATTGCTTGCTGTCGCATTGAGCCATTGATGCTGCCCTTCCCTTTTTCCTGCTTTACCTCAGCATCTTTCCTATTGTTATTCTTGCCATTCTCCTATAGGATTATAAGACCATGTAAAAGTTATCTCATGGTTATGATGAGTAATTAATTTTTGATTTAAAGAGATCGCAGAATTTCAGTTTTGTTTTTAGGAGTATGCAAAAATTTCAGATTTCTATGTTTTGCACGCTCTCTGTGAGTAGTATTTGAACGGGTTTAAAAAATGGCCTCTGTGAGCTCTGTGGACTGCATGCATAGTCATGCAAGAAGTTGTGACTGCAGTAGCCATGCAGATCGTGACGTGAATCATTTTCATGCATGATTTTGAGTTGTTGTGTTGAGGTAAGTGATTGACAGCATTAATCGTTATCTGATGCCATGCTGTTGCTACAGTGTCTTAAGGTTGTTCTGTTCAATTCATGGTAATTACTAATTAGTGAGGTTGTTCATTGAAGATTTGAATCAACATGCACGAGCTGACTTTCCAGCGGTTCAACCGCAGAAGGTTTCCGGTTCAACCGGATATGGTCAGCGGTCTAACCGTTGGCAAAATCCAATCAGACCTGCTGAGGTCTAGTGGTTTTGACCAGGGAGTGTCCCGTTTCTGTTTTTTTAGGGTTTTGAGTCGCGAGATGAGTTTAAGTGACCTAGATTATTGTGTGTGTATGAGGGTTTATTGTTATATCTTATATTTAGAATCTATGATTTAGTTGTATATATTTTGCATAGTGCATTGTTAGATTAATTGTGCCAATTGAAAATTTTATCTTGTGTACTGCTACGTGATGGTTTGCTTGTTTATGTTGGTTGTAGGATTTAGAGGTACGTCATGGTGAGGCAAACGTGATCGAGACTAAGTTAGGAAAGTTTAGGTCCAAAGCAATCAAAGGATCAGGACTGTGCTCAGGAGAAGACGAGGTCCAAACGATCAAGGAGCCATCGAAGGTAACCGAGACTTGCGGGGTAGTAACAAGCCAAGACAATGAGGAACTGGAGTGGAAGTTACTGACAGTAGACATGACGGGTGACAATAAGTTGGATAGGGACTATGCTCAGTGAGGAACTAAGGTCCAGAGTGGTCAAAGAAGCTAGATGCCGTCATGTGCGAGAAGAAGCATGTGGTGCGTCAAATAATTTGGATCATTTGTAAGCGAGAACAGTTCGATGGGATCCGAACGTGTGAGAGGTTTGGCGGTGTGAAGCATGGGCGATACTTCGTGCCGAAAGAAGCAGAAAACTTCGTGGAAGGCTGTAGAGAGATATTTTGGTAAACTATCCAATACCCAAAAAAGTAGTATATGAAACTGCGGTATTGGCCTAAGTGGTTTATGTCTTGTATGTGCTAAAAATATGAAGTAAATCAAGTATTAATTTACTAATAGGTTAATGGGTGTGAGCGCTTTGAGAAGCGTGCATGTATAAGTGTAAAACCCGATATAGTGTTGGATTGACGGGTTAGCCCATATAAATGGATGAAACCCAACTAAAAATGCTGGTTCGGCTTTCTCTTGTGAGTCTCCATATATAAAGAGGGAGAGAGGTGTCTAGGTTAAGCTTTTGGGAGGATACATGCCTAGCTTTGAGAGGAGTTAAAATTCTTGGAGAGAACATTGTGAGAGATACGAGAGGCTCTTGTGCTTGAGCTTTTTGTCATCGTTATACTTTGTATATGGCTAGGAAGTAGCTATAAGCATTTATCTCCAAGTATAAATAGATATCAAAATTCGTTCAACTATTTTCCTCTTGTGTTCAAGCAATAAAATATTGATTTTGCTTGGTTTTTAGTGCTTCATCTTCTCTTATTGGTTTTGATGTGTGCCAAGGATGTGTAAGTGATGAAAATATCTCTTAGGGACCATATCTCATCCATATAGGGACCATAAGTGCCCGGTTTGACACAAGAGAAGAGTGATTTTTGGGTTTTACTCTTGTGGGTGATTTAGATTGAATTTGTGTTATGATCTATCTTACTATGATATGTGAGAACTCATCAAAGGTCATCTAGATCATCAAAATCTTATGAGCAAGTACAGATCAAGATTTTACTCTTTTACCCTGTTTTGGTGCAATTATCCTTTATGCAAAAAAATATATCAGAACTTTGGTAATGCTTCTCTTGAACTTTTTTTATTGGAATAGGTTTCTGACATCTTGGAGAAGGTGCATATCAAATTTCTAAGTGATTTGAAGTTTTGGTTTGATAGTTGCTCAATTTATAGTTTTTATCCTAATTTTAGTGCAACAGAGGTTTAAGAGCCAATAGATCTTAATTTTCTTATGTTTTTTCTTGATCTTTAGTTGAGATAGATTCTTAAGGTTATGATCTAGCTTTGTTTGAAATTTCAAAATATTTGGAGTTGTGAATCAAAAGTTTCGTCGATTTTTGAATTTGAAATATTACTGAAATTTACTTTGTTCCTGAATTAGAGGTCAGGCCACCGTATTAATGGAGATCAAACCACCAGCACTAGAGGTTAGGCCGCCACCTACATAGAGGTCAGACCGTCCGAGGCATGTCAAAGCGTGTTTTGCTTAGATCTTTTATTATAATTATTTATTTCTGATCTTCATATTTTCTATAACTACTAAAGTAAAAAAGTTTTACTTTCGCTAAAAAAAATAAGTTTAGAAAGCCTCAAAATTAATTTAAACTCCGACATCCGATCGTAGTCGCCGAGCTCGGTCCTAGGGTTCCCGCTGCAATCATGTGACGCTCCGGAGTCCGGACGCTCCTGCTTGGAAGCTGGAAGAACTGCTTTGCTCGTGGACAGGTGTCCGGCGGACTGCCACGAACAACGCGGCAACCACGCGTGCTCGTTTGTGTGCCGCCGAGTCGTCGGCCATCGGCAATGGCAACCAGCATTATTAAGGACGAAATTTAATTCATAATTGGAACTGTGTATCTTCAGAAATCAGAACTGAGGCACACAATGCTCCAGCAAGTGCGGATCATGCGTATAATTGATGCAAGGCGTAATACCGACAGGCAAAGCATGAGTGTCTTATGCCCCGCTCATTTCAGCTTGAGCTTCTGGTTGCTGACTTATTTTTCACTTTTATAAATTTCGTTTTCTTCTGAACTTTTGGCTTTTTTAGCTTTTTTGCCGGTTCTTTTTTCTCGTATTCGTTTGCGTTGTCCATGATGAACTAATTTATTTTTCTATTTTTAATTTTTTTAAAAAATTTAATTACGCCAAATAAGTTACCTTCAGTTACAGTGTAATTTCAGCTATAAGCCACTATTTTTCTGCACTCCCACTGGCCAAAATTCAAACAAAAAATCCACGCCGGTCAGACGTATTTAAATTTGACCATCAATGTAAACTTCGAATAGTAACGCAAACTATCTTCGTAGAACATGAACAAGGCATCTTGAACTAGCTGCCACATGTCACTGTGTTAGTTTACAAAGGAGCTAGACATATGCTTATTTTTCATCTTTCTTTACCCTCGAATCCTCGATAGGAAAAAATCCATCTTTCTTTCTTTCTTTCTTTTAGTGTAACTTATGTTACAAATTTTCTGTGAGTATTGCAGATGGAAATGAGACAAACATGGGATGCTGAGTGTTGCAGATGGTAATGAGATATACATGGGATGCTAGTGTATGAGAGTTAATCTTACAAATGGATGGTGTTATGAAAATTGGTCAGTACGTAATCAATAAAGATGCATGCACCTTTTTTATTTTTTAAGTACAAAACGGACAGACACACTCATGCCACCCACGCGTATGTGTTTCCTATACGCATTTGTAATTTATCAAAGGTAAACCTTACAGAATATTGATATACACTTTTTCACTAAACACGTATACATATATACTTATAAAAATTAGTGGACACCAACACTACCCTGATCGGTTCGGCTTGAGCTTCTGGCTTATTTTTCACTATTCATAAATTTCGTCTTTTTCTGAACTTTTGGCTTTTTGTTGAGCTTTTTTGCCGGTTCTTTTTTTCCCGTATTCGTTTGTATTATACATATTGGGCTAACATATTTTTTATATTTTTAAATTTTTTTAAATTTAATAATGTTAAATAAGCCTCTGTCAGTTACAGTGTTTTTTCAGCCAGCTACAGTATTTTCAGCCATAAGCCATGAGCTTTTAAGCCCAACTGATCACCACCCTAGAATTTAAATGATGATAGATTGGATGCATATCCATACGCCAAGTCATCTGGCCATATGCTATTCAGAATCCATTCCTGCAATACAAACAATTAACAAATGCACAATATAATTTACGGAGCAACGTAATTATTACAAGATGCACAACCCATTCAATTTATCAATGACATTGTCTATAACATATTTTTTTAATCAAAGTTATAGGTAGAAAGTAGTATCAAAGGCATCAACTAAAAAGTTAATTTTGTTTCACATAAAGATATTGTCTTTTATAAAAAAATAATTTGATAGGGAATATAATTGGTTCAATTTTTTCGAACTCACTTTGTTATTCTCTGTTTTAAGTTGTTGGAAAAAACACCATTGAACAACATCAATTTTCTGGCGGTGAAAATTTCAAACATATTTGAAGGCACCATCGGACGAATGCAGTTTCCCTGTTCTCCTTTTCTGTTCACATCTATGTTTCCTCGCACGTGACAGCACCCTATTCGTTCTACTCTGCAATAGCACCCACCTCTTCTGGACTCCCAGCAAATAGACTGCTGCCGTATGTAAGAAAACACAGGGAAGTAGATAAGGAAGCTGCATTCCCATCGGACCCGCGACAACGAATTTGAAAAAATATATATCCACAAGCGAGGCCACAAGCCATGCAACCACGTGTCACGTACGCTCGTTCGTTATCAGGCTCACAGCTGGTTACCGATCCAGACATGCATGAGTACATATGCTTGGCAGTTGGCACTTGGCATTAGGTAGAATGGTGACAAAACACTCTATTCTCTGGATACTATGGCCCCGTTTGGTACAGCTCTAGCTCCGAGATCTATGCTGGATCTGTAGTTTGTTGACTAAATTAAAGTGATTTAAATATTTTTATTTAATATATAATACAAATGAAATGAGTCATGTAAATGCACTTAACATGTCTGCAACTCTAGATCCAGGATTTTCTAGAGCTACAGATGACCAACTCTAGGAAATCTACAGATTTCCTAGAGCTAAAGCTCTGCCAAACGAGGCCTATGTGACGATCTATACATATTCTCTGGAGGCAGAACCGCAGAACACTACAAAGTAATTGGTCCAAATTAAGATACTGTTGCTTTGACCTACCGTAGCGTATCTTGTCACGCAAGGGTGGGACCGGAAGGAAAATGGCAGTTCACCGTTTCAATATATATATAATTACATGGATAATTTTGCTTTCGATTTTCAATAAAGTAGATTGGTATTCTAATTTCTAAAAACTCTAATTCCGAGCCCTATAATTTGACAAAAAAATCAATCAATAATCATAATATTCAAACCCTAACTTATAAATTCAGTTCATTTGTTTAAAGAAATCAAAAGAATCGAGAGAAATTTAGCAATATCTTATGTTGATTTAGACTTAATCCATGCCGCTAAATGCTCGCTGAGATGATCGACGGGTGATGACGACCAGGAGACGCGGACACGGTGGCCGGCGGGGTGCAGCCTAGGCTTTTAGGCTTCTGCAACTAGTAGCTACAAGCCTACGACAAAGCGAGAGGGTGGACTTTCCTTTCATGCAAGGCGGGATAGAGGGAGGGAACAAGACGCGAGTGACTAGGGCAATGTGATGTGCGTACGGTGCAAGCTCTGCTTGCTATCTTCGCTTTGTAGAGTGACTTGGCTAGCCAAACGCCTTGAGCCATGCTTTTGTCAGCTGGGTTTGCACTTGCGTATGCTAGACTACATATCCTGGGTCTCCATTGGTGTCATCTTAGGCCCAGCTAGGGAGCACCGAGTGGAGCAGTGGGAGCCAAGAGGTTGAGAGCTTCAATCTTTGAGCTGATTAGGTATCCTTCAATTTGGATTGGGGTTCACACCTAAATTTATATGAGCATTACAATAGAAAAACGAAATTGAACCTAGTGTCTTGCGCACCTCATGGGTCTCTTTGGATCTGTCCCTTGCCATAGGACTCACAGCACAATGAGACTAACACGCGCGTATGTCACAACATGAGATCGTATATATCATGGTAACAATTTAATATCTCCCATTCTCTCTCTTGTAGCTAAAAATTTTATTTTTTCCACTAAAGAATGAACAACCATCGGTAGTGTTATGGTTGGGTATGTCTGGTCGGCGAGGTGGCGCAATTGTTATGCCATCATTGGTGCGGTTGCAGTGACAAGTTGGCGAGGCAGTGTTGGGCAGAGAGAGTAGGGTAGTGGCGCCGTGGCTTGAAGATACTAAGGGCAAGGTGAAAGCGGTTTTCCCAAAAAAAAAAAGCAAAGCGAAAAGTTGAGGTGAGTTTTTAGATTTGGCAAAAAATGAAATTGAACCAAAATTTGAATAAATTCAAAAAATTTGAATTTTTAGGACTGTTTCAAAAGAGGTGCCTGACGAGGAGGTGAACTTCTCTGAGAAGCATGAGTTCACCACCATCATGGCCAAGCCACCACACACGCGCCTCATCATGGGAACATTCAACTTTGTGCTCCAAGAACTTTCCCCATGTCCATGGACTCCAAGAACAATACCACAATTGTTATCGTGATAGCGGACGCCGCGATCATTGTAGTCACAGCCACAACAAACCCCGACCTTACGGCCAAGTGCATCACCATCAGCCAGTTTGCCCTGACGGTGTATGGGTGCGCGAGGAGCCATGGAACCTGCTGGCCCAAGTCATCCTCGCCTCACTCATGTGGCTCGTCGGGAGGGCCAACATGTATTTCTAGTGCTGCTTTTGCCACCGCTCCTTGTTGGATGGAAATGAGAACAGGATGTCATTGCCCTAACGTTGTGTTGGAGGGGACAACATCAATCTAGATGTGTTGGAAACGTGGGCAGTATTTTAATTCTAGATTTACTACAAGGCAAATGTCACAAATAACTAGTGATGTGTAGCTCATAACTAACAGTAGCAAACAAATTATACTGTACTTCAAATATACAAAAGAAGAAAATTATATCAGAGTCGATCGGTTACACAAATGACTTACATTAGAGTCTGATGAAGAACAGAAAGCAGCGTAAGCTCGATGCAGTACAGAACATAAATGAAGCAGCGAATCTAGCGGTTGTGTAGATGTGCGCTGCCCAGAAACCTTATTACCTCATTTATGAAGATCTTGACGGTAGCAATGGCTCGGAGATACCGCTCACCTCCTTCACGGTACACACTAGTGAAGCATCCAGACTCCTAAAATTAATTTTGGTAATTAATGACGACAATGATTAAAGGGATTGACTTGTTTATTAAGATAATTGAAAGGTTTAGTCGCGGATTTCAATGACATCATGGAAAAGGCATGCAAAGTTGATCAACAATCGATATGGATCAAGACATGGCTCAAAGCAAATGTATATTGTAGTCTAAGGACCTTTTCATAGTTTTTACCAGTTTCGGTATTTGATTGAAAAGATTGGATTTATAAAATTTATGCCGTACTATAAACAAAGATCATGGCTAGTAGCATAAAGTTAGTCTTGTGCCACTTTGATCAATTGTAGTTCATGCATGCATTTGAAACTTTATTTGGAACCCTTTGTAAAATTTTCTTTCAAAAACAGTATGACCACAGGCTTTTGGACGGCAGTAGCATTATATCGGTACTACTGGAAGTAATATGTCGGTAGCTAATTTTTAGAGAGGTGCATTTTCAGTTATTCCTTGGATTGGTACTACCACTTGTGTAGAATGATGGTACCGTAGGGCGGTATGACCGCATGGTGAGACTAGTACTACCGCAATATGGTATGACTGGACTTTAGTTGGCGGTAGCTAATTTCTAGAGAGGTGTATTTTAGAGCATTTTCTCTCCTTTGGAAATTGGTACTACTGTAGCTAAGGTATGATACTATCGCATGATCGATACTATTGGGCACTGTGAGTACGGTATTACTGATATTTAAAGTAACGGCTAGTTTTTGTCCATTTAATGAACCTTAAGTAGCCATTAAATAGTAGGTGCAGTAGTACTGGCCACTACATGGCGGTAATATCGTATTTTCTGATTTTTGAGGATTTCGACCCCAATGATCATCCTGGTGTTTGGAGGCTATAAATACCCCCAACAATAGCAAGGGATTCTTTTTGGACCTCATTGAATACTTTGAATCTTTGTTATACTCTCTTCAATCCATTTGCTCCATTTTTCACATTTTAAGCTTATTGAGAGCATCCAAGTGCATTGCATCATTAGTTGATCTTTGTGGCACTTGGAAAATCTTCAAGAAAGCGTCGTGACTTGTTATTCTTGGTGTTTGCCGACACCTAGATGGCTTGGAGGAGGTTGCATGGTGATTTCTTCAAAGAAGCTTGTGAAAAGACCCGATATGTTTGTGAGTGGTGTGGTACTTGCTATCTTTGGAGTAGAGAAAGAGCACCCCTAGTGGATTTGAGGTGGTTAGGCTTAATTTGTGGAGCCGGTCTAATCTATTTGGGCTTATCTCAATATGGATTAGGGAAACTGGCAAGTCTTTGGGTAAAACAAGAAAACATCGCTGGTTTTTATTGTGGTTTATCTCTTTTGTCTTTACTTTTCGTATTTACATTTCTAGCATTGTATCTAGTATAGACTTAGAGTTGTGGTGTCTTAGTGAAATCTAGAGAATTTAGGTCTTAATTGTGCAAAACAGTTTTAATTAAGTTCATACTTGCTAAAATTGTGATATAGCTAAATGATTTTAAAAACCTCCTATTTACCTACCTCTAGTCAGTTATTTTGATCCTACAGCTGAGAAGAAGAGTCAACGAGGTTCAGATTGTGCAATACAGGTTTGCAGGAGGAAGGAAAAGAAATGGAGTAGACAGTGATTTGAGCATCTCTTCTCTGGACGTCTCCAAGCATATATAGATGCAGACTATGAACTGATGTGATTAATCACATTAGTTCACTAGTAACTGATGCAATTAACCAAGTTCTTACCTACTAGTAACTGCCTGTTATCAACACCTAATAAAAGCCTCAAAATCAAACGTTCGAATCACATTCAAATAGAGAGAGATGTCTAGTCTGCCATCTACAAAAATTCTGAGCAGAAAACCTCTCAGATTTATTACATCTGAAGTACCGCCATTGCTAAATTGCAACAAAGTTCACAATAAGGTTTCTGAAATATTAGAAATATGGGCAATATTTTAATTCCTAATTTTACTAAGAGGCAAATATCGCAAATAACTAGTGATGCATAGCTTATAACTAACAACAGTAGGTAAATCATACTGTACTTCAAATAAATGTGAGAAGAAAATTATATCAGAGTCGATCGGATAAATGAATGACTTGCAAATAAGTAGTGATGCATAGCTTATAACTAACAACAAGTAAATCATATTGTACTTTAAATATACGCGAGCAAAAAATTATATCAGAGTCTATCAGATACATGAACGACTTACAGTAGGTAACTCAAATATACACGAGAAGAAAACTATATCAAAATCGAAAGGATACATGAATGTTATGTGCTGCTCAAAAACTTTATTATTGCCCCTGTGTAGGTCTTCACAAGTCACGTAATTTTTCACGTGAAAATCCACGAATACTTGTGCGTGTGCTTGAGCGTGTGTGTTTGGCCAAAATACTCATCATGCCATTGCATCTATGTGTTACGTGTTTTAAGAGTGACAAAATATATATGTTTTAGAATTATAGTAAATAGGCATCACAACTGCATAGACCTAATTTTTAACGGATGTGGACGTGGCCGACGACGTCCAACTAGAGAAGAGGGAGACCTGCCCCAACGACTGGGGCGGCGCCTTCGTTGACTAATCACATGTGCGTTGCCTCGCCTCTCCCGCTCCTATCTCCAGCACCATTGTGCTGCACGGCAAACAAGCACAATACTGTTATCTAATTAATTATCCGTTAAAGCATTGTATCCCCCTGTAATCTCATTCCCAAACACCACCCTAATTTCTCTCTTTCTCCGAGATCTTGTCAAAGTACTTCCGCGATCCATCCAGACGGCCCAATTCGATGCATTAACAATACCTTCTCTTACAGGGACTCACAGATTATTGAATAGTGCCCTATTAGGACTATATAATGCCAGGCTACTAGTTTTTTACACTGTAACCATTAAAAATGCATTATAAGTTATAACTGCTATTAATGTTTCTACATATTTAATTTTTTTTAAAAAAATAAAAAATTATATCACCACAAATAATACAAAAGAATAAAAAACAAAAAATAAAATTAAGAAGTCAAAAGTTAGAACCATTGGAAGCAAGGTCAAAAAGTAAACCATAAGCAAGAATCAACCGCCGTCATTCATAATTGCCTCTGCGGTGGTCAAATTTAAATTCCATGCATTGATAATTCAATTAATTAAATTTACCCTCTTCGTCAGTAAACCACAATTAAATTAAATATATTTACCATTTTGCTCAGAAGAATGAATCAAATCCAATTCAGTTAAAAAATAATCAATCAATCACTCATTTGGTAGGTGAGAAGTTCGGTTCCGTGGGACAAGCAAGAGGCGGACTCGTTAAGTTTCCGCGTGCAATCGTTTCGTGCGCGGAGCAATTTCTTTAAACCAACCCCAATCCCCATTATTTTCCCCAGCATTCCTCCCCATCCCTATCTCCGCTCTCTCTTTCCCTCGACAAGGGCACGCACTCTCACGTCTTCCTTCCCCTCAATCTCACCCAATTCGATCCCGTAAAGAGTCCGCCCGTCCCTGCTTTCGATCGATTCTTTCCGTGATCATCCCAATTCCTGCGTTTTCTTGACCGAATTTGGTGCTTCTTTGTTGGTGTTTTCCCAGGACCAAGAAACAGGCGTTTCGTCCGGCTCGATCCAGTCCGTGAGGATTTCGTTCCGTGATTTTGGTAGCTGTTGCCCGGTTGGGTTTTCGATCGGCGGGGTTTGGGCTGATCTTGCGTTGATTTGTTGCTTGTAGGACGGTCGCAGGGCGTGATGGCGAGGAGTTCGTTCAAGCTGGAGCACCCCCTCGGTTCGTCTCTACCCCCCACCCTTTTCTTGCATCTTTTTTTTCTGTCGTGTTTGGTGTTGATTTTTTATGGAAGTTGCGATCTGCTGGGTGTTGTGATGTTCGATGGCACTAGGTGTTGGCGCTCTCGTTAATCGATTCTTGAGGTTTATAAATTGTTGCGGAAATTTTGGCATGCGCCATGATGTTGACTTGTGGGTTTTTAGTTCTGTAATTAGATGATCACATTACTTTTTGCTAATTTTGTTAATATCGTGCCAGGTTGTGTAGCCGGTATGTATACTCGTTAGAATTTGTAGCTTCGTTGTGATCATGCCAATCTGTAACTTTTCTGGCCTTACCTAATTGCATACTTTATAACATGGTTTTTTTGGGATGTTGATGTTGTGAGTTGAAGATAGTAGCTTTTGGTGTAATTAGAAAGATGAGAGTTTCTATTACAATCAAATTCTGGTGTAAATTTGCTAGGAAATTCCTTTTTTTAATTACACATGAGTTGGTACACTCATAATCTCTCCATGTACTTAATTCGTTGATGGTACCTCATGACCAGGGTGGTTCAAAGGATTACGTGTTGGTTTGGATTACCCACAATTTGTTGCTGACTTCAATGAAAGTTGTAGGCTGTATCTTCTATAATGTCCTTTTGTAGATTATGTTCTCTTTGTCCTAAACTGTTAGCGAGTTCTAATTATCCAATTTGCATTGATCTATGATGTACTAACATTTTGGTGTGGTTTTTGTTTCCATAATGTCTTTCCTAGGTAACTGGCACCTTCTCTAGTTGATTTGTACATAGATATGACATGATTGATCAGTATCTAGGGTTATATAAACGGATTATGTGGTTGTCTGATGTCTAATTTGTGAGATGGTACTGCTAGTGGAGTTTTTTGTGCACAATATTTCACCATGATCTGTGTTCTATTTTACCCTCTGCCCGTTGTCTATGGACTACAAACTTTTTTTAGTTTTTCTTTAGAATTACCTGCTTTCACCCTATAATAGCTGAAATCTCATTCTATCTATGCTACGTGTAACAGAAAGGAGGCAGGCTGAGGCCAACCGCATCAGAGAGAAGTATCCTGATAGAATTCCTGTAAGTTTCTGTTCTTGTTGTTCATGTAGTTTGCTTCCTTTTTTATGATGGTTTGTTCACATTTGAAGCAATTGTCATCTGATATAGGTCATTGTTGAGAAGGCTGAGAGGAGTGACATCCCAGACATTGACAAGAAAAAGTCAGTTCTCAACCATTTTGTTAATATGTTCAATGGAATTTAACCTCCGATTGTTTACTAAGACTTTTTGTGCTTCTGAAAATAGGTTAAGCAATTTATGTCGTTGGGTTTGTATGAATTATAATGCAAACTGTTGGTTGGTGGTTTTGCTTTGAGCAGTATCTCTTTATCAATCATGTCCTTTATTCCTATTGGTCCAGGGGCTAAAAAGTCCTAATCAAGATTTTGTTTTTTACCTGCATCGGGACTGGTGAGAGCCGGCGATGCACGGAATTTATTAAATGCTCTACTTCACTAAGGAAGATATGTTTCACTTTTCTGATCGGAATTTGAACTCTGGCCCCTTCGCTTGGGGTGGGGGGGGGGGGGGGGGGGGGCGACAAAACAAGGGAATGAAAGGTCGCTTTGTGTTGGATGCTCTTTACACAAGGGAGCTATAGTTCCAGTTTGAATAGTCCCATTCCTCCTGCCTTCCATTGAAGATCACCTTATCATAGTAGCCCTTGTTCGATCCTCAACTATTTCTCGCAATACCTTCTTACTAAGTTTTGTTAGGGCATCTATAACCGCCTAAGTAGTGAGTAGTGATTCCGTGCTTTTCACTCCCATAGACATGCACAAATCTTAAAACATTAAGGGATAAGCAGCCTCAATCCACCCTTAAAGGAGCTTTAATATTTGTGCAATTCACTATTTGGGAGAGCATGGAATCAATCACCTCCCTTTTTTTTCTGCAAGTTGCAATTGGAAGTTGATTGCTTACTCCATTTGAAAATATTCTTTGCCTGTACCGCCTTCTAATAATAATGAAAAATGAAGAACCTGTTTATCATACTGATGTTAAATCTTGCATCTTTATAATGTCAGCTGTTTATGCTGCATCAAAGCCACTGTTGTGCCATACAAACAACAATATATCTGTTTCTAATATGTAAACTCCATACAGGTACCTTGTTCCTGCTGACCTGACTGTTGGACAGTTCGTTTATGTCGTACGGAAGCGGATCAAGCTCAGTGCTGAGAAGGCAATCTTCATCTTCGTAAAGAACACTCTTCCACCAACAGGTTTGGAAAAATGAATGCACTAGGAACAATCCTTGCCGCACCATCTTAAAAATCACAACCATGTCGTCCCTAAGCATGCTTGTCACATTGGCCCTGCAGCTGCTCTGATGTCTGCAATCTATGAGGAGAACAAGGATGAGGACGGCTTCCTCTACATGACCTACAGCGGCGAGAACACCTTCGGTCTGTTCTAAGTGACGCAATCACCATTGGACAATTCCTCCTGTAAATAGGCATCTGAAAAACCTGTGTATATAATCTGGTCTACTACGTCGCAAGTCTTTGCGTCGCATTGTCAAAAACCTATCCAACGATCAAAGCATACGATGCTCAATACATTTAAGTAACTGTCTGGTCCTGCAGCCACAGAAGTCCATTACTTCAATGTTGTATTTGCAGTGATGTTCTAACAAAGTGAAACCCAGACTTACGTTGTTCTGTCCCATTTAAGCTTGTTCCTGTTGTGTTCTTGATGCCTGGTCCTGCCGACAGCGCCGACGGGAATGCCACCGGCGTAGGGGCGTTATGCTGCCGGAGTGGTACAATGGCCTTAGTTCGCTGGCAGTTCGGTGAACCTGGACTGGCGGTTGCTGCATCCTGAAGCCAGGATGAAGCCTGTGTGCAGCAGTTGGCCCAGGTGGTATGTGGTGGTGGTGGCGTCGGTATCACTGGCGTTTCACCTGCACAGGGTACAGGGACCAGTGTGCTGCAGTAGCGCTCACTATGCACCGAGTTTACGGATCTGTTCTTTTTTGCTTTGGCTTTTGAGTTATTTGCGAGAGAGAATATAGATTAATAGAAATTTACGATTTTGGTCTATATAAATAAAGTTTTTATAGTGCGTATTTTAATCGACTTGTAGATTTTATCTTAAAAAGATTTCGTTTGAAGTTAGTTACTGTAGAAAAGCTAAAAAGTAGCTTTTAGGTCCAATATATTGTTTTAGCTGCATTTTGTGGCAAAATGCTGGAAGCTGAGATCAGTGCGGCTGTAGCGACTCTTTGGAGCGGAGTTTTGTGTAAACTCGCTGCATTGGATTCTGCGGAGGTGGGCTAGAGAAGGCGTCCATCATGTATGGATTTGCCAACGGAATAAACTAAGCAAACATGATGGGCAAATTGAATAACAAACATGACAGGCAAATTGAACAAAAATTCCGTCCTATCTAAAGAGATCGAGTCTAATCCATACGTATCCAAACAAACCATTAGGGGACATCACAGTACATAAGTAGGCCAAAGTTCAAAATACACGAAGGATTTGAAGTTCTACCCTACCATGAACTCATTTCGTTCGTTTGCATCCCAGTGCGAACGAGAGCTACAGTAGCATGCACGCACGGCTATCACCTGAATAAAGTCATCGCCAAACATTCTAATATACTTGAAGAACCAGTCCCAAGTAAACAACGCATATATACAGGGCCATTTATGTAGCACAGTACTAACACCATACCACCATAGCAGTGTTACTGCAGCTCCATGGCATGCAGCGCACTGCACACAGAAGAGAGGAGAGGGAGGCAAACATCCCATGCATGCTGTGCCTGCAGACTGTAAATGCAGTGCATTTAAATCACACACAAGCATACGCACTGCATGAACGCTGCTGACTGCTGCTCTCTCCCTCTGGACGGCTAGTGGTTCCTCTTCTCTACATGTCTCTAACTCGAGGCATCTCATCATATCACCCTCCCTCCCTCTCGCTCTCCTTGAATGTTGCCAATAAATATTCCAACCTCCTCTTTGTTTGGTTGTTGGCTCATTCACTACATCGCCTTGCATTGCATTTGCCTTCTAGTACTCCTATATGTATTGCTCTCTCTCTCTCTCTCTCTCTCTCTCTCTCTCTCTCTCAACTGTCTCCTAGAAGTTCCTATTAAAGAAGACTATGCTTCCCTCAGTCCTGCTCGCTCTCATTTCATCTCCTCCTGCATGATGCAAAAGAGCGGTTGCTCTTTTTGTTCTTTGTGTCCATGTCCATGGGTCCTTGCAATATTGTATCCCCCAAGCTTGTGTGTTGTGTGTGCTCTGTCTTATGTTGTTTTCAGTGTTCCAGTGGTTGCAGTAATGTCAAGGTGGTCAATTAGTCCTTGTGGTAATGGGATATTGGTGCGGTTCAATCAGAAAGATTGCTCTCCGGAGGCGAGGGGCTCCCCTATTTGATTGAGCCGTGCCAATATCTCGTCGCATTGCGAGTGTAAGCTCGAATGCTAGCTTCTGGTTGTTTTTGTCAAGTAGATCTTGCTTGCTTTTGGATTAGTCGTCTTTCGAAGTTTATTACCATCTGTAGTAGTTACAAATGTCGACTAATTAAGAGTTAGCTGAATATGTATACAGGGAGGCTAATTTCTTTTCATTTCGAAGTTTTATTTGTTACATATCGATATGATGATTAGCGAGCATGAAATTTTATATTAGCCACCCCTACTATTCTTCTTCTGAGGATAACTAATGCTGTTCTTTATATCATGACTTGGAGTGACATCCATGCATATAAATATTTTCTGAACTTGCAAGTTCTGTATTTGCATAAGATTGAATCCACACAATGATATGGGCCGTCAAGTCGATCTGCATCTCGTCAACTCATTAGTTTTGCACTGCTAGATTTTGTACCCTTTACAATGTAGGATCTGCAGAAGTATATTTCATTGGATTCTAAGCTGAAGATATGATAGTGCACAATGCAGTATCTGTATTAAGAACAATGATGCTATTCATTCATTTCTCTTAAGTTCATCTTCAGAAATAGATGGTTTTACTACCTGCATGAGAATTATGACACAAGAACTAAGTTGCCTCATGCCTTCATGCTTGCCTCCTTCATCCATTTAGTTTTCTTTGAATACGCAGTGGAGTTAAAAGCAGGGAGAAGAGACGGCCAAAAAGAATCCAAGTCAAGATCTGAAACTTTGCTGGCTACATAAAACGGCTCGTGAGGGGCGGCACTATGCAGCGCGTGGCGAGGAAAGCAGATTCGAAGAATTGTAGTAGACAAAGGAATGGTCTCAATGCCGTGCCTGAAAACTCAAGAAAAGCTGATCATAAGTGTTCATGCGGGGACCAACTGATGGACATTGCAAAGCTTTTTCAGCGATTATGATCCTCTCTTGATAGGGGGATTGCAGGGGGAGCATATGCAAAAGGACAACTGGGATAAGCTCCCATGCCACTCCTTTTCCCGGCCTCCATTTTGATGCCAGTGTAATAATGTGCAATGGTAATCTTGGTTCATGATTGTAATGTTTTTTTCTCCCTGTCAGATCTTGCAGGAAAATTGCTGTTTGCAATGTTTGCACATTGTGTGCAAAATTTATTTTGTTTGATAATTTGAATAAGTTCTCATGTCTCTTCTTTTCCTGATCTTTGATTTGTGAAATGTACTACTATGCCAGCTCTGACCTTGGCTCATGAGGTGCTAGCCTATCACTGCTAAATTCTGCAGTAAAATTTTTTTTACCCTATATGTAAATATTTCCTTTTGGGGGACCAAGGAGGATGTGATTGTCAAGAGTATCCATCAGGTATGTACAGGGACACTGGTCCTTCGTGATATGGAATAATACAGAATCTTGCAGAAAATTGGAGCCAACAAAAACAACAGTGCAATGATATGATCAAACCATTTACATTACAGTAACACCTTTGTTGTTTGCTGGAGTTTCAGATATCATTACCCAGGAGATTATCGACATAACCGACAGCGATTAGAGCACAACTGTTCCTTCTGAAGAATCCACAGTGATAGTCAGGACAGTACAGGAGAGGTCATGTGCAAAGCTCTGCAACAGGTATGAAAGCCAAAAATCTGAGAGTCAAAAGCTCACAAGTTTTTCTGTGTGAAATGCAAAGAACAGTTTTCATCATGCCTGAATGATAGGACTTTTGATGGTTGTCAGGTATCCGACAACGGGTTCAAGTGCGAGGAACTGTTCGCTCCAACTGGGGCGGCAGCAGCAGCATACAACTTTGTGCATGAACAAGGCAAGCTTCCAGATATCGGTTAGATAGCGAGTGCAAGGCGTTGTCGCCAACCGTCATCTCAGCTCTGCCAGGGAATCAACGTGATCTAACAGAACCTGACATGTGAAGAACAGTGTGAGCTGCCTCTGATTAAGTCTGAATATATGCAGTATGCTGCTTCGTTTGGATTGATCTACTAAGCTAAGGATCACAGAAAATGGTCTTCCTGTAAGCGAATTTCTGCTTCTTGTTACGGTAATTAGTGTTGAGTTTGATTTTTTTCCATATTAAAGCACATTTCTTAAAAGCATCTTAAGCTAGGGCCTGGTCATATTGGCTTCTGCTTTCAAAAGCAGAAGTCAATACGAACGCCCCAGTTTCTATAAGCCATTTTTATCAGCTACTATTTTTCGTTTTCACATATTGTAATATACTTTGTATTTTATTATATCACAATTCCGTAAATCGCATGACGATACGAATATTATGATGCCTTTTATTACACCGTATTTTTACATAATACACCACTATTCATCTACTACTATTATTCATCAGCCACAGCCAAAAACCATCAACCAAAACCAATATGGCTACTAATCCCCATGCTAACACTTAGCTATTCCATTAACCAACAATGTTTGAAAACAATTGACTCATTTTCATGTCCGCTAATATCGTGATGCAAAGTTGAAACAATCAACTGGATGTTACACACGCTAAAAAGGTTTATGTGCATAGTTGAAATTAATAATACTGCCACATGTTAGTTGTAGTGCAAGTTCCTCAGTATGTGACTGATCGTCCCAACTTACATGCCAAGGCATTTCCGGTACTTACTTTCAGGGCATATTTCTATCTCATAAGATTTTCTGTCAATTAATTCCACATAATACATCGAGAGGAAGTTTTTGCAGATCAGGCAAAGATAAAGGGCATGTTCTTTTCCTCTGAAGCTGACGGCTTTTGGTTTTTGCTATAGTACCTAATTTTCAAACAGGGTATTTTCTCAGGACGGGGTCTACAAGTTAAACGATGTACACGTTAAAAACCCAATATTTGTACCATCTAAAATCGCAAGTGAGTATCTATCTCTCCGTAATCTGTATCGTAAACAGCCAAAATTCAAAAATTTCAGTCAAAAGCCATAAGCCGTAGCCGTTGCCAAACAGGCCCAAAGATCCAGCAAAAAGAATCACCAATAGTGCATCACCCAAAGTGGGTAAGTTTCCACAGGTGCAGCAAGGAGCATATTTCTTTCTTCTGTATGCGTCACATAGGAAGAGAGGGCATGTTCTTTAAGTCAAAAACTGTCGGCTTTTGGCTTTTGCTACAGTACCTAATTTTTAAATGGAGTATTTTTTCAAGACGGGGTCTACACGTTAAACGATCTATACGTTAAAAGCCCAACATCTGTACCAGCCAAAATCGCAAGTGAGTATCTGTCTCTCCGTAATCTGTACCGTAAACAGCCTAAATTCAAAAAATTTAACCAAAAGCTATAAGCCGCAACCGAAAAGAACATGCCCTTAAGCTTTTTTTATTATGAACAAGAAGACCATTACTGCTGGTCTACTTCCAATGAACCTTCCACCGACTCGGTTCTTCTCCATAAGATCTTAGGTGGTGATCGGTTCGGCTGAAAAGCTCATGGCTTATGGCTGAAAGCACTGTAGATGGCTGAAAAAAGCACTGTAGCTGACAGAGGCTTATTTAGCATAATTAAATTTTAAAAATTTAAAAAAATAAAAAATATGTTAGCCCATTACGTATAATACAAACAAATACGGGAAAAAAAGAACCGGCAAAAAAGCTCAACAAAAAGCCAAAAGTTCAGAAAAAGACAAAACTTATGAATAGTAAATAATAAACCAGAAGCCGAAGCCGAGTTGATCAGGGCCGAAGCTATTGGAATCTCACAGCTGCTGTAGCCTGCAGATGACAAATTCGTCAACCGACTGGTCGGTTAACAATTCTGCATTGCCCATGATTGAATCCATGAAGATGCAGGTTTGGGCATTCATTTCCTCTCTCATTCATTCGGTTCAGATGGTCAAAAACTAAAAATGGCCGGGTAATGGTTCTACTGAAGTATGTGCGGATTATCCACCTTTTCCTTAACAGTTCTAGCTTTGGGGTGTACTTGTTGACGCAAAAAAACTCAAATGAGTTTGCAAACGTCGAACGAGAAATTTCGAACGCAGAAAAACGTGCCCACCTATCACCTAATCTGGTAGCACTCATAGGTTTCAAGCAAACAGCATCCAAATGACACTTGGTGCCATTTGAGCTGGCAATAGAGCAGGGAATTCGTCTGGTTCATTACCAATAAACATGCGATAAATGGGTTCGAAGGTGCAATGCCTACAAGACAATCTACAGATAAACATTGGCGATGCAGTATCTTCTGAGGAAGGGGAACAAGAGCAGGTACAGTGCCATCTAGTGAATATTCGTACAGGAATGGCCACGCGTAGCACAAGGCAAAATGGCTAGCAGCTCAGAAATTCCTTACTGCTTTGGAACTTCAAGAATTCCACGTTAAACAATTCAATTCCTACATAAATCTTTATAAATTTCTACGCTCCAATCGGTCCTAATATTATCTGTATCGGGATTGCACAAGCCATACAAAACTCTTATCAAAGAAAAATCATCAAGCATTGTGTGCAAGCAAATACACAAACAGCAGGTAAACTAAGCAAAATGACCCATCTCAATAGTCACGTTGCTACAGGTAGCAATGCATAGCAGACACAGAACCAAACCCAAACCAAACCGGCACAAACACAACCCCTGTAGCAGTGACACAGAACCAAACCCAAACCAAACTAGCACAAGCACCTCCTCCGTAGCAGTACTTATTTCTGTTCATCGAGCGGAAACCCAATTTTATTACATTACAGACCGGCGTTACCACATAAGGTTTGCCTCGTAGCACAGCATCTGGCCTTCTGATCTTCAGTGGAGTTCCTTGAGGAAGTCGGCTAGATCGACCAAAACCTACAATACGAAGAATAACTCACATCTTGTGGTTACAATGATAATCCAACGACTCAACTCAATATACCACCTTTAGAAAATTATTTTTAGGAAAAAAGTATAAATATATATGACTAATAAATACATCAGATTGCTTGTTTGGTATGGCATCAATGCTGCATCACAAGTTCAGAGTTCTAAATTTTTATCTTATTTTACATTTTTTTAATCGCTTCAGAAGAGCACTGGCTACCGTTTCTATTACTGCGTATGCATCTTGTGCTCTGCCAATTTAAGTTGATGTCTCAAGACAACAGAACTTTATATTCCAGAGAATGCAGATAGACGATGAGAAAAGAGAGACAGATGGTGGAACTATAGCTTTTAGGCTCCCAATATATACTTCTTCAAGGGGATTCCATTTTACAAGTGTCAATCATATCAACAGTAGACTTGAAACTATGGATTAACTGGCAATGCTTAATTTCTAAAAAGGAACTAGGACTTATTTACATTATAATTTGTGACTTTGTATATGCCAAATGATTTGCTTTCCCTTTTGGTTTTGTGCATACACTAAACATTGTGCTTTGTGCAAGCCAAGAGATTTGTTTTCCCACTTGACCAGGTTTTCTTCAGAATTAACTGTCAGTAGCTCTAGATTTAAACAAAGCATTTTCTATAGACAATTCAATGGTTAACAGTACAACATAGATGGGAGACATACCACTTTCCAGCCATCTGGATCAACAAAAGAGGTGATTTTTGTGTTGATCCCTGGTAGTGGCCCTGGTTGCCGCAAAATCTTCCCACCTAGTTCTTTTGTCACCAGTTCGACAGCCTCAGCACTCTTGTACACATCTTCGGTGCCAATAGCAACCTGCACTTAAAAAAGCAAAACATCATCAAGATATGCCAAAACCTTAGTGGAATTGCTGCAGGGAAAAAGATAGTACAAAACCTGAGCATATGCATTTCCCTTGCTATATTCTGTGACACCATAGTTGTATGTCAACTCCAGAACAGTTGTCTTATCCTCATCATCATAGCCCAACATGGCAATGGTATACTGTACAAGCCAGAAACTATTCAGTCTATGAAATTCAAAGGACAAAATACGTCTAAGCAACAATTGCAGGGCATGTGTCTTAGCACTTTTAAATCTACCAAAATTCGTCCAGCTCCAAATAAGTAGAGGTACCTTATACTCAGGTACATCTATCTTCCTTAACAGCTTCATCCCAAGGGCCTGCATAGAGAACAAATAAAACAATATCACATATGATACTTCTGTTCTAGAGAAATTACAGAAGAATTACTCAAGCATTCTAACTTTTGGAATAGCCTACAATTATCCAAGCAAATAAAATACCTTCTCATAAAACTTGATAGAACGATCAAGGTCACCAACACGAAGCATAACTTGGCAAAGAGGCTCAGGTGTCGGCCCCCTCTGGATAAGCTCAAACATGTAACCATCAGGGTCCTGTGCAAAAGCAATCACAGTGGATCCTCCCTTGACAGGACCAGGTTCACGAGTGATCTTGCAGCAACACTTGGATTTAATTGTCTCAGCCAACTTGTACACCTATATTTGTATCATATTCATATAATCATGAGTCTGCAGAATCAACAGTAAGTTATTGCACGCAAACAATACATACATCCTCATTTGCGATAGCGAAATGCCCAAAGCCATCTCCGATGTCATACTTGTCAACACCATAATCTATTAAACAACGATGAATTAGAACATTATAAACTAAAAAGAACGACAGTACAGTCCAAATAAAAACAAGAGTTAACCAGTTTGAGTGAAGAGCGAAGCATAACACTTCCCCAGTTTTATTAGGCTGACGCATATGTTACACAAACATTGATTAGAGTATCAAACCAACTGTCAGAAACAAAATATTAGTGGATCAATGCCCATACTGTATGTCAGTTCAAGTGCAAAGTTGGTGTCTTCAGGTCCAAACCCGAGAAATGCATTCGTGTACTTCTCTTCAGGAACATCTCTTTTCCTCAGCAATTTCATCCCAAAGCATTCAATGTAACACCTACAAGAATCAAATTACTCACATTAGCAGAAATTTACTAGGTCTTGAACTCTTGATATTGCAAATATTGCTGAAAGTACAGCAACATACTTAATGCTACGGTCCAAATCTCCGACACGGTAAACAGCGTGCAGAAACCTCTTCTTGTCTTTCTTAGGCCACTCCAGCACAACCTCAGCTGGCTTTGCGGTTTCACTACCGGTTGCCATCCCTGATATGAGAGTTAGTGTACACTTGATCAGAACAAGGGAACAGGCTAATCATGAGAAAAACAAACAATCAATCATGCACTCAGTCCAGACCATGCCAGCTATGTTGCTAGGTCAGAATTATGGTCGAAAATCGGAATGCTTAGACAGAGAGAACATGTCTCTATTTACCACTCAATTAGTCAATGTCATTGTTTCAGAAACAACAAAAAAAATCCCAAAAACAACCACTTATCCTCCTACAAAACAAAGCAGTATCTTTCAAAGCCTCAACTCCAAACTAAGGCTGCACAATCTTATGTATTGGAAAGCAACAACAGCCACTGCTGAATCAAAGTAAAACAGTTCCAGCATGAACATACAAGAAAATAAAAAAAAATGAGTAAAAGCCCTAGCAAGAAAGGTGGTGACCTCATTAAAAAAAGAAAGAAAAGGTAATCTGATGCACCATAAGTAACAAGCGAACATTGAAAATTCCCAAACATCCTCTCTACTCAAGACCCAATTTGGATCGAGGAAGCTTTCTGGCAAGATTTTATATTTCTACAAGATTGATAATTACCCCCATTTTCCTGTCCTATTGCAGCGTTTGGAACAAAGGAACTCGAATTCCTCAGGGGAGAGAGAGAGAGAGGGAGAGAGAGACAGAGATGATTCAACATTCAGCGCACATCCAACCGAAGAAATCAAGAAAAGAAACGCCACAATCTACACGGCCATCTGATCTAACTTTCAAGAACCTAGTAATCGGGAGCACACGAAGAAGGATTTGGAGATGTTCACCTTGGAATTCGATCGGGCTCGACTCGATTCGGTTCGATCAAGGGATAAGAACCCCACTCACACTGAGCTCACACTCGAGGCTTCTTCCCCCTTCCAAGGAGATAAGAGGAGGGCGCCTACCTATATACAGGTTCCAACAGAGTAACCCACGAGAAGGTTCCTTTGACTTGGTCGCCTTTATGGGAGTGAAACAACAATGATTGTTACGGTAAAGCAACAAGTCTACTTTACCTCTGAAAGTCTAGGTTTTAATTTTTTTTAAATTGTAAAATCGGATTTTTACCCTCTTCAAATATCAATACCATTTAAATTATCCGCTGAGACCATCTGAAACCGGTTTTGCTCTTAAGTGGTGCCAAAGTGGCAATGATTTTGATATATAACCTAGTTTTAGGATATTATGGTGGTGATCGGTTCGGCTGAAAAGCTCATGGCTTATGGCTGAAAACACTGTAGCTGACAGAGGCTTATTTAGCATAATTAAATTTAAAAAAATTTAAAAATAAAAAAATTTGTTAGCCCATTACGTATAATACAAACAAATACGGGAAAAAAGAACCGGTAAAAAAGCTCAACAAAAAGCCAAAAGTTCAGAAAAAGACGAAACTTATGAATAGTGAAAAATAAGCCAGAAGTCGAAGCCGAGTTGATCAGGGCTGGCACACAATCAACATTATCAGGGGAAATGGAGGGACTCACGTCTATTTTATTATTTACCCCCTCTCTCTCATTCATCTTTTCCCTGTGATAGCCATTGCCAAGAAGTCAAAACCTCTGCTCGTGCCCATCGCCACTGCTGTTGTTGGCCATGGGCCGCATGCATTGTCCCTAAGCTCTGAATTCCACCCTAACTAGCTTTTGGTTGTGGTTTTTTTTTCCTGAAATTGTACTGTAGCAACGGTTAGCTTTTCTGAGAAAAATAAGAAAAAAATTGAAAAAACATGTTATATCTTTACAGACGCAAAAGAATAAGAGGAAAAGAAAAGCCAAAAAAACTAAAATAGCCAAAATTAGAAGTCAATACGTTTTAAATGATTTTTAGTTTAAATAAGTCGAAAGCCATTTGAAGCCGGGCCAATTGGTATTTCACCTTGAGTCAACTTTTCTTGTCGCGCATATCTACAAAGCCCCTTTGGAAATGTCAGTATTTGTTATTTGTTTACTCTCGTCGCAACAAACAATTTTTTTAAACAAGCGTTGCAACAAATATCAGCAATGGATCCGGTTGGATCTCAAAACAGAATGGGTACACCCGTGCATTGTATGATTGACGTGAAGACCATAAAATTTGGTTGTTAAGGCCTCCTCAATAGATCGGTGCTCGCCCCTTTTTTCGTACTGATGCCAAACCATTGTAACGAGCCAAGTTGAGCGGTACCAGAAAAATGATAGTGGATCTGTTCTTTTTGGCTGGAGTTTATGGTTTTTTGCTGTGGTTTATGGCTTTTGGACTGTTTACGTGAGAGATTACAGAGTAATAGAAACTCATATGTGGTTTTTGCTGATATAAATGAAGTCAGTAAAGTATGTACTACAATTAACTAACTAGTAGATCCTATCTTGAAAAGATACTTCATTTAAAAACTAGTTACTTTAGAAAAATTGAAAAGCAGCTTTTAAAAACTGAGAAAGAGGGCTATTTATAGATTCCCGGCACCAGTGCATCTGCATGCACTTAGGGCTGCAAATGAGGGGAGTCTGAGGGAGCTAAGCTAAACAAAGTTTGCTCGTCTTAAAAGCCAAGCGAGCCCAGTTTAAGTCAAGTTATAGATCGAGCTACAGACGAATTTTTTGTACGGATAATCCGTTTTTTATTCGAAAATACATAAATATACCCGCGACAACATTTTTTACAAAAATAATCTCCAGTCGCCACCCCATTGGGCGACTGCTGCCTTTCGCCCAACCGGGAGGCGACATTTAGGGAATCTGTGTACCGTTGGGCGACTTCTTCAATCGCTTTACGGTTGAGCGACTGCAATTGCAGTCGCCCAACCGTAGGGCGACTTTACTCAGTCCCCGTGAATTTTTAGAGTTTTATCAATTTTGTAGTTTTAAACTGGAAAAAAATATGGTATAGTTGTAATAAAAGTTTATGTTTATTGTATGTTGTAGGTGCATTTAAAATTTTGAGGAATTTTTTTTAAGTACAATTGACTGTAGAACGTTTGATATATACATTGGTATGTTTTAAGGGTTCAACGAAATAAGTTCATTACAGAAAACGGATGTAACATACAAGGTTTACAAATGGTACATGAATTATAGCATGCATTACAACACCAACTACTGATCCGGAAATGCATTGCATCGTCTAGCTGTGTGCCCCTCCTGACCGCATCGCCCACAACGTGCACCAGAGGTTCCAGCTTGTGATTCGTCCATGTCGTTTCTAATACGTCGGCTCTGTCGCCGACCCTTCCCACCCTTCAGCATGTTAATATCCGGAACCCAAGTCCTCGCTGAAATATCCAAAGTGGTGAAGTTTCCCACCGCCCTGAACCCCCGGAGCTCCCCACACCAAGCTTGCAGTATTCTCTCCTTGAAAAAGTACTCGGACATGAAGTTGGAAGGATCCATGCCCACCGTTGCGCATGCAACGAGGACATGAGAGCATGGCCTGTGTAACAACTTAAGCTTGTTGCATGTGCAGCTAGGTTCGTTTGCATGATCTCGAAGACATACCTCGTGAGTAATAAGTGAACGAGATGTCCCAAATCCGGCTCTGTCACGGAGTATCACCTCGAAACGATGCTCCCTGTTGCCCATGACATGCACTGTGTGCAATTGACCCTTCTGTGCCTTCGTCTCCATGTACGCAGTAATTTTTGACGAATACAGGGCTCCGGGATTGGCCGCATGAAGCGAGGCACTCGCGTGCCTCTCCCTGAAGTAGCGGATTGTGCTGTGAAGAACACCTTCCACGATGGCGACAAGGGGCTGAGAACGGAGACCTCTGAGAACCCAATTGTACACCTCGGCAAGGTTAGTTGTCATTATTCCGTACCTTGCGCCATCCGTGTCGTGCAACAGCGACCACTTCTCTAATGGTTCCCCCTCGATCCACTGCGAGAAGCACTTGATGTTTCGCGCGCTCCTCCTTCTTGAACCACTTGGGTTAGACTCATCGATTGCTGGCAAGCATTGCGGTTGTGCCTCCCCAGGAGTGACCGGCCCCTTGCTCCTCTCGTCGACGTTCTTCCTGGTGTGCTCATCCAACAACCCCCATAAAGCATCAAATTTTCTCTGCTGGTTCTGCCTAGCCAGCCTCTTGAATAGCTTCATCAAAGATTGTTTCGGGAATTGCTTGAAAAAGTTTGCCCCTAAGTGACGACTGCACCACCGGTTTCTCATGTCCGGCCAAAAAAAGGTCTCCTCAGGGTCTTCTTGAAGTTTTCGTATCGCCTTCATAATACCAGCGTGGCGATCATGGATTATGCACACACCAGGACGGGTGCCTACAACTCCACCCCTCACATGTCTGAGAAACCACAGCCAGCTCTCATAATTCTCACTCTCCACAAATGCAATGGCCAGCGGCAATATTTGATTGTTACCGTCAACGCCTATGGCCGTCAGGAGCTGCCCTTTGTATTTGCCTGTCAAGAAGGTCCCATCTATTGAGATAACTGGCAGCATGTGTCTGAATGTTTCAATGCTAGCACCAAATGCAAAGAATGCTCTCTGCAACACTGCAAATCCCGGTGGACTTATGGACGGCTTGTCGTGCACCGCGATGTACGTGCCCGGGTTCCTTTGCTGCAACACCTTAAGCATACGAGGAAGGTTATCGTACGCCGCTTCGAAAGTGCCAAAACGTTTTTCCAACGCCTTTTGCTTGGCACGCCACGCCTTCGCGTAGCTAATCTTATACTTGAATTTATTCTCAATAGCTAGCATAATATGTGTGGCCGCAACATCTTTCTTCTCCACTATCTCCCCATACATCAAATTGGCTATAAATCCGGACGTAAGGTTACGATGCCTCGCCAAGACTGTGTTTAGAATGCAGGAGTGCGGCTCTACCGTGGACACAATCCAGTGAGTCTCATACTTGGGTCTACGTGCGTGCACCCTAAAAGGACAACCAGTCTGCTCGCACTTCACAGTGTACTGCTCCTGGCTTGATTTGACGACGCGAAATGTCCGTTGCATTGAAAGGGCCCAAAGTTTGATGGCATCCTGCAGCGCTTCCTTGTCAGCAAACATAGCATGCACCCGAACCTCTGTTTGATGATACTCCCATGGCGATTCATGCTCATCATGTGCGGAAACACCCTCCGCATTATACTGGTTCCATTCTTCGGGGATAGGAACTTCTTCATCATCGGAACTGTCCTCCTCGTCGTCCTCTACAGCTTGCTCTTCATCCCATGCCCTCTGGTCATCAGATTCCATCTGATGCACGATATACTCATTATGCTCTCCTTCATCAGCTTGCCCAGTTCCCTCTCTATAGCTTGACAGCTGTAACTCTCCTCCATGTACCGCATCGGCTTGCCCAGTTCCCTCTCTATAGCTTGACGGCCTTAACTCTCCTCCGTGTACCGCATCGCCTTCATCACGAGCAACTTCATCAGCTCCACCGACGTGCGGCCCGCCCGAGGTGCTAGCACCTCCCGAAGCATAGGCGGACGCACGAGCTTGCGTAGCTGCTTGTAGTGAGCACGGTTGCACAAGCAGGACACACTCGTATCCACGGCGCCGGCACCCTTGCACAAAGCCCTTCCACGAAGCAGAGCGCACCAATGTCTTCAACTCCCATCTGATGTCAGTGGAAGACCGGCTCCAAAGCCCTTGCACAACGACGCTGCACACCTCGGGGTCCAATGAAAAACTCTGGGTCAGCCAATGCTGCACATCTGTCATTCGAGCATTCTCGTCATCCGGAAGTACGAGAGTGACTTGCGGAAAATCGCTCAAATCCACACGAGTCGGACCTTCACGAATCATTCCAACACCATAATACACTCTCAATGTAGTACTGGCCATTAATGATGTATGCCTAGATGTATGATTGAAATTTACGACATGTCAAATATCATGGGAGTTGAAGACTGTAAATACAACATAATTACAAAAAATACCTGGATCCAAATCGATGGAATAGCTTCGACTTCTTCTTCCTCCCTCACCTCCTCTCCTTCTCTTCTCTCCTCTCCTCCCTCTCTTCTCCTCTTCTTTTCTTCCTCTTCCTCCTCTCTTCTCTCTGGGCAGAATGAGGGAATAACGATTTCTGCGCAGAACGAGGGGAATGTGCCCGAGGGTAATGGGCGGCATAATTGCAGTCGCCCTACGGTTGGGCGACTGCAATTGCAGTCGCTCAACCGTAAAGCGATTGAAGAAGTCGCCCAACGGTACACAGATTCCCTAAATGTCGCCTCCCGGTTGGGCGAAAGGCAGCAGTCGCCCAATGGGGTGGCGACTGGAGATTATTTTTGTAAAAAATGTTGTCGCGGGTATATTTATATATTTTCGAATAAAAAACGGATTATCCGTACAAAAAATTCAGCTACAGACTGGGTTCATACTTGGCTTGTAAACAGGGACGGATCTGCCCTTCGGGCGAGCCCAGCCGGCCGTCCGAGCTCCCCTCGCCGGCCGGACCACCCCGCTCGCGAAAGCTAGCCCCAAAATTTCCTATGACGCTCTCCATCAAAATCCGCAGCCAATTCAACCGGCAACGGAACACACGACGTCCATGCATGCAATAAACTTTGTTTAGATCGTCGATGCAACAAACTATCTAGGGGATGCTAAGAACCCATCGGTCACCACAAATCCATTATCTAGCCTTAAGATGTTATCCCAGCAAATTAATTAATCTTATCAAATTTAATTCATAGTCAGTTAGTCACAGCAAAAGACAAAAATCTTTTGAGCAAACAATTAACTAGACCCCCAAAGAAAAACATTCTCCATTAATTAGGAGACCAGACTTTATAAAGGTACAACAAATTCTATTTATTCTAGAGATCAGACTTGTGTATTTGAGTATCAGTTTTGATAACTTGTCGAAATTTTATGTAGAATATGTAAACTAGCTTATCAAAATGAGGGTATTTATATTTTTACCTCTTCAGAAACAGTGACCCGAGGCTTGTTCAAATTCAAAATGAATAGAAAGGATTTGAAAAGCTATTTTAGATGTCCGATGATTGGCTTAATGGCTTGATGGTGTGCTATATCGAGTGAGAGATATTTAAAGGACTTGATCGTTAAAAAAAAATCAAGAAACGATTTCAAGACATGAAAACTCAAAGAATGAAAATGCCTCGTTCTCCTAGACGTACTTAGTTATTTACTGGTATATTTTTTGTCTTCTTTTTTATTGCATCTTTTATATTCTATTATCGAATTGTGACACTACTGATTTATCTATCTTTCACAATTAACAGGTTGTTTCTTTTACAGCTCATCTACAATTGTGGGTTAAACTTCATTAGTGAGGTATTTTTCATTGTCCCTCTGTTATCTACATATGTTAACATGCGGATTGTAGTTGTTGTTTCTATTTCGTATCACATATTTTTATTAGTGTGATTGCAACATAGTTTGATTATGGATTGTTTTGTTTTTGGGTACTACTGTTTATTTCACGCTTTCGACTTCAGCCTACCTAGTTTTTTTCCTGGGTCCGTCACTGGACTTCGCCCTACCTAGATTTTTTTCCTGGGTCCGCCACTGCTTGTAAAGATCTCGAGCCGATTGTGAGACAATTATAAACAATGAAGATGGTGTGCAAATTTATAGAATAATTAAGGAATTAACATGACTAATAGTGTTAGTTGAAAATCGCATATATGGATAGATAAAAATCTCACATATCTCATGTAAAATACATAGGGTAACTAATGAACCTAATTTGACTTCTATCTATTAAAAGCAATATAAGAGATATATTAGAATACGAATTAAATCGAGCAAATATTGAGCGAGCTAACCTAAGCTTAAAATAGGCTCTTTTTCACCCGAGCTCTAAAAGATGCTCAAACTTAGCTCTTTTATTTTCGAGTCAAGAAAAAAAGAGTCGAGCTCGAGCAACTCAAGGCATCTTTAATAATGCCATCTTAGCTGTTTCTTATCTATATTAAATGAGTAAAATCCTATATGGAGGAGAAAGGAGGTGAGGAGAGGTAATATATTTCTTTTATGTAAGAGACGACTTGAGTCCGCAAACCAACGTAAATAATAAGGTTGTTCATAAGCATAAAAAGGTTCTAACTATTACAAGTTCATGCAAATCAACCAAACTTAGTTCAAATGACAAGTTTCTCAAATAGCAAGTACGTCAAGTGATATATAGATAGACAGAAGATAAAGCTTCTTCTTGCAAGCTCTTCTCCTCTTTTGCCTTCTCCTCCTTTTCTCCCCAATTTCTCTTCCTTTGGTATCAAGTACTAAAAAGAGCTACTCTCATGGTGATGGGTCGCGAAGGCAATGACGTTGATAGTGAATGGGAGAAGGATGATGAGGTGCCAAGGAGGATGAAGCACGCTCTAAGGCGCCCACACACTGAGTAATGGAAGCTAGCTAATTATTTATCTCCACTTGATTGTCTTGGATTTGCAAGACCACATCAAAGATCTGAGACAAAGAAACTGGATTAGCTACAGGTGGAGCGTCCTCGTGCCCTTGCACATGTTCTTCTTCCTCTTGAGCGCGAGGAAGGGCAGCAGAGGGGACTGAAGCGGCTTCCCTAGGCTTGTAGAACTCGTGAAATGCCAGCCTTGCTCCTCAATAATTTGTTTTCCTCATGATGAGGGCCATGATATATGGAGCAAAGTAAATCGTTTTGACCCTACCATTCTTGGAGGATACAAGCTCTCTAATAATAAGGTCAACCATATCAAACCGGTGACTGTTCATGATGCAGTCAATGATGTTCCAAGCATGACCTCGGACTGCATCAAAATTCTCGCTCTTTAGAAAGAAGGTGTGCTTGATGATACGGTTGATTAGGTTTGACAAGGGAAGAAGTCTAGCTATCTTGCCAGGAGTGAATTAGACAGAGGTGTCATAAAACTTAGTCCATGTAGTAATTCTGAGAGCCGACCTAGTGTAGATGTTCTCATGGCGTCCAATGTGAGTTCTCAAAGCTATCTCAAACTCAACCTTGGTGGCCTCTACTCTCTCGTATCCTGTCATCCAAGTCATATAGTCAAAATCTGGGGATACATATATTGTGGCATAGAATTATCGAATCATGTCCTCATGATAATCACACCGAAGTGTGACTATGTCATGGAGTCCAATGGCAAAGAAGAGCTAGTATGCACCAGCATAGCGTTCGATCCCATTGAGATGCTCCTGATCCATGTACTTGTGGTTGGCAAACTGCTGGTTGTGATCATACAACTGAGCATAGAAATCTTGTTGGAATTTGTGTGAAAGCGAGGATCTTTGATGTCCTTGGCTTCATAATCTAGTTCGGGTGGTGGGGTATGACATACTCCTCACTAGTGATCAACCTCAAGTTCACGGTCTACTCTGCCGCTTCCTCCATTTCATCATCCTCTTCTTCTTCACTTTCCTCATAATCCTCTTCCTCATATGTCTTAGTAGTGCTTTCTTCCACCTCTTCCTCGCTAGCGGCCTCTGCCTTGTCCCTGGCCCTCATGTCCCGGAGGAATGAGTCGGTCTCCGAGTCATTGTCCTCTCTTGAGGGAGCTCAGACAAAGGCAGCCCTACGAGACATCGCCATGCGTCGTGAAGGTCCTGCTTGGGATGGAAAGGGGTCATATCGATCTGTCATTTACCCTTCAGATGCTGGGTTCTTGCGGATTGAGGTTTTGGTCCTTGACATCTTGAAAAGGAATTAAGAAGATAATTAGGTCAGAAGGAATGGGTTGGAACTAATCTGCAAAATAATTTGATAAATTTTCGGTAAATGTGTTAGCACCACACTCTCCCATCGGTACAACCGGCCTGCCGTAGTACCGCTTGGGAGGGGTGGTAGTACCGCACTGTAACAACCCAGGATTTTCTAAATAAATAAATAAAGAAATAAATAAAAATAAGTATTTTGTGCCTAAATTTTAATTTTGGAATTGCCCTGAATTTCTGCTTTTGAAAAGCTAGATTTAAAAAGTGTTTCAAGTAAAACCTAAAAATATTATTAAATAGAATAATATTTTTATTTTCTATAAAAATCCTAATTAAAATTAATTATTTGGAGTTAATTTGGATTTTTATTGGGTTTTCTGAGTTTTCTGGAGTTTAAAATCTATTTTTGAAATTAAAAAGTATTTTGAAGTATGAAAATTAAATACCAACATTAGTTGAAAATATTTTTATTAAGTCCAAAATGTCTCCAGGAAGTTCTTTGAATTGTTCTGGAAATTTTGGAAGTTATTTCATATTTTTCTTAGCATTATTGAATTTTCTGGCAATTTCTGAAAATCTGAAATCAAAAATTAAAATCCCTCTCCCCTCCCCTCCGGCCGCCGCGTGGACGGCCAGGATCGGCCCACATCACCCGGCCGATCCCGCCTCTCCCCTTCCCCCGCTTGCCACCTGGCCGACCCAGATTGCGCCGCGTCGCCCCCGCCGGCCCAATCTGGCCCGTCCGCCCCGCGCTCCTCCATCGACCGCCCGATCCGCTCCGTGCCGCGCATCACCATCCCCGCCGTCCGCACTTCGCTCCCTCCCTCTCTCTCTGACCACCCGACCCTACCCGTCGGCGCGCTCCCGCTCCCTCCTCTCTCCTTCTCCCCGGCCCCACCCGGCAGCCGCCCCTTCCCTCCTCTCTCTCTGCGCGTGGGGCCCGCATGTCAGAGGCGTCTTCCCCGCGCGGCCCCGTCCTCCTCCCCCCATGCCGCCGGCCATTGCGCCGCTCCCGCACCTCCCGGCCGCCTCTTCCCTCTCTTCCACGTGTGCCACTTCCCCCGCAGGACCCGCGCCCCACCTTCCCCACCCCGCCGGATCCGTCGCCCACCTTCCCACTTCCTCTTCCCCGTAACCGCCGCCGTCCAGCGCTCGCTCCGGCGAGGAATTCCCGCCGGGCCTTCTCCTCCCTCGAGCCTATAAAAGCCCCTGAGCTCCGCCTCCTCTCACCGCACCGCCCTCCGCTCCTCCCATCCTCTCTCGTGCACCAGAGCGACCCCGCGCCGTGCGCCTTCGGCCCCGCCGCCGTCGCCAACACCGGTGAGAAATCGCCGCTGCTCCGCTCGCCCCCGCGCCCGGCCAACGCCCTCCTCGGATTCGCTGCGTCGCCCCCGACGTCCTCCGCCCGGCCCGAGCGCCGCCGTATTGCCGTCGAAGCCGAGCCGCTCCGCCGCCTCTCCCTCGTCGCCGGCCACCTCTGATCGCCGCCGAGCTCCGCGCCGGGTATCGTTGCATTCCCCTCCGTGCCCTCTCTCTCCCCCACCCCTCATCGCCAGCCGCCATGCCGCCGTTAGCCGGCGAGCTCCCGGGCATGCCACCGTGGCAGCAGACGTGGCGCCACGTCGGTGCCACCTCAGCGCCGTCCCGCCCCGTCGGCGCCACGCAGACACACCCCGCCACCCGTGCCACCTCACCACTCCCTCGAGTCCATGGACTCGGTCTACATGGACCGGGCCCACTGTCAACCCCTCCCCCTAATTTCCAGTACAAAAATAATTCGTCTAAAAAAGAAATTCCCAGGGCTGACGCCATAAACCCTTTTTCCTTTAGAAAAATAATTCCAAAAATTTCTCTTTTTCTTTTTCTCTGAATTTAAATTTCCCGGAGCCTGTTCTCCTTCGTCCTAACTCCGATTGAGCCCATTCAAATTTCTAAATTCATCAAAAATCCCCTCTATCCATTTCTAGCCTCAATTCAAATTTTCAAAGTCAATTTGAATTTGGTGGGTTATTTTCACGTGTAGACTTTGACGATTCGGGAGAATTCAAAGACGAAGATTTGCACCAATTTGAAGAGCAAGGCAAGTCACACTCCTTGATCATGTTGATCCCAAATTTCAAAAATAAAATTATGTTGTTTTAAATTATTCTGCATGCATATTTTTATTCAACGTGTTTCAATTCAGTTTTAAATATAGTTAATTCCTCCTTTGATATTGGCATACCTTGTCACCCTAGATCAAACCCTAGTTAGTACATTAGTATTGGCTGGGGAGAATTTATATTAAATGCTTAGCCTAGCTTAGAAATATCTTTTGGGCTGGGATATCTTTCATATAAAATGATAACCTTTTTACATAAAATGATATGCTCTTCAGATGTACTCTTGACTTTGGTGAGTCAAGGAGGTTTATGAATTATTTTTGAAAACAAAATATAAAACCTGGTTTAGACTTAGGCAATTGGTTAGATTGGTGGGTGCAGGCATGCCCTGTTGGTTGGAGCCGCAGTGGTTGATTGTCGTGCGCAGAGGGATGTGGTTGGGCCTAAGTCAGATTAAGGACCGGTCTGTGAGCTACTGTTGCAAAGCTCTATCATACTACCACATGGCTGGTATGGGATAGCCCTAGCTAAATAATTTGCAAAGTCCCAACCTGAGTCAAGTCGTAGGTTGAAGGTGGGCGTGGTTGGTGCCATGTGAAGTCCCACTTGGGTGAGCGTGGTTGTAGCCATGAGAAGTCTCACTCAGGCTCAAGAGGGGGTCCCGGTCTGGTGGATTCCTTACTGGGGTGAAACCTTAGAGTTGGCTTGGCCAGGTTGAAAGTTTTGCATTGTAAAGGCATTGTCACAACTCATTGCCGCACACCTAAGGAAGTGTGTAAACCGGTGGCAATATGAGATGATCGTGTCTTGTGGGTAAAGCTGTACAACCTCTACAAAGTGTATAACCTATCCTGGATAGCCGTGCTCACGGTCATGGGCATGCTGAGTAAAGGTTTTTCATGGATTAGATTTTGTTTTTTCAAAAATGATTTTCGAAAACCTTATGGATGGATGGAATCCATGAGAGAATGAAAACCTTGTGGGTGGATGGAACCCATGAGTGAGTTGGAAGCTTGTGGATGGATGGAATCCTCGAGTGTTTGGAAACGTGTGGATGGATGGAATTCATACGAGATCTTGTGGAAAAGATGGTCCGGGTGGGATGCCCGTGGATAGGTTGGTGTATGGTCGGAGCCTGCACTAACGGTATTATTTTCTATTACAAGTATTGTTTTTACTTATTGTATTAAATTCAGCAATTTCAATCTATTTACTGTATTTTTTTTAAAAAAATGCTGTCTTATGCAAACTAACCTTATAAGCCTTCCATTGAAGCCTTTACCATTATGTTGCATTTCTTCGTGTGATTTGCAGAGTACAAGTTTGTACTCACCTTGCACCCTCCCTACAGAGAAGGATGATGTCGACTACGGTGAAGATATGGACGAGTAGGCCGCGTCTTACTGTCGTTTGCCTGTGGGCAGCCTTGGGCTTCGCTTCTTTTTAGTTGCTTCCGCAGTTATTTACTTTATATATCTTTGCCAATGGGCGTTGATGTAAGACTTGACCATAAGGTCGTACCCTTTTATTTAATATAGTTGGGTATTTGTGCTTGATATATATCTTTGTTGTACTGTGTGCACTAGCTGATCCTGGACTAGTGCGATTTACACAGAGGATCCAGGAGTCGTTACTCCGGGTTCCGACACGCACTTGCCGAAAGTTTTAGGGCAATTCCCAAATTTTGATTTTAGTAAGTGTTTGGTATGGATCAATCAATGAAATAGATGTAACAAGTAATGAAATACTAGTTACTATCAATTTGCCCAAAAGATCTCAACTATTTTAGCCAAATTATCCAAAACCCTAGCAATTGGTTTTGAGTCCCAAAAGGAGATAAGAGAGGATTTGATGAGGTTTACCTTGAGGGATGGGTGAGAAACAATCACGGGAACTTGGATTCAACAAGGTTTCCATGAAATCATTGCAAAAATGAAAGATTTGTGGAGGGATTTGAGAGGTGGCTTTGAGGGGTATGTGTGAGAGAGAGGTTCTTAAGACGAGGCCTTGAACCGTTTTTCTAGAGTTGAGGGAGAGATGGAGACCGAAGGGGTATAAGTGATTGTTTAAGGCTTTGGTTACCAAAAGATTTTGGGTCCACTTGCCAGAAAGCGGTAGTACTACATTTCACAACCAGTAGTACCGTTTGGAGGTAGTATCGCAGGGGTGAATCGGTACTACCGATTTCCCTGAAGTGGCATGGGTAGATTAGAAAAATGCAAATGATCCTTAATTTTCACTCAACAAAACATTTTTCAAGATCATTATGCATTGCATTTGCAAATAACACCCAAATAAAATAGTTTTTACCAACATAGAGATTTTTGAGAAATATTTTCAAATTAGGTTTTCTCATAAATTCAAGAATTCGAATTTAAATAAAATAACATGATGCATGACTTCAAGCCACATTGGAATAATATGTGACATTTAACTCATTCATCAATTTGCGAAAGTGGCTTTCATGTAAAGGTTTGGTAAAGATATCGGTTAATTGGTCTTCGGTTTGTATGTGGCTAATGACATTGTCACCTTTGCTCATATGATCTCTCAAGAAGTGGTGGTGAATATCTATATGCTTGGTTCTTGAATGTTGGACCGGGTTATTGGCAATCTTACAACACTATCATTATCACACAATAGAGGCATTTTATCAAAATTTATTCCGTAATCTATCAAAGCTTGCCTCATCCATAGCGATTGTGCACAACAACTACCTGCAGAAACATATTCAGCTTCGGTAGTGGAAAGAGCTACGGAATTTCGTTTCTTGAATGACCATGAAACTAATGATCTTTCTAAAAATTGACAACTACTCGAGGTGTTTTTTCTATCCATTTTGCAACCCGCATAATCAGAATCCGAATATCTAATTAAATCAATTTTAGCACCTTTAATATACCATAATCCAATGCTTGAGGAATGCTTTAAATATCTAAAAATTCTTTTTACGGCCACTAAATGGCATTCCTTTGGTGATGCTTGAAACTGTGCACTTATGTAAACTCTAAACATGATATCAAGCCTAGATGTGGTAAGATAAAGCAAACTACTAATTATAGATCTATAAGGCTTTAAATATATAGATTTACCTCCCTCATTAAGGTCGAGATGATTATCTGTTGACATAGGAGTCTTAATAGGCTTGGCGTCTTCCACATCAAATTTCTTGAATAAGTCATTCATGTACTTCATTTAGCTTACGAACGTCCCTCCTTAAGTTACTTGATTTGAAGTCCAAATAAGTAACTAAGCTCTCTGATCATGCACATCTCAAATTTCTTAGACATCATATCATCAAACTCTTTGCAAAATTTTTGGTTAGTAGACCTGAATATAATGTCATCAACATAAATTTGACAAACAAAAAATTTATCATCTATAATTTTTGTAAATAGTGTTGTATGAACCTTCCCAATTTGAATCCTATTGAGAGTAGAAAATATCGAGGATGCTCATATCATGCTCTAGGAGCTAGTTTAAGACCATATAACACATTGGAGAATTTGTACACATAATTTGGATTCTTAGGATCCTCAAAACTGGGAAGTTGTTCAACAAAAACAAGCTTGACTATTTTACCATTTAAGAATGTTAACATTAATTTGAAATAATTTTATATCAAAACATGATGCAAAGGCAAGTAGTATGCGAATGGATTCAATTCTAGCTACGGGAGCAAATGTTTCATCATAATCCAAACCTTTGACTTGAGTATAACCTTGAGCGACCAATCTTGCCTTATTTCTTACCACAACTCCGCTCTCATCGTGTTTGTTTTGGAAAACCCATTTTGTATCAATGATGTTGTTCTACTTGGAGCTTTCTACCAATATCCAAACATCGTTCCAGACAAAGTTGTTTAATTCTTCATGCATCACATTCACCTAATCCGGATCGTTTAATTCTTCATCTATGTGCTTAGGCTCAAGAGAGAAAACAAATAAGTAATGTTCACAAAATAATGCAATACAGGATCGAGTTTGTACACCCTTACTTATGTCACCCAATATTTGATCTATTGAATGACCTTTGCTATTGCATTGTGAATCTCTAGAGGTAGCGTTGATAGTTGCTCTTTTTCTTCTACATCTATTGCTTGAATGTTTGTTTGCTGTAGAAGAGTTAGGAGTTTTGACTTGAGTTAATGATGGTGAGCCGATTGAATCTTCTTTTTGCTTAATGTCACCGATTTGCATATTTTTTATGGCTTGCCTCAATCCTTCGTCACCTACATCTTTTGAATTATCTTGCGCTTCTTGAGAGCCGTTAGTCTCATCAAAGTGTACATCACAAGTTTCTTAAACTAAACTAGAATTTTTGTTGAAGACACGATATGCCTTGCTATTTAATGAGTAGCCAAGCAAAAATTCAACACATAACAACTTTGAAATTTTGAGAGCTGAATACCTTTTCTCAAAATGTAACACTTGCGACCGAAAACACAAAAATAAGAGATCATTTTTCCCCCAATGAGAAGCTCATAGGAAGTCTTTTTCAAAAGGCGATGCAATTAAAGGTGATTCATGGCATGACAAGTGGTATTGATGGCTTCTGCCCAAAAATGGTCGGAAGTATTATATTCATTAAGCATTATCCTAGCCATTTCAATTAATGTTTGATTTTTCCCTTTCTACTACTTCATTTTGGTTCGGAATGTTGGTTGTGGAATGTTCATACTTTATTTGAAGTTCATCATGAAAATCTTTAATTTTAGTGTTCTTGAACTCAGAACCATTGTCATTACGGATTTTCTTGATTTTGAAGTCAAATTTGATTTGAGCCCTATTTGCAAAGCTTTTAAAAATATCGGAGGCTTCAGTTTTGTCATGTAAAAAGAACACTCAAGTATATGAGTAATCATCTATAATGACTAAACAATAGCTATTTTGTCGATGCTCTTGTAGATTATTGGCCTAAACAAATACATATGTAAGAGCTCCAATGACCTAGAGGTTGTCATGATACTTTTGGAGTGATGTGAATTTGCAACTTGCTTTTTGGCTTGACAAGCAGTACATAATCTATTTCCTCAAACTTCACATCTTTTAATACAACCACTAAGTCATGTTTAAAAAAAATTTAGTTGGATCATTCCTATATGACTTAGCTTTCTATGTCAAAGCCAACCCAAAAAAGTTTTTGCAATTAAACAGATTTTCAAGCATGAATCACTGAAGAGAAATCAACCAAATCAAAAATTTCAAATCAAAAGCTTTTGGAAACTGACTCGTTTTCTTTTTCCTTCAAAATGGTAACACCATCACTAGAGAATGTGCATGAGAGACTGGGATCACACAATTGAGCAACGGATAGCAAATTAAAATATATTATTTCTACTAGAGATACATTAGATATTGAAAAGTCATTTGAGATAACGATTTTACTCAAACCAAGTACCTTTCCTTTACTATTGTCTCCAAATGTGATTTTCTCGTTACTTCCATTTTCAAAGGTGGTGAACATTTTTTGGTCTCCGCTTATATGTTGAGTGCACCCACTACCAAGCATCCAATACCTTCCACCGGTCTTGTAGTTCACCTACGAAAAAAATCAAGTTCTTTTAAATGCCTAAATTTGTTTGGGTCCTTGGAGGTTAGTGACTAAGGTTTTAGGCACCTAAATAGCATTCTTTTTAATACCTCAAATTGAAGTGCCAACAAAATCTTGCAATAACTTTACCATCCTTATTTTTTAAGTATACATCACGTATCAAAAATACCAATGGATGGAATCTTACCAATACGATATATTTGTTGTAAATGTCCCAAACCTCGGCACTTTTGGTAATATTTTCCATTTTATTTTATAAACATTGTACTGGTTTATTACCTTTTTAGGTATAAACCTAAATCCCTTCTTATTGAATGAGCATCGTTACTCACCCAATAGCTTGTCAAATGTGGCTTTTCCCTTAAAACATCTTTCCAATATCTTGGTTACTTGCTTGTTTAGCTCATTATTTTCAATAATGAGTTTTGCATATGTCTTAGCATTACCATGATTAGAATCAATTTTAGAGTAACATAATGTTGTGGTTACAGACCAAACAGAGAGAGATGTGGTAGTGGAGAGTTGGGAGAAAGTGATCACCCCTCCCTTTAGCCTTCCCTTGGTATATATATTCATATGGGCTGTGCTTTTACAATTGTGCCCTTACATCGGTACCTCCCTGTCAGGGGTATTTAAGCCATTACATATGTCCCATTTTGGGCCCTATAACCTTCTAACAGGCCTGCTGGGTTTAGGTGGGGGGCCACCCCTACAACACATAACATAGCTAATAAATCATCACATAAAATAGATGAATTAGTGATACATCCTCGCAAACAAAAAGCTCACATGACATCCATCCTTTGACCAAAACTACAATCCTTGATAAACTCTTTGCAGAGCTATCCAGAATAGCAATTGGAATTAGAGGTAAAAAAAGTTTTTGATTTTTCTTTCCTTCGAGAAGTTCCCAATTTCCCATTTTGAAAGGCTTCCAAGTTCAATGAATTTGCTCAATATCAGGCCATACTTAGGAAGTGCTCATATTTGATACAGTTGGTAACTTTTGATTGAAAATAAATAGTAACGATTGAAAAAGTAATTTTAGAAAGAGGAGATAAGTGGTAGGAAAAATGGGAGAGATACGTGTGTGAGATGAGAGCAAGAGAAGTGAGGTGTATGATGCATCTATAACCTCGTCTTATCCTTAAAGTAAGATAAAAAAACGTGAATAATAAAAAACTATTTTAAAAAGACAAATATCATATTAGCAGAAACTAATAGAATCTAATAGGAACACTCAGTTCCACCGTAGCAGCATGTTTGTCAGAACCCGAAGCAACAACTCCTGGATCCTCTGTGTAAATCGCACTAGTCCAGGATCAGCTAGTGCACACAGTGACAACAAAGATAAAAACCAAGCACAACTGACTTCTTATATTAAATAAAAGAGTACGGTCTTATGGCCAAGTCTTACATCAATGCCCATTGGCAAAGATAAATAAAACAAATAACTTCGGAAGCAAACTGAAAAGAAGCGAAGCCCAAGCCTGCCCATAGGCAAACGACAGTAAGACCCGGCCTACTCGTCCTGATCTTCACCGTTGTCGAAAGCATCTTCCTCTGTATGGAGATTGCAAGGTGAGTACAAACTTGTACTCCGCAAATCACACGGAGAAATGCAACATAATGATAAAGGCTTCAATAGAAGGCTTGTATTGTTAGTTTGCATAAAACAGCATTTAAGGAAATGTAACATCCTGAAATTTCGGGTGCTAAAAAAATGTGGAGTTTTTAAAATTTTTCTTACATTTTGTTAGCACTCAAATTTCTTCTAAGTAATTATTGAAATCTTTCTGAGTTTGGTGCCATACAAATTAGTAATCGGGAGTACTCCCAAATACAAATAAATAAATATCAGAATATATCCATAAATATCTAAACCAAAATCCAAGTCTAAATATTCAAAAACTATACATATACAATTCATAGCAAAATAACATAAACATCGAAATCCGAGGGCAAATTAAATAACATGGAGAATTGGAAAATATTAGGCTTTGGTATCTAAATAATTGAAACAAGATTTGAAAGTAAATTGAAATCAATAATGTGAAACAGGAACTAGAAATTAAGTTAAAAATTCAAGTCTTAGAATTGTGCTTAAAATTCTCCCCCTCTCTTTCTTTCCTTAAATCCCCTATCCATGACAAGTGGGCCACTTCCTTTTTCTCTCCCTACCCTCCCCTATTCTCTCTCCCCTCCTTTCTCCCCTCTCTGCGCGTGGGCCCGACACCCCCTCCTTTTCCCCTCGCCCAGCTCCTCCTCTTTGACCTCCACCGTGCGCTCGCCATCCCGGCCCCGCCTCCTCTGGCATCAACTGCTCCCGTCTTCTCACGCGCGTGGCTGCTCTCGCTGCTCAATCGTCACGCAAGCACGTCGCTCGACTGTTCCCTGCGCACGCGTCAGCCCTGCGCCCGCACGCCGCGCCCTGTGCCGCACGTCACCGGCCGTGGCGAACCATACCGCCCCTGTTCCCCGTCAACGGCAGCCGTGGCACCACAACCCCCTTTGCGTCACTATAAAAAGACCTGCTGCCCCATCGCTTTCCCCGAGCTCCCCTTTCCTCCCCTACTTCCTATCCCATCTCCGTCCGCGAGCCCGCCGGCGCCTACACGTCGTTCTCGGCCCTCCGGCGATACCCCGCCTCTCCGTCGGCGTCAAGATGTGTCCCTGCTATCCGTGCACATCCCCTCCGAGTTAATCAGACTCCGGTGTACCGAAGCTCGCGGAATGCTTCTCTTCTCCACCGCCGGCCAAAGCCGCCGCCACCAGCGCCACCCCCCTCCTCGACGAACCCCGGGTCGATTCCGTGGGCTAGGAGAACCTTCTCAGTGCTCTGGCCCTTCCCCAAGCGCCGGCCACGGGTCCCCTCCACCCCAGCTCGCCGGCGCCGAACTCCTCCTCAGCTCGCCGCCGCCGCACGGTGCCGGCCTGCCTCGAGCCCCCTCTGGTCCGGACAACGGCTTGGTAAGCACCCCCGTGACCCTCTACCACTCATGCGCCTGTCGATCTTTCCCCCCCTCCACGCCGGCGCACCGCCCCCTTTCCACCCCGCCGTCGGCCGCCTAGCTCCACCGTCCGTCCACCTCACCGCCGCCCCGGTCGCCGCGCCACCATCCCTAGCACCCTCCGGCATCAAGCGACCCATTTTGATGGTTCCCCAAACCCCTCCGGCCACCGCTCGCCGCCGGCGAGGCTCCTCCCCGTCGTCGCCGCTCTGCTCTGTTTTAGCCCCCCAACACCGTTTGCTTCTTCATCAATAATCCCCGCAAGTCGGTCATGAAAGATCGCTGGCCCAGTTGGCTAGCCCGAGGTCACTTAAGGCACTGAGTCTCGCCCAGATCGTGGGTTCGAGCCCCTCCCCCGCGGTGCACATTTTAGGATTCATTTTTTTTAGCACACTTTAACTAGAAAATAATTAGGAAGTGATACAAGGGAGTTAAGCAAATTGATTTGGATTCAAGTAAAATATAGGTATACATCAAAATAGAGGATTACCTGCATATTAATAATCAAGGGATTAAAGGAAATTCAAAAGTTATTTCATGAGAGCTGATAAAAATTTATTAGGATGTAAATAAAAGTATTTAAGGTTTCCTATAGGATTAATCATCAATATGGCCTGACTATTTATTTGAAGACTAATTAATTAAAACCATTAATAAGAGATGACTTGGTTAAATACTCATATGTAAATTAAAAGATATCCAGGTTAAAATAAGGGAATAAATTGGATGCTGTGTGTGACTATAAAAACAATGCTTTAGATTAAAATGTTCCCTTGATGGTAATTAAAAGGTACGTCCTAACATTGAAATACCACCATCAAGCAAATCTCAAGTAGTAAATTTAATTCAATAACAATACAGAAATATAACCCTGTATAGCAAGGTTGACCTCAAGTAAATAAGAGCATAATCACGATTAAATTATGCCACGCGCTAAGTACAAGGGTAAAGATGTCAATGTCACAAAGACTCTAATTATAAGGCCATATTAGTGTATAGTTATTAAAATATAATAGCTATAGGTCATTAGTAAATAAAAAATAATCTCGCTAATATGTAACCTGAAGTCCAATGATACCAGGCGTAGCTAGGAATAGTATCTATATCCGAGTTATATTTAGAACCTAGGATATTTCAGTAGGTCACCCTAGAATAACTCAAAGGTCACGGGTCAATGAGAAATAGAAATTTGCTGGTGTTAACCATTCAAATAATAATGCCCAAATAAATAGTCCCATGTGCTAATAAATTCGGGTGTTAATCATTTAATTAATAAATTGACTAATTGACAGTAAAGCTCACCTAAAATATCATAGTGCGAAATGCCACAAACCCAAGCTTTGAGATTAATTCGATAAGTTAAACTAATGTACACCCTGAGCGCTATTCACAACCTAATCCTTAAAAAGACAACTCTCGGCACATGATACTCAACACCTCCAAACACCTCTTACACCTGTTCATAGGACTAGTTTGTCTCATAGAACTCCCTAAATAGATATAAAAATAATAAAAGGATTTACTAAAATAAAAGATTGACCAGTGGTATTCTAAAAGCCGACTATGTCTAGCCATTCTCAAGTCCAAAGCGGAATATCCCTATGAATACTCCTTTATCCTGAACCCTCCTTGACATCTACCTCGGCAATTGCCTCAAATCGCTCAAGTCATCCATTAACTTATAATAAAACAAAAGTTGAGTTTATTCGGATTTATTTAGATCTTTTGAGTTATTTGCTTTTATTTGGATTCAGTCGTTGTCGCGAATTAGAAATTGGGAGTCGTGAAGATTCAGTGGATCCAGCAAGATCAAGTTCGAGGTGAAGATGGAGACCAAAAGCTCAAGAGAAAGCATTGTGTGAGCTCAAGACCGCGGTAAACCGCGCCAGGCGAGTCAATACTTTGATCATGTTGAACCAACATTTTCTGCAAATTATTTTGGTTTAAATTATCAAATTGCATGCTGTTATTTTATATGCAAATACATGTTTAATTTACGATTCTAGTTATATCGCATTGTGTACCTTGATTAATATTACCCCCCCTTTGGAATATTTGAATTTGTGAACCTTGTCACCCTAGCGAAAATTATAATAATAACCTTTCGAAAATAAGTCCGTAATTTTATGCCATGCTTAGTGTTGCTTAGATACTCATGGGCGCGAGAACTCTCAAGCATCACTTTTAATCATGAGAAAATTTGGTTGGGCAGTCAAGGCGGTAATGACTGGTATATGTTGGATATGATTATTTTATATTCCCAAAAACCTCAAATTGCTTATTTATCTGGGTGGATGGTTCAGGGGTGTGGTGCAGTGGTGCACGAGAGTGTGGTTTGTGGTAGAACCGCCCAGATAACCCTAAGGACCGAATCTTGTGATGACCTCCCACGGTACAACAGTGCAACCACAAGCTGGCAAAGTGTAGGCAGGGCTAACTAATTTGCATCGACTTAGTAAGAGTTGCGCCGGTGTGACCACGGGCGGGTAGAGGATGGCCACATCCTCCGACGTGACGGCGCAAGAGGGGGGCTTCTGGAAGGGTGGTCGTACCTCGAAAGAAGTGGAAACCTTAGCGGACGTAACTCTGCTAGGAAAAATGCATTGTAAAGGTCCTGTGATAGTCTACTCAACCGCATGGCTAAGGAATCATGTGGGGCAACGAGTGGATTTATCTCTTGTGGGTAAAGTGTGCAAATTCTGCAGAGTCAAAAACTATTCGAATAGCCGTGCCCACGGTCAAGGGCGGACATGGGAACTTAACCAGATATAGTTCTATTTCAAAATGCTTTATGAATGGGATTGAAAAAGTGGAGGGCAGTGGAAAGCCCTGATTGGTGTTGTCCTGGGTGTCGTCCCAGTGGTAAGTTAAGCGGCTATAACGCTGAAAGATGTTATACGGTGTGATGCCGTATGTATGGAAAAATTATGGTGATATTAGGCATATGGTGTGATGCCATATGTATGGAAAATCATGTTAATATTCCTTGAACATTATGTTTTGTTCCAAAGCTGCTAGGTCTCAGGAAATTTTATGTATTGTATTTCAAATAGTAGTATTTCTATTCCTGCAAAATAAAATATGGAAAGAATAAGTAGGGTCGTGAGTAAAGGAAATAGATGTTTGTAGTGTACACATAAAGGTATTGGTGGATTCATGTCGATCATAAATAGGAAATGATAGTGTGGGTTCTAGGAGAAATAAATTGGTGGAGTCTAGCTGAATAGATAGGCTAAATAGATGATCTAATTGAATTTTCGGGAATTTGGAGGAGTAATACAAGTATTGGATTATAGTTCCTGACTAGTGATTTACTTGGTGGGAGAATACTAGTGGATCATAGAATTAATCAATGATATTCTTGGTGGATATATAATGGTGAATCGTAGAATTGATCAATGATATTCTTGGTGGATATATAATATTGAATCGTAGGTTTGATCAATGATGTTCTTGGTGGATTTGAATCAATAATAAAAAGGATTGGATTATTAGAAAGTCTTGATGAGAATGTTCGGTGGATTAATTAGGTGATGTCACTCGCTGTTTGGAGTTTTAGATAGCAATCAATATAGAAAGTATATGATCGGTGGATTAATTAAATGATGTCAGTCGTTGTTTGGAGTTTTAGACAGCAATCAATATAGAAAGTATATGTTCGGTGGATTAATTAAATGATGTCAGTCGCTGTTTGGAGTCTTAGACAGCAATCAGTATCGAAAGTGTACCTTTGGTGGATTAAGTCAATTATGGCAATTGCCGTGTGGAGTACAGGCAGCAACAATAACACGGTGATTAAATAATAGCAATGCTACTAAAGCGATTTTTGGCAAATAAAATAACCCGAGCCTCTCCTTTGTTAAACCATGCATACTATTTATTTGCATTATGTGTATTGGCTCGCGGAGCACGGGGTCGGAGTGCTCACGCTCGCTTTTGCGAAAAAATTCAGAATCAAGAATCAAATCACCTCGTCTCAGCGACAAGATTGGTCAAGCTGGCAGAGAAGATGAAGATGTCAAGGGCTAGGTCGCGAACCTCCAGTTGGCTGCCTGTGGGCATGTCCTGAAGGTCCCACCTGTGTGCTTCGTTCTTCCGCTGCTGCAATTTATTGATTTCGACCTAATCGGCCCATGAGTAAGTCTACCATTATATTTACGCTTCCGCTTGATATGTACTTTTGATATTCAGAACTGTAATCTGTGAGCACTATCTACTGATCCAGGGAATAGTGCGGTGGAATCACAGAGGATTCCAGATTGTATAATCTGGGCCCCTACAGGAAATATAGTAAATAAGTTGAAATTGCTGAATTTAATACAGTAAGTAAAAACAGAATATGTAATTGAAAATAGTACCATCAGTGCAGGCTTCGACCAAACACCAACCTATTAACCACGGGCATCCCACCCGGACCATCTTTTCCAAAAGATCACGTATGGATCCATCCATCCACACGCTTCCACTGCGCAACTCTGACGGATTCCATCCATCCACTAGGTTTCAGTCTCTCACAGATTCCGTCCATCCGCAAGGTTTTCATTCTCTCGTGGATTCCATCCATCCATAAGGTTTTCAAAAATCATTTTTGAAAAACAAAATCTAATCCATGAAAAATTTTTACTCAGCATGCCCATGACCGTGGGCACAGCTATCCAGGATAGATTATGCACTCTGCAGAGATTGTACAGCTTTACCCACAAGACACGATCATCCCTTTTTGCCATGCGAGTTACACACTTCCTTAGGTGTGCGGTGAGGAGTCGTGACAAGGCTTTTACAATGCAAAGCCTTCAACCTGGCCAAGCCAACTCTAAGGTTTCACCCCAGTAAGGAATCCACCAGATCGGGACCCCCTCTTGAGCCTGAGAGATACTTCACATGGCTTAACCACGCTCCCTCAAGTGAGACTTCTCATGGCACCAACCACGCTCACTTTCAACCTACAACTTGACTCAGGTTGGGACTTCACAAATTATTCAGCCAGGGCTATCCCATACCAGCCATGTGGTAGCACGATAGGGCTTTGCAGCAGTAGCTTACAGACCGGTCCTTAATTGACTTAGGCCCAACCACATACCCCTGTGCATGACAATCAACCCTGTGGCTACAACCTACAGAGCATGCATGCACCCACCAACTAACCAATTGCCTAAGTCTAAACCAGTTTTTTATATTTTGTTTTCAAAATATTTCATAAACCTCCTTGACTCACCAAAGTTAAGAGTACCTTTGAAAAGCTTATCGTTTTATGTGAAAAGTTCATCATTTTATGTGAAAAGGTATCCCAAAACAAATATTATGACTAAGCATGTTTAAGCATTTGATTTAAACTCTCTAGCCAACACTAATGTATTAACTAGAGTTTGATTCTAGGGTGACAAGGTATCGAGGAAATCAATATCAATGGAGGAATTAACAAATAGGAATAACTAAATTTAAAGCTGAATTGAAATACGTTGAATAGAAATATCCATGCAAAATAATTTAAAATAACATAATTTTATTTTGAAATCTGGGATCAACATGGTCAAGGAGTGTGACTTGCCTTGCTCTTGAGTTGGGTGCAAATCTTCGTCGAAGAAATCTCCCGAATCGTCGAAGTCTATACGTGAAAATAACCCACCAAACTCAAATAAATTCAAAATAAATTCAAATTGACTTACAAAATTTGAATTGAGGCTAGAAATGGATAGAGGGGAATTTTTTATGAATTTAGAAATTTGAATGGGCTCAATCGGAGTTGGAACGAAGAAGAACGTGCTTCGGGAAGTTTAAAATCAGAGAAAAATGAAAAAGGGGTTTTCTGGAATTATTTTTCTAAAGGAAAATGGGATTTATGACATCAGCAGAGGATTTAATTTCGGCTGAATTAATTTTCTATTGGAAAATGGGATTATTGTGCCAGCATGACCTCAGCCTTTCGGACCAGAGGCTGACAGGTGGGCCCTGGTCCATGTAGACCGAGCCCATGGACCGGGGTTGTGCTGAGGTGGCGGGGTGGGGGTGTGGCGCTGACGGGGCAGGTGGGGAGCCGACGCGGTGCTGATGCAGCACCACCTCACCTGTAACATCCTGAAAAATGTAAATCTGAAAATGTGAAGCTTTTGAGTTATTTTTGTAATATATTTCATTTTAATTTGGAGTTATGAGATTTTTCTGAAAAATTTGGTGAAGGTTCCAAAGGTTAAATGGATCAAGAAGAAACAAACATGTTTAAATAATAGAGAACTAAAATTTAAAATAAGAATATGAAAAGATGATCCATAAAGACATGAGGGGAAATTTGGTTAAAGCATAAAATTTCATTTCTGGAAATGATAGCCTGAACATCAATAAAAGCAAGCAAATAAGTATCAACATATTTGGATGTATATAAATAAACATATTAAAACCTTGCACCTACAAACTTAGTGCTAAAAATATAAATGTAATAATTAGGTGAGCAAAAGGGAAAAATATAAGCAAGAATATCAATTACCCATAAGCCCAAATGCTTATTCCTAAAACAAAAGAAACTAAAAACAAAAAGGGAAAAAGGAAAATAAAAGGAAATGGGAAAGAGAGAGAGCCAGGCCGGCCACCAACCCGGCCCAGCTTTCCCCTCTCCAGCTCCTCTCTTAATTCGGCCGAACCGGCCCATTTCCGCTGCCCCCTTCCCGCCTCAGCCGGCCTAGCTCGCCCTCCACCCGCACCGTCTCCCTGTCACGCGGGCCCTGCACCCTCTCCGCCTCCTCTCACTGGCCAGCGGGCCTGACCCCGCGCGCCCGCCTTCTCCCCCTCCTTTTTCCCCGCACGTCCGGCTCTCCTCCACCGCCCGACTCCGGTCAAAAAGCCGAGCGACACGGCCGCAGATGCCCAGCTGAACAGCGACGTGGGAGGATCGCTCGAATCCCGCGACAAACCCCACCACCCGCTGTCGCCGCTAACGCCGCTGCCTGCCAACGCCACCCGACCGTGCCGCCTGTCCCCGACGTGCGCGCACGACTCCGCCGCGGCCAGCCTCATCCCTTCACCTATAAAACCCGGGGCAACCCTCACTCACTTCGCCACATCCACCTCTGTCATTCCCCGAACGCAATCGAACCCGAGCCCACTTAATCGCTGGCAATCCCACCTCCTTCTCCAACTCCGGCGACTACCCTTTTCGTTGATCCAGGCCACAAAAATCCAAATCCTTGCACCTGCACCATCTCCGGCTCGCCGCGAAGCTATCCCCGGCCTCGCCCGAGCCCCTCGTCGCCTGTAGCTCGCCGTCACCGAGCGCCTTCCCGAGCCGCCGCCACCGCACGCCGCCGACCTAGCTCCGGCGCACCTTTGGCTTCCACGAGACCCCAGCATCGCATTTTGGCCATCACCTCCGACCCTCCGGCCACCCCCCACCGGCGACGCCACTGCCTTCACCCGGCCTGAACTTCCTCTGCTCGGCCCCTCCACCGGTTGGTTCAAAAGGTATATTTACCCTATATGGGTAAGCAACACCCGAGCGACCGACTGGCTAGCAACGTTAACTCTCTTCCCCCCGACTCCCTCGGCCGCGCGCGTTCGAGCCCCCGTTTCCGCAGCGCCGAGGTTGAGTCCTTTTTTTATTTTCGGACTGACAGCCGTACCCCACCTGTCAGCGGCTGCCAGTCTGAGAGGCCCGCTGACACCCGGGTCCCACCTGTCAGTACTGACCACTGACATGTGGGTCCAAAGCCGAAGGGTCCCACCTGTTAGTGGCCAATAGCATGTATGGCCACTGACAGAGGGTCCCACTTATCAGTGACCGAGCGCAATGGGCTCACTGACATGAGGGCCCACCTGTCGTAGACACAAAAGCATAAAAAGATAAAAGAAAAGAATAAAATCTAAAATATGTTTAGGACCCACCTGTCAGAGATTTCATATTTTCTGGATTTAAATCAAACTGAGAACTTTGAATAAGCATAACTTATTCATTTTAACCCCAAATTGAGTGAAACGAATTTCTAAATTCATATAAATTCAAGATATATCAAATGGAACTGAAACCATGATTTTTAGAGTTCATTTGAATTTATGGTGATATTTTGTTTGATTTGCTGCTTTTCTTTCCATTTGAATTTCACGCACGTTAAAATAGCATACGAGGCTCGGGAGGAAGAAGCCAAGGCAGCAACTCTAGAAGCTCAAGACAACCAAGACCCAAACCACTGTGACCAAGGCGAGTTAACACTTTGACCATATTGAACCCATGTTTATGCAAATTAAATTTCTCTTTAAATTATCCTCATGCATGCTGCTATTTTTATGTGGTATATTACATTCACTTTTAAAGATGTTAGCTATACACCTAATATTAAGCTTGTTAGTAATACTCCTTGAAATATTGGACATATGAACCTTGTCGCCTTAGCAAAATTATAATGGTGTATCGTTTGCAAATAAGTCCATATAAATATTGCGTTGCTTAGTATGGCTAGACAATCGGGGGTACATAAATACTCCAAAATTATCACTTGCAATTATGAAATGATTTGGGCAGTCTTGGTGGGAAAGACTGCAGTATGTGGATATGTTATTTTACGTTCTTGAAAACCCCCAATATTGCTTTAATACTTGGGTGGATGGTTTGGAGGCTGGTATGAGGTGCAGTGGACGCACAAAATGTAAAATGTGGTAGAACCATCCAGGTAACCCTAAGATCTGAATCTTGTCATGTTAGCCTGTGTAAAATAGTACAACCACAAGTCTATAAAATACAACTTGGCTTAGTAGATTTACCGAACCCTGAAAGTCATCCTCACAGGAGGTGGTGGTGAGGTAGTGCAAGCGGCTGTCTGTGTGACGGCTTGAATGGGACACTCGTAGAGGGTGACGTTCTGTTGTGGCGAGCTAGTAATGGGAGTAGCCAGCTGCTAGACATTCAGAAGGAGAACATCCCTCACAACGTATGGGACCCACCACAAGTGGGAGCGACCCATAGGGTGAAATGATGGACAGGGCGAGGTACCTTGAACAGTCACTGTGACGGTCTACTCAACCATATGAGTAAGGAATCATGTGGAGCAGCGAGTTGATTGTCTCTTGTGGTGAAAGTGTACAAACTCTGCAGAGTCAAAACATTCGAATAGCCGTGCCCACGGTCAAGGGCAGACATGGGGACTTAATTAGATATAGTTCTATTTGAAAATAGTTGAAAGTTGGGAATGGTAATATGAAGGGCAACAGATTTCCCTGGTTTGAATTGTCCTACGTGTTGTCCCAGTGGTAAGTTAAGCAGCTATACGCTGAAAAATGCTATATGGTGCAGATGCCATGTAACGGTGGATGGAATCTCTGTCAAATATAAGATAGTCTTACTACACAAATTTAAGTCATGAGTTCAAAACTGCTAGGTTTTAGGGTTTTTAAGTAATTGTATTCAAAAGCACTCTACGCAAAATAAAATAAGCCCAAGCCTTCCTTTGATAAGCTGAGCATGTTAATTATTGCATTCTGTGTGTTGGCTCGCTTAGCACGGTGGATTTGTGCTCACACTCGCCTACCCAAACAGAAACAGGTATGCAAGATCACTAAGCCCATGAGGACGCCCCTGCTACTGAAGGACGAAGCAATGAAGGAAATTAGGGCGTAGTTTACGTTTTCAAAACATAGACAAGTTTCACCTTCAGCGGTGTGTGCACGTATATTGTCTAAGTCTGGGTAATATATAATGCACACATTACCCCCAGTCGCTTGCCTGTGGTGTGGTCTTACTTTTGCTTCCGTTTCCGTTGTTTGATGTAATGAAGACATTTGGCCTAAGCGGCTCCTTTTGTAAACTCTCATCCGATGTGGTGTATTTTAATTCTGTAATATTATTAATGGTCATGCGATGTATGATGTGATTTAGCAATGTACCTGTGTGCACTATCTACTGATCCAGGGAATAGTGCAGTGAACACAGTAGATTCTGGATTGAAAAATCCGAGTCTGACATCACCCAACACGTCAGCCCGGCTGCTGACGTGGCCAGGTTGGCCGGGGTTGCGCACGGGCACGGCGTGCTCGCCGGTGCTCCGGCGGGTGGCGGCCGGCGGCGAGGGTGGCAATGGGGAGAGGAGACCGAGGGGGACTCGGGGTGGGCGCGGCCTTACCGGAGGCGGTCGGCGGCGAGCTGGTGGCGAGCCGAGGCGGCGGTGCGACTCGGGTGGCGACGGGGATGGTGCTCCGGCGGCGAGGAGGCTCGACCGAGGGGCGCACAGGCTTCGCGGCGATGCAGGGAAGCCGAAGGAGGCGACGGCAAGGTGCGAGAGGCTTCGGAGCGGCGGCGATTCCTCGCTGGAGTTGGCGACGGCGACGGGGCCGAAGGCGCACGGTGCGGGGTTGCTCCGGTGCACGGGAGGAGATGGGAGGAGCGGAGGGAGGTAGGGCGAGACGAGACGGAGCTCGGGGTGGGTTTAAATAGGGGCGAGGAGGAGGGCGGTGCGGGGATTCCTCACCGGAGTAGGCGCGAGCGTGGCGGCAGTTGCGGAGAAGGGGGCCGAGCGGGTGCGGATACGGCAGAGAAGGGTGCGTGGGGCGCGGGGCGTGCGGCGCACGAAGGAGAGAGGGGCATGCGCGGGAGAGAGGGGAAACGGCCGGGAGGTACGGACGGCGGTTGCGGGGTGAGCGGCGCGCGGAAGGAAGAAGAAGGTGGGGAGGAAGAAGGAGGCAGGGTGGCTGACATGCGGGCCTGGGGTGGCAGAGAGAGAAGGGAGCGGGATGACCGGATGGCGCCGTGTGGCGGGGAAAGGGGAATCGGGTGGCGGTTACGGGCGCAAGGCGAACGGGCCAGATTGGGCCGGGGCACAACGTGGCGGGCATCGGGGCCACACACGTGTCGGGCAGGGGAGAGGAGAAGGCGGGATGGGCGAGCGGCAAGGATGGGCCGGGCGCGTGGGACGCGGCTCCATCTAGGCCGTCCACGCGTCAGCCGGAGGGAGGGGAGGGATTTTATAATTTTTATTTTCTGATTTGGATTTTTCAGAAAGCCTAGAAAATTAAATAAGCCTCAGAAAAATATGAAATAACTTCCAAAAATTCTAGAAAAATTCACATAAGTTTTTAGAAATGTTTTGGACTTAATAAAAATATTTCAACTAGTGTTGGTGTTATATTTTTATACCTAAAATACTTTTTAGTTTCAAAATAGATTTTTAAACTCCAGAAAACTCAGAAGACCCAAATAAAAGCCAAATAATTAATTTAAAGTAGGATTGTTATAGAAAATAAAAATATCATTTTATTTAATAATATTTTTTAGGTTTTACTTAATTTACTTTTCAAATTCAGCCTTTTCAAAAATAGAAATTCAGGGCAAATCTAAAATTAAAATTTAGACAACAAAAATACTTATTTTAATTTTAATTTTTATTTATTTATTTATTTTTATTTTAATAAAAACCTGGGTTGTTGCAAGGTTCTGCTGATCTTAGGCCCTGTTTGGAATGCGGGAATTTTTCCCGATTCCTGCGGGAATTGAACTGTTTCCTGCAAAATTCCTGTGAAATTCCTCTGTTCCAAACAGGCCCTTAATCACAAACCTTACCCACTGCTGAGGCAAGATACTGAATGGCTAAGATCAATGATTGTACTAAATGGCTAAGATCAATGATTGCTGCTACAAGTTTCACTACTCACCACTGCATCGCGCCAAAGCATGGATGAACACCCCAGTCAGACGACGTCCGCTGCAGCCAAGGTGGCCGAACAGCTTCGCCATAAAATATTCTGCATCGTCACAGGCACAACCAGGTCCAGATGCTACGTCCTGAAAGTTACAGGTTCTAGAGTAAAGTTCATTACCGGTCCTTAAACTTTTTATGTTGTGTCATCCTGGTCCATAGACTTTCAAAGTGTGTCATCCCGGTCCTTAAACTTTCAAAGTGTGGTAATTTCTTTTGAAAGTCTATGGACCGGGATGACACAGCATAAAAAGTTCACTGCTACAACTACATAGGATATTGCCACACTCTGAAAGTTTAAGGACCGGGATGACACACTTTGAAAGTCTATGGACCGGGATGACACAGCATAAAAAGTTTAAGGACCGGTAATGGACTTTACTCTTCTCAAAAGGTCACGTATGAAAGGCTACACATATATTATCAAGCATCTGCCTGCCTGAGACTTGACATCCACGTTTCTCATCTGCAAAATATTTCTTATTGTAGGCTAAAATATTTCTTCCACAACCTCTACAGTCAGCAGAGCAAACGGCCCACAAACCTGGTCTAGTAAAAACCAAAGTAAAGAGATAGGAAACACTGAAAGCCAAATAATCAGGTGGTTATGATGGAATTGTTTCATTACCGTATTTCCCCCTGTGAGAATGCTCTGATAATGTTGTTTTTCTGAACCCATACAAGTATTCTGCACAATGAAATCTACAGCGCGCCATTATGCTGAAAAACTGCCTGCCTCGACAGCCAGATATAGATAGCAGAAAGGTCTATACAACTCCGGATCAAGTAGTATATTGTAACATCCCATTTTGGGGCATTAGCAAATTTTTGAATAAAATTCGCTATTTGGCTATTTTCGAATTTTCAGCAAAATAAATCCCAAATTGAAACCCAAAAATGGAATTCAAAACCTGAAATTCAAAATCAAATCCAAAGGTTCAAACTAAAAACCAAATTTGAATTCAAATTTGAAATCCCAACTCAAAACCAAAACCAAAATTCAAAATTAGGATTTAGGACTGGCCCAAAATCCTTTCCTCTTTCTTCTTCCTCTCCCCGGCCCACTGGCCTTCGGCCCAGCCGGTCCGGCCTACCTCTCCCTCCTCCTTTCCCCTCCACTCTTTGCCTGGGCGCTCCGACATGGCCTCGCTACGCCCTGCACCTGTACCTATCGCTCATGCCCTGCGCCCGCCATAGCCCCCGCTATGAGCGCACCGCCCTCTACTCCTCCCTCTCCTTTGCGCTCTGGTCGCACCCCCGTCCCGCTCACGCCGTGCTCGCGTGTGCACGTTGTGCGTCGCACGCTTGTCGCCCACACCACGACACTATGCTACGCCACGCACTAGCGCTTGCCTAGTGCCATGCCGCGTGATCCTCTCCGCGTCGCATGTCCATACATGCCCGCAGCCACACCTTTCCCTGTGCTTGCAAAGCAGCTCATCACCCTGCTCGGCTGCTTCCCTCTCCTCCCTCACACCTCCTATTCACTCCACCGCACCTTGTCTGAGCCTACGCCAAGCCAAACCAAGCTCACTGAGCTTCGCCGTCGTGTCCCGTCGGGACCTCACCGTCGCCACGTTGCTCCGGTGAGCCCCTCCTCCCAACTACTCTAGCATGATTGCCTCGCCCTCCTCTCTGTCTCCCCTCACCTGATTGGGTTTTCATGCGCCACAGCTTGTTGATGCCGCCTTCTTCCCCAACTCCCGCCACCTCACTGACCCGATGAACCGATACACAGTCGTCCAATTCCTTCCAGTCAGAGCACCACCACACATCCCCTCATCGATCCTCGCCGTGAAATTTGGTCACTGCTGTCCCTAGCTAGCTGGTACCGTGAAGACCGCAGCACTGCCTTGGGTTCTCACCACCAGACCACCTCGAGCTTCCCTGTACTTCTAAAGAATCTAGACTCATCATTATAAGTTAATGACATATTTTGTTAATTAATGACAATCAAATTATGGGACTAATATTTTCATCAAGATGGATGAATAGGATATATCCCATGGTGATGGCTTGAGATGGCTTCACGTGTTTGATCGTCTTCAAGTCAAGCAAAGGTCATCATGTGTTGATGAGTAAAGTCAAGGACTCAAACTTAAAGTTGAGATGTATGTCATCAAACTTCAAGAGAATGTCAAGACAAAGGTATAACTAGTTATAGCTAAGAATGTATTCCTAGTCTTTCTAACCTAGCAGTCTGACCAGTAAATTTGCAGTATGACCGGACCTAGCGGTCAGATTGGTCCTTGTAAGGGTGGTTTGATCGGTGGCTCCAGTAACGACTAGTTTTCTAGCAATTGCAAAGGTCACGGTAGTATCGACCATTATTTGTGATAGTATCTGGCTGGCTAATCCTTACTGTTTTCTTACTCCAATGGCTAGTTTCCTGGTGTGGGGTATAAATACCTCCTTATGGCCAGTTGGAACAAGATGCTGGTGATATTCTCTTCTTCCTTGAGCTAAGAGCAAGTCCTCTCTTCCATTTTGTGCATGTGTTGTACTTAGTTAGCTTGGAGAGGCAAAACCTTATTCATGTGTTACGTTCGGTGGTGAACTTTATGTCCTTTGAGCTTTGACACTTGATTCGTTGAAGTGAGCATTTTTGACTTGTTACTCTTATAGGTTGTCAACTCCTAGATGGCTTTGATGGCATGGTGTTTCGGTGATCTTTTCAAGAAGCTTGTGAGAAGGCTCGGCTTGTTATGAGTGGTGTGGTGCTTGCCATCTCCGGATTGGTGGAAGGGCAACCCTAATGGATTTAAGATGGTTGGCTTAATTCATGGAGCCGGTCTAACTCGTTTAGGTTTACCTCAATGTAGATTAGGGAAAACTAGCAAATTTCTGAATTCCACGGTAAAACATCATGCGCCAAAGTGTACGTGGTTTGGTTTCTTGAGCTTAATTTACTTCTTGCAATCTACATTCATAAAAATTGAATTACTTGCTTGGCAATCTAGGATTGCAAATCTTAACCTAGAATTAACTTGTTGGTGTATTTAGGTAAACTTAGTTGTTTTAGGCATTCATTGTGTAAAACCAATTTGATTTACATTTTCGCATTGCTACTTAGTTTTAGCCAATAGAAATTTTAAGACCATCTATTCATCCCCTCTAGTCAGCCTCCTTGATATTATAAATGGTATTAAAGTTTGGTCTCTTATTTTATTAAGCTTCATCACCTAGGGAGCAAATGATGGTGACTAATACTATAGTGCACTTTGGTGAAACACCTTTATTTCATGGCATAAATTATGCTTATAGGAAAATACACATGTGGGCTATTTTAAGGTCATGAGCCCTAAAGTATGGCGGATTGTAGATGTGAGCTTTTTTCTTTAATGGATTATCTTGCTCCAACAAATGAGGAAGAGAAATGCTTACATCTTGATGCTCAAATAAAAAGGCATGATTGTGTTCAATGCCGATTAATTTAGCACTTTAAGTGTAGAAGTGTTCAATGCCGTCTACAATCTCAAGAGCGCTCATGAGATGCGCTCAAAATTTTCAGATGAATATGAAAAGTCTACCTCAACCAAGGACGATTGCATACACGAATGGATATCGGAAAAAAAATGCTCAATCTCTAATTCCGACAATGAAGAATTACCAATCCCTCTACATCAACTCATTGCTTTATGGCTAAATGTAATAGAAAGGTAAATAATGATAATGAACCTACCTATGATGAGTTGATGGATATACTAGATGACTTAAATGAGTACCTTGGAAAGGAGAAGTCAAAATTCAAAATCTTGAAGAAAGAATTTCTTTCTGTCAAGGATTCATATGAGGAGCTAAAGAAAGCTCATGAGATTCTCTTTCTCAAGGACCTCAACAAGCCCATGGCGGATATAGGCATTACATGTGATTTACTAGATGTAATAGAAGTCAAAATTCAAAATCTTGAAGAAAGAATTTCTTTATCTCAAGGATTTTTATGAGGAGCTAAAAGAATCTCATGAAACTCTCCTTCTCAAGGACCTCAACAAGTCCACAATGAATATAGGTATTACATGCGATTTACTAGATGATATGCCTTGTATCACTCTTAGCTCTTGTATTTCATCTAAGGTTAGCATATGCATCTCTTGTTATAATTTACTTGATATGCCTTTTTGCTGTAAAATGGATTCTTCTATTTTCTCTATGTCTTGCAATACTAACCTTGTAGAGAAAAATAAAAGGCTCAAGGCCTAAGTCACTATTTTGAAAAATAACTTGAAAAGAAGCTACAAAGGGAAGACCTCTCTTGATAAATTTCTGAGTAATAAAAGAAAGTCAAATGACAAGAGAGGTATTGGCTTCATCTATGAGAAGAAAGATAATAGCTAAACAAGGCACAATGCAAAATACATGAAGAATCTCAAATGGTTTGATTGCAACAAGAAGGTTCGCTTTGCCTCAGAGTGCCATAACAAGATAAATGACAAGACAAAGTCATAAAAAATAAGCCAAGTCGGCAATAGGCAGGATAACAAGACAAGAAAGGGAAACAAAGAGTCAACTTGCTATAATTTCCACAAGATGGGACACTATGCCTCCGTGTGTACCAAGAAGATGGATGACAAGCAAATGTCGGTAATAAAGAGGCAAACCAGCAACAAGCAAGATAAGAAGATAATAGTTGGAACAAAACATCAACTTGCTACAATTACAGGGAAAATGGATATTTTGTTAAGGATTGTCCCATAGGTATCACTCCTAAGCCATCTCTTTATACTAAATATTATTTGCTTAGGAAGGATAAAAATAGCAATGTGTTTGCTAGATATGTTAGTTCACCAAAGTCTATTACTATGGCTATTTAGGTACTCAAATATATTGTTACTAACATCCAAGATCCAACCGAGTTTGGGTACCAAAATGTGCTTAATGGCCTAATAGGTACTTGGAGACGAATTGAAAGCTTGGCTCCTTCACGAAGAGGTGGACTTCACCATATCCAAAATTAGAATCAAGCTTGAGGATCAGCATCTCACATCATGAACCAATGTTATTTCGGTAACAAGTATCTAAATTAAAGTATCTAGTCCATGACATGTGTAGGTTGCATTGCATGAAAATCTTTTTCAAATGGGTGTTTTTGCTCTCGTTCAAAAATTCCTTATTTATAATCTTGAGCAAGTTAGGAGTGGCATATTAAGGGGGTGTGTTAAATCATAACCATTAGGAGTGGCATATTAAGGGGGTGTGCTAAATCATAACCATGTATATCACATCCCTAAGTGTACCTAAACTAATTAAGTGCTAGTATTAATTTTCAAAATTGAATCAATTTAGCCAAAGGTAAAATTCTTTGTAACTTAGTAATTTTGTGAAAAATAGTTACAAAATATATATCAAAGATTTTAAGAGTTTTTCAAGAGGTTTTGGTTTCATAAAAACAAATTTCAAAAGAAAATGAGTTTTTGGCCCAAAAGCTAGTTAGTAGTATCTTATTTTGGTTTTAAATTTGTATTTTGCATAAAATTAATTATAAAAGGATTTTGGGAGTGGATCCAAAATTAAAACCTAGAGCTATTCATTATTAAAATTTCTCATATTCAAAATATTTTCAAAAGACTAACCTATTAAAAGTTATTTGATTTTGAAACTCACCCTAAACTACCTTTGGCCTATAGTGGTCATATTCTAGCAATTTGTGAGTTCTGCCTCTTGGACCGGATCTTTTGCTATATCATGGTTCAAAATGGTATTTCAAGGTCATATATTCCATCTCCAATCAAGGAGTTTGTTATTTTTCTTCATTTGGTATTCTTGGAGTGAAACTAACAATGATATGCAAGTTTAGGTTTTTCAAAAGAGCCTATTTGGTTAAAAGTTAAATATCTTGTTTAAAAGGCTCAATTTTTTGAAAAACTACATAAAAGTACATAAATATATATTTAAAATATTTCCAATGCTTTTGGAGTAAAAATTTCTAGTTAAGAAACAAAATAGCAAATTTGGCCTCAAAGACGTCATGTATGATCTTGTTTTTGGATTAAATGACACATTTTCATAAATCAAATTCTATTAAGTTTTTGAAAATTTCTCATTACCAAACTTGTAAGGTTGAACATTTCAAATATTTATCTAGTTTAATGTTTCTACAAAAGACAAACCGTTGTAAAGTTATTCTCATTTGAAGTTTGCCAAAAAAAAAACTAGTGTTGACCCAAATGACCGATTCTAGCATACAATGAGTATTGCTATTTGAGCTAGATTGCTTTGCATATTTTGGTTTGAAATAATATTTCTAGCTCATGAAAAGCCAATAAAGTGAAACACTGCATAAACTTCAAATTGGATTGGATTTTGAACTATTGATGAAAAATCAATCTATCTTCTTGCATACAAAACACATTTTGCCATATCTTTTGAAAATAAATTTCTTTTTTAAAATTATTTTTGGGAAAATATTTATATATTGCAAAGTTAAAATCTAAAAAAACAAAGTATTGGACTTTATTTGAAAAAGTTTTGGCTTATCCTCTCTTTAAACAAAAATCTTACACAGAAAGCATATTTTGGCATATATTTTAAGTGGAGACTGATTTTATGAAAATTCTTATTACAAAGTTTCTTAGAGTCCAAAGTTCATTTATGCCGAACTTGAATGATTTTCAATTTTATTTGAAAAGGTTACGACTTCTTCTCTCTTTGGTCGACGTGCTGAAAATTCAAACTTTTGCATGGTTTTTGGCCAATTCCAAACGGGTTCATTTTTTTAGGAAGGTATAATCTTAAGATTTGGTCCACTATAGTTGATCTTCTTTGTCAAATTTTATTAGAATTTTTGAAGATCAGTTGATCAGATTTTCATCTCTCTTTCAAAGCCCAAATGGAATACAAAAATCTGAACCTGAATTTTCAGTTTTCCTGAAACCTTGAGTTTTATTTCTCCTCAAAAAGGGTTGAGATTTGGTCGAGCCTCCCTAAGTAAAACTTGTGTGCATTTTCAAGGACTAGCGCCATAAGTTATATCAAAATCCCTCAGAGCTCGTTTCCACATTTTTTTTAAATTGCATAAAAGAGTCCACTTGGTAAAGCTCTTTTTAACCTCAACTCAAGTTGAAATGTATATATCCTTTTAGTTGAGGCTTTGAGCTTGGCATCTTCATGAAAATTGTCTTTCTATTGATTGCTATCTTATTTGATATTTTTATGAAATCTGGAGCTCTCTCTCTCTCTCGAATGTGTTCCTCTTTAATCTCTCTAACAACCTCAATTTCTTCTTGAATGAGTTTTCTTGCTAAACAAAAACTTAACTTGGTAAAAAATTAATTTCAAAAAGTTTTGTGGGTCTATCTTGGTTGGAAATGCCCCAAGTATGTTTTCATTCTGATTACGTGAAAATTGGAGCACATACAACATCTTTCTCTTCAGCTCCGTCTGTAGTCCTTTGCGTCGGTCTGATCTAGTTTCCCAGTCTGATCGATTCTCTCCACCGGTCCAATTGGATCACTCCAGCGGTCTAACCACAAATATTTTCCAGTTTGACTGGTATCACCTCACAAACATCCCTTTCCTTATCTTTGTCCAGTCCTTCTTCCTTTTTACCTCTTCGATCAGACCGATTGCTCCCAAGTGTTTACCCTCTCTGGCTCCTATGGTCACCTCTATCTCCGGCCACTAAGTGCTGCTCCTGACTATCTTCCTCCTTTCCAATGATCTCCAAAGGTTCTGATCCACCTCCTCTTTCTTTTCACCAAAGGCATTATGCTCTTGAGCTCTCATTATATCCAATGCCATGAAACCCTAATTGGAGGTTCCATCCAAATCCGGCTAAGGTTCTACAAGTATTCATCTTCCAAGCATCATTCCTTCTCATCTGACGAGGACAGAATAATTCGCAAATTATTACGTTACTATATCCACCCGATATACCCTTTATGGAAGGGAGAAAATTCACGAAGTAGTCGTAAGTCCTTCTACGACTACTCTATGGTTGTAAACTCTTCTGCGATCATGAAGTCGTAAGTCCTTCTACGATTGCTCCATGATCGCAAGCTCTTCTATGACCATGAAGTCATAAGTCTTTCTATGACTACTCCATGGTCGCAAGCTCTTCTATGACCATAAAATCGTAAGTCCTTCTTCGACTACTCTGTGGTCGTAAGCTCTTCTACAACCATAAAGTCGTAAGTCCTTCTATGACTACTCTATGGTTGTAAGCTATTCTACAACCATGAAGTCGTAGGTGCTTCTACCACTACTCCATGGTCGTAAACTCTTCAACGACCATGAAGTCGTAAGTCCTTCTATGACTACTCCGTGGTCATAAGCTCTTCTATAACTATGAAATCGTAAGTTCTTCTATGACTACTCCATGGTGTTAAGCTCTTCTACGACCATCGAGTTATAAGCTCTTTTATGACCACATAGTCGTAAGCAGTCCTACGATCACCTTGTGATCATAGAATATTCTGTGGTTTCTATATCCCTAATCGACTTGTCAAACGATGTCTTACTACATCGTGGGGGCATCTGATAAAGCGGTTAGAACATGCATTTACCCAATAACCGCACACAATCTCTCTCTGACAATAACCGCTGCATGGTGAACGGACCACTACGTCTCTCTAACAATAACTTTTGCTAGACGATTATCACCTAAAGTGTTAAGGCATCTTCTAGCGCGGGACAACGGTCATCGCTTCGTCTGCTATTTAAAGGTTAATGTCAGGGGAAGAAGGAGGCCAAGCCAGATTAGAAATAATACAAACTTTTTCCCGCATTAGACTCTTGTAATTGTTTTTTCTTTAATTAGTAATCACGTAGGACGTAGAGTTATTATTCTCCTAGGAAAAGGCCCAAACCTGGATAAAAATTTCAGTGTCCCTGTTCCGTAAGACCATAGCTTAGTCTTCTGAGAAAATCTCCAAATCCAAATAAATCATACGTAAGATTGGTATTAAAACACCAACATCATCCTTAGCCGGTAATCACTCATTCCTCTACTTGCTTTCCCTCATTTCAAGTTTTCTTGATTTCTAGTGTTGAGGTGAATGTCATGAAATTCCTTCAAATCAATGCAAAATTGCCTTTGGACAAGTAGATTGGGTATAGTTTAATGATATTCCATTGTTCCAATACACTGATTTATGGGAAATCATTTCTCCAAAATCATGGACTTGCTCCTGTTAGGGCTGGTCTGACCAGTGCTTTACCTACGGTCTGACCGCCCCTGACAAAAGCAATTAGCTTTGGAACTATGAGATTTCATGGCTATTTTCGTTGATTCTTTGTTGATCCTTGTATACTTTTATTTACAATAACAATGCCAAGGAACAGGGAATCTTGTTGCAAGAATGCAATTCCTTCCTTCTTTAGATCCTTTCCGGGTTATCATCATGCTCCAGGGTGTTCCTCCTCTCACCAAAAGTCATCTCAACCTCCTCTAGGCCGGTTTGACCGTAATGGGGTTAGCGGTCTGACTGGTGATGGGCGGTCTAGCTGCTATGAAGTTGGTGGTCTGACCACCTGACACTGTTCACCGACTGAAAACAAAAAACCGACTCGAATGAAAATCGATCGAACTACTACAAATCCACTCTAATTGATCTCAAATTTAACACACATGATGCTAAGGATGTCTAGAATCTATTATAACAAAAAACTCAAGAATTATCAACTAGACACGAAATTCAGATCGTAATATGAGATAGTCAAAAACTAGGTCAAACCCCAAAAATTCAATAACTTTCAAACGACTTGGACATGATAACCTATCCGATTTCGAGCAGAAAAGCGACCTGAAACCCTTCCCAACATGAATTTTCTAAAATTCCAACTCATCACATGTTAAAGCCTCCAGGACTGCACCTCTCGTAGCTTCTCCACGCATCATTCACCTTTGATCTCCACATACCCCCAATGTGAGCCTAGCCATCTCGTGACATCATTGACCATCTGAATCTCGGATCTCCCCATCCTAGTCTCGGTCCTCCTCGTCATTGACTATGACCGCCTCCACGCTCAACCTGTACATGCAAAGACCAAAGAACGTTTTCTCTGGCACAAGTTCTCTCCAACTTGATCAACATCAGTCCACACATGCATATCACACCTCAAACCATCAATAAACATGAACCAAATCATCCACAAGCTCAATTTTCACATTTTCCAAAACTCAACTCGAGCCACCTTGAAAAACTAGTCTCACAGCCATGCACAGGCCGGTCAGACTGCTGGCCAAAAATGAGTACTTCAAGATTACGAGTACTCGGGGTACTCAAAGTTTACAAATAATTGAAGTACTTGAAACCTATGACTAACTATCGTGGTCGAAGTCTATGACTACCGATCGTAGTCGAAGCTTACGACTACCATCATGGTCAAAGCCTATAACTACCAATTGTGGTCGAAGCTTACGACTATCGATCATGGTCGAAGCCTATGACTATTGGGTCATGGTCGAAGTCTACTGGTCAGATTGTCTAATACATGGCGGTCAGACCACTTAACAACTTAAGACAACCAGTCGTGATCGGAGCTTACGACTACCAGTCGTGGTCGAAGTCTACCGGTTAGACCACTTAACCTGAATATTTTAGGAAATCCAGTTTTACAATAGTGCATCGACTGAAACTTACATAAACGCAAATTTCAATGCAACCCAGCTGTCAATTATTCATCATCACTATATTTCCAACCTATCCATATGGTCTAACAAATCTATACTCCAGTGATTTAGCCACTGAAAATAGATGAGAAGCTAGTCCCGTATTTAATCATTACCCATTTACTCTTTTGCGAAATACAACGGTAACAAGTCAGTCTACAAGTCTACCGCTTTGATTCAGCATAACATGTCATAAGTATACATATTCTGCGATTCTAATGTCCTTTTGTGCTGTAAATATTTACAAATTCTTGAATTCTTCTTTGTAATAACGAATTTGTAGAATTAGCCATACTGATTCTGGTGACTTAACTTCTCAAAAATCAATATCCTTCAGTTGAAGCCTTTTGCTTAATAGTGTTGTGTTTCTAGCTTCCCATGCATAGTACTGTTGGCATTCACATTTACTTGCATGCTTGACTTGTCTTGCAAAAATTCCATGGGTCATTGGTGCCGTTTTATGTAGAGCTCTCAACCTTACATGGTATTGAGATTAACAGGAAGCTTCCAATTAAATCATTTCGATGAACCCTGTTAGGCTCTAAGACCAAGTTGGCAAGTTGTTAGGTTACTAAATGTAGTATGTTAACACCCTAGTGCGAATGGGTTTAGTACCAATTCATACCAATCTAATTAGCACTTTTGGGCCAGCGAGGATAGAACACAGATGCTGATGCAGTTTGGGCTCTGGGTTTGGAGTGTAACGAGAGTTACAGTACAATTGACATGAAAATATGCCTACATGACTTCCTGGCTTTGGACACACATGGGGCTTAAAATGGTTATTTGGCTAACAAGGAAATAGTACATGCATACTAAGCCTCTTGCTTATATAACCTACTAAGCCTCTTGCTTATATAACCTCTCAAGACTTCCAAATCATATATAGTCTAATTGAACCCTTCATTTGTTAGTTATTGATCCTTCATATTCTCCCATTCTCCTAAGTACCTCTCCAATCTGTTATGAGTTTCCATGATTCCGTCTCTTATTTAATTCCTTTGTAATTTAGCATATACACTTACCAAATAATTTATCATGATTATAATAGTTCCCTGAACTCCTCTACCCTGGTACTCCCCCAGCTTAACTGCACAGTGTGATGCTACACAATATCGAAGATATATATTTTTCTTTTCCCTAAAAATGCCATAACTTTTAGGTGCAAAGATGCGGACTAAAACCTGATGTTGTGAGCTATTCCCTGCTCATCAAAGCTTATGGGAAAGCTAGGAGGGAAGAAGAAGCATTGGCGGTTTTTGAAGAGATGCTTGATGCCGGAGTCAGGTTCATTCTCCTTTTAATATTTTATTGTCTTGATACAGTTTGAGCTATACAAAAGAAAGGAGAGGACCACACCTATTCGAGAGGATGAACCACGGCTAGCAAAGCAGTCGGCTGACTGACAAGGATTTTGTGCATTCGCGTGGCTTTGATAAGCTGAAAGAGATGCTACGGATTTGGCTGGACACAACAAAAAAACTCAAAAGAAAAAGACTACTAACAGAGGTGACAACAATAACACTGTGTTCATATTCCCCTCCACTCCTCTCTCCACCCCACTCCATCACTCTCTCCCATCTCTTTGTGCCCCTCCTTTCTCTCTCTACCACCGGCCATGGGAGGCAAAGAGAGGGTGGGCGCTGGTGGCAATGGCTACAGCCTGGCGGGAGGCCGGCGGTGAGGAGCAAAGGCGGGCGCGGCGGCAGCGTCGGTGTGAACGACGGCATGGCCGCCGGATCCGAGGTCGCAGCAATCAGATCCAGGCAGGAGAAGGCCGGATTGAGGGGTAACAGAGCACGGCGGCCTGGCATGGAGGCGACAGGTGAAGCCCAGGATGGGGACTCCCGAATCTGGAGTAGGGTTGGCCGGATACAGGTGTGTCGTGGCCGATGGCGGCTGGATCTCGTATGGATGCAGTCGCATCTAGCGGGCCGAGGTCGATGGTGGCCGAATCCAGGCGGAGGAAGATCGGCGGCGGCCCCAAGAGTGCAAAATGAAGACACGAAGGGCGGAGCGTGCGATGGGTCCAAGAGGGCCAAGCGGCGGCGGTGGTCTAATGAAAGAACGGCTGCGGTGGCTCATTTGTGGAACGCCAACGGCGGCGTGGGCGAGCTCGGCTGGATCTGGCACTTGGATCTGGGCTGGGGCGATGCGGTGAGGGCCAAATCTAGCAACAGGGAGTCCGAATCCGGGAGAGGCGGCGGTCGGTGCGGCTGGGCGGGGCGGAGGCATGCAAGGATCTAGCTGCGGCGACCACAGGAGGGGCAGGGGAGAGCCGAAGGCGCTCGGATCTGGCGCGAGGAGCCCGGATCCGTGCCAGGATGGAGTGGCGTCGGGGCGAAGGCGGGACGGCCAGGCGTCGACGCATGTGCGAGCGGTGGAGTCAAGCGACTGCCAAAAGAGGTGGCTAGCCCCGGGAGTGGAGCACACTCCTCCCGGGAGCGATGGCGGCCGGCGGTGACCAGCGGCGGCCGGAGCGAAGGCTAGGTTCAACACCTAGTCTCTGATACCATGTTAATATTAGAGGAGGAAGAGAGGGATGAATGGCTTGTTGTATTGTACAGTCTATATGGTCTAATATATAGAGTACATAGGCATAAACCCTAAAAACTAGGAAAAGACACTTATACCGTTAACAAAACCAAGTCGAAATAGCTTGATTTTGTTTTACTTCAGCTCACTTTACTTAAATTGTTTTTTAATACATTTTATAAGTTTCCCTTTTTCCTCTGATGGTAATTCCATGCTTATTCAGTTATTCTGAATGCATTGTGGTTTAATCCTTAACATTATTTCACGTTCTACCTCACACTTATCCTGAATAAATTTTCCGCAAACCCGAAAAAAGGGTCTGTGAGTACATGTTTCTGGTAACTTTCCTCTCTGAATCTCACATCACCTGCTGGATCTTGTCCTAGATCTTGCTAATATGCTTGACAACAACATGTAACCCCTGCCTCTTCGACTCTGGTTGGGTCATACCTTATCATCATCTCACTGTTGCAGATCAAAATCTTGCTGCTACTGCCACTGATAATCGTTCATAGGAAGAACGGTTTTGTGGAACGTGTGTTGAGCGAGCCATTGACGGGCGACTGGTGACTCTCACCGGCTGAGAGCTGGCACAATGAATGGCACATCGTTGGTGCTATTGGCAATTTGGCACTGAGAGCACTGTTTGGTGATCAATCACTGTGCCATGTTGCTAAGGTCAAATGGTTTTCTTTTCTTTTTTTTAGACTCTCAAATGGCTTTCATTGAGAAATACTAAATCATTAACTTTCAATGTAGATTTGTAAGTTTGTTTTCCTCACGTCATGAGCTTTTTCTCAATTGTAAAGAAGTCCATGGAATACATAACTGCACGCTCAAGTGACTCAACACAAACAACATTCATACAAATAGGAGCATGATGTCCCTCAATTGGATATTTGGATTTGTGAAAATCGCACTGAAGGTCTGTTAACCAGAAGCGAAGTGTAACCTAGGTTTGTTAACTCGAAATTAACTTGGCATGTTCCTTAGCCCTGCAATGGTTAACCCTAATCACTGTGCACAAAAGCCAAGAGAACAGCCAGGAAGGCCCTATCTTTTGAGGTACGAGGACACAAATGGGCGTGGCAGCCTCTGGCACCAGTGGATCAAAAGTCTTTTTTTTTTCTTCATTACCAAAAGGTGAAGAAAACAACATCCCCCTGTCACCATGCGGTTGCCCTCGCCATGAGGATGCCTTGACAGCGCCATACCCTCCCTGCCCTACGGAGTATTGTACACTTCCGTCAGTGGCGGAGTCAGGATTTAGTTACGCCCCCGAGCTCAGTGGTGGAATGATCTAGACTATTTATGTTGGACTATGAAAATATTACCTAGACTAGACTGAATATATCCGGGTTGTACACTAGATATGTTTTCACACCCGGGGCTGAATCCTACCCTATCCGGGATGTGGATCCGCCCCTGCTTCCGTGTATGCCTCTACTACATTAGAGTTTCTGTCAAATAATATTGGAATAAAACAAGAATGCGAAATAATTGCACAATACCGTTTTTTGGCCTCTTTCATAGGTCTTATGTATTTGAAGAAATTAGCGATGTGTTGGTTGTGTTTTTTGAATCAATGTCTTGGTAAATTATATACATGTAGCGTGCACATATTGAACAATAGAAGCTTGCATGTTTTCCTGATAATTCCTAAAGCATTGCTGCTAATTTGCTAAAAAAAAGACAATGACTATGGTATCTTTTTTTTTTTTTTTTTGCGAGGACTATGGTGTGATATCCTGAAAGAAAGCTAACGAAAAAGGGGAGCTAGGCTGCTGGGGCCATAGATGGTATGGGCTATTTTTGTACAAATTCGTCATCGTATTGCTAGTGTGACCTTTTGTTGACAAAATTGTAATTTCTATCAAGCAATTTTCTGCAAGAAATGTCTCTTCTGACTACTAGTAACTTTCACTTTGAATTGTTCTGGAGGATATTTTTCTCTCTCTTGGCAAGTTATCTCCTTTTCCACTTTAGAGAGGAAAATGCTTAGTTTGTTAGGAATGCAAACAACTAATATTTTTGTGGTCTTGAGTAAAAGTTCTTGATTTTTTTAAAAGTAAAATTACCGGCTTGTGTCGTATGACTATGAGAAAACCCTAAACTAAGAACAAATGAGTATGTCTATGGTTCCCAAAACAAAACTGAATAGATCTCAAACTGCTAGTGATTGCTAGTGGCCGGATTGTTGCACATGAGCTCTTCAATTCCTAATTTACTTCAAAACCCAATTGGTTTTCTTTAGAAAAATTGTAAAAATAATTTTCACAAGTATTCTTCTTTCCATCTGTATTTGTTGAAAGGGACATTAAAAAAAGAGAAGTGCTTCTATACTTTTCACTCTAACAAGAATGGCACTAATCTCAAAGCACACGAAAGAGTAAGTAATCACTATACACCATTCAGTTCTGCTTTAAAAGTTATGCAAATCATATTGAGAAAAGCATAGAATCACCTCTCTAAAAATTATAATCCCGTCTTTTTCTACCTCGTACAAGCATAGAATCACCTCTCCAAAATTATAATCCCGTCTTTTTCTAGCTCGTACATTTGCACGGTTTGAATAGTACACTCCGCATAACATCAATGTGCACGGCCAAAACAGTACACATGACATAATTACATGATTCCTGAATTCTCCCTTGACATATCGGGCCATTCATTAGCCCTGTTCCAAACGGCTTCTAGTTTTTAGCTTTTAGAAACCAACTTTTAAACGGAGTGACTTTTCAAAATAGTTTATTTAAGTCATTTGTAGGAGTTACTATAGGAGCCATTTTGAACGAAGTAACTTCTCAACTCAAGTGTTTCTTACTCCCTCAATCTCTCTCGCAATCAACTAAAAACCACAGTACTTGAATATGGCCATTGTTTGTTTCCAGCCTTCACTTTCAGCTCATTCATTTGTGCCAAAAACTACTTTTCCAGGGAATCCAGTTCTCATTTCTCCAGTCATGACCACATCGATGTTCTCATGTGCAAGACACACTCCAAAAAAAATTTCATGGAGCATTGGCTATATAAAGCACCCACAAGCAACCTCTTGGGAGCCAAGACGGCAAGACAAGCCACATTAAGCAAAACCCAAATGCCCCATTGAGCTTTCTTTCTCTCTTCCTATTCTACACTCTCCTACCTTCCTTTCTATGTCCTTACAATTTTTAGCCTAAATACTTTTAGCTAACTATTGCATATATGGCTCAATTCGCCACCCAAATCACAATGGAGGTCGCTCCTTCAAAGCTGTCCTCGATCTTCAGGCGCGCTAGGCTCCCGAGGATGCTTGACACGATCATGGAGGATGACAAGGAGGCCATCGAGTCACCAAGGGCGCCTTCTCACAATACAAGCTATGCCAAGGAGGTTGGCGACACCTCGGTGCACTGCACTGACAAGCGAGTGTTCCTCGCTCCGATGGCGAAAGCAGGGTGCCTGAAGATCAAAGCCTAGCTTGGTAGGAGAGATGGAGTTTCTAGCTGGCTAGTCTTGCTCTCTTTTATGGTTTGAGCAGATAGCATCCGTGAACTTTCTTGCGTATTTTCGTTTTTGCTACAGTAGTGTTTACTGCTTTACTCTTGTCTAGTACTACCAAACGTGAGTGTGTTGCTTTGTGGCTAGTAGAGTTGCTCGTGTTGGAGCAGAAGTAATGCAACCTTGAATAAATGTTGATCTCTTTGTTCTTGTGGAAGCTAATAACGTGGTTCTTCGTTTCCGCCCTTTAACGCGGAAAGAAGATCCCAAATGGTGAAACAAGCATATTTTAGAAACTGCAGACCTTTCTACCAATTTGTGAGCCCTTAGTTTGTTACTTAATACTACTGAGCTAGAACTAATTCTGAATACTTGTTAAAAGAAGTATGCCCCTTCTTTACATGGATTGTTGACCGGTATGGTTAATGTTGAGCCTGCACTGAAAACAGTATATCAAAATCCGATTTTATTGAGATTCATGCGCCAACCATATTGTTCAAAAGCGCTTATTTATTAAGAAAAGGTGGACTTCTTCTAATGCTCCAAGACTCCTCACATCTATGCTTTGTGCATGATATATTTTTGGTAGGATCGTCGATAGCAATTAGAGAGAGTGAATGATTGCAACGCCTAGTGAAAACTTTTTCTTCAATCTGCTGTCTTCCGTTTTTCTTAACCTGCCAAACAGCAGAAACACAAAAACAAGAAAAACAACAAATGAGAGTTTCTAGATGTTGGTATATATATCTATTTGGACGTGATCTCGTCTCTGTTGATTTGCTTGATGACTATGCAATTAAAGAGCACAAAAAATCAGCACCACAAGATGGACTTCCGTGCTGCTGATCTCCTATTTTCACGTGAGGAAAAAGTACTACTACCTCGCTTTTGCCTCTTCTATTAGCTCTGCTTAATGCTCAATAGTTCTATGTACTCTCCACGTGATGCTCTTTATTTTTCAATCTACTGGCCCTAAATAGCACATGCATGCAGCACTTTTGCTACTAGCCCTTGTCTATGAAACTCATGCATGTGCTAGTCACGAAACATCTCGGCAAATCGATCAATACATGCACTACTACAGATCACGCAAACCCATAATCATGCATGCAGAAGAAAACCAAGAGAAGCCTTCATCATCTCCTTCATCATTACGTATCGAAACCTCTAGGACCGCACCTCCCGTAGCTTCTCCACGCATCATCCACCTTTAATTTCCATATGCTTCAGCGTGAACCCGACCACCTCGTGACACCTTCGACCGTCTGGACCTCAGATTTCCCCCTCCTAGTCCCGGTCCTCCTCGTCACCGACAATGACCGTCTCTACGTCCAACTTGCACATGCAAAGACCAAAGAACTTTTTTCAGGCACAAATTCTCTCCAACTTGACCAACATCAATCCACACACACGCGACACAACTTGCATAACAGCGCTAAACAAAATTATCAATTATTCATCATCACAAATTAACCATTGTCAATTATTCATCACCAAAATATCCTAGACCTAGCCACATGGTCTAATAATCTCCCCCTTGATGAATACATTGACAACACCTTAAGATAGCATGATGAATTAGCTTCAATTAGATATAAGCGAAGAATTGAAGCCGAAAAAGCATTTTAAGCCACAAGTCTCAAATCTCTCCCCCTCAACACAAGAGATGAGTTTTAGCAAATTTCTCCAATATCTCACAAAGCACACCAAATCTCTCCCCCTTTGGCAATATAATCATTAAGAAAATTCAGAGAAAAGATAATTCTAAGAAGGAGCAATGAGAGAAAAAATCAAGAATCTTTGTAGATTATCCAAGTTACTTTGAATTGATTTAATAATTTAACCAAGTCATATTTTTTAGTAGAGCTATCTAGATCATATAAAGTCATATATCATATAGCAATATCAAAACAAAGTTTGCAATATGATTAAGCAATTTATATCAATGACAGGCATCTCAACAATAACCAAAATAAATATAGAGAGCACAATGAGATATCATAACAAAAAGTCAAGACCTAAACATGAAGCAAATTTTTAATCTAGACGAGCTAGCAGTCTCATATAACAACCTATTATTCTACATTCAATTCTTACGCATGTGGCATGCTTGTAGCATACTTCTTTTTATGATAGCTTAGTTCTTGTAAATGGTGGCATGCTTGAAGCATACTTCTTTTCATCTTGTGCACTTTTTGTACCCCTTTTTTTGTTTATCATGGCATACTTGGAGCATACATCTTTTCAAATGTCTCTTTCTATTTTTTTTATAACATGCCAAATTGAATGATCATAGAAAGATTGCAATATGAAACATGTGAGCCTCGTAGCCGAGATTTAAAATAAGACTCACAATTAAGCTACTCCTTTTTTATGAACATCGCAAAGTACTATCTATAATCAATCTAGTCAAAGTATTCCGCCATGTCATATTTTAGTTCAAGTGCAACAAATTAATTATAACCAGTTATGATCAAAACTACACAGCATATGAGTAAATATGATAAAGAGAGCTCCGCAACTCATTTAAATTTGATGGCTTGGACTTGTTGATTTAATTGATAAGTATAATAAACAAAGTTTCCTAAATTCTTAAACATCAAGCTCTCCCTCAGAATAATCCTATAGGACAGTGGCGGAGAGAGGGGGGCTGAGGGGGGCCTGGCACCCCAACCTTCTACTAATGTAATATATCCTCTGCAGGTATTTGGCTCCAGAGTATGCATTGTCTGGCAAGTTGACAGCAAAATCTGATATATATATATATATATATATATATATATATATATATATATATATATATATATATATATATATATATATATATAGGAAAAATCCTTATTACTCCCGGGTGTAATTACACCCACCTCTAATATACCACCTAAACAAACTTGAAATACTCCTTTATCACTTTAGGTATACTCATATACTAATTATAAGATACTCCAATGTGAATCACACGAAAAAATTGTAAGGAAGTCCATAGTTTTTAGCATATTTCACAAATACCTTTATATACGTACATAAAAAGGAGTATGTCAAAAAAATATGCATACCACCTCTGAAAAATTGTTCATACCACCTATATGGTCTTAAATACTCGTATACTACATGTACATACTCTCCGTTACGCAAGATACTACCTATGTTGTGATATACGACATAGGGTGTAATTACACCCGGGAGTAGAAAAGAGGCTTCCTATATATATATATATATATATATATATATATATATATATATATATATATATATATATATATATATATATATATATATATATATATTCTTTCGGAGTAGTTCTTTTGGAGCTTATTACAGGAAGAAAACCTGTTGATCCTTCTCAGCCATTGGGAGATGAGAGTCTTGTTGAATGGGTGAGCTTTTTGAAACATTATGAACTTGTTGTCTGTCACTGGTTTTAGGTCCTAACTTCTAACCTATGCACATATTTTCAGATTGTTAACCTATATCTATTTGATTGAGATCTTCTAACAAACCACATGATTGAGTTTTTCACCAATGTTACTTTCATGAGATTGAGATGTTCTAATAAATGACAAGATATGGTTGTAAACTCTAATAGATATATTTAGTGTGCTTCAAGATTTGATTGTTGTTTTCCTGTTCCACGGTACTAGATAATTGTTGTCTGTTGATTAATATACTTGTTGAGTTGAAAACTTGAAATGGCCCAATCTCTAGAGTCTGACGTCATGCAGTTTCTATAGCTCTGGTGATGTGTTCTTTAGTTCACCTCTTTCCCTCCAAAGTCGAGCAGCCCTTGGATTCTTTCATTATAATGTCGCTGCTACTGGCTGATGTAATATGTTAGTCCTTTCATTGAAATCCGGCATGGTTCATTGGTTCTACTCTACTTGTTGTCCATGTTGCCCCCCCCCCTATCCAATTCCTGGCTCCGCCCCTGCTATAGGATGCAACATGCCCAACTCACTTCGCAAAAGAGCAAAATGTACAAAATTAAGTGGTTTTGAAATAATATCAGCAACCTGAGAATCCAACTCAATAAGGTGTAAGACTACATCACCTTTTTCACATGGTCTCTCAAAAGTGAAATCTTTTGAAAGCCATCAAAGAAGTGAAGAACCATCAAATGTTCCAACCAGGCAACGATGTTAAAAGATCAGAACCCATTCAAGCTCATGTTCTCCATCCTCATCATCTGTTCTTACATCACAGGAAACATCGGTCTCACAGCATTGGGGTTAGTGAAATAAGATTTAGGAATCCAGACTGTGACACACGACGTGGAGAAACAGTAACAAATCTAGAACCAAAATCATGAGCATGTGGGTGATTAAAATGCCAAAAAGAACGAGACTTATTTGAATTATATCCCAAACTAGCATGTGAAGCAGATTTAAAATCATCACAAAAGTTCTCTAAAAACTTAGCTTTCACATTAGTTCTAATAATAAAAGAGATTGCACATTTTTGTCTTAAAGTATTCAATCTTTTCTTCTTCTCTCTCTTAGCACGTCTAAAGTAAAATTCATGTAAGTGCACATCTCTTTCACAGTAGGTGCAATGGAATTTAACATAACCAGAATTCTTTTGAGATGATGAGCTAGCACTTAAATTATTATTCGATGAACTTTGCACAAAGTTAGTAGATTTAAACATAGTTTGTTTTGCTTCAGATTTTACTTCAATTTTTACAGGTTCAAGAACCTTAACAACCTTAGGAGGATTATTCTTGGCATGCTCAATAAAATTAAATCCTAGACCATGATTTTTCACACTTCTTTTTTGACTTGTCTAGAATCATATTCAGATTTTTCTTACCAAAAGAGAATCTCTCTAAAGTGTCATTATGGTACTTGTTGTGGTTACAGACCAAACAGAGAGAGAGAGAGAGATGGTAGTGGAGAGTGAGTAATGGCCTTGGCCCTCCCCATGGCCTGTATTCGGTATATATATACATGGGGGGTGTTTTTACAGTTGTACCCTTACATTTGAGTATCCCCTCCAGGGGCACTTATGTCATTACACATGGCCTATTCCGGACCTTATACCCCTCTACCAGGCCTGATGGGTTTAGGTGGGGGCCTCCCCCACAACAGAAGCCTCTCATGGTGAAGGGCTTCACAGGGCCGAAGCCATGTTGCCGAGTCTTTTGGCCCCCTCCGTCCCTGCGGCCTGTGAACTCCCTCCGAATCTTGCAGAGCTTTGGTGCACAGTAGGGTCCAGTGGCTGAGGCTGTAGCCGGGGCCGATGGGTGGACTGCAGTTGAGGTAGACACGCGCGCGTGCGCTATTCCCTAGCCTTCGAACGGGTGGCAGCGGGGCTGGCGCCTAGTCGAAGTAGACGCGCGCGCTCCGTCCCCTACCCTTCGAACGGGTGGCAGCGGAGCTGACGCCTAGTCGAAGTAGACGCGCGCGCTTCGTGCATCAACATTCCCTAGCGACGCTGAGCGGCTTAAGGGATGTTGATGTACAGATGGAGGTCCATTTTTCTCGGGAGCTTGGTTAGCGTCTGATATGGTTGACCCATGGCGCTTCCTACCTTCCTGCTGCGTTTTCGCGTACGACAACAAGGTTTGCCCGGTTCTTCTTAACAGACCTACCTTCAGTCGGTGCTCCTGATGGAGCCCGTCCGTATCATTTTGAAAAAATGCTGATGCATTGTAGGTGGCCTGTTAAGGAGAACGAGGCAGACTTTGCGGGACGTTACCCTTGCCTTTGCCGTGTGTGGGAGGTGCCACCGGGCGAATTTGTGCATGCGGGTCCGTTCCTCGAAGTCGAGGTCCAGGCCGAAGCCGCCGTCCGGCTGGTGTGGCGATCGAGAAGATGGCCTCCTACGCGCGCGCCGCACTTTCGTATTACATTCGCCGGTATCAAGCTGCCGACGTCGATGCGGCAGAAGTGGCGCCAAGTCGAAGTAGACGCGCGCGCTCCGTCCCCTACCCTTCGAACGGGTGGCAGCGGGGCTGGCGCCTAGTCGAAGTAGACGCGCGCGCTCCGTCCCCTACCCTTCGAACGGGTGGCAGCGGAGCTAGCGCCTAGTCGGAGTAGACGCGCTTGCGCTCCGTCCTCTACCCTTCGAACGGGTGGCAGCGGAGCTGGCGCCTAGTCGCAGTAGACGCGCGCGCTCCGTCCCCTACCCTTCGAACGGGTGGCAGCGGGGCCGGCGCCTAGTCGAAGTAGACGCGCGCGCTCCGTCCCCTACCCTTCGAACGGGTGGCAGCGCGGCTGGCACCTAGTCGAAGTAGACGCGCGCACTCCGTCCCCTACCCTTCGAACGGGTGGCAGCGGCGCTGGTGCCTAGTCGAAGTAGACGCGCGCACTCCGTCCCCTACCCTTCGAACGGGTGGCAGCGGGGCTGGCACCTAGTCGAAGTAGACGCGCGCGCTCCGTCCCCTACCCTTCGAACGGGTGGCAGCGGAGCTGACGCCTAGTCGAAGTAGACGCGCGCGCGCTCTGTCCCCTACCCTTCGAACGGGTGGCAGCGGAGCTGACGCCTAGTCGAAGTAGACGCACGTGCTCTGTCCCCTACCCTTTGAACGGGTGGCAGCGGAGCTGGCGCCTAGTCGGAGTAGACGCGCGCACGCTCCGTCCCCTACCCTTTGAACGGGTGGCAGCGGAGCTGGCGCCTAGTTGAAGTAGACGCGCGCGCTCCGTCCCCTACCCTTCGAACGGGTGGCAGCGGAGCTGACGCCTAGTCGAAGTAGACGCGCGCGCTCCGTCCCCTACCTTTCGAACGGGTGGCAGCGGAGCTGACGCCTAATCGAAGTAGACGCGCACGCTCCGTCCTCTACCCTTCGAAGGGGTGGCAGCGGGGCTGACGCCTAGTCGAAGTAGGCGCGCGCGCTCCGTCCCCTACCCTTCGAACGGGTGGCAGCGGTCTCCTAATGCAGTAATGCGCTGTAAAGGTTCCTGAAATCGCGCCGGCCCCCGGCTTGCCAGGGCTAGGTTGTCAGACCGTGCGCTTGCCTCGGCGCGTGTGGGGCACGCGGCGGTTTGCAGTTGGTGCGCGACGGGGTGTGGGCGGTTGCGTGATCGCAGCGGTTCGCCTTTTCCCTAGGGAAAGGGGACACGGGGCGGGCGAGGAACGGCTCAGCTTCGAGGTTGTTATGATCCTACGGCCCGCTGTGGCACTCTTAATGGCGCTTGGGGTCGTTCCGACGCCTGGCCTCGTGTGCTCCAGCTTGCTCGTGCGGGGGGGTGGCCACGCGGCAGGGGGTCATTGGAGCGACGTGCTCTGACGGTCCCTGCTGCCGTGGTCGCGCCTCTTCGTCTTCGGTTATGGGGGAGCGTGCGGGGCGGACCCCCGTGCGGCTGCGGTTGCGTCCTGCACGTGGACCGTCGCGACGCTTCGGCGTTGGGGACGAGAAGGCCTGAAATAACCCTTGTAACCGCGCCCCCGCAGTTCTACACCCACTTCTCGCTTGCGCCGCCTTGTATACTCCCGCGGTACAACCGCCGCGATACTCCTCTTGCAAGAAGCGATGGCGTCTGGTGGCAAGCGCAGCCAGCCGGCTGGTGCCTGCGGCATCCGCCGGCGGTCTTCACCGTTAGAGGTGGAATACTCGCTCGGCGAACGCGACCCGGCGGTGGCGGATAAGTGGTGGCTGGAGAAGGGGGGCTCGTTTTCTGGCGAGTTGGGTCCCTCGCTTGCGACCGAGAAGACGATCCAGGTGCTGCTGCGTGCGGGGAAGCTGTCCGAGCGTCAGGCGGTGCGGCTACCCACCGCCGCCGAGACGGAACCTCACCCCGAGGAGTCGGAGGCGGTCGTATTCGTCGCCTTCTTCGACGCAGGGCTCCGCGTCCCAGCGGCAACGATCGTGGGCGACGTGCTGCGGACCTTCGGGCTGGAGCTGGCGCAGCTAACACCGAATGCCGTGGCCCGGCTCGCGGTTTACAGCTGGGCCTTGCGCTCGGGAGCCTGCTGGCCCAGTGCGTCGTCATTTGCCTATCTGCACGAGGCGCGGTGCCAGCCCAAGGAGCGGAAGGATGGGACGGTGTCGAGCTTTAGCAGCGTCTTCTTTGTTCTCCGGCCGACTTGCGGCAAGCTCTTCCCCGTGAACTCCACTCGCGGGAAGTGGGAGTCGCATTGGATGAAGCGGTGGTTCTACCACCGTGTGGAGAGCGGGAGCGGTCTTGAGTGCACGGGCCGACCGATCGCATTCAAGCCCTCGCCCGGCCGGACGCTCGACGATGAGGATATACGGAGGGTCCGGTGGCTCGTAGGCGTGGCCGCCCGCTTCAACATGCGCGACCTCGCCGAAGAGTACGTGATGTACGGCGTGGCGCCGCTTGCTCGCGACTGGCGTCTTGCCGCCGAGAAGCGTCGAGACGACAATGTTTCGCCGTCGGTCTGCTTGCTGCCGGCGCCGTCCGGTCTTTGTAAGCCTCGACCGTGTCTCCCCTCTGTTCACGCGAAGTGCATTATATGCTGATGTTATCTCCTTTGCTTCAGGGATTTGCTTGGAGGATGCGGAGCAGGCCGCGCGCGTATTCCTAGGGCTGTATACCGGCAGGGAGCATGAGCAGCGCGCATCCGCTACCGCCGAGGTGGGGCTGGGACGGATAAACCGCATGTGCGAGGCCCTGGGCCTCGCCGTGCCGGACCGTGCCGCTCCAGACGACAGTGCACCGAGGAAGAAGGCGTCGTCTCGGAAGAGGGGCTGAGGAGGGGCGTTTGTCGTGCTTGGTGCGGCAGCTGGTACTGCTGCTGCTAGTGCTCCTGAAGGCGCGACAGACGCGGAGTCGGATTCGGCGAAGTATGCCGACTCGGGCTTGGATGGCGCTGACGCCGGAGGCGAAGGATCTTCGGCGAGTGCCCTGGGCGGCGGGCTTGCCGCGAGCAGCCGGCTAGGGGAAGCCTCGTCACCCGCCGCGGTCGCTGAGACGGAATTCGTGCGGACCGGCGATGCCGAGGTGGAACCTTCGACCGTGGTCGCTGTGGTGCCAGGGGCGCCCCCTGTAAGGGCGCACGGAGCCGTGCTGCCTTCACCGGCCGCAGAAGCAGACGCCGAGGTATCCCCTGTAGAAACTACCACAGCGGAACCTTCGTCCCTGGGTGCTGCAGCCGCGGGAGCCTCTTCGGCAGCGACCGCTGGGGTGGTGTCGCTGCCGCCTGCCCTGGCTAAGCGGCTGTGTCTGCGCCCGGAGCTTCACCGAACGAGGAGGGGATTCGTGGTGGCGACGAGCATCGGGAGCTTGTGGGACTCGGATGTGCCTGCCGAAGTCCCCGCGGTGCCCGCCCCCTCTGCTTCCCAGGCCACGCCGTCTGCCGCGCGGGAACGTTGGCGCCGGCCCCGAGCGCGGAGGCTTCTTTTCCTTGCGGAACCATGCCCTCCGCGGGGACTTGCGCCACCGCTCCCCCGCCTAAAGCTAGGGGCGGGCCCCCGAAGCCCTTCTTCCGCTACCGAAGGTAAGGCGGCTTAGCTTACCCTGGTGTGTTCTTCGCTGCGCCTTGCGGTGCTCACCTGCGTTCCTGCCTGCAGTGTTGCTTGTGCCGGAGGAAGAGCTCTTGGTGGAGCATGGGAGCGCCGTGCGTGCGAGCCCCGTGGACTTCGTGCCTCCCCCGGAGACGCTGAGGGCGTGGCGCGGGATTGTGGACGACGCGGCTGCCAGCGTGGGCCAGCCTTTGAAGTGTCGGGGGTGAGGGTAAGTACTCATACACCAATGCCCGGGCCTACTGAGCTTGCTAAGTCTTTTCCGTTCTACAGACACTTGTGCTGGGGCAGGCCTTGCAAACAGCCTATACTCGTGCCCAAAGGGCGCTTGAGGATAGGCTGCGGGCCGCCGAGGAGGAGCTACACGAAGCCTCGGGAGCCCGTTCTGCCCAGGATGCCCGCATCCGCCAGCTGGAAGCGGAGTGTGCCGGAGCGAAGGCGCACGCCGAGGGACTTGCTGCGTCGGCGCGGGAGTCGGCCGCGGAGGCTGCGTAGCAGGAGTTTGCGGCAGAGCGGGATGGCCTTTTGCAACAAGTCGCCACGCTAGAGAAGGAAAAAGGCGAACTCGCCCTGACTCTAGCGGAGCGGGATCAGGCGCTTGGCGACGCTTGGGTAGTCGCATGGGAGGCCATGCAAGCACTGGAAAGCCATCTCCAAGGGCTTGTGGCCAAAGTACCGGACCACGCCTTCGACCCAAAGGAGCTGTCGCGGACCCTTCGCTGGATCAAAGATGCCACCGACGCTGCTCGTGGCCCCGCGATGACCTTCAGCAACCACTGTGCCTACGTGGCGTCCTGCATGGTGTGCGCGCTCCTGCGGCATCGTGGCTGCACGCACATCGCCGGGCTGGAGGACCCCTAGCTGGAGCTGCCCGGCGGGGCTGGAGTAATGTCTGGTGCCGTCCGCGCCGTTCGCGGCGCCATTAAGCACTTCTACGAGCGGATCTGGAACTATGTCGGGGTGGCCGCCGCGCAGGTCGAGCTCCAGAAGTCCCTTTACGGGGGGGAGCCTCGGCCAATTCCTGGACGAGGTCCCCCGACGCGACGAAGGTGGCACTGGGGCCTCCGAAGGCGCCGAGGACTCGCAGGTGCGGCGTGGAGATAGCTAGGTGTAGGCGTGTGTTGTGATGTCCGCCCCTTCTTTGTGGATAAAGCACGTACTTGTTCTACGAACTGACTATTTGACCTGTGCCCCGGGCAGCTTCCTTGCTGGGGACGACTGCTTGCGTCCGACCTTGCAACCCGGTGGCGCCTTCGACGCTGGCAAAGGGCCGAGGAGTCGCTGAACTTTTGGGCAGGCCGATCCTCTTCGGGCGAGGTCCCGACCTTAGCGCGCGTTAAAGATGAGCCCACCGGATAGTGACTTAGAGCGCCAGCCATGCTGGTGGGCCTTTGTACTTGTAAGCTTTTCGCAATGTATATATCTGCTGGCAGTTAGGATCTGCGCCAAGCGCTGTACGCCGGGTGGTCATGCTGTGCTGGGGCAAAATCTCCACCTTCGACGCGTGCCGTTGACAGTAGTTGCGCGTAGACTGGTGCGCGCGGAGGCGGACCTCGATGCTACGACGTGTTTAGAGTCCATGGACTGGCGTGTGCGAAAGCGTACCTCCGCACGACGGCTTGCTTAGAGTCCGTAGACTGGCGCGCGCGAAGGCGGACCTCCGCACGACGACTTGTTTAAAGTCCGTAGACTGGCGCGTGCGAAGGCGGACCTCCGCACGACGACTTGTTTAAAGTCTCGTGGACTGGCGCGTGCGAAGGCGGACCTCCGCACGACGACTTGTTTAAAGTCCGTAGACTGGCGCGTGCGAAAGCGGACCTCCGCACGACGACCTGTTTAAAGTCTCGTGGACTGGCGCGTGCGAAGGCGGACCTCCGCACGACGACTTGTTTAAAGTCTCGTGGACTGGCGCGTGCGAAGGCGGACCTCCGCACGACGACTTGTTTAAAGTCCGTAGACTGGCGCGTGCGAAGGCGGACCTCCGCACGATGACTTGTTTAAAGTCTCGTGGACTGGTGTACGCGAAGGCGAACCTCCGCCTCCCACCCCGAGGTGGGGGCAACCTCTGGTGTACCCTGTGCTCCGTGTGCACCCCGTGGCGGGGCCAGCCTCTAGCGCGCTACGCCGGTGCTTCTTGGAGCTCTCGGAGTTGGCGTCCATAATACACCCTGCGTGCACCCCGTGTGATGCGCGAAGGCGAGCCTTTACGCGCTGAAGAGGTGCGCGATTGTTGGCCACGAAGGTTCGCGCTGCGCTTGCGCGTTGCTAAACGCACGATAGCCTTCACAGCTTATTTACACTCCGGGGAGTATGCGCACGGACGACGTCCGTGGCATGCGCGGGGTTCGCGCCTTGTTTATATTCAGTAGAGTGCGCAGGGAGAACATCCGCGTCTTATTTATACTCCGGAGAGTACGCGCAGGGACAAGGTCCCTGGCGTGCGCGGGGTTCGCGTCTTGTTTATACTCAGTAGAGTGCGCAGGGAGAACATCCGCGTCTTATTTATACTCCGTAGAGTGCGTGGGGTCGACATCCACGTCATTTTTATACTCCGAAGAGTACGCACAAGGACGAAGTCCCTGGCGTGCGCGGGGTTCGCGTCTTGTTTATACTCAGTAGAGTGCGCAGGGAGAACATCCGCGTCTTATTTATACTCCGTAGAGTGCGTGCAGAGGCGTCCCCCCACACGTCTTTGTTTATACTCATGCCTGTGTTTTTGACGGAGAGTGCACACGCGAACGTGCATCTTCGTTTATACTCATGCCCGTGTCTTTGACAGAGAGTGCACACGCGAACGTGCGTCTTCGTTTATACTCATGCCCGTGTCTTTGACGGAGAGTGCACACGCGAACGTGCGTCTTTGTTTATACTCATGCCCGTGTCTTTGACGGAGAGTGCACACGCGAACGTGCGTCTTTGGTTTATACTCATGCCGGTACCCCTGGCTACGGAGAGTGCACACGCGAACGTGCGTCTTTGGTTTATACTCATGCCCGTACCCCTGGCTACGGAGAGTGCACACGCGAACGTGCGTCTTTGGTTTATACTCATGCCTGTACCCCTGGCTACGGAGAGTGCACACGCGAACGTGTGTCTTTGGTTTATACTCATGCCCGTACCCCTGGCTACGGAGACTGCACACGCGAACGTGCGTCTTTGGTTTATACTCATGCCCGTACCCCTGGCTACGGAGACTGCACACGCGAACGTGCGTCTTTGGTTTATACTACGGGAGCACACGCGTAGGCGAGGCCTCCGCGTGTGCTCACCGCGTACTTCCGCACAGCGGTAATATGTTGGCGACAAACGGAACTTTATTATATTCCCGTTTGCGCGGGTAAGGGATTACATACGACGGGGGGGTACTAACCGTTTGTGCTCAGCGCGACCGGAGCCTCTAGTAGATTCGCTATCGGCAGGGCTTGCGGAGTCGCCCCGGATGGCGCCGTGGGCCCTCGCACGGCGGCGCCGATCCTAGGTGTGCCGTTGCCCGCCGCGGCGGGGACACCTGGTGTCGTGCTCGATGCGCCGGGCCATGTCCTGATCGCCACGAACGGTAATGATGGCCCGGGGCCCCGGGAGCTTCATGCATAGATAGCCGTGATGCGGTACCGCCCCGAAGGAGTTGAGGACCGGACGTCCCAGTATGGCATTGTAAGGGTATGGGAGATCGACGACGTCGAATATGGCATCTTCGACCCTTACATTGTCACCCTGGCCGAAGGAGACCTGAAGGCATATTTGGCCGAGCGCCCGTAGAGGTTGTCCTCTGAAGCCTTGCAGCGGGACTCCCGATGGGCTGAGGCGGCTCCGGGGGATCCCCATCTGGTCGAAGGCTGCTGCAAACAAAATGTTCGTGGAGCTGCCGCCGTCGACTAGGGCACGTCCCACGTCGCACCCGCTATTACGGCCCGGACGACCAGGGGGTCCTGGTGAGGAAGCTCCACGTCTTCAGCATCGGCGGGGGTGAATGTAACCTCATGCTGTGCCCAGTCCGGCGGTGTCTGTGCTGGATACGCCGCCACGTGGTGTAACCTTCGTACGTAGGCCTTCCGCTGTCGTGCCAAGGCAAAGTCCAACGAGGAGCCTCCGGAGATGACGTTGATAACCCTGCGGTGGCTGGCCTCCGGAGCCTGCAGCTGCAAAAAGCCCTCCTGGGGCTGCTGCACGTGGGCCTGAATCCGCAGCGGACCCTCATGGGGCTGCGTCCCTTGTGCCTGAATGTGCCCGGGGGCTTCGTATGGGTGCTGTACGTGGGCCACTATGGGCGAGCGTGCTTCCGGGTTCCTGTCCCTGGTGACGCTGTCGCGGAGCGCCGCGATGGAGGTGCACGTGCGGGTGTCGTGGTTGCCACGACCGTGGACTGCGCACCACAGCCCCTGGTGTTGGTCGTCGTAATCTCCACGGCCTTTGTCGTCGCGGCCCCGGCCCCGGCCGCGCCCCTGGCCTCGGTGTCCCCGACCGCCGCGGCCCGCGGGAGCGCCTTCGTCGGAACCGCCCTCGATGTCGAGGACGTACCGGCCTCGCCGCGACTTCTGCCGGCCACGCTTGGGCCTATCGGACGACTCCTTGTGCGGGGCGTCCCTGTGGTCGGACGCATCCCTGGACGACTCCTGCTTACGTTTTCCCTTCGAAGAACCGTCCTTCGGCGGATCTTCGGCTTTTGCTGAGGCACCGGCCTGGTTGGTGTCGGAGTCGTCACCTTGCCTTCGCCGCGCGTCCTCTTCCGCCCTGGCGTATTCCTCCATTTTGTCGAAGAGCTTCGTCACTGTCTTAATTGGCTTCCGTGCGTTGTACTCGGCCATCGGGCCCGGGCGAAGACCCTGTATGGCTGCATTGACAACGGTGGTTTCATTAACATCTTTGACTTGACAACGTATCTTCGCGAAGCGTTTGAAGTAGTCCCGGAGCTTCTCCGAAGGTTTCTGCTTTACGGCGAAGAGCTGGTCCGCGTCAACCCGCTCGACATAATTTCCTTGAAAGTTGTTGTGAAGACGGTTGCGGATCTCCTCCCACGCGTAGATGGAGTTCGGCTCTATGGTAAAAAACCAGGAGAGCGCCACTCCTTGCAGTGCGAGGGGAGTCCCTTCGCCTTTGTGGTGTCATCTCCGCCCGCGGCCTCGATTGCGGTTTCGTATATGCGCACGAACTCGCGGGGGTCCGTGTCGCCTTTGTAGGGCTCGATGACACTGGGGAACTTGAAGTCTTCGGGCCACGCCGCTTGCTGTAGTCCTGCCGAAAGCGGGGACTCCGGATCGACGCGCCGTAGCGGGACGCGGCTGGATGTGGGGGCGTCGCGGCTGTCCGCCCTTTCCGGCGTGGGCGCTGGCGCGACCGCCGGCGCGGCCTGCTGGCTCCGAGCCTCTTGTATGTCTCGGACAGCCCCGCGAAGATCCCCCAGCTCCTGCTGGAACGCTCTGAGGGCCGCCAGCAGGGCGCTTTCCACCGCCTGTGCGGGTGGGGCCGCCGGCACGCCCAACGGACGGACCGGCGCGGGCACTACCGCGTCGCGAGCTCCCGAGCTGCCGGTCGCTCCGTTGTGGCTACCTCCAACTGTCCGGTCCGCGCTACCGGCGAGTGTCGCGGCGAAGGCGGTGAGGTTGGTTGCTGTCGCGTCGGCTGGGTCGGTCGCCGCAGTGCCGGTGACGTGGTTGGTCGTCGCGGCACCGGTGGCGAGGTCGGCCGCCGCAGCGCCGGTGGCGGGGTCGGTCGCCGCAGCGCCGGTGACGTGGTTGGTCGTCGCAGCGCCGGTGGCGAGGTCGGCTGCCGCAGCGCCGGTGACGAGGTCGGCTGGGGCAGCGCCGGCGGCGAGGTCGGCTGCCGCAGCGTCGGTGGCGGGGTCGGTCGCCGCAGTGCGAGCGTCAACGTCCTCGACCACCGCGCCCGCGGCAGCCGATGCCGAAGCCCTGGTACTCGCGCGACGCTCCGCTTCAACCGTCTTCTTCCCCTTCGCCGCCGCCGACGAAGCTTTTTTCGGTGCCATCCTCCTCCGAACTTCAGGCTTGCTCCTGTCCTCCCCACGGACGGCGCCAACTGTTGTGGTTACAGACCAAACAGAGAGAGAGATGGTAGTGGAGAGTGAGTAATGGCCTTGGCCCTCCCCATGGCCTGTATTCGGTATATATATACATGGGGGGTGTTTTTATAGTTGTACCCTTACATTTGAGTATCCCCTCCAGGGGCACTTATGTCATTACACATGGCCTATTCCGGACCTTATACCCCTCTACCAGGCCTGCTGGGTTTAGGTGGGGGCCTCCCCCACAACAGTACTCATTTTCCTTAGACAAAGTGGAACAAGTAGTGCATTTAACAGGTTCATTCACAAAATTCTTGGAAGCACTAGATTGAGCCAATTTTTTCTTTTCAACAAAATCATTCGATTGCCTAGTTAAAGCATCAATTTCAATATTCAACTTAGGACAGTTTGAGTAAGACATGTTTACATGATAAAGAATTTGTTGAATAGATTCCTGAGATGAGTTAAGTCTATCTTCTAGCAATCCACAATTAGAGCAAGCTTTAGATTGAGCATTTGAAATACTTGACTCTAAACATATAAAAGAACTAGATTTGAGTTTTTCAATTTCATCATTAGCAAATTTTAATTTTTAATCACAAGAATCATGTATCAATTTTAATTCATCAAATTTGTCAGTTACATCTCTAAGTTGAACCAGATTTGATGCACTAATAGACCTAGTGGCCTCCAACTCAGAATGTAAAACTTGGCAAGACTCACATGATTCATCATCAGGAATTATAGCTCTAAGTCTATTAATTTCAGAATTTAGGCTTTCAACAACACAATTATTTTCTTTCAATTTATGTTGTCTTTTTTTTTAATTCAATAGCAAGTTTAATCAAACTATCTTCAAGCTCATCATGTGATAGTTTTACCTCATCTTCAAGATCACTGTCGTTGTCATCATTATTGTTGCCTATCATGAAGTGCATGCTCGTGAAGTCATCGTTGTTCTTCTTCTTACCTTTAGCATCATCATCGTCGTCGCAACTCTCATATTCCACATCGCTCAAATCAAGATGCTTAATAGCCGATATGATCTTTTCAGCAAACTTGCGATGGAAATTGCCACCCTTGGTGTTGTTGTTCTTGGATAGCCGACGACGATAATTCTTGTTTTCCTTGATCACCTTCCCCTTGAACTTGGGACAATCCATCTTAATGTGGCCTAACTCGCCACACTCATAGCATCTGATCGGACCTGACATGCCACCTCGTTTACTCATCTTCACATTGTTGAGTGCCTTATATGTTTGTGAGGAGATCAACACCAAGTCCTCTTCAGGAAGCTGCTCGAACTGTTCCTCTAAAAAAGAAGACAAGGCAGACAAAGAAATACAAGACAAAGCACTTAACGAAGCAGCTTGCATAAGGTTAGTCACAAGTGCTAAAAATGAAGATTTATCAATCTTAGATGGCAAAGCTTCCATCTCATAGGTTTTCAATATAGAATAAAGATCATCCATGGTTAAAGTATCTAGATCAACAGTTTGATTAATAGTTGTGACAACCATCAACCACTCAGAACCTAAAGATCTTAAGATTTTAGTTACATTATCTTCATCGGCAAGAATCATATTAACACCGCGCAAATTACTTAATATTTTCTCAAAACGAGCAAAGAGATCATCAATAGATTCACCAGATTTCATAGCAAAATCAGAATATTCTTTTTAATAAAGATTTTTACACACTTTCTTGATTTTAGTGGTCCATGATAATCACAAAGAGTTTTCCATATTAAAGGGGTGGAATTAATATGACCTACACAATCAAATTTTTTGTGAGAAATTTCTTGAAACAACAAGTTATGAGCCTGAACATTTAAATCAACATCTGCTTTATTTAAATTAGTAACAGTAGCAGAAACCTCATATGGTGTAGAAACCTTTTTCCAAACATCACTATCTTGAGTCTCAATATAAGCTTGCATCTGACACTTCCAAAAAGCAAAATCAATATCATCTAGCATGGGGGACAATTCACATATCTCTCTAACGTCATAGTAACCTGCTCTGATACCACTTGTAGGATCGTCAATGGCAATCAGAGGGAGATGAATGATTGCAACATCTAATGAAAGATTTTTCTTCAATCTATTGTCTTCCATTTTTCTTAACCTGCCAAACAGCAGAAACACAAGAACAAGAAAAACAACAAATAAGAGTTTCTAGATGTTGGTATATATATCTATTGGACGTGATGCTCCTCTCTGTTGATTTGCTTGATGACTGTGCAATTAAAAAGCACCAAAAATCAGCACCACAAGATGGACTTCTGTGCTGCTGATCTCCTATTTTCACGTGAGGAAAAAGTACTACTATCTTGCTTTTGCCTCTTCTATTAGCTCTGCTTAATGCTCAACAGTTCTATGTACTCTCCACGTGATGCTCTTTATTTTTCAATCTACTAGCCCTTAATAGCACATGCATGCAGCACTTTTGCTAGTAGCCCTTGTCTAGGAAACTCATGCATGTCCTAGTCACAAAACATCTCGGCAAATCGATCAATACATGCACTACTACAGATCACGCAAACCCATAATCATGCATGCACAAGAAAAACAAGAGAAGCCTTCATCATCTCCTTTTCAATTTGCTAGCCAAAATAAGCAAACGTTTCTGCCTCTTTCGTCATTCTGTTTTTTTTTTTTTTGGTTCGATCACGGCTCAAAACCAATAACCAGCCGCCACAGAATATATACCATGATCCACCACTCCAAACCCAAATACGACTCGTCTAACTGAACTTAGGCCTTTTATCTCAACTAAACTTTTGGCTCACTAATTTTTAAGGGATTCGAACCCTTCCTAACACGGGTTTTACAAAATTCCAACCTTTCCAACTCATCACGTGTCGAAGCCTCCAAGACCGCACCTCCCTTAGCTTCTCTACGCATCATCCACCTTTGATCTCCATGTGCTCCAGCGTGAGCCCGATCACCTCGTGACACCCTCGACCATCTGGACCTCAGATTTCCCCCTCCTAGTCCCGGTCCTCTTCGTCACTAATCATGACCACCCCCACGCCCAATCTGCACATGCAAAGACCAAAGAACTTTTTCCTGGCACAAGTTCCCTCTAACTTGACCAACATCAATCCACATACACGCGACACAACTTGCATAACAATGCTAAACAAAATTACCAATTATTCATCATCACAAATTAACCATTGTCAATTATTCATCACCAAAATATTCTAGATCTAACCATATGATCTAACATTTTGACAAGGCAACAAGCCCACAAGGATGCAACCGTTCAACATCATAAGTTCACAAGGTTTCCCGTGTGCAGGGGCGGAGCTATGAATTGGATATGGGGGGGACAACATGGACAACAAGTAGAGTAGAATCAATGAACCATGCCGGATTTCATTGAAACATATTACAGCAGCCAGTAGCAGCGACATTGTAATGAAAGAATCCAAGAGCTGCTCGACTTTGGAGGGAAAGAGGTGAACTAAAGAACACATCACCAGGGCTATAGAAGCTGCATGACATAGCAGTATTTTTCTCTCGGTAAATGTAGAAAGAAATGTGAACGGTAGACACAAATTGGTTGATGGAGCCTTGCAACAATGTGCAACATAGCAGTATTCATAGCAAGTATGAAGCCAATCAAAATCCATTCTTTCAAATAATTCATAAGCTCCAGCATTGTGCCAATAATTTCAATGTATCAAAAGCTTACTATGTGAATAAACATTACTAAAGATATAAGGAATGATCTTCCAATTTTCAAGGTCAACTAGATGGACTTTCGATTTTACAATATGCGGATGATACTATACTTTTTTTGGAGGATGATTTAGAGGAGGCAAAGAACCTGAAATTAGTACTATGTACTTTTGAGAAGTTGTCAGGTCTCAAGATCAATTTTCATAAGAGTGAGCTCTTTTGTTTTGGGGCTGCTAAGGAAAAGAGTCTAGACTATGTGGAGTTGTTCGGGTGTAAGGAGGGAATTTTTCCCGTTAAATATCTTGGAATTCCTATGCACTATCGCAAGATTCTGAAGAAGGATTGGAAGTTAGTTGAAGAGAGGTTCCAGAAAAAACTGAGTAGTTGGAAAGGTAAAATGTTATCGGTGGGGGGTAGGCTAGTACTGATCAACTCGGTGCTATCTAGTCTCCCTATGTTTATGATGTCTTTTTTAGCAATTCCTAAAGGAGTCCTTAAAAGACTGGATTACTACAGATCTAGGTTTTTTTGGCAATGTGATGAACATAAAAAGAAATATAGGCTTGCTAAATGGAGCATACTTTGTAAACCTAAGTGCATGGGAGGCCTAGGTATTTTAAATTTGGAAGCTCAAAATCAATGTCTTCTTAGCAAGTGGTTGTTTAAGCTCATGAATGAAGATGGTCTTTGGCAAAGTTTGCTTAAAAGAAAGTACTTGAAGAATAAAACGTTGTCACAAGTACAAAAGAAACCAGGGGATTCGCAGTTCTGGGCTGGGCTTTTAGATGTAAAAGACCAGTTCTTGGCAAGGGGCAGGTTCAAAGTCAATAATGGTCGTCAAACTAGATTTTGGGAAGACCTTTGGTTAGGAAAAGAGTCGTTAATGGATAAATATCCCTTGTTGTATAGAATCGTTAGAAAGAAAAATGCCACAGTTTCACAAGTACTAAGTACGACCCCTTTGAATGTTTCGTTTAGACGAGCTTTGAATGGAGAGAAACTGGGGGCTTGGCTTGAGCTGGTTTCTTTGATAGTGCCGATTTCCTTGAATGGAAATAAGGATGTCTTTGTTTGGAATTTACATAAGAATGGTTCTTTTTCCGTTCAATCTTTATACAAAGATATTATGAAAAGAGAAGGGCTACCAGAAAAAAATGTTTTTTGGAAGACTAAGTTACCTCTCAAGATTAAAGTCTTTCTTTGGTATTTGAAGAAGGGAGTGATTTTAACTAAGGACAATTTGGTTAAAAGGCGTTGGGATGGATGCACTACATGTTGTTTTTGTAGCTCTGAGGAGACAATTCAACACCTTTTTTTTGATTGCCATGTGGCAAGGTCCATTTGGAATTCAGTCATGATTGTTTTTAACTTTCAACCACCCAGTAGTGTATCTCATTTGTTTGGTTCTTGGCTTAGGAGTTTTTCTTTTAAGCTGAGAGATCAGATTTTAATTGGGATTGCAGCACTTTGTTGGGCTATTTGGTTGAGTAGAAATGACGTTGTTTTCAAAAGGTCTACATCTCACTCATTCTTGCAGGTCATTTTCAGGGGGACTTACTGGATCAAGCAATGGTCGCAGCTATCTAAAGAGAAAGAGAGAGAGCCATTAAAAGAGGGATGTCGTTTGATGGAGATCACGGTGATGGACCTCTTCAGCAAGTTTGGTTGGGGAAATAGAAATAGGATAGAAGTTTGAGTCTCTTTGTTGAGTAGTATTTTGAACTTTTGTATCACCATGTGGTGAGGTGTGGTCTAAGTGCTACAAGGGTGTTTGTTGAACGGCTATACTCATTCAAGTGTGAATGCTGGAGGCCGGAATATTGCATATTCCTTAATCTAAAAATCTCCAAAATATTTGATAATGGATGTAAAATTGTCAACCATTTCCTCATGCACACGATGATAGCTAAACTGAAACTGCACACTTCACTGAGAACCTTCATCTTCATGTCCAAAGCTCCTATCATCAGCAACCAAAGAAGGAGGCCAGGCCATAATATACGGATAGACATGGCAGCCAAATCTCCGCTGAAACAGTCTCTCAAGCTTCATTGTCTCCAGGCAAAGGGAGAAGAACCAGCAGGGAAGTTGACTACTAGGGAACATCTCTATGGTTGACTTGACAAGTACACGTATCCAGCCCTAACTTCCACAACTTTCAGGCCTCTGTAACAGTCCCACAAGCCCCCAGTAATCCAATCACCACTGCACTCAAAAGAGTATCTTCTCCGGCACCCATCTCTCAATCCCATCGCTATCCACTCTAGGGATCCAAACAAGGAGGAGGAAGTCAAATGCATACACAACGCAAAGCTCACCATTAGTCTCCCCAGCCTTAAAATTGTATCCCTGCACCTTCCATTGCCAGGGTAGGTCCACAGAGGAGAAATCCATGGTCGCGGTGTTCATCATCATCATGCGCCCACCAGCGTGCCAGCCTTGAACCTTGGCCTCTTGTCTACTCCGATGTTGGGGGGTGCCAGGCAACCCTCAGCCCCCCCCCCCCCCCCCCCCCTCTCCGCCACTGCCCGTGTGATAATGAAGTTGTCTCGAATTCAGTATCTCTTGCCTCGACACTTATGTCGTATCAACCAACTCACCCAAAACCTTGAACTGTTAAAAGTGAGCAAAACAACTCATATGACAGGAAAGTTCAGATTGATAGTCCATGACCATCCATGCATCAGAGATCAGTTAAATGCTGCACTTGATTTTCATCCCGGTGAGTTGGTTCGATCAGGACCTGCGGGATCGCGTGGCTTCTGCAGTTGGGATGCAAAGAAGCCTAATGGGTTTTTTCACAGGACAAGGCCTTAGGGCCCGGCCCGTGTGTATCATTGACCTCAGCTAATTTATGTTGTACATCACCACAGAAGAAACCCACTCTTAAAAATGGTCTCAAAAGAATCCTTCCTTTTTTCTGTATAAATTGCTAGTTTGCTACCACTACTGCTGCATCCCAATGGGGTAGGTAGGTGGGCTCCAGTGTACAGAATTCACCATCTCCACATCAGCAAGCTTTCAGCCAGGCCACCTCCATATCAATTGCCCTAATCAGTAAAGATGCACTACATATGCACAAGCATCAATGGCTGCAGTCTTAGCATCAATGTGTGAATGCTTAGCTTTTGCTGCCATTCATCCAACTTAATTTCCTCCTGTTCTTGGAAGGAGCCATGCATGCCAAATTGCCAATAGGCAATAGCTTCACATCATGCAGGTATCACTCTGATGGAAACAAACATCTCTCTGCATCAACTGGTAGGTGCATTCAGACTTTCAGAGTGGAGCTAGTAGCTGATTGCCATGAACCACTTCCCTGTTTGGTTGTTCTTTAGTGTGGAAATGGTAAACCTTTGCCAACATGAGCAGGTCTTCTCAAGACCCTGAAACAACTTCACAATTAGATGTTCCTTTGTTTTTTTCCTTACAATTAGCATGTCCTTCAAAGAGGAACGCTTGGAGCTAGTAGCTGATTGCCATGAACCACTTCCCTGTTTGGTTGTTCTTTAGTGTGGAAATGGTAAACCTTTGCCAACATGAGCAGGTCTTCTCAAGACCCTGAAACAACTACACAATTAGATGTTCCTTTGTTTTTTTCCTTACAATTAGCATGTCCTTCAAAGAGGAACGCATAATTAGTCTTTCTGATGCCTTTGATTCCCAAGGCATTAGTCATGAGGGCATCAATTGCTGCCTAGTTCTGAATCTGAAATGGCACCACTCATTGTCATTGTTACTAGACACACATCAACAGGTGCAAAACTTGTGTAGCATAACATCATGTCAGTAATAGAAGTATTATTATGTATGTATGGCTGTAAGCAAAAAACATGCACAAATAAGCATGACGCACACCATCTTGGACAATGTTGTCCCTGCAAGCAATTGAAATAATGAAATGGCTAATTAGTAGACCTCAAGGTCAGGGGTAAACTAAAGCATGCATGCTTTTCTGGACTAGTGGACATAGATAGGGGCCAAGCAAATGGTGGTGTTACTGTCCTTGACATATCATGATCAAGCCATTCAGATTTCAGCCAGCCTTCACCTTTCGAGCAAAGCAACTGAAGATGGCCGAAGATCATGGTCTTGGAAACATTCCCAATCTCCTGATTTGCTGATAGCTATCAGTGCCTGCCCAAAGGGCACCTCTAACTGGAATGGGAAAGTTTGTTGTCATGTAACAGATTAAATGGTGTGTGTCTGTTGGATTATGTGGGCCAAGCCCATATAATAAGAATAATTCCTATTAAATCTCAAAGGCCCACTCATGCAAAGGAGGTATGCTTGTGACCTTTAGTACCATATTGCTAGTTCTAGGAGAGGAAAACCACCTTAAAAGGGATGGTGCACTCCTAGCCACTTGAGGCATGTGTGGGAGAGAACTAGAGGATAACACGCACGCGCTCGCTCGCCTCGCTGGGCCGGGCCGGGCCGGGCGGGGCGGGGCGGGGGGCGCGGGCGCACGACACCTGCGTGAATGGTCCGCCAAAATCGGCTCCAGGTGCTTGCGCAGACGCGGCTTCCTTTTGCAGTTTTATTTTGCTGTTTTGAGTGGCGGTGAATCCGGATCGGTTACGCGTGACTAATCCGGTTCGGTTACGAGTTATGGAGAGCGTGCAGGCGTCTTGATCACGCGTCCTGGTCTTCTATAAATACGGAGTCGCCGCCTCCATACAGTAGATGCGAAAATCAATCTAGGGTTTTGCCTCCTCCATCCATTGTGCTGCGCCGTCCCACGTAGTCTACTCCGTCCCGTCCGCCGGCGTGCACTGTCGTTCGGGAGAGCAGGTCTCCGGAACCGTCGCCTTCGAAGTCCTGCACCGGGAGAGGGCGAATAAGGTTTTTGGGAAGCGCTCTGCGCGACTGCTCGCTGTAGCTCTGGCTCGTCTTCCTCGTCGTTCGGCTTCGGCGAATCGTCATCGACTTCATGTCATCCTCACCATGCCTGCGGCGTCTACATCGGCAAACCGATCAGAACAGAACCATCGGTACGTAACAGTCATGTTCTCCGTATTAGATCTGTTCATGTACAGTTTCCTGGTTTACATGTCTAGATCTTTTATGTCTGTGATGGTTCTGTTATTGTGCGTGCATGATGTCATGATTTATTTATGGAATAAATTGAACCTACATGTGCTTATATTTTCAACAATCCAAAAACCTTATTGTAGGCACTGTGGTTTTACTATGGCTGGATTTGCCGATGCACTGAGGCCGGATAAATTCTCCGGTGTGCACTTTAAGAGATGGCAGATCAGGGTCACTCTGTGGCTTACTGCTATGAATGTATTCTGGGTTAGTAATGGCAAGTCTGAAGGTGTTCTTGATGCTGAAAAGCAGAAAGAATTCGAGACTGTCACTACTCTCTTTGTTGGATGCATTCTTAGTGTTCTTGCTGACGCGAAGGAGTTATGGGATGCACATGACAGACGCGAAGGAGTTATGGGATGCACTGAATTCCAAATACGGTGCTACTGATGCCAGCAATGACATGTATGTCATGGAGCAATTTCATGACTACAAGATGGTTGATAACCGTTCTGTAGTAGATCAGGCTCATGAGATACAGGCCATTGCCAAGGAACTCGAACTCCTGAAGTGTGCCTTACCCGACAAGTTTGTGGCTGGATGTATTATTACGAAATTACCTTCTTCATGGAGGAATTTCGGAACAGCACTCAAACACAAGAGACAAGAGTACTCTGTTGAGAATCTGATTGGGTCTCTTGAAATTGAGGAGAAAGCTCGGGAAAAGGACGCTGTGTCTAAGGGTGATGGAGGGCAGTCTAGTGCCAATGTGGTACAGAAACCCTCAAACAAGAACAAAGGGAAATTTGTCAAAGCCCAACAGACAACCAACTTCAAGAAGAAGAACAACAATAACAACAATCAAGATGATAGAACTTGCTTTGTGTGCGGTGAGCCTGGTCACATGGCCAAGAAGTGCCCACAACGCAAAGGAAAGAAGGCACCTGTAGGACAGACTTCTAAGTCTGTCAACGTGACCATTGGCAAGACTGGAGATGGGACTGGGTATGGTAATTTACCTACTGTTCTTTCAGTTAGTCAATCTACCAATTGGTGGATTGATACAGGAGCTAATGTACATGTGTGTGCTGATATTTCGTTGTTTTCTTCTTATCAGGTCGCCCGGGATTCCTCCGTCCTAATGGGGAATGGGTCACATGCTACTGTTCATGGTGTTGGCACGGTAGATCTGAAGTTTACTTCGGGAAAGATCGTGCAGCTGAAGAACGTGCAGCATGTCCCTTCTATAGACAAGAATCTCGTTAGTGGCTCCCGTTTATGTAGAGACGGGTTTAAGTTGGTATTTGAGTCTAATAAAGTAGTCGTGTCTAAACATGGACATTTTATTGGTAAAGGCTATGAGTGCGGAGGCTTGTTCCGCTTTTCCCTTCAGATTTATGCAATAAGACTGTAAACCATATTTGTGGCAGTGTGGATGATGAGGCTAATGTTTGGCACTCACGTCTATGTCATATTAATTTTGGTTTGATGTCTCGGCTTTCCAGTATGAATTTAATTCCAAACGTTTCCATCACCAAAGGTTCTAAATGCCATAGCTATGTGCAATCAAAGCAACCTCGTAAGCCTCACAAGGCTGCCGAGGAGAGAAACTTGGCACCACTAGAACTCCTGCATTCAGATCTTTCTGAGATGAATGGCGTGTTGACAAAGGGTGGAAAACGATATTTCATGACATTGATTGATGATGCAACTAGGTTCTGTTATGTGTATTTATTGAAAACGAAAGATGAGGCTTTAGACTATTTTAAAATCTATAAGGCAGAAGTTGAAAACCAGTTAAATAGAAAGATAAAAAGACTTAGGTCAGATCATGGTGGAGAGTATTTCTCAAACGAATTTGACTTATTTTGTGAGGAACATGGCATTATACATGAGAGGACGCCTCCTTATTCCCCCGAGTCAAATGGGATTGCCGAAAGGAAAAAGCGCACGTTGACTGACTTGGTGAATGCCATGTTAGATACTGCGGGATTACCTAAGGCATGGTGGGGGGAGGCTTTGCTAACGTCTAATCACGTATTAAATAGAGTTCCTAACAGAAATAAGGACAAAACACCATACGAGGTATGGATTGGGAGAAAACCATCACTTTCTTACTTGCGTACATAGGGGTGCTTGGCGAAAGTTAATGTGCCAATAACTAAGAAACGCAAGCTTGGACCTAAAACTGTGGACTGTGTCTTTCTGGGATATGCTAATCATAGCATTGCCTATAGATTTTTGATAGTTAAAACTGAGGTACCTGACATGCATGTTGGTACAATTATGGAGTCTCGAGATGCAACATTCTTTGAGAATATTTTTCCAATGAAGGATACACATAACACTACTAGTCAACCTTCTGAAATAATTCCCAGTTCAATCACACCACCTGAACCTTTTGAACATACACATGAACTTGTCAATGAGGAGGATGACAGTGGAGCTTCTAGAAGGAGCAAGAGACAAAGGATATCCAAATCCTTTGGTGATGATTTCACTGTGTACCTTGTGGACGACACTCCCAAGTCTATTTCAGAAGCGTATGCATCCCCTGATGCAGACTACTGGAAGGAGGCTGTCCGTAGTGAAATGGATTCCATTATCGCTAATGGAACCTGGGAGCTGACAGATAGACCTTATGGGTGCAAACCTGTAGGGTGCAAGTGGGTGTTCAAAAAGAAGCTTAGGCCTGATGGTACTATTGAAAAATATAAGGCTCGGCTTGTTGCCAAGGGCTATACTCAGAAAGAAGGCAAAGATTTCTTTGACACTTACTCACCTGTTGCTAGACTGACCACAATTCGAGTACTACTTGCTTTGGCTGCCTCACATGGTCTTCTCGTTCATCAAATGGACGTTAAGACAGCTTTTCTTAACGGAGAGCTGGATGAGGAAATTTACATGGAATAGCCTGATGGATTTGTAGTAGAAGGTCAAAAAGGCAAGGTGTTAAAACTGTTGAAATCTTTGTATGGTCTGAAACAAGCCCCTAAGCAGTGGCATGAAAAGTTCGATAGAACACTGACATCTGCAGGCTTTGCTGTCAATGAGGCAGATAAATGTGTATACTATCGCTATGGTGGGGGTGAGGGAGTTATTCTATGTTTGTATGTAGATGACATCTTGATTTTTGGGACAAACATCAATGTGATTAATGAGGTCAAATCATTCTTGTCTCAAAACTTTGATATGAAAAATCTGGGAGTGGCTGATGTTATTCTAAACATTAAATTGATTAGAGGTGAGGATGGGATTACACTTTTGCAATCTCATTATGTGGAAGAGGTCTTGAGCCGTTTTGGTTTTTCTGACAGCAAGCCTTCTCCAACACCTTATGATCCTAGCGTGTTACTTCGTAAGAATAAGAAAATTGCTAGGAATCAGCTGGAATACTCCCAGATAATTGGCTCACTAATGTACCTAGCTAGTGCAACAAGGCCAGACATCTCCTTTGCTGTGAGCAAATTGAGCCGGTTTACATCTAACCCAGAAGATGATCACTGGAAGGCGCTTGAGCGAGTGTTGCGCTATTTGAAAGGTACCTCGAACTTTGGACTTCACTATACTGGGTACCCGTCGGTGCTGGAGAGTTACAGTGATTCCAACTGGATCTTTGATGCTGATGAGATCAAAGCCACTAGTGGATATGTTTTCACTATTGGTGGTGGTGCTGTTTCATGGAGGTCTTGCAAACAGATCATTTTGACGAGGTCAACCATGGAAGCAGAGCTTGCAGCACTAGACACTGCTACTTTTGAGGCAGAATGGCTACGGGATCTATTGATGGATCTACCTACGGTGGAAAAGCCAGTGCCAGCTATCCTTATGAACTGTGATAATCAAACCGTTATCGCTAAAGTGAACAGTTATAAGGATAATATGAAATCGTCTAGGCATGTCAAGAGATGATTGAAGTCTGTCAGGAAATTGAGAAACTCCGTAGTTATAACCTTGGATTTCATCCAAACAGATAAGAACCTGGCAGATCCCTTTACAAAGGGATTATCACGGAATGTGATAGATAGTGCATCGAAGGAGATGAGTATGAGACCCATGTGAGTTATCTATGGTAGTAACCCAACCTATGTGATCGGAGATCCCGTGAATTAGGATCTGGGAAAAATAAGCCATTAGTTAACTGGAGGAGAGTAATTTCAACTCTCTCTATGTGAAGATGCAATACTCTCAAAAACTGCAAGGCAGGTTGACTAAGGTCTTAATGTGTTCCATTGGCTTTTAGAAGCGAAGACGCTATCCTGCAGAGCGTTCTTGAAAGAACACACCTATATGAGCCCGACTGTTAGTCGCAGTCTATGGAGATCTTGGGTAATCTCCTACTAAGCTCATGAAGAGACCAAGGAGTATGACTTATACGCTCCAACCGAGGGGTAGCCTACTGGCGGCCTAGTATCAGTTAAGTCTTTAAGTGAAGCTTGCTTGCACAAAACTTGCAATTCAAGGCACAATCCATTGTTCAAGTTGTGAGTAAGTGTAGCTTGGAGTTCTAGGTGGATGTTCAACCTTAATCGGTCTCCATCGAAATACTGATATATAAACAGTACATTGGAATTCAGGCAAATCTCTGTGGGACTTTGAGATCTGGTGGGGGATTGTTGGATTATGTGGGCCAAGCCCATATAATAAGAATAATTCCTATTAAATCTCAAAGGTCCACTCATGCAAAGGAGGCATGCATGTGACCTTTAGTACCATATTGCTAGTTCTAGGAGAGGAAGACCACCTTAAAAGGGATGGTGCACTCCTAGCCACTTGAGGCATGTGTGGGAGAGAACTAGAGGATAACACGCACGCGCTCGCTCGCCTCGCCTCGCCTCGCTGGGCCGGGCCGGGCCGGGCCGGGCGGGGGGCGCGGGCGCACGACACCTGCGTGAATGGTCCGCCAAAATCGACTCCAGGTGCTTGCGCAGACGCGGCTTCCTTTTGCAGTTTTATTTTGCTGTTTTGAGTGGCGGTGAATCCGGATCGGTTACGCGTGACTAATCCGGTTCGGTTACGAGTTATGGAGAGCGTGCAGGCGTCTTGATCACGCGTCCTGGTCTTCTATAAATACGGAGTCGCCGCCTCCATACAGTAGATGCGAAAATCAATCTAGGGTTTTGCCTCCTCCATCCATTGTGCTGCGCCGTCCCACGTAGTCTACTCCGTCCCGTCCGCCGGCGTGCACTGTCGTTCGGGAGAGCAGGTCTCTGGAACCGTCGCCTTCGAAGTCCTGCACGGGAGAGGGCGAATAAGGTTTTTGGGAAGCGCTCTGCGCGACTGCTCGCTGTAGCTCTGACTCGTCTTCCTCGTCGTTCGGCTTCGGCGAATCGTCATCGACTTCGTGTCATCCTCACCGTGCCTGCGACGTCTACATCGGCAAACCGATCAGAACAGAACCATCGGTACGTAACAGTCATGTTCTCCGTATTAGATCTGTTCATGTACAGTTTCCTGGTTTACATGTCTAGATCTTTTATGCCTGTGATGGTTCTGTTATTGTGCGTGCATGATGTCATGATTTATTTATGGAATAAATTGAACCTACATGTGCTTATATTTTCAACAGTGTCTATCTTAGGCCCTATTCTTTTCAGTTTCTAAAAGCTGTTTTTCGGCTTTTCTACAGTTACTAGCTTTTAAATAGAGTATTTTTTCAAGGTAGAGTCTACTAGTTAATTGTAGTACATACTTTACTGACTTCATTTATATCAGTAAAAACCGCACGTGACTGACTTCATTTATATCAGCAAAAACCGTACGTGAGTTTCTGTTACTCTGTAATCTCACATACAAACAACCCAAAAGTCACATGCCACAGCAAAAAAGAACAGACCCTTATCTTTTGTGTTCCAAATAGCAGCTCATGTGTTTTATTGAATGGTTGTTAGTTGGAGGTGTGGTTCCTGTTGTGGGTTAGTTTTGGACGGTCCCTGATGGTGGTTTGGTAGAACGATAGCCATGATTAATGGCCTTTGCGGAGCAGCTAATTGTGCCAATGCCAGGTGTCACTGTGGACACATGAAGAATTGAAGGGTACTCAATTGTGTTGCCATTTTGTGGTGGCATGAGAAAAGTTTTTATGAGCTTTGCCGTGTCATAATAGGGTACTAGTACTATTTGTCAATACAAAAGGACTTTGTAAAAAAACTGTTTGTAGGGGTAGGAGTTGAGAGTGACTCATTTGGGGGCTCACCCTTGTAATGGATTTAGGCTTTTAGCTTAAGTAAGCACTTTAAGAACCACATCAAAGTATGCATAAATTTCGATCATGCTCCCATTCATTTATCCCTTTTTGGTATATGAAAAAAAAGAAATACTTACAGAAGAGCTTATCAGAATCGCTTGAACTTGTGAGCGTGTTTTTATAACTAGCTACGTAAGCGCGGCGTCACGCCGCTCTAGCAACCGTGCGGACCGAAGTAAAAGAGACGATAATTCGTGTAGAGTTTCTTTAAAAAATCAAGGATGTATGCGTAATTTCGGAAAAACCAAAGGGCTTTTTCGCAAAAAAAACCGAGGACTTGCAAGGACATATACGTAACTAACACAAGGACCTATACATAATTTTAGAAACCGCATGGTGCTATCGGTGAAGTGGAGGGTGCTTTCCGGAAACAAACCTGGTAGGGACCTGTTTGCGAGAACGGAGGACCTCTACACGATTTCGCAAAACGCAGGGGCTTTTTCGCATAAATGCTAACGTGGCACGCCTCCCCGGCCGGAAAGTCCCCCATCTTTAATATACGGAGTATTTCCCCTTTAAAATTGTTTAAATTAATTTGTCCATAAATAAAATAAAAAGATGTAAATCAAACAAATATTTAAATTAATTTATCCGATCCTGACAATATCGACTCGACGTGCTGAGATAATATGATTGTTATTATCCATAGTTTGGTCCATCCCAACCGGTTGCAACTTCCGACTTCCAACTTCTGGCTATTCGCTTTTGGCTGAAATTAGATTATAGCGTTGTTAGCTTTTTTCGAGTCAATTAATTAAAAAATAAAAAACCATTATATCCCTACGTACAATGTAAAAGGAAAAGGGGAAAAGCAAAAGCAAAAAATGCTAAAAAGGTAATAAAAAACCAAAATTAAGAGGTCGACCCATTCATTCCGGCTTCTAAAAACTAAAAAGCAAAAAAGCTGAAACCACTTAAAACAGGGACTAAAACATGATTATTAGACTTAGTAAACCAAGGAATAAATGTGTAAACCCTTATCTGTGGACGTACGTGTGTGGGCCGGCGCTGACGATGGTAACGTGCACTTGCGCTGTGGTCCGTACGTTGTGGAGCCCACGGACCACGGAGATGACGTGCCCGCCCGCGAGTCCGATGAGAGATCTTTGCCGAGGCCGCGTGCCTCAACGTCTTGTCCGCACCGCACAACGCGAAATACTACCGGAGTAATTCCTCTATTTCAAACCGAGTAAACTCATACGAGATTTAGGCCTACTCTAAACCACTACTTTGGTTTCTGACTTCTGACTAAACCGTTTTAAACGTGGCAATTTTTTAATTTCGTCTCTTTTATGCTTTTTAGTTTTTTAGTTTTTATTATTCTTTTGCATTGTTAACAGTCCGCTACAATGCATTTATAATAAAAAAATCAGAAACTGAAACTACAAACTAAAACTTTTAAACCGGTTAAAATGACCCTAAATGTTGTTCAAAATTCACAAACTTCGATCGCTAGGCACCAAAAACACCACATAGGTGCCATGCTTGCAACAATGCTACGCGGAGAATGCAAATGCGATCCAAAAGCATTGGCCCACATGTCATGCCCTGCCAATTGGGTCTGATCCCAACACATTAAGGGGTGCTTATATTGGTTGCGGCAATTACTTTTATCTAAAAATAAATAGTAATAATTGAAAGATATGTTTTTTAAAAAAAGTAATATATAAGATAAAAGTGAGAGGAGTAAAATGTTTGATATAACCTCGGACCTATCTCTGAAGCCGGATAGGAATAAAAAGAGTAAAGATACTATTTTAAAAAGTAGGATGTTAATATTGGTTTTGATTTCTCCTCTCTTTGCCGAAAAGAAAAAGGAAAAGCGAAAAGGAGGAGGGGGCGAAGATAATGTGGCGGGAGACGATTTTTTTTTTCTCGCGCGCGCGCGCGGGCGGAGAGCTCGCTCAGATATTTCTTCTTTTCCAACGCCCCGCGAAAGACTATTTCCACGTCCGCGGACCGTTACACGCTTGGCACTCCCGCTTGCGTCCCGCGCGAGGCACTCCGGGCCCACCGGGCCCCAACGATGTGGGTCCGTTTGTTGGTCGCTTTTGCAATTTGCTCCCCAGCTCGCTCCTGCCTGCCGTTTCCCAGCTGGCATCGCGCTGGGCCTCTCGTCCTTCGCTTCGCCTTTTTTTTTTTTGCTCTCTCTCTTGCTTCGCGCGAGATAGCGAGCGGACAGGAAGGGAGATCGGGGTTTTTCCTAGTAAGGTCCTCGAAGGAAGAGATAATTATAAATATAGCCCTGGAGGTTGGAAGTGCATGTGGTTGGGGGCTGGGGTGTGTAGGTGTGCATTTGTAAGGTACATTTTGGATTTTCTTTTCCCCCATTACATGTGAAGGCATCTCGATTTCTAGTAATTTCGTTTGGTTTTTGCAGATAGGGAATCTGAAAAATATGAGAAACTTTTACTTGGATTTTGATGGTGATAGTTAGAGCCAAAGCTAATAGCTTGCTGTTGGGGAGGTCCTTGCGCTACCTCGGGCTCACGACTACATCGAACCGACGACATTCGTTGGAAGGTCTCTCCTGAACCAAGGCCACAAGTTAACTTCAACGAGGTTCGCAAGACTCACCCCCGAAGGGGTTCGGGACCAACCCTGGACGAGATACACTAAACCAACCCCGGAGAGGTTCGGGACCAACCCTGAGTGAGGTATATCATACCAACTTTGAAGGGGTCTGGGGCTAATTTCAAGCAAGGTACACGAGGCCATTCCCAAAAGGGGTCTGGGGCCAACCCTAGACAAGGTCCAGGGCCGACCCTGAGTGGAGCCTGAAGCCAGCCACGAACCAACATGGGATCAAGGTTTCTAGGGGCATCCACCACATGAAGCCTCCCCAAAACGTACGTGATGTGCAGAAGTTGGCCGCATGGTTGGCTATGCTAGGGCGATTCATCGCGTGCTCGTTCGAGAAGGGCCTACCTTTCTTCAAGATCCTGCAGGGCGCAAGCACCTTCGAGTAGAGCGTCGAGAGTCAAGCTGTCCTTGATGACTTGTAGAACTACCTGGTGTCCCCGTACTATTGCATAGCCCCAAACTCGGGGAGGGCCTCCTTTCTTACATAGCAAAAACTCCCATTGCCGTGAGTGCTGTGCTAGTCCGAGAAGAAGAGAAGAAGTAGCACCCCATATACTATGTGTCCGAAGCTCTGCAAGGTGCTAAGGTAAGATACACTGAGCTGGAGAAGCTTGCCTACGCCGTCCTGATTGACTCAAAGAAACTCCGGCACTACTCCCTAGCACACAAGATCCAGATATCATCATCATTTTCGATCGACGAGATGCTTTGTAACAGGAAAGTGTCCAGGCAAATGGGCTGCCAAGCTGGCCCCTTTCTCAATCACCTTCGCTTCCCACACCACAATCAAGTCCTAGGTGTTTGCGGACTTCATCGCGAAGTGGACTCCTATGGAACTACCCCTGTCCACCCCATCGGCCGACTTCCTTTGGGAGATCTATGTGGATGGCTCTTTGAGCTTGAAGGCATGGGGGCTAGGGTGGTCGTCGAATCCCCAAATGGGATACATGTCTTCTTCTCTGCTCGCCTAGACTTTGAGGCCATGAACAACGTCGTCGAGTACGAGGCCCTGCTACTCAGGATGCACAAAGCTCGAGTGTCAGGGACCAAGCGGCTCCTAGTGAAGAGTGATTTTCAACTCATCACTTGTCACATCGACAAAAGTTAACAAGCCAGGGACCCAGCTTTGGTAAGGTACCTAGCTCTCGTCCGCGCCATGGAGAAGGACTTCAATGGCATCACCGTTTGGAGCATCCCACGCTCAGACAATCTTAAGACAAACACCTTGGTAAGGCCCGCTGCACACAGATGGAGAGACCCGCTGACACTTTCTACAAGGTCCTGGTGGAGCTGACAGTGAAGGGGCTCCCGGAAGTGTGCGCCATCAGGGAGCAAGATTGGAGGAGACCGGTCATTGAGTACCTTATCGATGGGGTTGAGCCCGCAAACCCCACCAAGGCACGAAGGCTGAGGAGTCACACAAGGGGCTTTGTTATTCACAAGGGCATCCTCTACAAGTGCGGTGTCTGCCAGTCGTACCTCTGGTGCGTGTCCAAGGATGAGGGTACCGATCTGGTGCGTGAGATACACTAGAGGTTGTATGGTTCCTTTCTTGCACCTCGTACCTTGATATCAAAAGCTTTCCATCAAAGGTTCTACTGGCTAATGGCCCTATGGGATGCGTAGTCCCTTATTTGCACGCACTAGATCTGCCAATGGATGGGACATGACACAAACTCACCCGCAAACGACCTGTAGCCCATACCGCCATTGTGGCCACTCGCTCGTTGGGGGATAAACCCCATTGGCCCCTTCAATCCTCAAACAAGAGGCTAAAAGTTTGCAGTAGTGGCTGTCGACTACTTTTCCAAGTGGATCGAGGACAATCCCCTGGCCAAGATAACCTCCACGATAGTTCATAAGTTTGTGTGTAGGAAGTAGAAGAGCTCAGCCGAGGGGTGCTTTACCCCGAAGCTCCTCATCGCCCACTCATACACTGAGAGGCGAACGAAGGAGCCTGAGTTGAGGTGGGAGACCTCGAGATCGAATGTATCAAGCACGTCCTTCAGTAGCCCGATTGGAGGGATGCAGAGCCCAGCTTGAACTGGGCGGTGAAGATGACGAGTATCCTCGGCCTTGGGTTGGGGCGGACCTCATCAGGCATGGAAAAGATGGTCAAGTAAGCGCTCTCGATCTTTCCCTCCTTTTCTAATTACTCTAGGAAGTCCCTCTTCACGCTGGAAGGGCCTAAGCGATGAGAAAACTGGATGGATTTCTTAGGGGTCTCCTCCCTCGCGACATCCTTTCAGGAGGCGGAGGCCCTGTCCTTCTTGCCAGAAGGGCTAGCGGGCGTTGCATCCTTCTTTGTGACCATAACAGCGGATGTGAGTTAGATAGCCAAATGAAGTGCAAAGCAAGGTCGGGTGCCCGAGTTTAGACGGAGGACTTCGGGGTTAGACTATGCAGAGGAAGTGGCCTCCAGGGAGGGTTGGTGCAAATTGAATCAAAGCCCTTCGGAGACACCCAGGTGACCCAAGTCGGGGAGCCCAGGGGTGGCCAGGAGTCCTTAGACAACGAGCCCAGGAGGTGGCAGAGGGACCCAAGCCAGAGAGCCGGGGTGGCCAGGAGGCCCTAGGTAGTAAGCGTTGGAGGTGGCCAGAAGGCTCAAGCCAGAGAACCTGGGGCGGCCAGGAGGCCCTAGGTGGTGAGCCCTGGAGACGAGGGGGACATGAGCCCAAGTGCCTCAGGGGGTGGCTAGGAGGCCTTAAGCGGAGAGCCTAGGAGGTGACCGGGGCACCCTAGGTGGCAAGCCCTGGAGGTGGTTTGGAGGCCCAAGCTGGAGAACCTAGGGGCAGCTGAGAGGTCCTAGGCGATAAGCCCTGGAGGTGGCAGGGCGACTCGGGCCAAAGTGCCCCGAGGGTGGCCAGGAGGCCTTAGGCGGAGAGCCTGGGAGGCAGCCAGGGGGCCCTAGGCGGTGAGCCCTAGAGGGCGCCATGAGACCTGAGCCAAGAGCCCAGGGTGGCCAGGCGGCGTTAGGCGGTGAGTCCTGGAGGCGGTCGGGGAGACCTGAGCCGGAGTGCACTAGGGTGCCCAGGAGGCCCTAGGTGGCAAGCCCCGGGACGGGCGAGTGACTTGAACTAGAGAACCTAGGGGTGGCCAAGAGGCCATAGGTAGCGAGCCTCGGAGGTGACCCGAAGTCCCAAGTCGAAGCTCCCAGAGTGGCCCGAGCAGTCAGAGCGACGCTCGGAGCCCAAGCACAGGTGCAACCTTGGAGATCCCCATCATAGATCAGGGTGCGGGGTGGTCCCAGGGGAGGCTTCCCGAACTAGGCTAGACGCGGGAGCCTAGAGGGCAGACGCTTGGGAGGTGAGTGGTTGATGGAGGTGGAGCCAGAGCAATCTGGTGGTGAGATGCGAAAGGGGATGCGTGCATCGGAGTGTTTTGATAGAATGAATGGGGAGCTTAGGAGGCCACCCTTCGGTACCCAACCCTTCGGATTAGGGGTGCACCCGGTCCACGTATTAGTGTTCGGCCGATCCATGAACAATAACCTGGGGTGGTTCCCACGTGGTGATGTTCCTCAAGATGCATGCGTTTGGAAAGACCGAGTTCGTTCCCAAAGACCAGAGCCCAATGGACTACCTCCTTAAGCCTGCTATAACACGAAGGCAGCTTGATGTCTTGATAACTGGTTGTAGGTTACTGGAGGAATTGATGGTCTGAGATCATGCACCGATCCAGTCTATAGGTCAGTGCGCCAGCCCGGGTAGGCGATGAATGACTACCTAGATCGGAGAGGGGCTACTGTTGAGGGAAGGTCCTCGCACCACCTCAGGCCCACGACCACTGGGAGCCACAATACTCGTTGGAAGGTCTCCCTCGAGACAAGGCCATAAGTTAACTTCAGCGAGGTTCGCAAGACCCACCCCTAGAGGGGTCCGAGGCCAACATCGGACAAGATACATGAGACTAATCCCAAAGGTCGTCCAGGGCCAACCCTAGGCGAGGTACACGAGACCAACCCCGAAGGGGTCCAGGACCAACCCTCGAGCGAGGTACATGAGACCATCCCTAGAGGGGTCCGGAGCCAACTTATATATCCACTCGCCTTCCTCTCTCCCTCTATAAATAGAACCCCTTATAATAGGAGGAAGAATGCTATTTTATAACCTTAGATACTCATATTGAATACATTTGGATCATTTTGTTTGCTTCTTCTTGAGTCTCTTCGCATCCTCGGCGGTTTCTGCATCTGATCGGAGTGCTTCTAAGTTTACTGTTCGATCTCGTATCGATGATATTTGCTTTTTTTTTTCACTTACCATAGTCTAGTTAACATTGCTATATAGTGTCCCAAATTACTGACCGTTGGAGATGAGTCAACTTAAAAGTCGGGTACACTTTACATTTTGCTAACAATATACTTTCAAAATGTATTCCAATAGACTCCCTCTTGAATGTCTGCTTACTACTAGTGGAAAATATAATGCATGCTATAGTGTACAATAAGAGTTTTATAGTCAAATAATGTATAGTGTACAATAAAAGTTTTATAGTCAAATAATGTATGATGCTTAGGTATAACAACAAATGGGTTGTCTTTATATGGATGTCGTACCTAGTATACTTGCAAAAGAAGTTACATAAGTTGTACCACACATTTAATGAGAAACAATAAGAATTACGAAGTACAACACTAAATAACATTCAACAGCAAGGTGTCAGCTTTTAATGGATGGGAATTGGTCCAATGTAAATTTGTTTGGTTTTAGGAACATGATCTATTGTAAATAAAAATACCAAGGCACGGTAAAGTCATAATTTTATTATAATTCTGAACTTTCCCTGCTAATATGTCTAACCATGAAATAACCCAAAAAAACCAAAGAACAATAAATAGTTATGAAAATATCAGAAATTTGATGTCCGCTTGAGAAAGCATCGAGCACTTTTCTTTCTGGCTGTATTGGCTCACAGTAAATCTAAGATTATGATTGCGTTCCAGTTACAACAGGTCAATTTAAATGTTATTGCATAGTTCAATTAGATACGGTTCTGTTCACTTTAGCTTTTATATATCTTTTTTTATAATAAATAGCTTTTCTATTTTACCAATCTTTTAAACAGAGTATCTTTTTAAAACGAGATCTACTAGTTAATTTTAGTGTACACTATAATGACTTTATCAAAATTGTACGTAAGTATTTCTCTATAAATTGTTACTATTCATAATCTTAAACCAAAATCCATTATCAAAAACTAATATGAACGCCCTATCGTTTAGAACTGAAGAATTCCTCTCCAAACAGGGCCTTAAAATGTCACCATACTTTCTCTTTAAATGTTCAAATATAAAAATTTGCAATGCAGAAATGGATCCATGAATCACGTCGCATGGCCGGCCGTTCACTGGAGGTTGTTGTCGCGGTGTCGCCGGCTTCTCTCTCAATGCAAATTTCAGATTAGCCAGGGCTGTACCAGCAGATGATAGGCTCCCTTACCCTTCCACAGAAAATCTCGGGGGCAACTCGTGAGACGCACACGATTCGCGCGGCCCAAACTCGCGCGAGAAACCCACCTTTGAAATTCCCACGCGCACCCCGCAAATCTACCTCAGACAAGAAACCCCACTGCCACGTAGAGCCCACTGCTCCAACAACACGGTAGCCCACGTGTCAGTGACTTGTGTTCTGTCAACACCCAAACCAACGCGTCCACGTAGCAGTTTCCCGAACGAAAACCGCGCCAACTTCCAGATGACCGACACGTGGCGCTTCCCGCATCCCGACCCTCCACGCCCCGCTGCCCGCGGTCACACCCACCCCAGATCATGACCATGCAAATCCACGCCCGTCAGGATCCAACGGCTCCGATCCTGCCCGCCACGTCCCCGGGCACCTCCATCTGCTATTAAAAGCCCCCCATTCCTCTCCTCTCCTCCTCGTCCCAGTCCTCCCCAACCGGGTATCGAACCCGATAGCCCGCGGAGCCCATGCCCGAAGCGATGGCCACCTCACGACGGAGATCGTGAGATCGCGCCACCGCACCCGCCGCCGGCGATGACCTCCGCCGTGCTCACCGGCCGGAATGAGGTCCACCACCACCACTGGGGCGACGCCCGCGTCCCCCTCATGCCCAAACCCAACCCTAACCCTAGGCGCCACCGGCTGAGCCCAAACCCTAGACCCAGCATCCCGCCGGCGCCGCGGCCGGCGGCTGCGGCTGCGACGGAGCCCTCGCCGTCGGGCCATGTGACGATCCGGCCGTCGGGGCTGTCCCGCAAGGAGGCTCGGGAGCTCCGCGCGCGGCTCACCGGCGAGCTGGGCCAGGTCCGCGCGCTCCTCTCCCGCATCGACACGTGGGAGGGCCAGCGGCGGCGGCCGGAGCCGCAGCCGCGCCACGCGGAGACGCCCCCGGCGCTGTGGGCGGCGATGCGGAAGCGGTGCGCGCAGATCCTGACGCGGCTGCGGAAGCAGAAGATTAGCATTTGGTTCAACTCTCCAGTGGACGTCGAGGGGCTCAAGCTGCACGACTACCGCGCCATCATCAGGAACCCCATGGATCTCGGCACCGTGAAGGAGAACCTCGCCGCGGGGAGGTACCCCTCGCACGAGGCCTTTGCGGCTGACGTCCGGCTCACCTTCAACAACGCGCTGCGGTACAACCCGGCCGACCACAAGGCCCACAAAGCTGCCGGCAGCCTCCTCGCTACCTTCGAGGGGTTGTACAAGGAGGCCGTTTCTTGGTTCGATCTGGAGTGCCAGCGCCTTGAGCCACCAATGCCGCTGGCTTTGCCACCACCACCACCACCACCGCAGCCGCCGGTCCCTATGCCAGTGCAGGTGCCCCCGAGGACGGGGGGTGGGAAGAGGCCGAAGCCCAAGGCGAGGGAGCTAAACAAGAGGGAGATGAGTGAGGAGGAGAAGCATAAGTTAAGGGTGGAGATTGGGAACTTGCCGGAGGAGAAAATGGTGAATGTGCTGCAGATTGTGCAGAAGAGGAATACTGATCCGGCGCTGATGGGGGATGTTGTTGAGCTTGATTTTGATGAAATGGATGTTGAGACGCTGTGGGAACTTGATCGATTCGTGGTCAATTGGAAGAAGACGCTCAACAAGAGCCGGCGGACTGTTGTGATGAATGGTCATGCCGTTGATGTGGCTCCTGTTGTTCCAGTTGAGGATGATATGGTGCTGGTGAATGTGAACCCGCCTATGGTCGGAGACTCGGTATGGCGTGGGGACGCAATGCGGCTGTTCTTTGTTCTGAGTGAGTGGTGTCTCAATTGTGTTCTCATTAAGTTCTGTTTTTGCAGGAGGGTGACATGGGTGAGAAGAGGGCTACAGATGCCGAGATGGTTGATGAGTATGTGGATATTGGTGATGAGATGCCGACCGTGAATTACCAGTCGGTAGAGATTGAGAAGGATGCCCAGGTGGCGAGCAGCTCAAGTGGATCTGGAAGTGGCTCGTCGTCATCCAGTGGTACGTCGGCAGAGGATGAATTATACCCCTCATCTGCTGATTTCTTGATGAGTTGTTTCTAATCTCTAAATTTGCTTGCAGATTCTGACTCAAGGAGCTCTGGGGGCTCCGATTCTGATGGGGATGATGCTCAGTCTCCTGGTTAGGTGGTGCTTCTTTCTCTTAACAATAGGATTTTAGTGGTAGGTGACTTAAGATTTCTTTCTTTTTTTGATAGATTTTTGAGTAGTGGTATAGGAAATTGGAGGGGTTCTTGTTCCTGTAAGTTGTTGTGCGCGCGTGTGTGTGGATTCAGCTTAGGTTGTTTGTACTTTGTAGTGGATAGGTTGATCTGTGGGTAGTTTGGCAAACGGCGACCACTGTAAAGAAGGGAATTTAATTGAAAAAAAATGAGAGAAAGGTAGCAATGCCTTAGCAATTGATCACGAATCTTCATATGTTTTTTGTATCCGCAATAGCTGTTCTACTGTACGTATCTTCTATGAAGCTTAATTTAGTGCTATGAATGATGTCACTAAAGATGTTGCAGTACTTCAATGTGATGTTAAACTACAATTGACTCTAATCAAAGTGGAGGCTTTGCCCTTAGCAATAACGATTGATTAAAAAAAAGACTACACATTTTTGCAGAGGAAACCCTAGTGTTCAATTACAGTATCATAATTCTGACAGCCATATAAAGTATAACTGAAATGCATTACTTGTGCCTTACTCATCTGACGGTGCCTGTTTCTGTGATCCACAATTGCTTGCCATGAGTACCAGTAATGAGGTAGAAAGGAATGAAGCAGTTGCACTGCTAGTGTGCTTCATGAGGTGAAGTCATGTAGTTGATGGTCTCGTGTTTGGTGTTGCTGTCCTGAGCTTGGTATGTGAATGCTCACTCTGCTGGTGTCGCGCCGATGCTGATTTTACTTATCAGCAAATTCTGGTATTTGATTCCGACAAATGGAAAGGAAGTGAATTTTGATAGATATATCTCAAAATGCAGTGTAAATACTTGCTTCTCAATACTCTCAAATGCTTCTCAATACCTGGATTTTGTTGCAGTACATTGCCGGCTGAACTTCAGTTAATTTTAGCTGCTCCCGGTTGCCTTGATCCTCAATGTCAGCAAGCCTGGTGATTTAGGATGCTGAGATGGAAATCCTTGTGTAATTGCGAGCTTAATGTGGATTTGATTTGTTTATATCTCATAACCTCAAGATGCCTGTTTTTCTCTCGAGACTGCAACTAGCGCGTTATGCTGCTAAAGGAGATTGTAAGAGCTGTAAATGAGTTGCAGGTTCGAAATCACTTCACTGATCATTCATGTCTGCACTACAATTTGCCGCTTACGGTAAAAAAAATCATGTTTCACACATTTGCTTTCGATTGCCATGTGGATAGCAACGCTGCTTGGAGCCTTGGGCACAGGGATGTTGTCTTGTTGGATAGATTTGGTTTGATGGATTGTAGCTTGATAGTATTTATAGTTCACTCATTGCAGCTACGCAGCTACTAATCTTCCCTACCTGATTGTTTTCCTGTCTCTGTTATGCTGTTTACTATTCGTCGTGTGTGCCTGCTGGTTGACTTGACCATTCAAGAGGTCAACTGGTCAACGAAAGAAAATTCTTTTGTGATGTGAGGAAAGTTCTCTTTGATGGAGATAGAACGATAGATTGATGTATGCCGTTGCCATTTCTTCGTTGATTTGTGTGGCAGCAAGTCTTAACTGTGGTGCGTCAGGACTGACATGGCAATGAAAAGTATGCTGATAGTTCAACAGTTGTTACAGACCGGTGGTATTCACTTGAGCTGAATTTCAGTGGTTTATGTTTGAATTTTCCCTCTAGCTGATTGAAATTTTGTTACTTATTTGATATAATTAAATTAAAAAATTTAAAAATAGAAAAAATAGGTTAGCCTATTACGTATAATGTAAATGAATATAGGAAAAAAGAACTGGCAAAAATTTAAAAATAGACAAAATAGGTTAGCCTATCACTCGTCTTGATGAAAAAGAGGACGCTTGTTCACCCAGCTTTGCTCAAGCATCAGGGCTGATCTTGGCTTCGCTGCATGTTCTATGACTCCCATATTTAACAGCAGAATCTGAAAAAAAAAAATAAAATACTAGTCATACAGTTTTTCAGTAAAGTTGCATCGAGGTTCTAAATGCCATTCTGAAGGTACAAAAAAAAGCACTCTGGAATACTTGCTGCAATGCTGATACTTGCCAAGTTGATCCACTTTTCTATTCTATTCAGTGATAGTGTAAATTACAATCACTTGCAATGCTGATACTTGCCAAGTTGATCCACTTTTCTATTCAGTGATAGTATACATTACAATCACTTGCAATGCTAATACTTGACAATGTTATCAAATCTAACCACAGCAGCAAGTACTTATTGCAATGCTGCTAAGCATGAAATTGTGGTTCCATTAAGCGCCTGCCAGGAGGCATAAAATGTTTTAGCAGTACGACATGACACACATATTCTATGATTTCCATCAAGGGGACAACAGTTTCCCCTATCAAAAGCAAATCATGCCATTGAAATAACAAGCATCGAGAGTGGAAGGTTCATTTAGTGGCGGGAGATGTTAAGAACAAAATCCAAAAGCATCAAAGATCAATAACACCCTGTATCAATAAGTTCAAAGCTACAAATTAGGCTATGGAAAGCTTGAACGACCATGAGCTGACCTTCTGAAGATAGAAGGCTCTGCAGAACCTTGGATGCCTGCCGACAGATTGCTTACTTCAGCAAGAGGAGGTTGAGGGTATCGATTACGTGTAAAGAAAAAGTGTGGTTGTAGGATCGCATGGCACAATCGCGCGCGGGGGGCGGGGGACGGGGGGGGGGGGGGGGGGGGGGGGGGGGGAGTGATTGTCTCTGCTTTTACCATCTGAAAACAAAATCCAATATAGATAAACAAAAGAGAAGCAATCTAGATTACCAACTGAGAGTACCGACCGCAGCTGCTTGCTAGTACGTTCTCGAAGAACCTCGGTCGCCTGAGTGCTTGTTACGACCACTCGTTACGACCGCTCTGTCACCCAACTACTCGTTACGATCACTCGTTATGACCGCTCATCTCGACCGCTCGCTTACGAGTGCTCGGATCGATCACCCACTCATTCCGATTGCTTGGCACGATCTCGGATCGACCGCCTGCTCGTTTTGATCGCTCGGCACGATCTCAGATCGATCGCCTGCTTGTTCTGATCGCTCGGCATGACAACGACGCACGTAGTCGTGACCTCCTTCCGCATGATGTCCCCAGCCATTCAACCACCGCTGAATGAGTACAAGCCAAAGGCAAAACAGAGCACATCAAGCGGAGAAGAAAACAAGTCGCCAAAGAACTTCTTCTGGAAAGCATCTGATCTACTATTTCTTCATCAAGTTCTTGGCTACAAAGCACCTCACAGCACCCCTAAAAACTCTCTTTAAAAGCCCTAAAACCTTATATGCTAACCTACAACCTCCGCTGCTTTTATAGGCCAGTGCACAAAGCGTGTTCCACTCGAACACCTCAAACCGTGTCTTTATCCTCCTAGACACAAGATCCTATCTCTTCCTTAAATCAAGAGACCCGAAACCCTTCCTAACACAGATTTTAATCACCTCGTATAAGTCATGGACTCCATCCACAACTCCATACGACACACATAACGAAGCCTCTAGGATATCCCCTCTTGCATTTCCATCATGCACCATCACCGCGTCACTGACCGTAACCATCTCCACGCCTCCATGCAGCATCCACCTTTGACCTCCACATGCTCCAGCATGAGCTCGACCACCTCGCATGACATCCCGACCGCCTGGACCTCAGATTACCCCTTCCTAGTCCCGATCCTCCTCATCACCAACCCTGGCCGCCTCCATGCCCACCTGCATATGCAAAGACCAAAGGAACTCTCTCTTGATACAAGTTCTTCCCTAACTTGACCATAATCAACACACATTAGCAAAACACACTCTTGTCTATTCCCAGACAAGAACCAACCCATCAATGACCATCTCTCAGAACATTTACGACCACATAGTCTATCGCTAACTGGAACAAACCCTCATACCACTCAATACGACCGCTAACTCTGAGTACTCGTAACCCACAAGAACTCGAAAACCACATGCACCGCTACTGACCGACTATTGAGTACCGACTACCGAGTATCGATTAGAAGTCACAGCGCAGCACGTACTCAAAACCTACGAGTACAGATGACACTCCAACCCATGACCACTTACCACGATCGTGCAACCACTTCTATCGAGTACCGAGTCCTCCGACTACAAGTACCTCAATCCTCGAGTAACCACCTGGTACTGCAGTAACGACCATTCATCATCGACTGAGACACACCGACTAGTCACCCACTGGCCCAACACGAGTACTTGATGTACTCGAAGATCTCAAGAGTGAAGCACTCGTATCGACCATGAAAGTCTACGAGTACCGACCGTGAAGCCTACGACAACCGATCGCTAAGCCTCCGACTATCGAAGACAGAAAAGCAGACCTCGAAGTCTATGAGAATCGACAAGACTACCAAATCTACGACCATAAAAACAGTCCGCAAAAACCTACAACTGACGACCGCAAAGCCCTTGATTATCGACCAGTAAAACATTCGACTATCGAGTACGAACAATAAAGTCTACAACTATCGAGTACTGTAGCGGCTAGTAAAACCTTCAACTATCGAGTACGAATAGCAAAGTCTATGACTATCGAGTACTGTAGCAACCAGTAAAACCTTCGACTATCGAGTACGAACAATAAAGTATACGACTATCGAGTATTGAAGCTACGACCATGAAAAAGTATTGTAGCTACGATTACCTGTCGTGGTCGTAAGATCGAAGTCGTACTGCCGTGGTCGAAAGGTCGAAGTCGTACTATCGTGGTCGGTTGTAAGGTCAAAGTCGTACTGCCGTGGTCGAAAGCTGCCATGGTCGAAACTAGCCGTAGTCGAAAGCTACTGTGGTCGTATGCTAGACGTGGTCGATAGCTGTTGTGGTTGAAAGCTAGACGTAGTTGAAACCTGCTGTGGTCGTAAGCTAGTCGTAGTCGTAGTCATGTTCATGCTATGGTCGAAGTCTGCCATAGTTGTAGTTGTGTTCATGCTATGGTCGAAGTCTGCCATAGTTGTAGTCGTGTTCGAAGTGCTATGGTCGGAGCATGTCGTGGTTGAAGCATGCCGTGGTCGAAGTCGTGTTCATGCCATGGTCGAAGCATGCCGTGTTCGCAGTCTGAAGCTTGTGGTTGTTTGGCCATGTTGTGGTCGTAGTCTAAAGTCTGAAGTTTGAAGACCGAAAGCACCCGTAACTGAGTAAAATCACTCGAAGGCAAAGTCTTCAACTGCAAATGACCTAAGTCTTTCACAAACGCAAAAACCAAAGCAAACCAAATGTCAATGTATTCATCAGCTCTTTATTTACGACCATCCACATGGTCTAACAGTGGTAAAGCATAACCTGCATGCAAGCAGCTCAGCCGTGGCTTGTTACGCACAAGGTGGTGATCTCGTGAGAGATAATACCGTCACATCAGCTCAAACCATCATATAAAAAATTTTCTCCCACAATGCATGGTGGTTTGAAATAGTAACTTCAATTATGAAGTTCAACTTTCTACCTTTTTTTTACTTGGTTGGTCCCACTCAACCACTCCCCACTGTACTCTTTCTCTCCCGCTTCCCGCATCCACATTCCCTCTCTCGTCCCGCTGACGCCACCGCTCTATTGGGCACCTTTGCTGTTGCTCCTCAGCCAGATCTGGTCATCCTCTGCGCATGGTCATCACCACTGCCATTGAGCGACTTCGCCATCGCCCTTGTTCGACTAGATTCGGCACACTCATTTTTACCCCCCCTCCCCCGAGAAATTGAAACAACCTCAAAATTCAAAAGTTTTGAATTATTTATGGATCTTTGTTTGAGCTCTCAATTCCTTCCAAATTTAGAAATTCTCCTTGAGTTTCCGCCTTTCCTCTTTTGCCTTCCTCCTCCCGTTGGCACCTTTGGCGAAGCCACCTTCACCACCGCCTCCCTGTTTCTGGTTCCACGCACTTGGCTATCGCCACTTGAAGTTGCGGCCGTGCCACCCTCTGCCGTTCACACCCGCCCTGCTCTGAGCTGACGCCGTGGCCCCACCAGCCAGTCGCCCAATCCTCGCCCTCTCCCTCGCTTCATGCGCTGTCTGGCTTGCTCGCTCTCTCTCGCCGCAACTCACTGCCTCTCTTGGTCAACGCACGCACTCCCGCCATATCGTTTGCATTTACGCTCACCAACTCTCGTAGAGATGCTAGTGCCACCTTGGTAGAGCTCTCATCGCTTCTCCCCTCCATGTGCCAGAGCCGCTCGAACCCTACCATTGCTTCCACCGCCTCAATTCGTTTTTAAAACTCAATTGCCATTGCAGAGAGCCCCGCACCACTCCCATCTTCACTGCAGCACCGCCACCGATCTCCCCTGAGCCCGGTGAGCTTTAAACTCAATCTCCATTTCTCGATTAAAGCTCGATTGCATTTGCTAACAGAGCCTTCTTTGTCTCCTAATCACGCTGGTGAACTCGCTCGAGCATGAGCATTTCCCTAGAACCCTGCTGATGAAGACCACCGTCGGCTAGAGCACCCTCACCATGGATAGCCCAGGCAAGCTTTTCCCGACCAAAACCAATGCTACCACTGTGAACCCTATGCCCCAAAAATTGCTAAATTGTCCCTAATCTTGTCGAAGAACCACTGGTGGAGCCTTAAGTCGCCATGAAAGCTGCTACCTTCTCTTCTACAGCCAACTGCCACTACCTATGCCCCCACCTCCAAAAGCCCCAAAATGGACTTCCCATGCTCCAAGGAACCCAACCGTGCCCCCCTTTTCTGCCGGTGTGCTTCGCAAGAGCTGAATCACGGAGAGCTGTCGCCCTCTGTTTTCCGCCGGGTGGTGAAGCTAGAGGAAGAAGATGACCTAGGGCACGACGTGGCCACATTGTGATTGCTCATGCGCCGTGGCCGATCGGACTAGTCCGATAGGATGAGGCCGATAGCGCGGGCAAGCCCGTTCGGTCGCGTGCACGTGTTGAGCCGAGGTAGGCCGGCTCGTTTAGCTATTTTGATTTAAAATCATTGCGGGCCGCACTGTGCATTCTGGACCGACCCAACATTGTTTATTACTGTAGCAAACATTGTTCATCTAAAACCCTAAAAATCCAAAAATACCCTGTTTTGATCGTTTCAATGTCGCGGATCCATTTTTGACCTCCTTTCCACCAAATTGAGCTCCAATAAAATCCAAACCCCTCCATTTGATTTTTATTTCATTTTATTTCTTTTTTTAAAATTTATTTTCCTAGCTTGATTAGACTCAAGCATAGATTTATGTTATTTTATGTGTTTGCGTTAGCTCCTGAGTTTTCTGAGGTGACCGTGCAAGGACCGGAACCGGAAAACACTTTGTTATAATGCCTATAGAACTGACAATACCTATGTATGTAATTCTATTTTTGCAGTGCCACCAACAGCTACAGGGCAACGTATGTGGCTTCTACATTTGCCGCCATATGGAGGAAATTATGGACGCTAAGATGAATGATCCAGAGGTTTGTCAACCCTGCCAGTAATTATTTTTATGATTATCAATATATATATATATATATATATATATATATATATATATATATATATATATATATATATATATATATATATATATATATATATATATATATATAGTATAAATAATAGGGCACCATAGTGCCCAGGCTCCATGATTGAGACTTTTCATCCATAATTAAGACTTTTCATCTATAATTGAGACTTTCTATCCATGATTAAAACTTTCTATCCTGATATATTATATATTATTGCATTTGCACACATCTAAAAGCAATCCAAAGGCAAGGAGATTTGGTGCCCAGACATCATGGTGCTCACAAGCGCGTGGCATTCCACAAAAGTGCAATCGATCTTGACAAACTCGCCGAAATTCGAGGAAAGCTCTCCCAATTCTTGATAGCGGAGGTCAGAAACAAGACTGAACAGTTCTACCTCGACGATAATTAGATGTTGAAACATTTGATACAATTATAATCACTCAATTGTGCTTAATCAAATAATTTATTCAAATGTACATCATTTAGTTGAGATCTATGTAATGATTGTCGTGTGCTATATATGTAATCTTTGCTTGTTTTCAGAGGGCATGCCTAGTATTTCCTAAGGCTAGCCAAAAAATAGGAAATAATATAGATATTTAAATAGTTATCATAGACGGTTTTTAGTATTAGCAGTCTATGATATCTAAGATATCACAGACGGCTATGTCGGAGAACCATATGTGATATATGACATATCACAGATGGTTTTTGGTATTAGCTGTCTGTGATACTTGATATATCACAGATGACAATATTAGAGAACCGTATGTGATACTTGATATATCACAAATGACTTTTTTGAAAAATTGTCTGTGCTGTAATTATCATAGATGGTCTAAGAGCTATCTGTGATAACCATCTATTATCACCGACACATAAATTCAGATTGTTCAGAAACTGTTTGTGATGACGGTTCTGAACCGTCTGTGATGAGCATTTCTGTAGTAGTGAACCAGTCAACCATTGATTAAACAAATTGGCTAATCAGCTAATGGCTATTGTAGATTAAACAACAATTTACATTAGTACAACAATCATAAATTGGGGATTCACTCATTCACAAATCATAGATGAGTCAGATCACAGATTCACTGGATGCCTAACCCTCATGGTCATGGGCTCACGGCATCACAGGCATCACGGCCTCATGCCCTCACCACTGCCTCACCGACACCCGCACGGATGCCCATCAAAAAAAAACATTTGGGGATTTTCACATTTAACCTCACCTTGTTCTTGTCTCTCCGATGTGGCGATGTGCTGATGCGCCGATGCTGCCGCATGCCACCTGCCATGCGTTAGCATCGCTCTGCCTCGCCCGCTACCGAGTGGCCGACCACCTCCCTCTCTGCTCTGCGTTGGGCCACCGACCACCTCTGACCTCCCCCTCCGCACCGAGTCACCGACCGCCTTCCCCTCCACCGCGCCGGGCTGCTGACTCGACAGTGAGGGTGAGTCTATCTCCGACTCGGCCTCTCTGTGTCCTTTGACCTTATCTACTGTTCAGGTGTTATGCTATTCATCTTCCTTATGTTCTATAATACCTGAAGTCTGAATATCTGATTGTATTTAGGATTTTGGGCCAGGATTCACCACTGATTTGGACTGGCTGGGGCGCTGGGCAAAAGACACTGACTGGGCCTCATGTTTTCTTCAATCTTCAACCTTTGACTCCGGCTCTTCTTCAATCTCTGGTTCTTCTTCAACCTCCGGACCGGCCGGGTCTTCTTCAACCTACGGTGGAAGGAGAGGGTGCTTGAGCACCCACAAGCACCTACAGTGGATTACACATAAGAGTTAGGGCTGGTCCGGAATGAAGGAATTTCCACAAGAAACAGTCCAATTTGTTTAGGAATCATGAAATAAAATTCTGTGTTCCAAACAAGGCCTTAATAAATTTCACCAAAACTGGTCCAAAGGTGTAACCGTTTGAACTTAAACCCCAACTGAACACCTTGTGTAGTAGTAACAGCTAAAAAAGGCATTCATTTATCTGGCCAAAATCCGAGTGTCTTCACAATCTTTCATGCTGACAGGAGGCGCAAAGTAGTACCAAGGAAATAACAAAGCACAAAGTGCGAAGAAATGCGTACATGGCTAACAATTTTGGTTATCATCGTCTAATTAGGAAGAAAACAATCTGAAACAGCAACACCTCACACATGCTATTGCAGACTTGGAGCTAACCTGCCCATAGGAAGTAAGCAACACACGCCTTTCAGTTTTGTCTTGATAAAGCCATAAAGGAGGACACATGCTCATCCAGCTTTGCTTAAGCATCAGGGCTGATCTGTCCCTCCCTTGTCATGAAATCCAAGATGGTTATTTTGCACCTGCGAACATGTGGTTACCAGGAACAGAAGGTTACTCTCGCAACCAGAAGAAGGGAAACATACGGTTTTCACTTGTCAGCAGATTTTGTCATACTCAAGTTGTCCGCTTAATCTTCTATGACACCATTGCATACAGCAGAATCTGAAAAATAAACCGCAGGTAAAGTTGCATCAAGGTTCTCTCTCTAGTAAGAATTGGATTGCTCTAACCATCACTCCTGAGCAAGACTTACTGATGACGGTAGAATGCTTGAGGGATTTGCCATTATGAAGGTAAAGAAAAGGGAGCAGCACTCTGGAATTCTTTACTGCAATGCTGACACTTGCAAAGGTGATTCACTTTCCTTTTCGGTGATAATATAAATTGCAATCACTTGCAATGCTAATACGTGCCAATGTTCTCAAATCTAATCACAGCAGTAAGTCTGCTGCACATGAGCATGAATTTTTGGGGTTTCATTAGCGCCTGCTAAGAGACAAAAAATGTTTTAGCAGTATGACATGACGGATTGACGAATTCCATGATTTCCATCAAGGGAAGAACAGGGGTTAGATACATGCAAATCATGCCTTGAACACCCTGGATGCTATCCTGAAGACAGAAAGCCACGGAAGTAATATATAGATAGCGTTGCATACCTGCAGACAGATAGCTCACTTCAGCAAGAGGTGGTTGAGGGTATCGATTACATGTAAAGATGAAGTGTGGCGAAGCTTAACCCGCAAGCAGCTCACCCATGGCTCGTTGCACACTAATACTGCAATCAGTTCACAGATTCTCCATCAATTTTAACCCTGACCACCTCTTTTGCTGCCATTCTGCATTGCTCATTTAGCTCCTCGCTGCATCCAGTTACCTTTAGATCCATTAGAGAAGGCGGGAGGCCGTTTTCTGGTAGTTTTGAGATCCCTGGACAATTGGTGATCTGTAGATGCGCAAGGCAGGGAAGGCTATAAAGATCCGCAGGAAGATGTAAGAGATTTGGGCAGTTCTCAATTTGGAGCATCCTGAGGGAAGTGAGGCACTGAAGCGCTGTCTCATGCTCCTTGGTTAGGCTCACCATTCTCTTAACATGCTTGCTTCCAATAAAATAGTAAGAGCCTAGAGTCAGCCAACTGAGGGAGGTGAGGCGTTTGCAGATAGGTACTGTGAGGATAGAGGGGTCATCAATGGTAAGATAACGCAGTTGAGAAAACAGGCCATGGCTCCATGGCTGTCGGAACACAAGCTCCAAATGTGGCATTAAGACTGGGCAATCAGATACTGCCAGCTCCGTAAAGCCTCTGATGTGCTGCAAGCCCTCTAGTGAAGATAGAGATCCACAATTCGCAACTGTCAGACATTCCAATGCTGTGCATGATCCTAGCTGCAGAGACATCAAATTTGGACTGTTATACACCCACAATCTGGAGAGGGAGGGAAGGAAGAACAGCAGGTGGGACTGAAGCTTGTCTGTGAGATCCCAGATACTGAGGTTCTGGAGCGAAGGGGGAAGCAGGGGGCTGGTTTGACCACTGCCTTCTTCTTGCTCTCGCAATTTGTGACACCACGTTACGGCCAACTCACGGCTAATCGAAATATCCAGGAGTTCGAGGGAGTCGAGGAATTGCAATCCCTCCAACACAGCCAGTTGTTCACAATTTCTGATTTCCAGAAACTCCAATGGAGTGCAAGACGGATGCAGTTGCAGAGACCTCAACCGTGGGCAATTCCATATTGACAACTTCTTGAGGGAGCTCATATTCTCTCCAAGGAGGACTTCCGCTGGGAGATGGTCGATATCCACTTTGTAAAGTGACAGCGGAAGGGGATTTCCATTTCCCCGGAACATGGACGAGAGCAGACTGGGGCACCCTCTAATTTCTAGAATTTTGAGGGAATTGAATGCTGCAAAACCTCCCTTTCCCCCACCAAGGATCAGATCTGGGCAATTGGAAATATGTAACTCCACCAGAGATGAACAGACATCTGTTGGAACCTGAAGAACACACTCATCTAGTGCTGTTGCTGCAGATGCTGGGCATCCTGATGACGAGGCCAAATTGCTACCTCCTGCCTCTTCCAGGGGACAGTTGATCAGCAATAACTTCACGTTTGGACAATCTGTTAAATGTAACATAAACATGGACTGAGCATGTGACAACATCTGAGATATCCACTTCCCTGCGATACCACATCTCCCTATTTTGAGACGCTTGAGAGATGGGAGTACAAAGCACATTGTGGCTGAATTGCCCTCATGGTTGGCATTGGCATCTGATGTGACATGTGGTGAAAGAAAATTAGGGCAGTCTTCTATTGTCATTTCTGACAATGAAAGGGACATCAGATTAGGACACTCTCTTATGGGTATGCTTCTACATCTTCGATTACCCAACGGCAAAATCTTGTCATCCAGCATCCTCAACTCATCAGAAGGGAGACCAAATCCACCTACATTTTTGTATGTTTCTGAATGTTTTGAAGATCCCTTGATGTTCACATAAGGAATATTAGACGCAGTTGCAAGAGGATATGACACCGTTACATGAGGACAATCACGAATGGTGAGTTCACAGAGGCTAGGAAAACATTCCATCTCCTTCCCCTCATTAGACGAGCTTTGCAGAGGTAGACAGGTAGCTAGTTTGCTGCATTTCTCGATACGAAGTGTTCTTAAACAAGAAGGTAACTGGTGCTCATCTGGACCAACGCATGTTTCCAACTTCGACATCTCGATCAGGACCAACTCCTCCAAATAAGGAATTAGAACCTCTTTGAAGGCATGCATTCTGACTAAAGTCAACTTCTTGAGAGTTTGCATTTCTCCGAGTGACGGGGGTATAAGCCATTCCCTGCAGTTCTCTAAATGAATTGTCTGCAAACAGGTAACTGAGAGATTAGCGGCAAGCCAACTTGGGGACGTAACACCCATGTAGCCAGTTATTCGGAGATGCTTGAGGTTTTGATGTGGTTCAAGAGCCTCAAGCACACTTGCTGCCGCCTGGGCAGAAAATCCAGAACTCACACCACTGTCATCCCATGACAAGCTTAACTCATTGAGGTGGCTTTTGTCTGTTAGTCTGGCCCGGCAAGCCTCAGTTCCAGATTTGATGTTCTCTAGGTGGGAAACTCGGAGCAATACAAGCTCATTCATCCATTTAACCTGTCCTATATCAAAGCCAGCAGTATTCTGAACGTTGAAATTTTGTAGTTCCTGAAGACAGGTCATTTTGCCTACATAAGCAATGCTTGAGTGAACCCACTGAATCCCAACGAGATGCCTCAAGTTAACAAGATTACAAACTTTTTCGGAATCAACCTCATAGACACCACCTAATACTTGAAGGTTGTAAAATTTGCTCACATCTTGACGCTTAGCTCCCATTTTGTGGACAGTAACCAGATTCAAATAGCGAAGATGGCAAGGATTCAAAATATCAAAAATAGAATAATCAAGATAAGCACATGCTCTATCAGAACAGACAAAATTTTCTTTTAATAGCAGCAAACGCAGTCTTTGTGCTTCTCCGAATATGTTTTGGAAGAATCTTAAAAAACAACACTTACATACTCCAATTAACATCAGGGTCCTCAACTTTCTCACTGATCTTACTTTGTACAGTTGTTTCTCAATCTTCTCAACCAGTAACGGGTAGTCAGATCTATATGGATAACATATGATAGACAAATGATGTATTCCTGGTAATATTTTGTTGGGCCCTGAGCCATCTAATGTAACACATTCATGTGCTGAAACCAAACATGCCAAATCATGCATAAGATCATGCATCACATAGTACCCACTTACCATGTCCAAATCATTCATTTGCTGGAAAAAACCAAAAATGACTAAATCAGCCAGATGTTCGGCCCCTATCTCCTCCAGCCTCTTGCTCGTGTTCTTGTTATACACAAAATCTTGTGAAATCCACATTTGGACCAACTCGGCTTCATGAAATCTATAATCCTTGGGGAACAAAGAACAATAAGAGAAACACTCCTGTAAATGGCAGGGTAGATGATCGTAACTTAGCTTAAGAGCAGGAAAGATACCATCACTATTCTGCAGGGATATCCACTCTTCATCTCTTAGAATTCTGCTCCAGTGCTCTACAGTAACACTCTTCCTCAATAGTGCACCAACAGTTTTTGCCCCTAATGGATAGCCCTTTAATTTACGAGCAATTTCACGGCCAATAGCCTGTAGCCTTGGATGGCCCTTGTATTTATCGTCACCAAACGCATATGATTTAAACAACAGCCAGAAATCACTCTCTTCCAAAGCATGCAAATCAAATTGGCCCACTGTGCCTATCACTTGTGCCAGGGATAGATCCCTTGTAGTCACCAGAACGAAGCTACCCACTTCTTGATTGTGTTTCAAAGGAGCCAACAAGTTATCCCATTTGCCTGAAATATCCCAGACATCATCTAGAATAAGCAGAAACCTCTTCGATTGTGTATATTTCTTGAGCATTTGCTGAAGTTTGTTGAAGTTTCTTATATTTGTGTGTTCTTCTTCGGTGACATAATCTAACATCTCGTGTGTGAGCCTTACAAGATCAAAGTTATCAGACACACAAACCCACATCTTCAACACAAAATGACTTTCCACTCTTGCATCATTGTATACAACCTGGGCGAGAGTTGTCTTTCCCACTCCTCCATTGCCTACCATCGGCAGAACTGTCAAACCACCAAGAATATCACTTGTCATTAGCTCTATGATCCATTCTCTCTCTTTATCCCTCCCATACACTTTCGGTTCAGCAACATATGATCCCGTTAGACGTGAGCTTGAGATTTCACTCTGGCCCTGGTTTGACATTGCAACTGAATCCAGTTTATCTAGTTTGAGTGCCTGACGCACTGGAACAGTGATGTCCCGTGACTGTCTAACGATTTCCTTTATCGTGTAAGCAATACCTTGCCTTTTGTCGCGTGGCACACAAAGCACATCATCTATATTTGCTTGCATTAGCTCATCGCTGCTGCGGAGGTCAGAAGATAAGGTACACAAAGACACACTGGAATAGCCTGCAGAGGTAGATGCACTACTTGTTACATCAAAAGGATGCAAGAAAAAAAACAAAAGAGAGAACATTTCGTTATGTTACTTAATTTTAAGCTGAAACATGATGTTTGTCATTTCAATTCAGACTTTTACTTTTCTAGTTACAACTTAGAGCTAGTAAGGAGGTATTCGTCTCGTCTCTAGACTAAAATCACTGTTGCTCTCTGAATACAATTACTCAAGGTGATGAATACTAGAATAAGCAAGTAGCTGCAACTTTTAGAGTCAGCTGCCGATAAGGCGAAAAGTACCTCCTTCAATCTGCTGCTTCAGGCGGTAGTAGCTGAGCTCATCCAGCACATCCTCGCCGTCATACATCAGCTGCTTCAGTTCTTGGAGATATCGCACCAGCTGCTCGTTCTTAATCTTTCTTGTTCCAGCTGCCCCAAGCAGCAACTTGATCTTGGTCATCTCACTCTCCAGCTCCTTCACATCATTGCTCTGGCCAACAATCGCGAGAGCTGCCTCCTCTTCGATCTCCCCAGCGATGGCTTTTCCCTTTGCTGCCGGCACCATGGCCATGGTCTCCAAGTGCAGCAACGCAATCAGCGGCTCCCTCCTGGGCTTGGGAAAGGAAAAACAATACAGTGAGATGGAGGATAGCGGATGAGGACAGCGCAGCAATAATGCAAGTGCTGAGCGGAAGCAAAGGTGAACGAGGATGGGATGCAAACCGAACAGATAATCTTTATTTGACTGAACGGTTGAAGGCTCGTGAGTGAGTACGGAAGAGGTAAATGGATATTCAGTATTATTTATATTTGATTTTGAGAAAAAAAATATGAAATAGAATATAGAATAAGTAATATCCATTCGTATATATCTATATATCAAATGATATGAGAAAAGTTTATTGTAACTTCACTTAAAAATAAAATAAATATAAGCGAATTGTCATATCTAAATAGACATAGAATACTAAGTGTTCTTCATTCGACATATCGGCGATTAATTTATCTGTGTTCGCTTTGATTATACCCTATTATCCAATGTCTTGTGTAAAGAAGCGGATAATTTCTATCCGACTGACCATCTGAAGATTTATGAAACGAATACAGAATAGAAAAAAATAGATATCTGATATTATCCGTATCTAATCCTAACTTTGAAAAAAAATTAGGATATAAGATAAACAATATCTGTCTGTATCCTTTTGAGTGCACTCTAATCCGGCCGGGTGCAGTGTATAGTACACACTCAGGCCCGTTGATGAGGGCGTGCGAGATGAGCGATCGAACAGGGCCCCCAAATTGGTGGGGCCCCCAAACGGCCAAACCAATACGTATACGTATTACGTACAGCTGGTCCCGGTCCTCCTGCCGCTCCTGCCGATGCGCATGGCGTGCCAGTGCTAGGGTTTCTTCAATTCCGCGGCGTCGGCGCTGATGTGGTGACGAACTGACGACGGTGGTGCCGCTACTTCTTACGACGCCTTTGTCCCGCGGTCGGCGCGTTCGGCGTTCCCGTCCTTCGGCGACACGGGCGACGCAAGCGAGCGGCCGAGCGCAAGTCCTGGCGACCTGGCGCAGACTTCCCAGGAGACCTCCGGTACGTACATAACTAGCTAGAAAGTAGAAACTGTTTTCGCACAATCGCACGTAGGAAATTAACGTATATACTGTGGTTGGAGTAGAGGCTGGTTAATCAGGGCATCTACGAATTTCATTGATCAGGTTTAATCAGGTTAATCGCAAGAAAGACTCAATGGGTTAGCGATAATAGCGCTTGAAAATGATGTCTTGGAGAAGATTAATTATGAAGATATAATTGGAGATTTCATTTCAAGAAATACAAGACGTATGATGCTTTTTAGTAGAACATGAGGTCAGTACTATATTTTTTTGGTCTTAATATTTGCTATATTTTCAAATCTTGTATGGAGTAATACATATTGAAGTTACATCTTACATGATTGTGCGATAGTATGCCTTAGTTATATTAGACCAATATTTTTTTAAAATTGAGAACCTCATTTTGCAATTTGCCCTGGGGCTCAAATTTCTGGAGACGGCCCTGTACACACTGATTGGCAATTTCCACATCCTAGGATCTTTTGTATGTCCAGGACTGTTGCATGATCGTGCGTATCTGGAAAGTGTGATTACTTGGTGCTGTATTGTTGTATCTGGTGGCGTGTGCTACTTGGTTTGAGGTATCTTTGTCAGAGTGATTTTTTGTCCCACCACGTAAAATACTTTAGGACAATAATGTTTCTCGTGCCCACATACTTAGTTATGAGAATACTTACTAACACTAATAATGTTTTAGTTGTTATAACTCAAAAAAGAAGTTTTCGAGTAGTTACCAAATAAAAAAGCAAAATAAATTTGTCAGCAAAGCTAAAGAATTTTTAAGAAGCCATTGCAAAACTAAGTGAAGCCTATGACTAACAACAAAATTACACTGTAGTGGGTTCTTTTAAGTTGTGACTTATAACTTTTAGTTTAAAATTTTGAATTCTAGCTATTCGTGAGAGACTTATGTGTGATTTTGACTAATATAGAGAAAATCGAGATAATATCTACTACAATCGACTTGTAAGTCCTATATTAAAAAAGCACTCCGTTTGAAAACTAGTTACTGTTTAAGTCCAAAAAAAATTCACCCTATACTATCCATCCTTTGAGAACTTGTATCGTGTATATATCGTCTTTTAACTTGCATCGCAACAAGTTGCTGTCGAAATTACACGTGAAATGCGAAAACCAGAATGAAATAACCGAGAAGCAGCCGTTGTAGATAGGGTTATTTAGATAAACGTGTGCACAGAAGGACCAGGACTGCTGAGGATGCGACACCATTGGAGGAAAAAGATGGTATAGCATTGACCTTGACCATCTAAGGTGGTGGTGATCGGTTCGACTGAAAAGCTCATAGGTTATGACTTAGGAAAGGCGGGTGAGGCGACGGTGTGCCCCCACCGACCATTGGTGATTGGTGTTGTTTGCATAATACGAGATGATTGGTACTACTACACTTGCAAAGCAATTCATGCAAGTTTGTTCTGTCATGTAGAACTACACTTGCAAAGCGATTCATGCAAGTTTGTTCTGTCATGTCATGTAGCAGGACTGTCATGTCATGTAGCAGGAGAAGCAAGTGATCTTTGCCTGTGCGTGCCGTGCAACATCAAGAAGGGCCAGTAAGGGTCTGTTTGGTTGTCTGCATGGGGTGACTCGCACCAGCGCATGCAGGAAGATGGTGTTTGGTTGCTTGTATAGGGGGAGAGTCTGCACGAGTGGATGCAAAAAATCAACTGGAGCCAGGCTGAGGAGAAATATGGCTGAGGAGCTTCTCTCGTGGGCCTGGCCATGTTCATGTAGCTGTATGAGCACATACAGACAACCAAACAGCGCCTAAAAGATTACAAGGTGCCGCACACGCGCGTCTCCGTCCGTGGCTGCACCGCACTGACCGCGTGCTCCTCGGGAAAAGCTGACCGCTCGAGAGTCCAGCTCCAGTGAAGCATTTCCGTGAACCCTATGCCACGGCAAGCGGACTTTTTTGCTTTTCTGGTTCCCTGGTGGGTTTTTTTGCACATCTAACCTCTTGATCTTTTTTTTGGACTAAGCCCCTGCTAAGCGTAGATTACGTGGCGTTCGACATATGGTACCTTCTAGGGCCCCAGAGCACGGGAGCCCGATGTCAAGCGCGGTTACTCAGCGCGCGTAGAGGGTGCGGGCAAGCGCGGTATGTGCGGGCCCCACCGACTTCATGCAGTACCGGAACACATGGGGTCGACCTCATGCGCTCCGGTACTCCAAGAGCAGATTATATGATGTTTGACACGTGGTATCTTCTGCGGCCTTGGAGCACAGAAGTTTGGCGCCAAGCGCGGCTACTCGGCGAGTGCAGAGGCTGTGGGCGAGCGCAGAATGCGCGGGGCCCATCGACTTCATGCGGTACCAGAGCGTATGAAATCCTATTTCATGCGCTCCGGTACCGCATGAAGTCGGTAGGCCACACGTGTCTCGTGCCCTTCCATGCCCTCCCGTGCTCACCGGGCTTTCGCGCTCCGAGACGGCAGCAAACGCCACATGTCACACACCATTTAATCAACGTTTGGGAGAGGACTAAATCCACAAAAAAGGGCAAAGGGCTAGATTTGAAAAAAAAACCACAAAGGGGTTAGAAAAATAAAAAATTCTGGCAAGCAAACGCGGTGGGTGCCGTGCCGAAGACACGCGATGGGCCGCCGGCGCCGGCGCCGGCCGAGGTGGCGTTCGTGGCGTTGGGTATGCCACCGAATGGGGCTGGGGGGTTGCAGTTGCCCTCGGCCGCATCGGCATCACGCCGCGGGGGATGAGACGGTCGCCGCGCGTGGACATGTTGGACTGCTACCTAAACTAGTCAAAGAAACGGTGCGAATGCCCGCTCAAAACTGCTTAGCCTTTTGGCTTCTGACTTATTTTTCACTATTCAACAATTTCATCTTTTTCTGGTTTTTTTTGGCTTTTTGAGCTTTTTTGTCGGGTTTTTTTCCCGTATTCGTTTGTATTATCCGTGATGGGCTAACCTGTTTTCTATTTTTAATTTTTTTAAAATTTAATTAAGTCAAATAAACCACCATTAGTTACAGTACTATTTCAACTAGCTACAGTGCTTTTCAGCCATAAACCATTAAAAAACCATTTTGAGCACCCTTAGTCAGTCAGGGAGCTCAAGCTATGCATGACATCAGCCGCAAAAATCCAACTCCCGTTTCAGTGCTACATCTATCTAATTCCTCCGTGCGATCAAAACAACAAATATACGTAAAACTATTTAAATTTTTTTCATGAAAACTATACCAGTAAAAGTATTTAAATTTATTGCATAAAAAGATGTACCAATCGATTTGCTATCAAAAAGTACTACACCCTCCATTCTTTTTCTACTCGATGGCCTAGAATTCGTACTGTAAAAATTTCTAAAATTTAATCATTAATAGGTTTAAATCTATTTAGATTGGCTACATAAAAATTATATCATTATATTTATCATTAAATACTTTCATAATATTATAGTTTCATTACTATATTATAATATAAGTCATATATTAGAGATTGCAAAAAGTAAAAAAACGTTTAAGTAAAAATAGAATATTCCTAAATACATGTCATTGTAACTTTCAAATTTTGTTCCCAAATACATATTATTCTACAATTTTGAGGCAAAGTTTTACCATTTTTCTTTTGCATACTCCTTTCATCTATTATTCCCAAGGTAATTTACTAATATGGACTAGAGTAACACACCATCTAAGAATAATAAGTGAGTTAACGAAGGAGGATAATATGATCTTTTGTATACCTCTCTAGGTTGTAGTGTAAAATTCTATAATGATATCTATTGAGAAACGAAGGGAGTAGATCATTAGGCTTTTAATAATATTTTCTAACATATAATTAGAGAAGTAACAAGGACATAGTATAAGTTATGATGCTCTTTTTTAATAGCAAAGATTTTACTGAATGAATTTTGTACGTGGAGCGGTCGACAAATCGGTCAAAGTTGCCATCTTAATATGTGTAGTATCAGATATTGCAAGTCAAAGGGAGGTGAACGATTTATTAAAATCTTTCTTCTAGTATTAGTAACACGATACAATAGAAAACAAAAACTCACAAGTTACGCTAAAGCCAAGAGGCAAAGAACACAAAGGCACTTGAGACAAACAGTCTCACTGATATGACCACAGACCAAGGGGCGATCAGACCGCTCAGTTGGTCTGACCGCAAGTGACGTCGGTCTGACAAGGCTTCGGGCGGTTTGACCACTCGGGTCAGTGGTCTGACCACTCGCCAATTAGAGGCAAAAAATCTACACGACATACGTTCAAGAAAATAGCTAACTCTTAAATTAAACCACTAATCCAAACAAGATGAAATTTGGTACAAATCCTCTCTAGAATACCATGAATCTATTCCAATTATGGATTGTAAAGATCAATATCGAAATCCAGACATTTATCCAAAACAAGGGAGGTTACACTAAAACTGGACAAAATAGTGAAAGATCTATCTGCTTTTACTCGTGAGTCCTTGATGATCTAGATAAGCTTAGATTTATTCTCACATGTCATAACATGCTAGATCACAACACAAATTCAAGCCAAAACGTCCTTAAGATCAAAACCCCAAAATCACCCCTCTCTTGAGCAAAACCAGACAATCACAAGAACTTTCCAAAAAAGTGTCTAGATGAATAGATCTAATCTCCAATAGATATCTCCACCTCTTACACATCCTTTGCACCAATAAAGATCAAGAGGACATGAAATCCAAACAAGAAAACTAAGCAAATCAAAAGCACAAGGAGAAATCAATGGCACAACTCACTTAGCCAAAATTTGGATGTTTATTTTACTTTGAGAGGAATATTTTATAGCCACTCCATTATAGAGGATAGAGCTCTAAGTCTAGAGAACGCACACCAAGCTTCCAACATGAGGAAATCCTAACCTGTCTCTCCAAGCACTTCTTAAGACTTTCTTCTCTCAACACATACAAGGGCTTATATAGTGAAGGGTCCTCACCTCCCACCAAACCCTAACAATCAATACACCCTTAGTGGATACAACCACTTACAAATGAAGAAACCCGGTAACTCACACATAAATGGGTTTTACACTCACGCATATTTGCACATTTTTCAAAGCATGACTTCCACATGGCTCCAATAGCATGATAAGACGCTCTATCCTTTAAGATGTGACTTAAACCGCTTAAACCACCGTCGCAGTTTTGCAAACCGCCTCTTCACCCGGTATTAAACAATTTCCTTAATTGCTACCTACTGGCCTTCACGTACTTCTCCTCAAAGAAATCACCATAATGAAATTCGTGATGCCCAATAATTTGCCGCCAATATCATACAACTACTTCGAGAACCGTCACCACTTTAAACGCCCAAGTACAACGTCACATCACATGCATGCACTTGTCTCATCATGATTCTTGTCTTTCTCTCTACTTCTCCGCTTGAGATGATACTTCATCTAGACTTACACAACCCTTTATGGCCTCAACGTACCTCCCCTAGTTTTGGTCTTGTTGTTGGCTGCAACAATCACCAAACACCTTGCATATCAAAGAACAAGTAATTGTCCTGAGCACAAGTGGCATATACTTCACTCTCATCAACAAAACCAATGTAAACATGTATTACTACCCACGTTAAGATTCCCACAACGTATGTACTCCCGCCATGACAAACACTTGTATGGACTCATATCATGACTAACACAACCAAAATCAACTCAACTCACTCAATTTCCCAGAGGCTATCTGACCACCAACCAACAGGGGACTGGTCTAACTGCGGCAACCATGCAAGTCAGACCGCCATCATGACCGGTCCCACCAGACACTGGTCAGACCATATCCCACGGCCTATCAAACCACTCTAGCACAACAGTTAGACTGCTTTCGCAGATCGGTAAGACTGCTATCTACCTAACAACAAAAACCAGAGAGCAAATGGCATAAAATCAAACTCACTTTGACAACAAACCACAATCAAAGTCAAATACTCATCATGCAACAAGTGGTGACCACCACATGGTCTCACAATCTCCCCCTTGATGAGTAATTTGAGAAACACTCCAAAAGGTAAGAATTTAAGTTTAAATTTGGACAAGAAAAGCATTCAAGTTGCAAGAGCCACAAGTGGTCCATTTTCAAGAGAAAGAAAATAACATGACTAATGTGGCAAGATGTGGAATGGTGCAAATATCAAGAAAGAGCAAAAGATCCAATCCACACCAAAAGTTTGTCAAAAGTCAAAATCTTGCTCATGGTCCAAGAAAAACAATAATTGTTCAACATGACTATTTTCATAGCTAGACAAAGCACTAAATGTGCAAAAAAAAGAACAAATACAATGCAAATATGCTTTCCTTCAACTCAAGACCTCATTTAAGACTCAAGATGCATTTTTCTCACTCAATAGCTCATTTTGTTCTTTTCAACCTCACAATGCTCATTTCGACATTCTTAATTAATTCTTCATTTTTTATGAGCATTCTCCCCTTATAAAATCATACTCAATATTCCCACCTTTTTGACTAGAACCAAATTTTGCCTTAATCATTCTCTCCCTTTTGGTAAAATAGTCATCAAGTGTCAAGGGGCTATGCAAGCTCACTATTTCTAATTCTCCCCTTAAATGATGCATACTAACAAGTAAAGCACAAATGAGCAAAAAAAGGAGAGCATGTATGCATGAATAAAAATGGATAACCTAAAAGGGCTTTGGAAATTATCTAAAGTGGGGTTCAAATTAAAAGGATACCACTTGAAGCTATAGAATGCATACAAAGATATCTAGATCATGATGAGGCATATTAACTAATCTAGGCAATATAGCACAATTTAAAACGTTCAAATGGATTTCAAGATACGCAAGGCTTCAAAATTGATTGGTTTATCTAAAATTATCCGAGTATGAGTTAAGCCATGTCAAGAATGCTAAATATGATCAAGAAGCTATAATTGACCCAAATTAGTGCTAGAAGTTCAAGAGAGAACTAATTATGCTCAAGCACTTGATTAAAGTCAAAATTTGATATTTTGAAGATCATTTTGATGTATTATCTTAACAAAGCAAGTCTTGGACTAGGAGCGATCCACTACTACTTTCTAAGATTCAACCATTGATCACAATTGTATGTTCTATCTTATTAAAGTAAGTTCTAAACTAGGAGCCATATACAACTACCTCTCGAGTTTCAACCAATTTGAATTAATTGTATTCAATCAATTTGATTGATCTCAAACCATTGTTACTCATCTCAAACATTATGCTTAAAGGAGTGGTCTTGGCCTCTTGGGTATACAAAATTCTCCCCGAGTTCATGCCAATTGCAATGACAAGCTATCTCATAAAGAGAAATTATTAAGACTCATGATTAAACACAAAAAGAGATCATTTATTCAAGTTAGGCAATAAGTTCATTGAGCAATGATATGATTCACCAAAGAACTAGCAAAGCACTAAACAAATCTCAATGCAGACTCAAGATTCAATAGAGTATTTTGACATAGCATATATATCATAAAAGGATCACTTGAGAGCAAACTAATAAAAAAAATCTAACCTTACAAATTAAAAGATACCAATCATAGAGATTCATACCACTTGTGAATTTTAGTTCAAGTTTGCTAGTTAAGCTAGCATGACAAAGATTTAATTATAGGTACAAAAGTATGATAAAACTAGCTAAATAGACATGACATGCCAATGAGCAATATCAAGTTAGAATCGCATTACAATTGAGTAATTGTCAAAGCTCATATATAAATATATCTTACAATGCAAAGCCATATATGCATTATTCAAAAGGAAGCACGAAAAATAAAAACTCCCTATAACTACAAGAAGCACTTGCAAAAGAAATGCAAGAGCTAAAAGCACTCAAAAGAGAAATTACTTGTAAGAATAGAAAACCTCTAGTCCACATGGTCTCTAGCCTAAGAAAAATGCACTGCTATCCTAAGGGACAATGTGAGAAGGTCTAGAAATATTTGCGATGAACCATGGTTAATGTGGGTTGAGTTGGATTTTGGATTTCACAAAGGTATACAAAATTTTGGGTTCTCTATCAGGCAACTGGCCTGACTGGTATGTGGGACTGGTCTAACCGCTAGATAGAGCCGGTCAGATCGCTTTGCAAGGCCTGTCAGACCGATCTTGGTGGTAGCGGTCTGACCGGCATGGATGCCGCGGTTAGATCGATCATGTTCTGAATTTCGGCTGAGTTGTGGAATTTTTGGGATTTTGATCATGGAAAGGGTTGATCTATCCTAACTCAGTGCATTCATGTTGCATAAAGCATGTTTGAGCTAACATAGGTCAAGTTGTGGATAACTTGTGTCTAAAAATGATTTCTTCGTCTTTGGATATGTAGGGAAGTTTAGAGTTAACTATGGTCAACAGTAAGAATTAAGACTATGCACATAGAGGAGCAAAGGTCCAGAGTAGTTAAGGATGTTAGGTGAGATGGTTAAGCTTAAGTATGGTATAAGAAAGGCAAGGAATATTGAAGAGAAGGTTCGAGCGACAGGTTACACCAAGTGGTTTGGTCAGTTCAAGTGGGATGCAGGCCAGTAGGAACCAGAGCAAGGGAGACTTACTGATGCATGGCAAGCCATTGGTGCACCTACACGTGGGAAGCATGGGAATTACTTGCAACTAAAGGAGGTGACTGGGTCAAATCAAGGGTATTTTGATAAGTTGGCCAAATACCGAAAATTACGTTAGATCAAAACCACGGTGCTTAGAAGAGTGGTTTAGATTAATGAGATGTTGATAGGATCAACTGGATGAAAGGCTAATGACTTAGCAGGTTCAAGCTCATATGCTTTGAAAAGCGTAAATGAGTTAAGTGTGAGTGTAAATCCCATGTTACGTGGGGTTAATGGGTTTTCTCCAATGTGCTAGTGGATAGTATCATTATGGTTAGATGTGAGCTGGCTACCTCATCTATTTAATGGGTTAGGGATGGAAGCTTACAAGTGAACCATTCCAACCATTTCATTCTTGAGTTCTAGGGTTACGATTTGAGAGGAAAGAGTGAGTGTTATGATGTGCTCTCTTGTCTTTCTTACAGAATGGATGTGAATCCTGCATCTGTAAATAGCAATATATCAACTTTATTAATCTCTCATAGCATGTTCTTGTCTTGGTTGATTTGCTCTTATTCTTATTAGTTGTTTGCCTCTTCTCTCCTTGATATTGCCGCGTGCCAAAGACATGTAAGCGATAGAGATGTCTTATGCATATCATATTCTATTCATCTAGGCATTATGGTTTCCCCATATACTCTCGAGCAATACTAGTTCCAACTCTCATATTATTGGCAACATTATGGTTTATTTTTGTTTTAATTTTCTTTGTATGGGATGGATTTGGAGGTGATGATGTTGTCTCATAGTTGAGTAGGCTGTGACAGGGCTCGGTGGTCTGCATGCGCTGGGAAGCATGGCAGGTCCCATCGAGTGCACACCAGAGGCCATCCGCAGGTTAGTCGTCACTACCGTGAGCCGACGACACTACTTTTTGCGGCTCTAATCGGTTGGGGTAAGGACTAGTTCCCCTTTCCCTTGCTATTCTCCTTACTCAGTTGCTGATGTCATCCACAATGTGGTGCTGTTGGGTGAGATTGAGGGGTGTAAGGGACAAGGTTGTGGGGTAATCTACCTGATTTGGTCAAGTTAAGGATGTGTTGGTGACGATGGTTCTTACCATGTGCTCTCCCGGTGGTTGACCTCCCCTACCTGTATCTTCTTTGGTCCTTGTCAGCTCCTCACTCTAGGGCTACCGAGAATGTGGTTGCCTTCTCTTTGGTTCTTCCCCAACTCCTCTTAAGCCTCCTTCCTCGTCTCTGATGCCACTAATGTAGTTTCAAGCCACTCTTGGCTGCAGCTCAGACAGATCTAGGACGAGAGGTGGTGCGGTTTGAGGGCATCGATGCAAGCTCTATCTCTCTCTGGTGGCTTTGGGGAGTAGATAGAATGCATTCCTCTCTCTCTCTTGGGTGGCTGGCTTCCTTCTTATCTCCCCGTCTCACATTCCAATATGTGTGGTGGAAAGTGGAAATGCATGTTACTCTTATGGACCAAAGGTCCCTAGGGTGTCCCTGGCATTATAGCTCGGTTTCTCTCTTATGAAGGTAAGTGTAGTGAAGTTTAAGTGGGTGTTGGCATGGTTTTCACTAGGTGATGAAGCTCACTATAGCGAGAGGTACTGACTGGCCCCGGACGGTCCTAATATCTCGATGAGTGCTACGCTTCGGTATTCTAAATCGAATGGGTTCTGACATCAATCTTCTTCTTCCTCTCTTATTTTCTTTTTGGACTCCCCCTCCCTCCGCCAAGCGGGCCCGGCCCGTCAGCCTCCCCGCGCCTCTCTCTCTCCTCCTCTCTCTACCCTTGGGCCCCGGCTGTCAGCCGCTCGTGCCCGCACCCGCCGCCCAATCCACCCCGGGCCTCGTGGCTGCGATCCGCGCCGCCCGCTCACTTCCCCTCTCTCTCTCGCTGCGCGCGGGCCCCGCCTATCAGGGTCTTCCTCTTCCTCCCGCGCGCCACCTTCCTTCTTTCTCCCCCTCTTTCCTTTCTTGCGCCGGCGACCGATTTCCCCGTGGATCCCCTCTTTCCTTCCCCGGCTTCCTCCGGTTTTGGAACCCCGCAACCAAATCCCCGAGCTTCCGCGCCTCTCATTCCTTCCGCGCCCCCTCTTTCCTTCCCTCCCCGCTCCCTTCCGTTTTCCGGCCGCCATCTCCGGCGAGGGATTGCGCGCCTATGTCCCCCTCTCCGCCCCTATAAAAGGCCCCCTAGGCTCTGCCTCTCTCCGCACAACCGCCCACTGCCCTCCGCTCTCTCTCCCGAGCTCCGTAGCACCCCAGCATCGTGCCACCTCTCTCCCCGAGCTCCGCCGCACTCCGGCGAGCAATCCCCGCCACCTCAGACCTCCCCGGAGCCCGCCACCGCCACTCCGAGCACCCCCGTGCCCGTGCGAACCTCCCCGACACCTCGACCGCCCCTCCCCGCCGCCGGAGCACCGTCGTACCGGAGGACCCGTGCTGCGCCGCCGCTCTTCCTCGTCGCCGGCCATCCCCGCTCGTCGCCGGACCCTGCTGACCCCTCCACCAGCACCGCCTCCGCACCGGGATCGCATTTTGGGCATCACCAGAACCTCTCCGGCCACCTCTCGTCGCCGACGCCACTGCCTCCGTCCACCTCTGCCCGGCCCCGCCAGCAGGTACCCCTCAAAGGGTTTACCTACCCTTTATGGGTAGGCAACGCCTGCCCGACCGACTGGCTAGCAGCGCTCTCTTCTCCCCCCTTGGCTCCCTCAGCGCGCGTTCGAGCCCCCGGCTCCGCACGCTGAGGTTGAGCCTTTTCTTTTAATTCCGCTCTGACAGCCGGGCCCCACTCGTCAGCGGCCGCCCGTCTGCGCTGGCCACTGGCGTCTGGGCCCACCCGTCTGCGCTCCCCACTGACATCTGGGCCCAGAGCCCAGAGGGGTCCCACATGTCAGAGGCAGGGCCAGTGGGCTCACTGTCAAGTGGGTCCCACCTGTCATAGACTCAGAATAAAGCAATAAAATAAAACATTAAAAAGTAAATCCTGCCAGTGGGCCCCACCTGTCAGAAATTTCATAATTTTTGGATTTATTCAAACTGAGAATTTCAAATGAGCATAACTTTCTCATTTTAAATCCAAATTCAGCCATTCAAATTTCTAAATTAATCTAAAATCATAATCTATCCAAATATGGCCTCTATTTGAAATTTTGATTTTCTTTGAATTTTATTTGTATTTATTTGTTTTGTTGCTCTGTCTTTTCGCGCGTAGAGTCCAACATTGTCGAAGACCTCTCCACTCCGCAGCAGGACGATCCCGAGAGCGTGCAAGAAGGCAAGTCTCCTTTGATCATCTTGAACCTATGATTTTGAAATATTTTAATTATTTTAAATTATGTGCATTGATATTTACATAAAACATTAGTTCAAATCTTAAGGTATTAGTTAATCCAACTTTGTTATGCCCTCAATTGAAGTTGAATGCCATGTACCTTTGTAACCCTAGAATTTCTTTTGTCTCAATAATGAGAGTATTATAATTATTTGTGAATTATAAAATGGTAGTATAATGCTTAGTCACACTATTTAATACCTTTGAAATCTTGAAAATGGGAAATTATGATTTGTTGTAAAAACCTTGTGTTTATAAGTCTAGTGGTGATTGGAGTTGCCACTGATCCTTTAAAATAAAATAAAATGTGGAAATTGGTTTAGATTAGGGTGGATGGTTGGTTTGGGTTGGTGCGGCAAGCACGAAATCTTGTAAAGTGTATGTTCCACCCTAGTCAACTAAGGACCGACGCTTGTGTTTGTCCAGACTGAGCACTACCGTACAACCCTAAGTCTATATGGGTACGACCTAGCTGATTAACTCATGATAGTCTAGTTTAGGTGCCACCAGTGGAAAGTGGGTGCCAGGGAGTTACTGGTTATTCACAGTGAGGGACAGGGATTTAGGATGTGTTTGGTTGGAGGGATGAGGTGGGATGGGATGGGATGGGGATGGGATGAGATAGTTCCACAAAAAAAGTGGAACCACATGGTCCAGCATCTAAGAAGAGTATTCTCTAATTTTGCACAGGCTCATCCCACTTTGGACCATTCCATCTCATCCCATCCCTCCAACCAAACACAGAGATAGGCTTGATCAAAGGAACCATCCCATCACACCCCATTCCTCCAACCAAACACATCCTTACTGTACTCATATGGCGCAAGAGGGGGCTTCGGATTGGGCAGATTTAACCCTTCTGCGGTGAAACCTCAGCGGGTGGTGTCTAGCTAGTCTAGAGTGAGGTAAAGGCTTTGTGATAATTTATCTGTGTCTCATGCCAGAGGAAGCGTGGTGACTGTTAAGATAATTTGTCTCTTAGGGGTAAAGTTTTATAACCTCTGCAGAGTGTCAAACTATTCGAATAGCCGTGTCCACGGTCAAGGGCGGGCAAGGAATGCATTCACATGGTAGATTTTTTGTTTTGGTTTTAAAATCAAAATTTTTGTATTCTGAGAGTGGAGGGAACTCTCGAAAGGGTATCCTGGCAGTTGGAGCCAGAGGGTGGATGGAACCCGCAGTTTTAAACTTGATCAATTGTAATTGGTTAGCTAGTGTTGGTTAATGATAGTTCTGTTAAAACATTTACTTTATTAAATTGATGCCTTCGAAAATAATTAGTGGTAATTGGAATTAAAACATTGCTTTGTGCAAAAGAACCATATAGCCTTCCTTTGTCAAGCCTTGCATCTATTGCATTTTTCCCAAGACTTGCGGAGTACTTTATGTACTCACATGCTGCACTAAAAAATAATATTCAGAAGATTACGAAGTCCAAGAAGGAGACTACGACTACTTCGCGGGTGGATTCGACGAAGGATTCCAGGAGTTCTAGGTCGCGCTTCCCCAGTCAATTGCCTGTGGCGTATTGATGGGTCTCCGCTGAATTTACCTTGGTTCCGCTGTGTTTTGCTTGTGCGAGGTCTTGAAACCTCAAATGTAATAATGAGACCTGATGGTCAGTACTCTTTATAACTGTAATAACACGTTGTTGGTTATGAATTATTTCTGTTTAACTGTGTGCACTAGCTTTGATCTGGGACTAATGCTGTAATACACAGAGGGTCCGGGTTTGAAAATCCGGGGTCCCGACAAGGGTACCCTAGGCAGCACTCTACTGGACGCACGCCGGCACAAGCAGAGTGGCGCAACCAGACGGCACAATTGGGACAGGGTATTTTGTATGCTGATGGGAGTGTGATGTGAACTCCTTATTTAATCTAAATGCCTACAGAAATGATGTCCAATTTCATGTGAACTCCTTATTTTTTTACAATGGATAAGACAAACACATGTGAGCACCTCACATGCTGAAATTTTACAGAAGCATTGTACAATTTCATTTCAACAGTCCTGAAATTCACCTTGAACATTCATTGATCATGTCACAACTATTGAACATTCATTTCAGTAGTCTTAAAATTTACACAAGCATTGAACATTCATTTTGACATGTCACAACTAGATTGTTCAGAGAGTTTTCGAAAACCAAAAGGCAAAACATGTCCTAGAACTTTCACATATCAAAGAACCAAAACAAAGCTATCATGATTCCTCCCTCTATACTCCAACCTTGAACCAGCATCTGCCCCAAGCCATTGCATGAAACTTCTTTCCCTACTTCCACCTTCCTGCTGGCTATGCCCCCTGCCTCTGCCTCCCTCCCTTAGCATGCCTCTTTGTGATGCCAACTTGGAAGAACTTTGTCTTGCATCTGGAATCACCTCGTTCTGTTGTGTTTACTCCTCTGGGAAGGACCTATTACTCTACACACAAAAACAAAAAATGCAGTGAAGGAAAAAGGAAAATGCACTGACGGTAAAAGGAAAATAAATTGTTTACTTGTAATTGACCATGTGCTTCCTCTTTCTTATGTTGAGATCTAGCCTAAGTCTCGTGGGGAAGGTTGCGTACTTGTGACCTAATCTTCGGCAATTGGAACAAGTTACAATTGCCATCCTTTCTCTATCGGTGTGCTGTGGTGGCTCATCTCCCACCTTTCTCCTATTCTTCTTAGGCCTTCCTAGGTGTTTTGTGAACTTCAGAGGATCAATGTCTTGTGTGTCTATCTTGATCCAGTCATGTTACCCTAGCACAACGTAGATGATGTGCTTATAGGCTCTCTCAAACGCTGGTTTGTTGAAATAATAACTCACAAAATCTTATGGATGTTGTCTACATTTGTATATGGTTGAGACACATGCTTGCAAGGGATGCCAGTTAGATCCCACTTTAGGCAACCATAGGTCTTTTAGACAAGGTTAACTACATATGTCCTCTACCCACAACTTACTTGCCATATGCTCATGCCAGCACAGACAGGCCTACAATACCTTGATTCTTTTTTTTCTAACTCCAACTTTTCTGTGTAATGTGGACTTGTCTCCCACAATGTACCAACAACACCTTCCCTCTTGTCATTAGTTTTACTCATTAGCTTTGTCCTAATTAGATCTATCATGGTCGCAATTGGCTTATCCCTATATTCTATAATGTAGTTATTGAATATCTCACTTAGGTTGTTGACAACTAAGTCTGTTTTACACCAAGTATCAAATGCGTGCCTAGCCCAATGTTTCTTAGGGATGTCATTTAGCCACTTCCATGCACCCTCATTTTTTTCTTTGAGAGATGCCATTGCAATGTTAAAGTTTGACTCACCATATGCATACACTGCTTGGTCCATAAGAAGCTTTAGATCTCCACCCTTGAATCCGACCATGCAGAAATTTTGATATAAGTGTCTTTTGCAATATCTCTGGTGACAATTAGGGAACATAGTCTTCATAGCAGCAAGTAGTCTGTATCAATGCATATGGCAGTAACATGAGTACTATGGATTCAGTTCAGAATTTTTGAGCAGAAATTTGAAAGACATACCTTTGCCTATCTAACATGATAGTTAGCCATCCATCCTCACCACCAAGTGCTTCCTTGAGACAATACAAGAATCAGGTCCACTTATTCACATCCTCTGTTCCAACAACACCAAAAGCCAATGGGTACAAGTTGTTGTTGTTGCCATCTCTTGCTGTTGCAGCAAGAACTTGGTCTCCATTTGTGAGCTTCACGAAGCAGCCATCCACACCTAGAGCATATGAAAAATCATGATTAGTTTAGGCAATGACTTAAAAGAGATTTCAAACAAGGAGAAAATTAAATAACTAATTACCAATAAAGGGTTTGCAACCATTCTTGAAACCCTCTATTTGCGCATACATACACATGAAAAATCCATTGAACCTTGGGTTGGTGGTAGGATTTGGATTTTGCACAATTGTCACTATGCATTGGCTCCCCAGGTTGGCTCTCAAGACAGTCTAGAGGTAATATCTTATCCTCACATATTGTTGCTTGTGATTCCCTAGCACTTTATGAATAGCCTTTGTCCTCGATCTATAAGCCATCATTTTGCTGTCATCGGCACCATAATCCCTCATGGTTGCATCCATCAAAGCTATCACCTTCCAATCAGGATCACTCCTTATGTTATCCTCGTAGACTGTGCTAAGCCAACTTTTATTAACTCTTATGGTTTCCCTTGTACTACCACACATGTGAGGCCCAACCATCTTTCTTATTTACATTGTGCGCTCGCCAGCTATCTCTGATGCTAGCATGGAAAATGGGCATCTCTCATCTTGGCATACAACCTTCATCCTATCTCAATTGTTTTGTACGTACTTGAAATCCCTGCTCTTGATGATGTGATAGCTCTTCAAGGCCATCCGAAACTATTTTACATCTTCAAAGCACATGCCCTCGCAAAGATGGTTATGATCTAACATCTTCGCCTTATCGAACCACATCCTAGGGCCGGTCAACCTCTTTGCCCCTTCCTTTTGGTGGCTGCAACAACCACTTGAGCGCTATCATCATCTTAACTGCTCAATGTACCCCCATCATCACTCTTGTCATCACTAAGCGCATTGGAAAACCCCTCCCCACTGCTTGACTAGTATTTTTTTCAGTTGAGGACTCCTGTGTGGCTACCACTACTTCCACAGTGCATGGCCCTGCATGATGTACCAAAACAAATAGTCTTCAACATCAATGTCTCCCTCGCAATGCTCAGCTGGGTCTTCTCTTTGTCTCTTCATCTCCCTGAGCATCTTCTCCACATATAACCTATCTTCCTTAGAGTCTATTTCAATCCCATTGTCGTCTTCCTTGCTGCTTGAAAATAGCACAATGTGGCCACCTTCGTCTACCTCCGCAATGCTCTTATCCTTGTCCACTCTGTTACCACCACACAACCCATTGCTCCTCTTCATGATGTACAGGTTCACGGTCTTCATACCCTCTTGCTGCCTCATCATGGCATTAACTCCTTCGTCACTCTCGATGGCGACCAAGCTCTCCAATCTCTGGCCATCATTCTTGTTATAGTACAAGTAGTCATCTGATGAATACCCCAGGGTGACCGTCATATCAAGCAAACTGAAATAACAGAGGATGTCCTACTCCATCTTCCTTTGCAAAATCTGATTGCCTTGGGCAGCATCACCACACATGAAATTCAGAGTCCACACTTCATCGTTCGTCCTACAAAATCATTCAAGGAGCATGTCAGAACAAAATCAAACAAGGAAAAATTCCATTCACATCTATAAACCCTAAGAACAAATTATGCACTCGCCCTCACGATTCACCCCCATTCTCTAAGCGCAAATTGAAGCATTGCTCACCATAAACCCTAAGAACAGATCATGCACCTGCCCTCACGATTCTCCCCCATATCATCGCAATTCAAGCAAACATCTCCACAAATGGGTTGCTTCTAACTTGCTTAGGTTGATTCCACTGTTCAATCGCTCTTCCCCCATCTGGTTGTGCCACTCTGCTTGCGCCGACATGCGTCCAGTAGAGCGCCGACCGGGTACCCTCCGGTGCCCCTGTTCGCCGATGCATCATTTTCCATCTATGCCAATCACCCAGTTCACCGCTTAGGAGTTGGTGGAAAAGTGAGGAGAGTGCACAACTCTCGATCCGATCCCGCCTATTAGCTGAGCGCCCACGTAGGAAAGAACATGTCATGCGCCACGTTGGTCCTCCTATGCCCACTCACTAGCCACATTACAAAACCAGGTGTTTTATGAAACAACTAGTGCTAAAGCTGGTGTTATATGCTAGAAATTTTAAAAACTGACGTTTTTTTTGTTACGTATGGCCTAAAACTTGGTGGTTACTGAAATTTACTCTTATGTAAAACACAAAACCAGTATTCCCGAGTGACAAGAAACATCACAGAAGTGCGTAGAGCACCTCTAATTCGAAGCGACCAAGCTTCTTATGGCGTCCTCTCAAAGGAAAAATGGCATTGGGATAAGATATCAGTAATACAGAGAAATATCAACTCCATCCATCCATAAACTAAACCAGAGAGAATGCCAAAACAAAGTAAAATGCTAGATGTGTAACATAATAGAAATCCCTGTATTGCACGATTGACTAAACCAGTCACACCGGGAGCAGCCAAAATTGCAGACAAAAACACCAGCGCTGTCATTAATCCAGTGGCACAACCATTAGGTAATAGAGTAAACACCGGACGGTCATCAGCCAAAAAAGTAAACAAAAATTCGCCGCATCTCACTAGAGTTGCAATAGACCAATTTTTTCGCAGCTACATATACGACAAAACAAGGTGATTGCTCGATTCTCATTCGTCGTCCCCAAACGTTTTCTTCTTTCCTGTGAGGAAAACCAAATTGCATAAGAATTGAGTCCTAAGTAGCAGGCCATCTAGTTAATCAACAGTAGGGTTCAAATGAACAAACTTAGGCCGCATGCTACATCCTCTGCTAATAAGAGTAGATACAAATATGTGCGATATTGCAAATATGAATCAATCAGATAATACTTTCTAGCGTAAAATAAAATTTGCTGTTACATTAGCTATAGTTATACCTTCACTAACTGCACCTGCACTCTGCCTGTTAGGAAAGCCTCTGCCTCTTCTACCACCGTCTCGGCCACCACTTCGACCACCAAATCTGCCACCACCATCTGTCCATCTCTGCTACCACGTCGACCACCACTTCTGCCACCACTTTGATTACCAAATCTGCCACCCTGCCGTCCGCCGGAGTTTCTTCCACTGCTTCGACCATCACGACTATCCCCTCTAGGCTTTGCTTCATCAACATACAAGTTGTGGCCGCCAAGTTCAGACCCACTAAGCTCAAGTGCTTTCGAGAAGCAATCCTGATCCTTAAAATCTATGTATGCTATCCTGCAGTGTTCAGAACCATTCGTACGGTGTAACAATCAGTGGATGTTTCAGACAACATAATCTTTTTAGGTAACATGCAAAAAGTTTGCACGTCATTGCATTAACAGGATAGAAACAGTGCAAGCACTAGGGAGCCTAGTGTTTGGAGTTACAAAAGAAGGCCAACGAGAAAACCAGAAAGAGGTGAGGCTGAAAAACAACAGAGTTTCAGATATGTGGTTTGGTCACAGAGATGTGTTTTGGTTTGCACGGTGCTCTGGCTGTTTGCCAGGGAGCAGATTTTGTTACTTGGTGCTATTGCCGGATGTGCAGCAGTTGTCCGGCATATTAGGAAAATACAGATTCTGTACAACTAAACAAGCCGGATTACACGGCCGTAATTGTCACGGCTGGATACAGATAGAAACTAACTAAGTACATATTATATACGGAGGGAATCCTATCTGCAGAAATCAGAACTTGCTATATATTTCAACAGAGGCAACTAAAAGAAGTAAAAGAAGGAAGAAAGCAAGAAGAGCTAAAGATAGATAGTGCTTGAGACGAGAAACTAACTAAGTACATATTATATACGGAGGGAATCCTATCTGCAGAAATCAGAACTTGCTGTATATTTCAACAGAGGCAACTAAAAGAAGTAAAAGTAGGAAGAAAGCAAGAAGAGCTAAAGATAGATAGTGCTTGAGACGACGTAGCGAGGCTGTGAGAGAGGGAACTAAGAGCTACTTCTCATCCGAATTGGTAGTGAGTTCGCACCCGCCCAGCACCAACATGATAGTTCTTGCTTTAGTTTGTCCAAGAGCGCTTCGATGCCTGTCTTGATTTTGTCGAATACCCGACCATTGCATTCTCGCCAAATGGTCCAGAGGAAGAGAATGACAATAGAGTTGAAATTGTTTCTCTGAACCTTGGGCACTTGTTTGCGCATTGAGATCCACCAATCTAGTAGTTGAATTTATCTTATTGCTAGTGGGCGAGGTCTGCAAAAGAGGCACGAGAACTGTGCCCAAACCTGCCAATCCCAAGGGCAAAGAACAAGAAGATGATCAATTGTTTCCGAATTTTGTTCACAAAGGGGGTAGAGTGTGTGTGATAGCACTCCACGCAACGCTAGATGATCAGCTGTCTAGCAGCAGTCATGGATAGCTAGCCACGAAAAAAACTTGCATTTCAAGGGAGCTTTGGATTTCCAGATAAGATTGTGAGCTGCAAAGTGGGTTCCACCGAGGAAGAATGCATTGTAAGTAGACTTAGTGGAATACCCTTCTGAAGGGTTTAATTTCCATATGATCTGATCGCTGGTTTGAGGTTGGATAGAAATGGAGCCGACCTTGTGCCAAAGGAACAAGAATTCAGTGATTGCTTGGACCGACATGGCTCCCTAAATTCCATGGACCCAAGAGTTCAATAGTAGACCCTATGCAACCGTGGTGGTTTTCTTGATTTTGCTGTGGAAAAGTTTGCAAATGGTTGGAGCTATGTCTTCAGCTGATTGCCCTTTGATCCAATTGTCAAATCAAAATAAAGTTAGCTTGCCATCTCCAAGTCGAACTTCTATTGCCGTCTTGAACATTGTGTGGACGGCCAGTTCATGTGAAGCTTGTAGACTTGCCCACGCATGTGGCTGGTCTGTTTTTTTGCCCCCATAACCATTGCAGATGCAATGCATAGCCCATTGTCTTAAGGTCAAGAATTCCTATGCCACCAAGAGCCATTGGCCTGCAAACAGTTTTCCACACCACTAGGCAGTGTCCTCCCATGACGGCCCCTAATCCCTTCCAAAGGAAAGCGCGGTGTCTTTTGTTGATTGCTTCAATTGCCCACGATAGCAAGCCGAGTGATAGCAAGTAGTAGATGGGTTCCATGGAGAGGACTTGTTTGACCATGACGAGATGACTACTCGATGATAACAAACTTCCTTTCCTTGTCGGGAGCTTCCTAATGAACCAATCGACCAATAGTTGAATCTATGGCTTAGTTAGTCTGGATAATGTGAGCAGCAAGCCCAAGTAGTTTATCGGGAAAGAGGCAAGTTGACAAGGTAGTTCTTGCAAAGCCAGGTCGATCTCATCCTGTGTGGCATATAGGAGCAACCAAGCTCTTCTGGAGATTGGCTCATAGGCCTAACGCTTGTCCGAAGTTAAAGAGGATCTCCTTGACTATCTGCAAGTCATATCATCTCGGAGCAATGAAGCAAATTACATCATCGGCGTACAAAGATATATGCTCCTGAAAACCTTGCACACCCAGAGGGGAGAGAGAGCTGATAGCAAGTTTGCTTTGCAAAACTAAGAGTTGAGGACCTCCATCACAAGCAAGAACATCATTGGGGAGAGCATGTCTCCCTGTCTTAGCCCACGGCTTAGCCAGATGTGATTTATAGGCCTTCCGTTTAGCCAGATGTGATTTATAGGCCTTCCGTTTAGCCAGATTTTGGAGGAAGCACTGGCGAGCAATGTCGATATCCATTCGAGCCATCTTGTACCATAGCCCATGTGCTTAAGGATTTGTAGAAGGAATGGCCAAGAAACCAAGTCGGATGGTTTAGATATATCTAATTTTAGCAAGAGTGAGGGTTTCTTCTTGGCCTTGAGGTTTTTGGCAAGGAGTTGGATGATGTTGCGAAAAAATCATGCACGCATAGCTACTCAGTGATAGCGTGATCATCTCATCTTCTTGCTTGACCTCGATAGCCAAATAATAACTTAGCAAACCGAGGATGGTCATGCTGAACAGTTTTTCATCTGTGCCTTGAACTCGACGATGTCATCAATGTTTGAGCCGATGATGATAAGGTCATCAGCGTACACCCCCACAAGCAAGAATGTGTTGCCTCTTTCCCATTAGTACACCACATGCTCGAGTGGACTTCTCATGAACCCAAGCCCTACCGCAGACTATACAAGACCTTGCGTAGCCTCAGCACTTTACTCTTGAGCTTTTCGTCGGCGTACCCTGGAGGTGTTGGACGTACACCTCCTCAACCAGATCACCATTTCAAGACTGCGGACTTAGTATCCATATGATGTATCTACCAACCGCCGTGTGGCGCCAATGCGATTAGCACCTGCACCATCTAAATGTGAGCCACCAGTGCAAATACCTCGTCGAAGTCCACCCCCTGTCGTTGTGCATATCCTTTTGCAACCAAGCGAGCTTTATGCTTAACAATGTTACGTTGAGGATCTTTTTTCACCTTCAAGACCTATTTGAGCCCGATTGCTTGATGACCAGCAGGGAGTGCGGCAAACTCCCAAGTATTGTTGTTGTAGATGGACTTTAATTCTTTGTTCATGGCCTATTTCCATGCTGTATCTAAGAGCGCCTCCTGTACGCTCGTGGGCTCATCAGCACCAAGGAGGCAGAGGTCGTCGTACTCTACGACTTCATCAACAATCTCAATGTCGTCGATTTGCACTGCTTCAGTTGTGCTGTAGATGTTTGACATTGTGTGATACCTGAGCAGCATACCTTTGGAATCACGCAATATACTAGTCGATGGTGTTGCGCACTGCACTGTAGCTCCAGACGATGTTGTGGGCTGGAGTGGTTCCACCGCCTATGGCATCACAGGCATATTTGGCGAAGACGTGGTGCGATCGATGTCCACCGGAGTGTCACTCATCACGTTGGTGTACTTGACGGTGAATGTGTTGAGTTCGCTGATGCCAATCAATGAAGATGACGTTGTCCAATCCCCTCGCTGCTCTTCTTCAAACATGACATCACGTGTCACATGGAGCTTCTTCGTGGCTAGATCATAGACATGGTAGGCCTTTGAGCCTTCCTCGTACCCGATGAACACCATCAGTGTGGAGCAATCAGAGAGCTTGGTGATGCCTGGGCCAACCTTCTTGACGTGTGCCACACATCCAAATGTGCAGAAATAGTGGACTTTAGGCCTCCTCTTGTACCACACCTCGTACGATGTTACACTGTCCAGGCTTTGAGTCAGTGCATGATTCAGGACGTGCACCATAGTTTTTACTACCTCGCCCCAAAATATTGCGGGCATCGCCATGCTCTTCAACATGCTGCGAGACATCTCCACAACTGTTTGATTCCGACATTCCACAATGCCATTTTTTTGTGGCAAGTATGGCGCAATCGTATACTGCTTGAGGCCCATCTCGTCGTAGTAGTCGTTGAAGTCGATGGAGTTAAACTCACCACCACGATTGGTTTGAAACGCCTTCAGCTTGGAGCCGATCTCGTTCTCGGCATCACCAAATTTCACCTTTCCTTTCACATGATCATCCAGCGAGGTGAACATGATTTTATCACCGGTCATGTGGTTACTCGTTCCCGTGTTGAGGTACCACTCGTTGTCACTTGACACGACCAATACCACCTTCTCTTCATTGAGATACACAACTTGCGTTGTGTTGATGGCCACCAGAGCAAGCTCGCAATGCTTAGCCATCAGCAGCGCCAATGCATCATCTTGCACCTGCACCTGGTTTGTCATTTCCTTGCGCTTGCGACGTGGCTTGCGGCAGTCCTTCGAGAAGTGCCCATATTTGTTACAATTGTAACACTTAACCTTCATCATATCATGGCTGCCAGCAGACGGCATAGAATCTCTACCATTGCAGCTACCGTTGCCACGCCCATGACCATGCTGCTTGCCACGGCATTTTCCAGTGAGTACAGGCATCCGCGTGTGTCGAGTCTTCACATAAACGAGTCCTCGTAATTAAACCTTCATGGTCGTATATGAGTGCCTTTGTGGTCGTAACTCGCTTCGAGTATGTTCCTTCGTGGTCATAACTCACTTCAAGTACGAGTGCCTTCATGGTCGTAACGATTTCCTTCATGGTCATAAGAGTACTATTCACCATGCACTGTACCAGAGTATTGTTCTACGAGTGCTATAGCAGAGTACTGTTCTATGAGAACTGTAGCAGAATACTGTTCTACGAGTACTGTTCATCCCAGCAGCTTCTGAGTACTCACGGTCGAAGTCTTCCGAGTACTTACAGTCGAAGCTTCCGAGTACTCACGGTCGAGGCTTCCACAAGTCTTCCGACCACATTATGTGATCCGACTTGTCGCAACAGATGAAACAAAAATTGTCATGTATTGATCTTCTAGAGATAAAAGCAGATTGGTTGGTCGCACGAGGGCCAGTAGTTCCTTTTTCAGCCGGTCCGTTAAGACCTTACAGAATAATTTGGTGAAGCTATGGACGAGACTAATCGGGCGATAGTCTACGATCCCATTGGCTTCATTCTTCTTAGGCAATAGAAGGATTAATGCATTGTTCAGCCAATGCAAGCAACACCCTTGTAAGAGAAATAGGCCATGGAATGCGTCCATGACACTTTGCTTGATCACCGGCCATGCATGTTTGTAAAATGTTCCTGTGAACCTGCACCAGGTGATTTCGCCGATGGGAGGTTTTTTATTGCTTCCCAAATCTCATCCTCTGAGAACTCGTGATTCTGGTGGGAAAGATTCCCTAAAGGCAACTCTAGAAAGTCTAGGTCTAGTGTATGCTCACGGTCGACATAGGTGCCGATGACTTTTTCAAAGAATTCTCTGAAATGTGCTGCTTTCTCGTCTTCGTTGGTGATGACTCGGTTTTGGACATGAAGGGGGCCGATATAAGTTTTCTTCAGTCGGTGTGATGCGTGAAAGAAAAAGAATTTTGTGTTCGCATTCCCCTCTTTGAGCCAATTGATGTGGGAACGTTGTCTCGCTATTGTTCTTTCTAACGATACCAAAGCCAGACAACATAATAAAAACAGTATTTGAAAACCACCAGCATGTGGGCAGGACAATAAGTCAATAACTAACATGATATAAACTTAAATCAAAGGTATTTTGACTAAGCTGTAACAAATCATGTTCTTTTATAAAGGCATCAAGTTCATTATAACAACTGACGATCCGTATCTTGTTCGTAGCTTTTTTCAGGGTTCAATCCCACCCAACATACCTCCGGGAAAGCCAATCAAACCAGCTTACAATAGGTTCCTGGTTGGGTAGTATTTTCCCCTTGATCCCCACACTTAACTAGGCCAAACATTGACTGGAAAGTGGAAACTAGCCGTTTACATTGTTTTCGATCAGTTCCAATACAAAGCTGAAATGATGTATTTTTCTTGAATGAATAGGTTATAAGTGTGTTCATATTGGTTGCAGCTGATGGCTTCTTTCTGAAAATGAATAGTAATAACTGAAAGAAATGACTTTTAGAATGAAGGGGCGAGCGGTGAGAAAAGTGAGAGAGAGATGAGTGCGTGAGACAGGAGAGAGAGGAGTGGGATGCGTGATTTGCCTGTGACCTCTGTCTTATCCTCGGAGCGAGAGAAATAGAGAAACCGCTTCAATAAGCCAGATGTTCATATTAGCTTCTGACTTCTTCAAGCAAAAGTCAGAAGTAAAAGATGTGGACACTAGCTGATTCCCATACGTCTACTGTCTTCCCTCCTTATTTTTTTCTTGTCTAACATCAACTTTTGCAGAAATGAACAGTATACTGGTACACTGCAAGTTGTCCATGTGTAAATTAAGCCCATTAATAACAAGTTTAATAAAAAAGTGATTAATAGTGGATTTAGTTAACTAGCCTTTGCTTGCACCCAGTGGTGGAACCAGGTCTCGGGCTACCTAGGTTGTAGCCCGAGGCTTGGCAACTAAAGCCCATACAAAATTTATAAAAAATCACAAAAAAATAGAGTTAGTCAAAGAGTTGACCCAAGAGCAGCTGGCCCAGCCCGGGGCTTGGCTTGGACTAGTTCCGCTCCTGCTTGCACCACTTTCATAATCCATCGGAATTGAGATTCTTGTAATCTCTCCACACTGGGAGAAATGTTCTTCAAGAGAGCTTCTGATCTGGATTTGACAATGAGTCAATGACAAACAAACAATAAGAAAAAGATGAAACAAAATAGCTAACCAAAAGAAATTACGTAGCCCTCCTCAAGAGATGAATCAAAATCCTTGATAAATACAGAATGGCTGGAACCTCTAGTTGGCTTCTGGAAAGATCCAGTGTCGTTCCTGTGCAGTCCACAAGAATTAGCGCATGGATTCAGGTGCTGTTCTTCGTATTTGGGTCCTTGGTGATTCATTATTTGAATTTAACCAATTTCACCTTTGCTTGGTTGTGCAAGTCTATTTGTTCTTTTCTGTAAGTTCTGTCTAGCTGACAGATATACATTGCTAATTTTATGTGGATGTCCACTTAAATGGTGCGTGGAAAGTTGTATTTGATGGAGATAGAATGATAGATTGCTGTTTGCCGTCGCCATTTCTTCGTTGATTTGTGTGGGCGGTAGTACTGTGGTGCGTCAGGACTGACATGTCAATGAAAAGTATGCTGATAGTTCAACAGTTGTTACAGACAGATGGTGCCCAGTTAGATTGAATTTTAGTGATTTATATCTGAATTTTTACTATAGTTAACTGAACTTATACTGTAATTGATGGTGACTTATTTGGCATAATTAAATTTAAAAAAAACTAAAAATAGGAAAAACAGTTTAGCCCATCACGTATAATACAAACGAATATAGGGAAAAAAGAACCGGCAAAAAAGCTAAAAACATAAAAATCAAAAATAGATGAAATTTAGAAATAATAAAAAATAAATTGAAAGCTAGAAACTCAATCCCAAATAAGTAGCACCTTAGGCTGTGCACAACCAGTCCATACACTGGGTGCGTTTGGTTTGGGGACATGGTAGGACGGAACGGATCCATTCTATTTTTTGGGATGGAATGGTTCCATCTCTGTGTTTGGTTGAGGGAACGGGGATGTCCTTGTTCTGTGTTTGGTTGGAGTGACGAGGATGGGAAGGATTTGTCACCGTTTAAGATCCGTTAGGCCTCCGTCAGGTGGGACCCACGCGTCATCCACGGTAGCACCTTCTTCCTCTTTTTTTTTTTGCCCAGCACGATGCGGAGGTCGCGGTCGCCCATGGCCGAGCTCGAGGTGGAGGTCGCGGCCGCCCGCCGGCGCCTAGCCGCCCGCCGGCGCTTGGCCGTTCGCGCCGAGGGCCATGGCCGAGCTCGAGGCGGAGGCCGCGGCCGCCCCCGCACGCGTGGCCGCCTGCCGTCTCCTGGTCGCCTGGCCACCCGTCCACCCGCCCACCCGCGTCGACGGAAAGAAACGCCGCTCCCTCATCCCCGCTCGTCCCTCCTCGTCCCACCGATTTCTGGGGACGGATGCATCCCAGTATCTTGAGAAATATTCCTCTCTGAGAATATCCCTGTCCCTTACGTCCTCAAACCAAACACCAGATAAAGTGGGATATCCCACCTCATCCTCGTCCTGCCCCTGAACCAAACGCTCCCTAGGACAGTAATCAACACACGCCAATAACTCGTCTTGATGAAAAAGAGGACGCTTGTTCACCCAGCTTTGCAAGTATATTTGTTCTTTTCTGTAAGTTCTGTCTAGCTGACAGATATACATTGCTAATTTTACGTGAATGTCCACTTAAATGGTGTGTGGAAAGTTCTATTTGATGGAGATAGAATGATAGCTTGTTGTTTGATGTCGCCATTTCTTCGTTGATTTGTGTGGGCGGTAGTACTGTGGTGCGTCCGGACTGACATGACAATGGAAAGTATGCTGACAGTTCAACAGTTGTTACAGACTGGTGGAACTCACTTAGACTGAATTTTAGTGGTTTATATTTGAATTTTTACTATAACTAACTAAAATTATACTGTAACTGCTTGTGACTTATTTGACATAATTAAATTAAAAAAGTAAAAATAGAAAAAAAAACAGTTTAGCTTATCACATATAATGCAAACGAATATAGAGAAAAAAGAACAGGCAAAAAAGCTAAAAACATAAAAATCAGAAAAAGTAAAAAAATAAGCTGGAAACCAGAAGTCTAATCCCAAATGAGCAGCGCCTTAGGCTGTGCACAACCTGTCCATACACAAGACTAGAGCTGGGACTTGGGCCGTGCCGTGCCGGCACGGCCCGGGCCCATCATGCTTCGTGCCGCTTCGTGCCGTGCCGGCTCGGCCCAGTTATCTCGTCGTGCCGTGCCGTGCCGTGTCGGCCCATGTCGTTTCCGGTCAGGCCCAAGCCCGGCCCAAAGCCCACCGTGCCAGCGTTCGTGCCGTGCCAGCCCAAGCCCAGCCCAAAATTACTATACGCGAACGCGGTGGCGACGGTCGTCATCTTTCTTTTTCTCGTACCTGCCTCGTTTAAAACTAGTTAAAATTAAATTAATTGCATAAAAACATAGGCACGCAACAACATAAATATTTCGGGAAAAAGTAAAATTTCTTTAATATTTTAGAAATACAATGTTACTGCCTCGTTAAAAACCTTACACCCCAGAGTGGGGTTTCCCGAGTAAGGAAAAGAGTACAGTAACAATATATGTATATATAAAATATTACAACATGCGTAGATAATATCTACTCGACAATGTCTAGGTCAGCATACGCTTGTACGATTTCGGGATCCTCCAGTTGATGTTGTTCCCGCTCTTTGGCTAATTCCCAGTCTTTCGCACATGTGATTGCCTCCACCATCCTGGGCGTAAGGGATGATCTTCTCTCTTCTATTATTCTCCCTACCGTACTGAACGTCGCTTCTGAAGAGACAGTGGACACTGGCACCAGGAGAACATCCCGTGCGAAATGTGACAGCACAGGAAAGATCCTCTTGTTGTTCTTCCACCACTCGAGCAAGTCTATCTTGCGTCCATCAGTAAGATCAGGATCAATGTTTGCAAAATCATGCCCCAAATAGTGGTTCAACTCCGAGGTAGAATTCCACTTGGAGGATGTCTGAGACTGAGAGGACGAAGAAGTAGACTTGCCCTTTAGTTTCTTCCACAAGTGTCCGAAGCTTGTCTTCCCCTGTTGCGTCTGCTGTGAGGCCTCCGATCTTCCGCTGCTGGCAAACTTATCATGATACAAACGAAAAACACGAAAAAGCTCCTGTTTGATATGTTCGAAAGCTTTTGAAAAATCTAAGCTAAGACATTCACCTATCGCCTCCATAGCTTCCTGTAAACCTACCAACTTTTTTGTAGGATAAAAAATAATAGCAAAACAATACAGGTGTGAAAGGGAACCAAAATATTTAACAAATTTTTCTTCCATTGCAACGACGACATGGCCTAAAATATTATCGTCCCTAGATTTAGTAATTTTATCTACAATTAACCAAATAAACTCTATAACTAAGCAAGAGGTTGGATAATAAATACCAGATAAAACCTTTGTTGCTTTATAAAAAGGTTTTAAAAACTCTCGAAAATGACTAGCAACCTGAATTTTAATGATTTATATCTGAATTTTCACTGTAACTGATTAAAATTATACTGTAACTGATTGTGACTTATTTGATATAATTAAATTAAAAAAGTAAAAATAGAAAAAACAGTTTAGCTCATCACATATAATGCAAACGAATATAGAGAAAAAAGAACAGGCAAAAAAAGCTAAAAACATAAAAATCAGAAAAAAAATTTAAAAATAGTAAAAAAAATAAGCAAATGAGCGGTGCCCCTGTGCACAACCTGTCCATACACAAGACAGTAATCAACACACGCCTATCACTCGTCTTGAAAAAGAGGACGCTTGTTCACCCAGCTTTGCTCAAGCATCAGGGCTGATCTTTGATTCGTTGCATGTTCTATGACTCCCATATTTAACAGCAGAATCTGAAAAAAAATACTAGTCATGTAAAATTTTTCAGTAAAGTTGCATCGGGGTTCTATCACTCGGGTTAGAGTTCGAGTGCTCTAACCATTATCCTGACCAGGGTTACCAAAATCAGCCGAAAATCATTCATACCCTTCACCCTAGGCTAAGGTATAAATCGGTCTCAAATATTTATTTTACTCCGAGTTCATCCGATTTGCACCGATATCTATCCGATTTACACCGATTCAGACCAATTTTGACCGATTTTTATTTAAAATTTTCATCCTGAGAAATAGAAAACTTTTCTTAAAAACAGTGCTACCGGTCCTATCTGTGACGACCCGTATCTTTACTATGGGGTAAAATGTTAGTCAACGGATTATTATTCATTTTAGCTGATAGAATATCGGTCTAATGAATAATAAGCCCATCAGAGTGTTGCAATAGAACAATAATTAAATACAATACATTGCATTTATCCAGATAGCCACGCAGGGCTGAAGTTCCATACAACCTTTTTAGCTAAGTTATTGCAATACCATAAAACATAGTCTAGTTCAGAAATCTAATTATATAAGAGAGAAGAATACAGCTACAATACACTAATAATACAAATACCTTAGGGGTTGAGTCCATGCTAGTCCTAGGTCTCTAGTCATCCCAATCCTTGTATAAGGCATAACCCTCATATGGCTCGGCCTCAGTACAATCTCCCTCCCATTGGGAGTAGAGCTCCTCCGTATAGGTCTCATCCCTGCCAAAGGTGGATCCTAGCTGGCTATCATCTAAATAAGGGAAATACTGGTAAGGGTAAGTATGGAGTACTCAGCAAGCTTATATAACAATTATGCATTGTATACTCTTATTCTACATCTCTTGTTCTACCTCTCTTACTACATCTTATTCTCATGCTCATCCTCATTCTCATATCCATAGAAAATAATGGTTTGTATTTGTGAGAGATTTCGGATTTATTACTTTGGAAAGCTACTGAACACTCATATGAACAGCTAAAACCTCCATTGGTTTTCGTAGCCTCTATTCTAGGAGACAGGCATGAATTCATGATTTGTATAGCATTACGCAAGCTTATATCACTTTATCCACCATCTCTCTCATTCTTATGGCTCATGGATCTTCACACTTCCTTAGATGGGGTGTCTAGATCAGAGTACAAAATTTTTACATCTATCTCAGCATATTATATCTCCACTCAACTATCATCAATCAGTGGACTGGGGCAGTCTCTCACCCTCACCCAGTGCTCACCAATAGCGATATAGTTGTTGGATGGGGCATTGGGGCGGTCTAACTATCACCCAACATCCTACTGCATAATATATCACCTTCGTGTATCCCGCTTTTGGTATCTGACCAGTTCTGAGTTCTTGTGATATGCATCCCCAACTCTGGCCTATGTACCAGTTCTAGGTTCTTACGACTGTGGATCCCCCACTCTCGGTCTATCTACCAGCTCTGGGTTCCTCCCCTAAATAATACTTACCTATGTAGAGAATATAATAACCTCGATAGCACTACTAATTATGTCCGTCCTCAGACGAAATGTTGGTTGATACGTTCTAGTACGGTTCATTCACACGAATGAATGAAGTTTGTAACTCCTTATATTCTATTTTTATGCAGAGGTCCCAAGCCTTCCTCTTTATCACCTACCAAGGCAACTTTTGCCCACCTTCTCACTTACTCTAAATGGCCAACTGCTCCATCAGTTGACATCTATCTCTTTCCTCTTCCTCCTCATAACCTTTCTCCGATTTAAAAGATTTTTTGTTTTCATGCAAAGTGATATAAGATTAATAAGTAAATACTTGTTTTACTGAATATACTTTGAACAATTGTTCAAAGGAATGCTTGCCTAAGTTTAGATGAAAGCCCTGGGTCCCAAGGTCACTTTGATAAAATTCGCTCTCCAGTCCCGTTTCCCCTCCTGCAGTTGATTTGTGTACTAGTTTACTTTACTGGTGCCAAGGAAATGATATGGAATAATTAATTGAGCAATTTACACTAAGTGTCTTGGTGTGATTTCTAAGTTCTATTCTAAATCGTTATAGGTTTTCGCAATCCCCTTGCTATTTTAATCGCCACGCATATTTCTATTTAGTTGTGTACCAATTTTAAATCCCCAAGTAGCGATGAATTGATTCTAAGGGCCTGTTTGGGAGAGCTCCACCACTGAAAACGTGGATCTGGAGCAGCAGCTCCACCATGGAGCAGCTCCACCGTGGATCTGGGATCCCACCATGGAGTGTTTGGCTTGTACAGCAGCTCCAGATCCACGAAATTGAGGTTTTGGTGGGAATGGCCATTTTTGGTGGGATGGGGTGTGTAACCAGTGGCATTGGTGGGTAATTACCACCCAACTCCACGGTGGAGCACCCCTTGAGGAGCTCCATGAAATCCATGGATCTGTCCCTCAGATCCAGGATTTTGGTGGATCCAGATTTCGCGGAGCTGGAGCGTTTGGGTAAAATTTCATGGAGTGGAGCTGTTTTTCGTGGATCTGGAGCTGGTGGAGCTCTTCCAAACAGGCCCTAAAGGTATCAAGAATTTTTAATGGGTTCTTATCAATTCTATGTGGTCAACAACGTAATTAAGTATTTTAATAGGCATCAAAATGGTCTATCTGGTAATACCCACCTAGTTGGTGAGCATTAAATTTTAAGCTGCTAATGACACTGGGTCTGTAATTAAACACACTGGCTAATGGTGTTTCGTAGATTAACATGATAAATCTGTGTATACTAGGTAATTTAACATGCTAGAGAATGGTCTAAGTTAAAGGTTTGTGACGAACAGAAATATTTATCATGCACTCTTATTTTTATTCTCCCCTTTTCTTTTCTTTTCCTTTCCTTTTTCTTTCTCTTTTCCTCTTTCTTTTCTCATCCGACCAACTCCCTCATTCACTCATTCCTTGTTCCTTTCTTCATGGCTCTTCCCTCCTTCTAACGCCCGCTCTCCGTCCGGCCATTCCCCGCCTGGGGCCCAACCGACGTCGCCCTCTCCTGTGCCTCCATTCACCTCCACCTGATGCCTCCCCGGTTCCCAGTTGCCTCGCCTCCTCTGGCATCACCTTGGCCATGGCTGGCTCGACCCTAGCCGACTCGCCATCCCGCCTCTTATGCGTCGCCCCCACTCCGACTGCGTGCAGCCCCTCGGTGATGAGGACATAACCCCTATGGATACAACCATATTTGCTATGCTTATTGTTCCAATCATAAAAGCTCCTGTGCATCACTTAAATTATCAGTGAACTCATTTTTAGGAGTGCCTTTATATTATATGAACTTATGATGATACCTAATAATGTGTGTGTGGGTTTGCACAGTACCACATCACTTTTGGGTCAAGATGAGCAAGAGTTTGAGTTTGACCTGTTTTGGAATCCAATTCGGCCTCTGGAGACAACACTGACTTCAAATGAGCATAACTTTTACATATGGACTCTGTTTGAGCTCCATGAGTACTTGATTGAAAGATTATCTCATCCGCTTTCCAACGAATCTAGCCTCACCTCCGAATTCCTTATGAACATGATGCAATCCGCAAAACAGTCCACCACTGTCTCTGATTCTGAAACGAGCTGGTGTTGCGCCACCTCAACTTGGGCCCATGGGCCTTGTAACCCTAGGGGTGTGCGCCCACATCCTGCTCGCCACCCTCTGGTCGTCATCCTCATATAGTATCATGTGTGCTACACTTTAGATTTTGGCTTTCATTTATGTTTAGTTCGCTTCGTTGCAACTTGTAACTTCTACGTGTATAGACTAGACCACCCAGTCAATATCCTTATTCGAAATCCCACCTTATCAGTACTTTTATCATGTTGTTGCGTGCTTCTTCGGTGTATGCAGGGATTGATCTTCGCGATCAGGTCATCCGGGTATTTGTGCACGGTTGATAACGACTTGTCGAGTAGTTCAGCGATTGCATGGTTTCAAGTCTTACAAGTTTGTAGCTAGCTAGGATCGTGAGAGTTGAGCGACTACTACCGAATTTACCTTTTCATTGAAAGATCAGGCCAGAATAGGACCTTTGTGGTTCATTAGGTGGTATCAAAGCTACAGTTATTCGGTGAGAGTATCTAGTTTTCTAATAGTAGATCCATTTTTCTTTTTCATACCTAGAGTCCAAAATATTGCCCAACAAAATATTGCATCTATCATCCATACCGAGCCCTTTGAGCCATTGCAATTTGTTTATTTTATTTTGCGTTGTTGACTTTTTGTTGCATCGTCGAGTCTTTGTGTTGGTTTCTTAGAGTCTCTTGCAAGTCATCTAGTTCTGCCACAGCAATTGTTTTTCATCCACTATAGTGCTACCGCGACAACTCCTCGCTACCGCACTCCTGCCACCGTTCCTTACTGTCGCCATCAATTCCCTGCCGTGGTCACCAAGTCGCCTGCCACGGCTGTGCCTCCCCTACTGCGGCAACCAATCGTCACTACCAATCCCTGTCGTGTCACACAAAAATGGTTTGCCGCCACCACCTCTCGCTCCTGCAGCAAGCACCTTGATCTGCCGCTGATTCCTCTCGCTGCTCGGCAAGCACCTTGCTCTACCACTGATTCCTCTCCCTGTTGCGGCACCAAAAATAGCCCACCGCCGCTGCCTCTCGCTGCTGCGGCACGCATCTTGCTCAGCCACTAATTCCTCTCACTGTCGCCGCAACCACAGCACCTGCCACCACTTTCCATTCACTACTGTGGCAAACATTTTCTCTGCCGTGGCATACTACATATCCGCCGATGTTTTGAAGTTTTGGAAAAGAGAAAGGATCAAAAGGGAAACCCTAATCAATTGGTTTTGGTTGTTCAAGAAAAAACAAAAGAGAAGAAGAGTTGAATTCGGGTTAAAAAAAAGAGAGAGACAAAAAAAGCAACAGAGAAAAAAAGAGGAAGAGTTGATTTCGGGTCCACCTTCCCAAAAATTGAAAAGTGCATCAAACTTTCGCCAAAACTGGCGAAAATGGGTGGAGAACTTCTACATATAGTCGCAAGCTTCCACAAATAATTTTAGCAAGTTTGGCCCACGGGACTGAAAGATATAGCAGTTTCAAGTTGAGCCCGAGTTGGTTTCTAGTCCGAGTAGGAATTCGATTCCAAGATACATTCAATAAAATAGGCATAACTTTTACATACGGTTTCCATTTTCAACATTCTTGTATTTTTTGGAAAGCTAACAATGAGTTGCATCCAAAAAATGATCGGCTTGTGCTAGTCCCCCTCTAAGAGCCCCTAAAATTGGCCATCTTTAGACCTGAATTTGCATCACAAGTTTTTTGTTTCTGTTTTTGCCCTTTTTCATGGTCTTCCCTTCAAAATTTGGGTTTCGCCTCAACTGTAAAGTCGTAGATCTCATCAAAATATTTCAACCAAGCACATATAAGCCATATAAAACTTTGCTCCTTTTATCTTTGAGATTAGCTATTGTTTTCTGCTCAAACTAGAGGGTTGTTTACATTGCACGTTATTCCTATCTTGGTGCTCTAATCTTGTGAACAATCTTTTGTTCTTGGACAGAAGCTTGAGTATCTTGGCTAGTGTCTCTCCTAGCACCTGGTGTGAGATTTTCCTTTGCTTACATCAAGTCATACTGATTTTTGTGTGTGCACTCATTCTTTGTGTTCTCCCTTTGGCTTGCTCTAGCTAGGCTTGGTTTAGACTAGGACCAGCACTTTTAACTAGTACTTTGAACTACTTTTCAACTTTGCATCCTGAATTGAACAATTGCTATTCCTTTGCTACATGCTAGCCTTCCGAGCTTCACTTCCTACTAACTCAGCCGATATTGTTCCTCGCAATAGTTGGGCTATTCAAAGTGAGAGTACAACAAACCAGCCACTGGTTGTATCACTTTATTGCTGCATTGGTAAGAGTTTGTAAGAACTTGGTAAGGTGTTGTGAGGGAGTGATTTGATTTGAGCCTCCAAATCCTAGTAGTTGATAGGAACATATACTTTTGACTTATTTCCTTGTTTTCTACTAACTATGACATGCTTGAGAAAGTTGGTAGATTACGATGACATCGTAGGCAGATTTAAACTCAAACAACTATCGGTATACATCTTGCCACTCACCATTGAGAGTACATCGATGGACTACTTCCTATGGGTTACTACGTTGGATAGCTACTTTGAAAGACAGGACCTTGATCCTTATGAGAAGATGAGCAAGGCAAGAACGACGCTGATCGATGATGTTCAACATTGGTGGTCGAATTTCGAGTACTACTACATGTACACATATCACATGGGAGGAGATGAAGAAGAAATTACGATGTCATTTTGTACCTCCACCACCCACAGTCATAAGTGAGGTGCAACATAAGGTAACTGAAAATGCTGACATTATTTTGGCTCCTACTCCATCTACAAATACCGTTAAGACACTTGAAAAGATGAAGAAAGACCTAGCGCATCTTATGTCATTAGAGGAGAAGTTTGAGGTAACTACAATATCTGATTAGGACGATAATGACAAAGGTATTGATTTGGTGCTACAGCAAGACATAGAGTAACCTTGTGAGTATATACCTGCTGTAATGCAATCTTTTGATATTTCTTGTGTTGACTTGAATGAACCATGTGCTGATCTGAATTCTCATAATTTTGCACTTATTGAATTAATTACACATAAGAAAGTATTTGATAGAATATCCCTTGCTGATGCATTGTGCTACATCATGCTTAATGAACCCGTTAGTTTGGAATGTGCTATGGAGAAAGTTTTTGACTTTTCATCTCTAAATTCTCTATCTAGCACCTACACCTATTGTTTTAAATTAATTAGAGATTATGGTGTAGACAACCAATTTTTTGTATATCGAATATTCATAACTTGTGATCACATGGATGAATCAAAGCTTGTTGTTTTGAATAACCATTCTTGTGTTCTGAATTTTATTCATTATGAGAGAAAAATAAAATTTAGTGATCATTCAATGCCTATGTGTTCATCTCTTACTGCACCATCTAGCATTGATAATCTGAATAATGAAGTTGATGTATGGAAGAATTTACAAATATGTTCACCCTTGCTAGATGAATTTGCTATTGCTCGACTAAAATTTGATTATATGGATAAACTTTGTTTGATTCCAAAAGTTGTAGCTTTGTCTATATGTGCTACCACTGCAAGTTTACACCTTCAGATATTTGAATTACATAAATGCTTTACTTACATTTGCAAAACTAGTTACAATAATTGTTGTGTGAGAAATTTTGTTTTGCTCATTAACATGTATGATTATTCTTCAGGAAATGATACACGCAGTTGTTTTATAACCTTAATTGTGCACGAATGAAGAACCATTAAAATAGATGACATATACATATACCATGTATACCCCTTGGCTTCTTTATTACCCTATTTTTAGCTTATCAAAAGCTGAGGACAGCTTTATTTTCAAAAAGGGGGATGATGAGGACATGACCATTATGGATACGACTATATTTGCTATGCTTGTTGTTTCAATTACAAGAGCTCTTATGCATCACTTAGATTATCAGGTGAGCTCGTTCTTAGGAGTACCTTTATATCATATGAACTATATGATACTACCTAATGATGAATATATATATATTTGTGCAGCACCACATCATTTTTGGGTCAAGATGAGCAAGAGTTCGAGCTGGACCCGTTTTGGAATCCAATTCGGCCTTCGGAGACAACACCGACTTCAAACGAACATAACTTTCACATACAGACCACGTTTGAGCTCCACAAGTACTTGATTGAAAGATTATCTCGTGCTCTTTCTAACGGATCTAGCCTCACCTCCAAATTTCTTTTGAGTGTGATGCAATATGAAAAATAGTCTGCTACAGCCTCTAATTCTAAAACTGGCTGGTGTTGTGGCATCTCCACTTGGGCCCATGGGCCTTGTAACCCTAGGAGTGTGCACACACCCCCTGGCCACCACCCTCTAACCGTCATCGTCATATAATCTCATGTGTGCTACACTTTATGTTTTGGCTTTCGTTTATGTTTAGTTCACCTTTGTTGCAACTTGTATCTCCTGTGTGTGTCTACTATACCACCCGATCAAGATCGTTATTCGAAATCCCACCTTATAAGTACTTTCATCCATATTTGTAATACATCAGATTGCATTTCACCTTGTTCTTGTGTGCTTCTTCAGTGTATGTAGGGATTGATCTTCGTGATCAGGTCATCCGGGTATTCGTGCACGGTTGATAATGACTTATCAAGCAGTTCAGTGATTACGTGGTTTTGAGACTTGCGAGTTCATTGCCAGGATCGTGAGAGTTGAGCCTTGTATTGGCGCCTCTCGACACTGTCTTCTTCTACACATCCCACACTCCTTGCGCCTCCATGTACACTTGCATCTTCATTGACCATGTAGTATAGTTGCTACTAGTCAACATCGGGTATTGGAGCATGACATTCTCCTTCACGTCTCACGCCAATGGCCTTCTGCGAGCTACTTACTCGCTACCACTAGCCACATGCATGTTGCCGCTGGCCATCTCCTCTAGACCACTGGCGAAACACCTCAACGTCAACGGAGACGACGATCTCACCATCACAACACTGACTCTGATACCAATTGTTGGATTTGCCATGGTCGAATCTTCCATGGTCGAACACACTTGAGCACCTCACGTGGTCGTGAGCTCGAGTACTCGAATAATTCCTTTGACTGCTATAGTACTCTAGGGTCTTCAGCTCTGGATGAACAATGCTTGGATGAACAGTACTCAAAATGAATAGTACTCAAACACACACATTGCACTAGTACTCATACTCAAGTTACGACTGTGGTAGTACTTGATCGCACGCTCTGATTGAGTACTCAGACCACCTAACTCACACAAACACTTTGGAGAAAGCGCACACAAGCACAACTGTTGGACCGAAATGGCGACAAGAGGGGGGTGAATGTCGCTTTCTAAAAAATTAATTCGCCCCTCAAGAATCCACACTTATACCTCTTCTCTAATAGCTATGGAAGCTATAAAGAAGGAAGATAGGCACTACTGGAAATCACAGCAACAAGGATAAACCAGATACAGAAAAAGACAATCGAGAAAAATAAATTCAGAACAGGTCTGACTGCAAGCGGTAGTACCGCTGAGACGGGCGGTAGTACCGCTGAGCGGTAGTACCGCTGGTCCGAGCGGTAGTACCTTTGAGCGGTAGTACCTCTCCAGGAGCGGTAGTATCTCTCGAGAAAAACAACAAACATGATTTTCTGAAAACTGAGAGATTCGCAATGATTCTTGGATTCTTGGCTTGGGAAACTTTGAGGATAGCTAGGGAACACTCCCAGAAGAATAATCCAAGAGCCAAAATCAAGAATCCACTGGAAAATCAAAGGAATTTCAGATTCATGTCCAAAACCTGAAAACTACAGAGAACCACAACAAAAATCAAATTACTCCTCCGTCGTTGATCCTTTGGCCATGAAATTTTGAGGGTATGTTAGCAATAGCCATGGGATAATCCAGAACAAATTTCATGCCATTTCTCCAAGGGAAACAAGTTTTCACTCAAAACCCTAGAAACTGAGTTCATGAACAGAGGAAGGCCAAAACTGAAATCTGAGATTTAAACCAAGTTTGCTCTTCGGGAAATTGATCAAATGATCTTGTGGTACTCACCCATCATGGAGCAACCCATTTTGGCCAATCCCAGCAAGCAAAAACTCAAATCTCAGAAAATCAAGAAATGGAGAAATGAAGAACAGAAGCTACGAACAGATAAAAATCAAACTTCAGATTCTCATTCCATCAAAGCAAAAGAGGATTACAAGGAGTCACGATACGCATGGACATTAGAACAAGATGAATGATTATATGAATCTCCAACCTCTCAACTCCCTCTCCAACTCATGAAACCTCAACCATACATGCTTAGGAAGGGAGAAGAACACTCTGTTCTATCTAGAACCCATCGAAGGGGACAGAGGGAGCACACTCTGCCTCTCCAACAACTCACACCAACTAAAGAGCTAAAGGAAACAACCTTCCCAAAGCCTCTTTTGACTAGTGTAAACCCTAATTCCCTCACAAGTGCTCAAGTGGGCATGCAACCCCTCCTCTCCTTTTATAGCGTTTGGCTAACGGGTCTCCGCCCTGTTACGCCCCTCCTGCACCTTCCGGGAAGCTTTCGCGCTCCTTGCCTCGCACGCCTCGCAACCACCTCGAGTCCACGTCGTCTTCGACACATCCCGACCGTTCTGACCTCAGCGCCACCTGCGCCTAGTCCGGTCCACCGTGTCTCACCACGACTCCGTCTCGACGTCCTGCAGCCACACAGACAAGAAACACGTCAAATAGCACCGCTCGATACATGAAAGCATAAATACCATTACACTTACCACTGATGATGTCCAAACCTGTCAAATCAGCATAATACGTATCCTAAGCCCTTGACTAGGTTTGACCAAGTCCGACCGAGTCCATTGCACTCCGCAACGACATGGTCCGAACTACCCAAATCAAACTCGACTCTCATAAACCGATGTCAATTACTCATCATTCACACGGGATGACCACCACATGGTCTCTCAATCTCCCCCTTGGTGAGTATATTGACAAACCCAGAAAAAGCATAAAGTTGAGTTTGAAGAGTCCAACATGGTCCAAAGAAGGATAATGAAACTAATGATCATGTCGACAGAAAGAACACTAGAGCAACCAAGAAAGAGAAAAATGAACTCCAAAGCTCTAAAATGTTCCCAACAGACTTTTTCTTCTCTATTCTCCCCCTTTTGGCAATAAGCACATCAAGGATGCAAAGGAGAGAAAATGACATGTCAATGGATGAATATGGCTGAAGTTTGTTTATTCTAAGCATTTAGAGCCATGAGAATTATCCATAATGACCATAATGAGATACACCAAGCTATAACTCAATAAAAAGCTATCTAGATCATGACAAGATATGTATATCCTAGCTAGAACACATAGATGACGATCTGAAATGTAATGCATTTTAGGAGCATGTCAAGTCATCAATAAGTAAAGTCTAACTAGAGACATCCAAGGATGATGCAGGCCATGTCAGTTAAGCTAAGCGGAACAAGGAAGCTAATATTGAGTCCAAATAGAGTGCTATAAGCTCAAGATTGAAATATTTTTTAAGTACTTGGTTCTTTTTGTAGCTTAAGCAAATTGAGCACAAACGACTAGGGCTGAAAATGAAAACGGTAATTCTCGGTCATCGAAAATCATTTTCGAGAAATTATCGATTTTCCCCCTAAACGGAAACGGTGACGGTAACCGATAAAATGGAAACGAGAATGGTAAAAATATCCGATAATGAAAACGAAAATGATTTAGCTCTCTTCCGATCGTTTTCGACAAATACCATATTTAATCGGTAATTACCGTGAGCAACCCCGGCCCAGGCCCATTAGTCTCTCGACGTCGCGTGCATCTCCGTCTGACCGTCTCCCTCTCGCGTCTCGCCTCTCGGCCTCACCCATCCCCACGGACACACACCGTCACACCCATCCGCTGATCCGCATCTCCATTCTCCAGCGACCAGCAGCGGAGTAGCCGCCGCCGCCTCCTCCATCCCCACGCACGCCTCCATCCGCATCTCCAGCAGCCGCCGCCGCCTCCATCCCCACGCACGCCTCCGGCCTCCATCCCCACGCCTCCATCCGCATCTCCAGCAGTCGCCGCCGTCTCCATCCCCACGCCTCTATCCGCATCCCTGGGCGCCGCCGCCGCCAGACAGGGACCGCCCGAGTCCGCAGGCACAGGGGGAGTGAAAGGCAAGCCAGAGGCGGTCGGCGGCTACATCTAAGACGAAGATGGCGCCGGCTGGAGATGCGGATCAGCCGGTGGATGCAACACCCCGAGGCCCCCGAGCGCGAGTGATGGAGGCAGAGGCACCACTCCCTATCGACCTCGCCGCCTCTCAAACCTCGGCAGCGGCCACAGCTTCATCTGGTAAGCAGCGGACTGTCTGTGAGTGTAGGTGATAAAGAAAAGGATATGTGGGATTGAAGGGATGTAATGAGATTTGTGGTTTTGGAATCTGGTGGTTTTGGACCGGGGGGGGGGGGGGGGGACGGGCGACGGGGGTGGCGATGGGCGGCAGGCGGATCTTCTGGAGGCGCATGGAGGGGGGCTTGGGGAGCTGGTGGGGCGGCGGAGGGGAGGGGGTGCCGGCGGTGAGCTGCTGGACGATGTCGCGGAACTGGTTCTTGCTGATGTTGTAGACCTGGGGCTGGGGCTACGGCGGGCGGGAGGGACAGGACCGGCCCTGGGGGAGGGCGAGCGGGGCGGCCGCCCCGGGCCCCCAAAATCCAGGGGCCCCCAATCCCCATATACATATAACATATACTATGTAGTATACAGAATACAGTATACTATCCCCGGGCTGACTTCTCGTCTTCTCTCATTCTCTGAAGTCTGATCGTCTAGGGCCGGCACCATCACCGCATCACGCCGCGCCGAGCCGCCGAGGGTGGCCATCTCAGCGTCTCTCCGCCGCGCTACGTCCCCCCGCTGGACGCCGGTAAGCGACCAAGCCGAGCGGCCGAGTCGACACGCGCGGCGCGACCACCTTTCGCGAATCGCGACGTGAGCTCTGCGGCGGGAGCAGTGGCAGCTCATCGCGATATCGCCGCCACTGTGTGCAGTGCGCTGTGCTCCCTACACGGGCATCAGGGTCCTCTCCCAGTCCTAGGCTCCTAGCATCAAGGTTCACGTCCTCCTGACCTCGATTGCTATTTTGTTCGATGGGGACTTGGGTTGTGATTTTTGATGTGGGTTCAGGGTCTTGATCCGATCGGGGGCTCAGGATTTGCACGCAAGGAGGAAGCCATGGCGAGGCGTCAAGGTCGTCGTGCTGCTGCACATGCAATTCATCGGTGCCATCTTCCTGCTCGATCCGAGTCCGAGACCCTCCAGAGGCACGGTCAAGTGGTATTAACCCTCTCAGATTTCTCTGAAATGTTTCCCTTTCTTCAATGTTCAGATTATAGGTTTTGATAATTGATATGTAAGTTGTTTAGAGAATTGGAGTAGATTTGCTTCTAGCTCTGGGTGGTAATTAGGGCTCTTCTTGTCTACCATTTCGTCGTGGTAAACGACGGTCGGGTATGTCAACAAGTTGGAAAAAAAAAGAACATCCAGGTTAAGACAATGAAAACATCAAATTATTTGTTACTTCTAGAAAACAGATCATAATGCCTTAAGATATGGATTGAATAGTAAGTAGCTCCAATTTAATTTAGATAGGAAAAAATCATACAAAAATAGCAACCTAGCTTGCTAATCTCCAGCCTAACAAAATAAGCAGCTAAACTGTGTAGCTACTGAACAAAAAAAAAGCATAAACGAAGCAAATATTGGGGCAAGCAGAGTGGCATACCACTTCACCACTTTCTTTATTGCACGCCAAACACTCACAAATGTGCCGTCACCAACTTCCTTAATAATCTTATACCTTGATCAGATCACAATACAAGAACAAAAGTTAGCAGACTACAGACATAAAGAGTTCCAAGCCCATGATCATCTGACAAAAGTTAGCAGACTGCAGACATAAGAATGTTGCTTATTGCTTTGTTAAAACTTATGTTATCAATATTTTGGTTCCATCACTGTTTGTAGGAAAATTCTTTCCCTAGTTTTGAAAAAAGAAAACCAACATCTCAAGAGAGGTTAAACGGTTTGGCAACTTTATGTATTGAGAAGAAATTATTAGATGAGATTGATATTAATACCATTATCAATGACTTCGCATCTAGAAATGTTAGAAGAAATTTTTAAGGTAGTATCTATAAACTCTTTGATATGAATTTTTCTTTAATACATAATGCATTTTAAGTGTTTGTTGGTAAAATTAGATATATATAATTATATATATGTGTGTGTATGTATATTTATATTTAGATATTTATACTAAGGTATCTATTTCTAGTTTCGCCCCGGGCCCCTAAAATCCCAGGACCGGCCCTGGGGAGGGAGGCTGGGGCTGGGGCGGCGGCGGAGTTCCGGCCGAGCTTGTTGACGCCGAGGTGCGGGTTGTGGGCGCTGCTGCTGTGATCCATGGTGGATGGAGGCCGATTCGTGGTGTCTGCTGTGTTTAGAGTTCCATCTTCATTTTGCTGACGACTTAGCTAAGATTTGCCGATGCAAGACAGCAAGAGTTTCTGCTCATATACAGCAATTGGCACAGAAGACTTAGCTAAGCATAAAGAGCAACTGGCACAGAGCATGCAAAGATATGTTCTTTGTGGTAACTCACCTATATTAGATACAAGTAGATGCAGTAGTTTTGTTTGCTCTGAATCACTTGCATAGTCTTGTTTGGTCTGCTCTTGGAAACAAAGTAAATATATTCTGCATGACTCTGGATTTGGTGTAAGATCCTCATTGAAGTAATGGCGGGGTTGCAGACCTGATTGAATTTGGAAAGGGAATGTTGATTGCTCCATCCACTACCTTTCTGCTAACTGTTTGCAATTCTTTTGTGCGGGTAAATCAAATTGTATTACAGAATGTATATGCGTGCATTAGTTGTTTCTTTTGGGGAGCTGACTGTTCTGTACTTGTTTCTCTTTGCATGTCATGCTATTTCTTGAGATGATGTTAGCTTTGCTTTGTTCTATGTGTGGTGTAATTAGATTATTCATGTTTAAAATGGTGTAATTAGATTGTTCTAGTGGTTGGAAACTTGGGTTCCATTACTAAATGTCATCTCTTTGCCCGACAGGATGTTGCATCAAAAATTATGGCCTTCTCACAGCAAGGTCCTCGCACAGTTTGCATCTCTTTTCATAAGACTTCCACTCAAAGATCCAAAGGATAAGCCGAGCAGTGAACAGGCATCATAATTTTCACAACACATAAGGAAATAAGAATACCCATTTCATTATTCACAGGACCAAAATGAGCAACTCATTGATAGGATAAACATGGAAATCGCCTCCTGTTAAACTGTTAGTTAACAAAATGGTATTTGCAAACTTGACATCTCTAACAATGCCTTATCACAGTTGTAAACCATTGTTGAGCCTCATTACATTCCAATGCTATTACTGGCAATCAGTGGTTGGAACTGATTTCTATAAATATGATCAGAATATTTCTCTACAATTGCTAGTGCAGCATGATTTTCTGGACATGGTACATTGTATTTTGGTACATACTAATAGGAGAACATTTGCACTTCATTGTGATAGGATCCCATAAACGTGCAAGGCCAGTTGCAAGTGAAAATGCAAGCCAGAATCTTGGCATGTCTGCTTCTTCTGCAACACCTGGTACTGCCAAGTGGTGGTACTGGTACTGGTGGCACTGAAACAGATGGTGTTGATCCAATCGATGTGGATGCAGGCAGCGATGGTGAGGACGAAAATGAACCTGCCAGCAAGAGGGCCAAGAAGAGCACATCTGAAGTGTGGCAATACTTCACCAAGTACTGGGTAACAGTGAAGGTGAATGGCAAGGAGGAAAATCAGCTTTGAGCAAAGCGCAATGTCAAAGGTTGTGTAAACAAGACCAGCAAACACAGAGCTGAGAGCAGATTTGGAACAACTAGTTTTTGGACCCATCTCGCTAATTATCACAGCATCAAGAAAGGACAGCAACAGCTTACAACAAAAACTGATAAAGATACTGGCATCGCAGTTGTCCAACCTTACAAGTATGATCAAGAAGCTAGCTTGAGAAAGTTCTATGAGGCTATGATAGTTCATGAGTACCCTTTTAATATGGTTGAGCATGAATATTTCCAAGAGTGGGTCAAATCATTGCGTCCACATTATCCTCTAAAGTCTCGTGTCACAGTTAGAAAGGAAATAATGGAATATTATTTGGCTGAAAAGGATAAGTTGTATGCATACTTCAAAACCGTTCAAAGTCGCTTTAGTGCAACTATGGATATGTGGACATCCAACCAGAACAAGGGTTATATGTGTGTTACTCTTCATTGGGTTGATGATGATTGGAAAATTCAGAAGAGGATTGTCAATTTCTTCCATGTTGAAGGGCGACATACTGGTGAGAGGTTGTCATATACACTTTCTTCTTGTCTTTTGAAGTGGTATGTGGAGAAAAAGATGTTCTCTCTAAGTTTGGATAATGCAGCGGCAAATGAAGTAGCAGTTAAGGATGTCATTGTAGAACTCAAGAGGCATAGTCCTTTAGTATGTGATGGGCTGTTTTTTCATGTGAGATGTGCCAATCACATCCTTAATTTGGTTGTTAGAGATGGTATGCGTGTGATTGGCTCTACAACTGAAAAGATTAGATCATTTGTAGTTGTTGTCAAGGGATCTACGGTTCAGTGGGAGGAGTTCTTGAAGTGTTCTACTGAATGTGGGCTAGATACAAAGCCTTCTCTCTCACTTGATGTTTCTACGAGATGGAATTCTACATATCTCATGTTGAGGGATGCTCTTTATTACAAGCCTGCATTTGAGAGGCTCACTTCCATCGACCGCCGCAGGTATGAGTGTATTGCTCCTTCAAGTCAGGAATGGGAGAAGGCCCATGTTGTAGGGGTGGCCCCCACCTAAGCCCAGCAGGCCTGTTAGGAGGTTGTAAAGTGTAAAGTGGAACACATGTAATGGCCTAAATACCCTTGGCAGGGATGTACTGATGTAAGGACATAATTGTAAAAGCATACCCTATGTGAATATATATACCAAGGGAAGGCTAGGGGAGAAGGCAGACTTCTCTCGCTCTCCACTACACATCTCTCTCTCTGTTTGGTCTGTAGCCACAACAGTTGGCGCCATCCGTGGGGAGGACGGAAGCAAGCCAAAAATCCGAAGAAGGATGGCACCAAGAAAGGCTTCGTCGACGACGGCGGCGAAGGTAAGGAAGGCAGCTGGGTCGGAGCGGCGCGTGGGTACCAGGGCTTCGACATCGGCCGTCGCGGAAGCAGGGGATGACGTCCCCGCCGGCGCGACGACGACAACCGACCCCGCCGGCGCGACGACGACAACCGACCCCGCCGGCGCGACGACGACAACCGACCCCGCCGGCGCGACGACGACAACCGACCCCGCCGGCGCGATGACGACAACCGACCCCGCCGGCGCGACGACGACAACCGACCCCGCCGACGCGACGACGACAACCGACCCCGCTGGCGCGACGACGACAGCCAACCCCGCCGCTGGCATGGCGACGAACGCCTCAGCTGCCCTCACCAGCAGTGCGGACCGAGCGACTGGAGGTAGCCAAGACGGAGCAGCCGGCAGTTTGGGAGCTCGCGAGGCGATTGTCCCCGCGCCGACGCGCCTGCTGGCTGCGCCGGTGGCCCCGCCCGCACCAATGGTAGAAAACGCCCTGCTAGCGGCCCTCAACGCATTCCAGCGGGAGCTAGGTGATCTTCGCGGAGCTGTCCGCGACATGCAAGAGGCTCGGAGCTAGCCGGCCGCGCCAAGGGTCGCGCCGGAGCCCACGCCGGAAAGGGCGGACAACCGCGACGCCCCCACATCCAGTCGCGTGCCGCTGCGACGCATCGATCCAGAATCCCCGCTCTCGGAGGGACTGCAGCAGGCGGTGTGGCCCGAAGATTACAAGTTCCCCAGCGTCATCGAGTCCTACAAAGGCGAGACCGACCCTCGCGAGTTCCTGCGCGTATACGAAACTGCAATCGAGGCCGCATGCGGGGATGACACCACAAACGCGAAGGGACTCCCCCTCGCGCTGCAGGGAGTGACGCTCTCTTGGTTTTTTACCATAGAGCCGAACTCCATCTACGCGTGGGAGCAGATCCGCGACCGCCTGCACAACAACTTTCAGGGGAACTACGTCGAGCGGGTCGACGCGGACCAGCTCTTCGCCGTGAAGCAGAAACCCTCGGAGAAACTCCGGGAGTACTTCAAGCGCTTCGCAAAGATACGATGCCAAGTCAAGGACGTTAACGAAACCACGATTGTCAATGCAGCCATACAGGGCCTTCGCCCGGGCCCGATGGCCGAGTACAATGCGCGGAAGCCAATCAAGACGGTGGCGAAGCTCTTCGACAAGATGGAGGAATACGCCAGGGCGGAGGAGGACGCGCGGCGAAGACAAGGCGATGACTCCGACACCAACCAGGCCGACGGCCAGCCCAAAACCGAAGGTCCGCAAAAGGGCGGTTCTGCGAAGGGCAAGCGCAAGCAGGAGCCGTCGAAGGACGGCCACGAGCACAAGGACGCCCCGAACAAGGGGCCGTATGACAAGCCCCAACACGACCAACAGAGGTCGCGGCGGAACCGATACGTCTTCGACATCGAGGGCGGTTCCGAAGACAATACCTCCGCTGGGCGTGGCGATAGGGGGCGCCGAGGTCGCGGCCGCGGCCGTGGCCGAGGCCGCGATGATAAAGGTCACGGAGACTACGCTGACCAGCACCAGGGGCGGTGGTGCGAAGTCCATGGCCGAGGCACCCACGACACGTGCTCGTGCATCTCCATCGCGGCGCTCCGCCAGAGCGTCACCCGAGATAGGAACCTGGAGCCGCGCCCGCCTGTGGTGGCCCACGTCTAGTACCCCTACGAAGCCCCCATGCAGATACAGGCGCAAGGGGCACAGCTGCAGGAGGGCCCCCTGCGGATTCAGGCCCACGTACAGCAGCCCAGCGAGGGTCTCTTGCAACTGCAGGCCCCGGAGGCCGCCCACCACAGGATTATCAATGTTATCTCCGGAGGCTCCTCGATGGAGTTTGCCTCAGCGCGGCAGCAGAAGGCGTACGCACGAAGGCTACACCATGTAGCGGCATACCCCGCGCAGGCACTGCCGGAGTGGGCACAGCACGAGCTCACGTTCACTCCCACCGATGCTCAGGGCGTGGAGTTTCCCCACCAGGACCCATTGGTCGTCCGGGTCGGTATAGCAGGGTGCGACGTCGGGCGGGCCCTGGTCGACGGTGGTAGCTCCGCGAACATCCTGTTCGCGACAGCCTTCGACCAGATGGGGATTCCCCGGAGCCGTTTGGGCCCATCGGGGATCCCACTACAAGGCTTCGGGGGCCAGCCCCTGCGGGCGCTCGGCCAGATATGCCTCCGCGTCTCCTTCGGCCAGAGCGACAACGTCAGGGCCGAAGACACCACCTTCGACGTCGTCGACATCACGTACCCTTACAACGCCATACTGGGGCGTCCGATCCTCAACTCCTTCAGAGCAGTACCGCATCACGGTTACTTGTGCATGAAGCTCCCAGGGCCACAGACCATCATCACCGTCCGTGGCGATCAGGACGTCGCCAGGCGTATCGAGCTCGGCAGCAGAGGCCCACACCGCGAGGCTCAGCGACGCGCCTAGGGTCGACACCACGCTGTAGGGGCCCACAACGACGCCCGGAGCCGGGGCAGGCGACACCGCAGATGGCTCAACCACTAGAGGTTAGTACCCTTGTCTTTTGTAAGTTGCTCACCCGCGCAAACGGGAATATAATAAAATTCACCGTTTGTCGCCTACATTCTATTGTCGTGCCAAAAGGCGCGGAGAGAGCGCACAGAGGCTTTGCCTACGCGCGCTCTCGGAGCATAAACCAAAGACACTCTCTGTAGCCAGGGGTACGGGTATGAGTATAAACCGAAGACACGCGTTCGCGCGCGCACTCTCTGTAGCCACATGGTGATGGGCATAAGTATAAACCAAAGACACGCGTTCGCGCGCGCACTCTTTGTAGCCAGGGGTACGGGTATGAGTATAAACCGAAGACATGCGTTCGCGCGCGCACTCTCCGTAGCCACATGGTGACGGGCATGAGTATAAACCAAAGACACGCGTTCGCGCGCGCACTCTCCGTAGCCAGGGGTATGGGTATGAGTATAAACCGAAGACACGCGTTCGCGCGCGCACTCTTCGTAGCCACACGGTGACGGGCATGAGTATAAACCAAGGCGTGTGGGGGGACGCCTCTACACGACCCAGTCTACGAACTCTAAATTAAGACGTAGCGTTGAGGTCCGTCTCCGCACGCGCCAGTCTACGGACTCTAAATTAAGACGTAGCGTTGAGGTCCGCCTCCGCACGCGCCAGTCTACGGACTCTAAATTAAGACGTAGCGTTGAGGTCCGCCTCCGCACGCACCAGTCTACGGACTCTAAATTAAGACGTAGCGTTGAGGTCCGCCTCCGCACGCGCCAGTCTACGGACTCTAAATTAAGACGTAGCGTTGAGGTCCGCCCCCGCACGCGCGAGTCCACGGACTATAAATGAAGTCATAGCGCCGAGGTCCGCCTCCGCACGCACCAGTCTACGGACTCTAAAATAAGCCGTAGCGGGAAGGTCCGCCTCCGCACGCGCGAGTCCACGGACTATAAATGAAGTCGTAGCGCCGAGGTCCGCCTCCGCACGACCCAGTCTACGGACTCTAAAATAAGCCGTAGCGGGAAGGTCCGCCTCCGCACGCGCGAGTCCACGGACTATAAATGAAGTCGTAGCGCCGAGGTTCGCCTCCGCACGACCCAGTCTACGGACTCTAAAATAAGCCGTAGCGGGAAGGTCCGCCTCCGCACGCGCGAGTCCACGGACTATAAATGAAGTCGTAGCGCCGAGGTCCGCCTCCGCACGACCCAGTCTACGGACTCTAAAATAAGCCGTAGCGGGAAGGTCCGCCTCCGCACGCGCGAGTCCACGGACTATAAATGAAGTCATAGCGCCGAGGTCCGCCTCCGCACGCACCAGTCTACGGACTCTAAAATAAGCCGTAGCGGGAAGGTCCGCCTCCGCACGCGCGAGTCTACGGACTATAAATGAAGTCGTAACGCCGAGGTCCGCCTCCGCACGACCCAGTCTACGGACTCTAAATTAAGACGTCGCGCCAAGGTCCGCCTCCGCACGACCCAGTCTACGGACTCTAAAATAAGACGTAGCGGGAGGGTCCGCCTCCGCACGCGCGAGTCTACGGACTCTAAATGAAGTCGTAGCGCCGAGGTCCGCCTCCGCACGACCCAGTCTACGAAATCTAAATTAAGACGTCGCGCCGAGGTCCGCCTCCGCACACACCAGTCTACGGACTCTAAAATAAGCCGTAGCGTGAAGGTCCGCCCCCACACGCGCGAGTCTACAGACTATAAACGAAGTCGTAGCGCCGAGGTCCGCCTCCGCACGACCCAGTCTACGGACTCTATATTAAGACGTAGCGTCGAGGTCCGCCTCCGCACGCGCCAGTCTACGGACTCTAAACTAAGATGTAGCGTCGAGGTCCGCCTCCGCACGCGCGAGTCCACAGACTATAAATGAAGTTGTAGCGGCGAGGTCCGCCTCCGCACGCGCCAGTCTACGGACTATAAATATGATGCCGCGTCAAGGCCCGACCCCGCATCCCAAGAGACACCGGTACAACACACCAGAAGCTTGCCTTCGCGGAGTCGCGCGCTCGGAGCGCGACGCACAAGAGGCTGCCCTCGTCCGCGAGATTACGGGAGCGAAGCATGGATGCACCCGCTACGCGTATTATGACTGCCGGCAAACCAGTATATTCAGGAAAGTTTCTGATTACAAGCACAAGGGTTCACCAACATCTTTGGTGTTCTACACTGCTATTCGGTGGGCTCCTCTTTCACTTGTGCTACGGTTAGGACCTCGCGGGAGGAAGATCGACCCGCCCAAAAGTCTAGCGACTCCTCGGCCCTCCGCCAGCGTCGAAGGCGTCGCCGGGTCGCAACACTGGACGCAAGCCGTCGTCCACAGCAAGGGAGCTGCCCGGGACACAAGCCAAAATGGTCAGTCCATAAGCCAAGTACGCACTTTATTCGCAAAAGGGGCACATTACAACGCACGCCTACACTTGGTCGCCTTGGCGCCGCACCTGCGAGCTCTCGGCGCCTTCAGGGGCCCCAGTGCCACCCTCGTCGCGCCGGGGGACCTCGTTTAGAAATGTGGCAAGGCTCCCCTCGTCGTAAAGGGACTTGCGGAGCTCAACCTGAGTGGCCCCCCGACCGGCGAAGTCCCAGATCCGCTCGTAGAAATGCCCAATGGCGGGGCGAACGGCGCGGACGCTGTCAGCCATTACTCCGGCCCCGGCGGGCATCTCCAGTTGAGGGTCTTCCACTTCCAGCCCGGCGACGTGTGTGCAGCCGCGGTGCCGCAGGAGCGCGCACACCAGGCATGACGACACGTAGGCCCAGTGGTCGCCAAACGTAGTCGCGGCGCTGCGTGCCGCATCGGCGGCGCCTCCGATCCAGCGGAGGGTCCGCAACAGCTCCTCCGGGCCAAAGGCGTGGTCCGGCACTTTAGTCACAAGCCCTTGGAGGTGGATATCCAGCGCTTGCAGGGCATCCCAGGAGATCACCGAGGCCTCATCAAGCGTCCGGTCGCGCTCTGCTAGAGTTAAGGCGAGTTCGCCTTTTTCCTTCTCTAGCTGGGCGACCTGTTGCAGAAGGCCGACCCGCTCCGCGGCAAACTCCTGCCGCGCCGCTTCCATGGTCGACTCCCGCGTCGACGCGGCAACCCCCTCGGCGCGCGCCTTCGCTTCAGCGCACTCCGCCTCTAGCTGGCGCGCGCGAGCATCCTGGGCGGAGCGGGCCCCCGCTGCTTCGCGTAGCTCCTCCTCGGCGACCCGCAGCCTATCCTCTAGCGCCCTTTGGGCATGAGCATAGGCCGCTTGCAAGGACTGCCCGAGCACAAGAGTCTGCAGATTGGCAGGGCTCAGCAAGCTCACCACGGTCAGGGATTATCATATAGGTAAACACTTACCCTCACCCCCGACACCTCAAAGGCGTCCCCAAGGCGTCCCACCTCGTACGACGCCAGTTCCTGCGGGTCGACGCTGGCAGCGGCGTCGTCCACAATCCCGCGCCACGCCCTCAGCTGACTGCACTCGGGCTGGTCCAACTGTGTCCATATGGAGCAGCTGTCCTGGTGCATCGGTCATAGTAACTGTGACCGGAGGATGGGAGGAGGCAACTATCTTACCGTGCCGACACGGAGCACAAACTAGATCTTTGACCATCTTGAGTTTCGGCAAACCACGAATGAGATCGTGGCCGCTAACTCGGGTCAAATGGTCAAATCCAATATGACCAAGTCTCCTATGCCAGAAAGAGAGATCGCGGGACTCAGAAGCAACTAAACACCTGAGAGGATCACCAGAAGACTCAGAAAAATCAGCATGAAAGATCCTCCCAAAACGAGAAATCCCGCAAACCAGACTACCCGAAGAATCAAGAATTTTGCAATTGTTTTTCTTAAAGCTCACCTCGAAACCGTCATCGGTAAGCTGAGAGACTGAAAGCAGATTATACTGCAGCTTACTAACCAAAGCAACATCTTTCAAAATGAAAGAGTCATTAACGCGCACTGTACCTTTAGCGATGACGCGCCCAGATGAAGCATCTCCGAAGGTGATCATCTCATCACCTGGAGCACGGGCAAGGGAAGAAAACCAACGGGAATCTCCGGTCATGTGTCGTGAACACCCAGAGTCTACGAGCCAAACCTTTCCCTTCCCTGCCCGGCGAACCTGAGTCAACGAGAGAGTAAAGTCTCAGTACTGGGATAAATCAAAAGTGATTTTGGCACCCAATACTGAGTAACATGTGGAGCAGATGAAGTAGTCAAACACAACTGACCTCTATCTACCCTACGCTCCCTGTGACTCAAAGAGGCAGAAGGTCTGTGAGCAGACCTGAAGCTGTTGCGAGGTCCGACTGCTACGGGCAAGCGAGTCGGAGCACCGGCAACAGGCTGAACACGCCGCGGGTAACTGTCTCGATGGGGGAAACGAGATGTACCCTCAGGACGGCGGAAGTCATGGCCCGGAGCAGCACAAGGACGAAAACTAGAAGACTCAGAAAAACCAAGTCCTCGATGCTGTCCAAACCCGTCAGAAGCAAACCTGGACCTCGTGTTGGTCTTAGGTGCATTCAGGATCTGCTGACCCTGAATACCCCTAAGAGACTCAACATGGTCTCTACGCGCGATCTTGGCGCGCCTGAAGCATCTCTCGATCGAGTGCCCATCCCTCTGACAGAAGGTGCAGTGGTACTTCACCTTCTGAGAGGTGGAAGTAGCACGAGGAGGCTTCGCCTTCTGAGAGGCCGAAGCAACAGGTGGAAGCACCTTGCTGTCAGATATCCCTTGGACAAAGCCCGCTGATTTGAACTTAACCTCATCAGATTTGGGCTCAACCTCGATCACACCTCCTACTATGGGTCTGAGAATAGCAGGAGGATGCTTCCTAAGGTCCTCATAGTAATCATATCCTAGACCATGATTGAACTTGCAAATCTTGGATTGGTCTAGAATAAGATTAAGCTTCTTCTTGCCGCCTACAAATCTCTCGAGAGTGTTCATAAGATACTGACACTCCCGGAAGAGAGAGGTGCAAGAAGAGCAGGGGGAGGAGGAAATAGCAGGAGGTAAGGGAGCAGATGAAGAACCAACAGCAGAGGGAAGAATGGCTTGTGCACGCACAGCCGACTTTGAAGGGACAGTCCTACTGCTAGCCAGTTGGTTCACGTTGCTAAGCGTCTCAACCTTACCCTGGGGCTTCTCCCCCTCCTCAGCAATCACATTACAATCTGATGGTTGCTTCTCTAGTAAGTCCTTAGTTAGCTTCACATATTTCTCATCCAATGCAATCAAGTCAATTTTTAGTTTTTCACAATTTTTGCATGGTGAGCTAACAGGGTCCTTAGAAGCATAATTAGCCAGTTTCTTATTATGGTCAATCATTTCTTGAAACTGCTTGGAAACAGATTCAAGTTCAGCAGTTAATTTAGGACAGTTTGAACATGAAGCAGCTGGCTCAAGCAACCAATAATACATCTCAGATATTTTATGATCTGCCCGTTTTAGGTTCATCTTCAGGTTATTGCAATTTTCACATGATTCAGGCAGATCAAGGAGCATGGTATAAGGTCCTCTAGCAGCAATGTCCTTATCCTCACATGAGGTGGGAGAAGTAGTCTCATCAGTAGTAAGTAGGGTAACAGCCATCCTACTCAACTCTAATTCAGCAAGCAGACTAACATTCTCCACCTTAACAATATCAAGCTCGGAGGACACACTATCATGCGAGGTCCTTAGTTTCTCCATGTCACCCAACAAAGCAGAGCATGTATCACAATCATCACTAGAGGGAGCAGATGTAAGAGCAATAATCTCTAGCGATAATCTGTCTACTTCCTTCTCTAACTCGGTACACTTAGACCTAGCTCTAGCATGAAAATCACCTAGCTTAAGAAAAGCATGATTGAGCTGGTCGTAAGTGGGGCATACCTCGTCCGAGTCGGAGTACAGCTCGCTGTCGCTGAGTTCGCCCTCGAGGGCCATGAAGCACATGCCAGAGAAGTCGTCGCCGCCATCCTTGGGCTCTTGGTCACCCGTCCCATCGTCGTCGCTCCATCCCTCCACCTCGCTGAGGTCGAGGTCGTCGAAAGCGGTGAGGACGCGGTGGAAGAGCTTCTTGGCTTTGCCAAAGTTGCGAAACTTCTTCTTTCCCGGCGTCTGAGCTGGAGGCTTCTTGTTGCGGTTCTTGTCGGTGTAGTCGATCTTGCCCGAACCGCCGTAGTCGTTCTTGCCCTTCTCCAGCTTGGGGCAGTTTGCCCGAATGTGGTTGGGGCCACCATACTCGAAGCAAATCACGGGTCCTCCTCTCTTTCTGTCTCTCCTACCCTTGTAGGCATGGGAAAACCTTCGGGCTAGGAGGGCCAGCTGATCATCCGCAAGCTTCTCTAAGTGATCATCAGTTATGTCACAGAGAGCAGCAAAGGAGAAACCTCAAGAAGAATCAGAAGAGTGACCAGAAGCCGAACTGCGATCGGTGACTAAAGCCATCGACTGAGACTTCGACTTACGAGAGACAATGTCAATCTCGTGCGTCTTGAGGCGCGAGTACAGCGCGTCAAGCGTCAAAGTCGAGAGGTCCGTGGTGTCCTTGATGGTAGTCACCTTCATCTCCCAAACACGAAGATCGAGTGCAGCGAGCATCTGACGAGCGTTGTCCGAGTCGGGGTATGTGAGACCGACCGCTCGGAGGTTGCTCAAGATCTTGTGAAAACGCGCAAAGCACTCATCAAGGGACTCGCCAGCGTGCATTTCAAACTTGTTGTACTCACGCTTGAACTGGTCCTGTCGCACCGTCTTTATTTGGGTGGTGCCCTCATGGTAAGCATCGAGGGTCTCCCAAATATCGAAGGCGGACGGAAGATGAGAGATGCGGTCAAACTCGCTACGACTTAGGCCCTGGATAATGATGTTCCTTGCCTTAGCGTTTGCCTCAACATCAGTCATATTCCCGACATTGATGTTCTCATCGGCAGGAACAGCAAACCGGACATTGACCTTGCGCCAGATGCCATACCCCTGAGCCTGGATGTATGTCTCCATTCGGCTCTTCCAGAAGGGGTAATCGATGCCATCGAAAACAGGCGGCTTGGTCGAGTACTTGTCCGTCGCCATGGCTCTTGAGACCGGTTAAGATCTATTGAAAAGAGCTAACCGGCTCTGATACCAATTGTTGGACCGAAATGGCGACAAGAGGGGGGGTGAATGTCGCTTTCTAAAAAATTAATTCGCCCCTCAAAAATCCACACTTATACCTCTTCTCTAATAGCTATGGAAGCTATAAACAAGGAAGATAGGCACTACTGGAAATCACAGCAATAAGGATAAACCAGATCCAGAAAAAGACAGTCGAGAAAAATAAATTCAGAACAGGTCTGACTGCAAGCGGTAGTACCGCTGAGACAGGCGGTAGTACCGCTGGTCCGAGCGGTAGTACCTTTGAGCGGTAGTACCTCTCGAGAAAAACAGCAAACAGGATTTTCTGAAAACTGAGAGATTCGCAATGATTCTTGGATTCTTGGCTTGGGAAACTTTGAGGATAGGTAGGGAACACTCCCAGAAGAATAATCCAAGAGCCAAAATCAAGAATCCATTGGAAAATCAAAGGAATTTCAGATTCATGTCCAAAACCTGAAAACTACAGAGAACCACAACAAAAATCAAATTACTCCTCCGTGGTTGATCCTTTGGCCATGAAATTTTGAGGGTATGTTAGCAATAGCCATGGGATAATCCAGATCAAATTTCATGCCATTTCTCCAAGGGAAACAAATTTTCACTCAAAACCCTAGAAACTGAGTTCATGAACAGAGGAAGGCCAAAACTGAAATCTGAGATTTAAACCAAGTTTGCTCTTCGGGAAATCGATCAAATGATCTTGTGGTACTCACCCATCATAGAGCAACCCATTTTGGCCAATCCCAGCAAGCAAGAACTCAAATCTCAGAAAATCAAGAAATGGAGAAATGAAGAACAGAAGCTACAAACAGATAAAAACCAAACTTCAGATTCTCATTCCATCAAAGCAAAAGAGGATTACAAGGAGTCACGATACGCATGGACATTAGAACAAGATGAATGATTACATGAATCTCCAACCTCTCAACTCCCTCTCCAACTCATGAAACCTCAACCATACATGCTTAGGAAGGGAGAAGAACACTCTGTTCTATCTAGAACCCATCGAAGGGGACAGAGGGAGCACACTCTGCCTCTCCAACAACTCACACCAACTAAAGAGCTAAAGGAAACAACCTTCCCAAAGCCTCTTTTGACTAGTGTAAACCCTAATTCCCTCACAAGTGCTCAAGTGGGCATGCAGCCCCTCCTCTCCTTTTATAGCGCTTGGCTAACGGGTCTCCGCCCCGTTACGCCCACTACGTCCAACGGAGCCCGCTCCCGCTTGTGCAGCCTTGCGAATTTCCCGATTCGCCCCTCCTGCACCTTCCGGGAAGCTTCCGCGCTCCTTGCCTCGCACGCCTCGCAACCACCTCGAGTCCACGTCGTCTTCAACACATCCCGACCGTTCTGACCTCAGCGCCACCTGCGCCTAGTCCGGTCCACCGTGTCTCACCACGACTCCGTCTCGACATCCTGCAGCCACACAAACAAGAAACACGTCAAATAGCACCGCTCGATACATGAAAGCGTAAATACCATTACACTTACCACTGATGAAGTCCAAACCTGTCAAATCAGCATAATACGTATCCTAAGCCCTTGATTAGGTTTGACCAAGTCTGACCGAGTCCATTGCACTCCGCAACGACATGGTCCGAACTACCCAAATCAAACTCGACTCTCATAAACCGATGTCAATTACTCATCATTCACACGGGATGACCACCACATGGTCTCTCAACAACACAGAAGCTTTTGCGACGCATAAACTTCTCCCCCTTCATATACTACTGAATACAATAAATGGTTACAAGACATTGATGGTGCATTACCACTAGTAAAACTTAACGTTACGACCAGTAAATACTAAATTTAATGCAGAATAACAAAGATACAGCTACTAATGCTTTCATTGCATATATGCAACCACTAACTCCACACCCATATGTTTCTAGTCAAGATTATAGCTAACAATACTTCTATGGTTGAACTAGATTTACTATTTTGATTTGGCTCGGTTTTTAGCTCAAGATGGTGAGAGGAATGGAAGTGAGCTATCTTGGCTAGTTACGGTGGGGCTTGAGGCCTCCCTCACGCCGAGGGAGTGTGTAGTGGCTGTCAAGCATGAGTACTATGCCAAAGTTAAGTGTGTCGCCACCGGTTCTCGCCTACGGTATACCTTCCTCCTCTTTACTCCTCTACCTCCGCGCGTACTCCTTGTTGTGCTTAAGTGGTGCCCTTGTGATGCTATGTGATATTCGGATCATTGCCTACTAGGTATTGGGCATTCATAGTGTAATCTCGAGTAAGCGATGTGATTACTAAAAGTGGGTTTGTGGGCTACCTGTGTCGGTTGTTTGTCATGTCGATTTGGGAAGGGATGGAAGAGTGCCCTCGGTGGTCGCTTTCTTGGTCGGCTATGCAGATGCTACTAGTAGGGGCTATGGCCTCCTCCTATAGCATGATATCCTACTGCCTGGCTCCTTGCTCCTTGTCAGCTTGCCTAGATCTTTGCCTTGTGGTGGCCGATGAAATATGGCTGTGTGGGGGTGTATTTGGAGAGGGGGAAAAGGAGAAGAACTGGGGGGGTTCTTTTGTACCGTGCTCAATATTCCCTCTCTCTTCTGGGTTGGTTTGGCTAGGGCTTATCACCTTGCTATGCTGCCTAGAAAAGTCCTACTGTTCTTGCTATGCCGTGTGGATTGCATAGGGATATTTAGCTGGGTGGCTGGGGAAAATAATGTTTTGGACACCCTTTAGGTTTGTTTAATGCCGAGTGATAACCCTATGATTGTGAGAGGTGTCGATTGGTCCCCAAACGGTCAGGTATTTCTGTGAATGGACTATCCTGCTTGAATTTATCCTTTAGGGCTCTAACGGGAATTTCTTTCTCTTTTTTCAATTTACTTAATTTCATTGGTTCTTTTTGTTTGGTCTTTTTTGGCATCTTAATACTAATTTACTCACAAATTAAATAGTGGTGTGGTGGTAGTTAGAAGGTTGATCCTACTGTATGAAATGCTATACATGTAACTTTGCCTTTTTCTTAACTTTGATGCACAGAGGAAAGTATGAATTACTCAAAGTGTAATTTCTATTCTCTCTTGATTCGATTGTACTGGAGTATGTATGGAATTATATCGCGTGTCGTGGGGTCTAGCAAGCAGTCGACGTGGTCAACTTTGCCAGCGAGGACACACGTGGCGGCCAGGTCATCCTAAAATTAGGGTTGGCTCGCTTGAGGGGGTTACACGACCTGGCATTGATAGTGCAGGGCTAATATTCAAACAGTTTTGGAGATCAAGGTTGTTTTTCGGACTAACATAATAGTTTAGGGTTGTAACGTGAACTTGTTCCTAGTATAAATTACAATCACTTGCAATGCTAATACTTGACAATGTTATCAAATCTAATCACAGCAGTAAGTACTTATTGCAATGCTGCTAAGCATGAAATTGTGGGGAGCGCCTGCATTCCATGATTTTCATCGAGGGGATAACAGGTTTTCCCTATCAAAAGCAAATCATGCCTAGAAATTGCAAACATCGAGAGTGGAAGGTTCATTTAGTGGGGGGAGATGTTAAGAACAAAACCCCAAAGCATCAAAGATCAATAACGCCCTGGATCAATAAGTTAAAAGCTACAAATTAGGCTATGGAAGCTTGAACAACCATGCGATGACCTTCTGAAGACAGAAGCCACTGCAGAACCTTGCATGCCTGCAGACAGACAGCTTGCTTCAGCAAGAGGAGGTTGATGGTATCGATTGCTTGTAAAGACAAAGAGTGGTAAAGCATAACCTGCAATTAACACTGCAATCGGTTCACAGATTCCCCATCAATTTCGACATAGAGCTTCTCTGTTGCAGCCATTCTACATTGCTCATTTAGCTCCTTGCTGCATTTGTTAATCCACAAACATTGTAGAGAAGGCGGGAGGCACTTTTCTGGTAGTCTTGAGATCTCTGGACAATTACTGATCGTTAAACATGCAAGGCAGGGAAGGCTATGAAGGTCCGCAGGGAGATGCAGGAGATTTGGGCAGTTCCCAAAGGTGAGCTCCTGTAGGGAAGTGAGGCACTGAAGCGCTCTCCCTTGCTCTTCTGTTAAGCTCACCACTCTCTCATGATGCTTGCCCGCACTCACATGGGCAGAGCCTAGCGTCAGGTCTTGGAGGGAGGTGAGGCGCTTGCAGGTAGCTACCACGAGGATAGAGGAGTCATCAATCGTAAGATATTCCAGTTGAGAGCACAGGTCATGGCTCCACGGCTGTTGGAACACAAGCTCCAGCTGCGGGATTAAGACTGGGCAATCCGATACAATCAACCCCTTAAGGTCTCTGATGTGCTGCAAGCCTTCAAGTGAAGATAAAGACCCACAATTCACAATTGCCAGACATGTCAATCCTATGCATGATCCTAGCTGCAGAGATGTCAATTTTGGACTGTCGTGTACCTGCAACCAGGCAAGGGAAGGAAGACAGGACAGCACGCGGGATTGAATCTTGTCCGTGAGATCCAAGATACTGAGGTTCTTGAGAGAAGGGGGGAGCAGAAGGCTGGTTTGACCACTGCCTTCCTCTTGCTCTCGCAATTTGTGATCCCACGTGGTGGACAACTCATGACTCATTGAGATCTCCAAGGTTCTGAGAGAGCTGAGGAATTGCAATCCCTCTAACACGGCCATTTGTTCACAATCTATGATTTTCAAACTCTTTAATTGCAGAGACGAATGCATTTGTAGAGACATCAACTGTGGGCTGTCCCATATTGACAACTTCCTGAGGTTGCTCATGTTCTCTCCAAGAAGGACTTCTGCTGGGAGATGGTCGACATCAAGTTCATTGAGAGACGGCGGAAGGGGACATCCATTTTCCTGGAACATGGATGAGGGCAGTCTGGGGCATCTCCTAATTTGTAGCTCATTGAGGGACGTGAACGCTGCAAAGCCTTCCTTCCCCATGCCAAGCACAAGATCTGGGCAGTCGGAAATACGCAAATTGATCAGAGATGAACAGACCTCTGTTGGAACCTGAAGAACGCACTCGTCTGGTGCTGTTGCTGCAGCATCTGGGAATCCTGATGGTGAAGCTGAACTGCAACTTCCTTCCTCTTCCAGGGGACAATTGATCATCAACAACGATTTCACGTTTGGACAATCAGTTAAATACAACTTAGCCATGGACCGAGTATGTGACAACATCTGAGAAATCCACCTCCCTGCGATACCACATCTCCCAATGTACAGCCACCCGAGAGATGGGAATACAATGCACTTTGCGGCTGAATTGACCTCATGGTTGGCATCTAATGTAACATGCGGCCGAACAAAATTTGGGCAGTCTTCTATTGCCATTTCTGACAGTGACACGTACCTTTTGAAGGCATCAAATGAGAGGGACCTCAGATTTGGACAATTCCTTACGTGTATGCTACTACACTCTTGATTACCAAATGAAATAGAGATCAGATTTGGACAATCCCTTATGTGTATTGTTCTACCAAATGCCAAAGTCTTGTCATCGAGCATCCTCAACTCATCAGAAGAGAGTACAAATTTACCCTTTTTTTTTGTACATTTCTGGAAGTTTTGAAGATCCCTTGATGTCCACATAGGGAATATTAGCAACAGTTGCAAGACGACACGACACCGTTACATGAGGACAATCACGAATGGTGAGTTCACAGAGGCTAGGAAAACATTCCATCTCCTTTACCTCATTAGGACAATCATGGATGGGAGGGAACAACCACATCAACTGAGGACAATTCTCGATCCTGAGTTCCTTGAGGGATGCAAACCATGTCTTCTGCTCAACATCAAATCTGTTATAGTACTGAAAAAGAGTAAGGCCCTTCAGATTGGGACAATTGTCAACCACCAGTACCCTTAGAGAAGAAGTCAATTATCTTGTATAGGCACTAGTACATCTCTCCAATTTAGGCATTTGACTTAACACCAGCACCTCTAGCAAAGAAATAGAGACTTCTATTGCATTCTTCATCCTGATCAATTTCAACTTCTTGAGTGAAGAAGTCATTCCCATCGATGAGAGTGTAATCCATTCCCTGCAGTTCTCCAAATGAAGTGTCTGCAAACAGGTAACTGAGAGGTTAGCAGCGAGCCAACTTGGGGACGTAACACCCATGTAGCCAGTTATCTGGAGATGCTTGAGGTTGCGATGTGGTTCAAGAGCCTCAAGCACATCCGCTGTTGCAGCTTCTGCCTGGGCACAAAGTTCAGAAAAAAATTCCACTATCATCCCATGACAAGCATAACTCATTGAGGTGACTTTGGTCAATTAATCTCGCCTGGGAGGCGTCTGTCCCAGATTCAATATTCTCAAGCTGAGAAACTCGAAGCACTGCTAGCTCGTTCATGAATTGAATTTGTCCTATGTCAAAGCCAACGGCCTTTTGAACCTTGAAATTCTGTAGTTCCTGAAGAGAGGTCATTTTTCCTACACTAGCAATAGTTGAGCGCACCTTCTCATCAGCAATAAGATGCCTCAGGCTGACAAGATTACAGAGTTTATCAGAGTCAACCTTATCGCCAATATCTAATACTTGCAGATTGTAAAATTTGCTCACATCTTGGCGTTTAGTTCCAGTGTTTTGGACAGAATCCAGTTTCAAATAGCGAAGATGGCAAGGATCCAAAAAATTACAAATAGAATCATCAAGATAAGCGCATGTTCTATCACGACAGGGATGCGTGTATTTAAGTAGCACCAAACGCAGTCTCTGTGCTTCTCCGAATATGTTTTGGAAGAATCTAAATAAATAACACTTACATACCCCAACGAATATCAGTGTCCTCAACTTTCTCACTGACCTTTTGTATGCAGTTGTTTCTCAATCTTATCAATCAGTAAAGGGTAATCAATTCTATACGAAATAACATGTGATGGACAAATGTCGTATTCCTGGTAATATTTCTTTGGACCCTGAGCCATCTAATGTACCACATTGATTTGCTGAAACCAAACACGCCAAATCATGCATAAGATCATGCATTACATAGTATCCATCATATCCACGTATAGTGTTCGAATAGTAAGTCATGTTTCTTTCATATTGGAAAAAACCAGAATTGACTAAATCAGCTAGATATTCAGACCCTATCTCCTCCAATCTCTTGCTTGGTTGTTCATTATACAGAAAACCCTGTGAAATCCATATTCTGACCAGCTCTGCTTCATGAAAAATATGATCCTTGGGGAACAAGGAACAGTAAGAGAAACACTCCTGTAGATGGCAGGGTAGATTATCGTAACTGAGCTTGAGTGCAGGCATAATACCATCTCTATACTGCAGGGATTTCCACTCTTCATCTCTTAGAATTCTGTTCCAATGCCCGACACTAAGACTATTCCTCAATAGTGCACCAACAGTTTTTGCCCCCAACGGGTAGCCTTTCAACTTTTTAGCAATTTCACGTCCAATAGCTTCTAACCTTCGATGCATTGGATATTTTTCATCACCACACGCGTATGATTTAAACAACAACCAGAAATCACTCTCTCTCAAGGCATCCAAACGAATCAAACCCACAGTGTCAATTGCTTGTGCAACAGATAGATTCCGTGTTGTCACCAAAATGAAGTTACCTGGTACTTGATTACACTGCAATGGAGCCAACAGTTTGTCCCACTTATCTCCAACATCCCAGACGTCATCTAGAACAAGCAGAAACCTCTTTGACTCAATATTCTTCTCGAGGATTTGCTGAAACCTGTTGAAATTCGTTATTCCTTCGTGCATTTCTTCACAGAAATAATCTAGCATCTCACGTGTGATCCGTACTGGATCAAAGTTATGGGACACACAAACCCAAATCTGCAGCTCAAAATGGCTTTTCACCCTTGGATCCTTGCATACAGTCTGAGCGAGAGTTGTCTTCCCCACCCCTCCGTTGCCTACTATTGACAAAACTTTCAGACTGTCAAGCATCCCATTTGTCATTAACTCTACGATGTGGTCTGTCTCTGTGTCCCTCCCGTACACCTTTGGTTCAAGAAGATACGATCCCGTCAGACGTGAGCTTGAGATTTCACCCTGGAGCTGGGTTGACATTGCAACAGAATCCAGTTTATCCAACTTGAGTGCCTGATACACTGGAACAGTGGTATCTCGTGACTGTCTAACGGTTTCCTTTATGGCGTAAGCAATAACCTGCCTTTTCTCACGTGGCACACAAAGCACGTCAACTATGTTCGTGTGAATTAGCTCGTCGCTTCTCTGGAGATCAGAAGATAAGGTACACGAAGGTGCACTCGAACCGCCTGCAGAAGTAGATATGTTGTTTGTTACACTGAAAGGATGCAAAAACGAAACAGACAGAGAACGTTTTGTTGTGTTACTTTAAAACTGAATTATGATCTTTGTCATTTTGAGATAGCGTTCATATTGATTTTTATTGATGGCTTTAACTGTAACTTATGGCTTTTAGTTGAAAATAAATAGTAATACCTGAAAGAAATGACTTTAAGAAAGAGGACGTGAGCGGTGGGGAAGCTAGGGAGAGATACAAGTGTATGACCAAAATGAGAAGAGTAAGGTGCATGATATACCTATGACCCTCTATCTTATTCTTAAAGCGATACGGTAGCGAGCGGAGTATGAAACCACTTCGAGAAGCTGAATGTTTTATTGGCTTTTGGTATTTCTAAATAGAAGTCAGAAGCAGAAGTCAATACAAACACAAATCAGAAGCAGAAGTTAATGCGAACAGTGTCTGTATTCGCCTTCTAGTTTTCTAGTTGGAACACAAAACTAGCAAGGTGCTATTCATCTCGTTTCTTGACTCAATCAGTGTAGCTCTTTGAATACAATTACTGAATTACTCTAGGTGGTGCTACAAGAATAACCAAGGAGCCACAACTTTTTCAGTCTACTGTCAATAAATACCTCCTTCGATCTGCTGCTTCAGGCGGTAATAGTTGAGCTCATCCAGCACATCCTCGCCGTCATACTGCAACTGCTTCAGTTCTTGGAGACACTGCACCAGCTGCTCGTTGTTGATCTTTCTTGTTCGAGCAGCCCCAATCAGCAGCTTGATCTGGGTCATCTCACTCTCCAGCTGCCTGACAGCGTTGCTCAGGTCAAGAACATCACGAGCCGCTGCCTCCTCCTCTTCGAGCTCCCCAGCGATGGCTTTTCCCTTTGCTGTCGGCACCATGGCCATGGTCTCCAAGCTCAGCGATGCAATCAGCAGCAGCAGCAGCTCTTGAGAGGCAGATCTAGGAGAGAAGAGAAAACAATGCGAGATGAGCCCAGTGGAAGCAAAGGTCAATGGAAGTGTTGGTGCTGTAGCATTAGCATGTGCATCTGGAGGGAGTGGTTACTTAAGAGATTAGTGTAAGTCGTGACGGTTACACTGTTCTTACATACCACGTATCCAGCTAGCAGGCCGCAGAACTGCGAAAGCAAGGGCAAGTCGCATTGATTTTTGCTGCTGCGTCATTCATCTCTCACGAAGAAAAGTCTTTTCTGGGTTCTTACAATTTTTACAGTTTTCTGGAATTTTTTTTCAAAGCATTTACTCAATTAATGAGAGTGAGTATTACTTGCAGCTTAGCAGTTAACTGCGAATGCAAATTGCCCTGCGGGCCCAACCACCAAGCCCACCAACCGCATATGCACATTTCCTAGCGGGCTAGCGACAAAAACGAAGCAGCCGGTGCGGGTGGGTCCAGGCCGTCCACAGCCCGCCCCACTTGCACGAATGGGGCTTCCCTATTCCCTCAATCTAAACCACTCACATCTCATCCAATGGCTAATTTTTTTATATTTTCATCATTTGTCTATCCATAATAAATAATAAAAAATACAGAAAAAATAAAATTTATTTTTTATTATAATTTTTTTACAGAAAAAAAATAAAATTATAATTTCTGTAAAAAAAATATAACAAAAAAATAAATTTTATTTTTTCCTGTATTTTTTATTATTTATTATGGATGGGCAAATGGTGAAAATATAAAAAAACGAGCCATTGGATGAGATATAAGTGATTTAGATTGAGGGAATAGGGAGAGGAATAGGGAGAAGGGGATAGGAAAGCTCCATTCCACTTGCACCCGGTAGCAAATTATACGGGAGAGAGTATCACCGTGACCATCTCCATCACTGTCCATCTGACATGAGGCTCATTGGATGGAAGGTGGATAGGGGGGTCTTACGTGAGCCCTCTCCATATAATATTTTTTTCTTACACCTCTAGCAACCAGCCGTTGCTTTCTCGATTGATATGCATCTAGTTTGGTCGCGGAGTGGTTGCCTAAGGCCATTCCGTTCGTTGTGACCTCCAACTCGTGAGAATTGTTGAGAAACCTGGAATCAGGCTAGGAGTCCTGGTCCATTATAGGCACTTCATCGTAGACTATAAATAGAGAGCCATACCAGCATATTATGTACACCTGATGCAATTGAAAGCAATAAAGAAAGATCAGGAGTTCTCTCTACCTCTTTGTGTTCAATCTATTATTCTGTCTTCTGTGGTTGATTCGTTCTTGTTCTAAGCAAAGGAATCGCTCGGACTGGTCGCCAGCGACGGTTCCTTAACACGTTATCAGCACGAATTCGCTCCGGTGAACGAAGGTAATCATCGAAGCACAGATTGAATTTTCTAGATCGCTTTGAATTCGCATTTTCTTTCGCGTTCTAGATTGAATCTCTACGGTGCAAATCCGCCCTAATCTACCGCGAGCAGACCTGAAGTCACCGGCACAATATCAATCGGTAGATTGCGAAACGGGGTAGATGTTGATTGCACTGTAGATTAGAAAAGAAAAATTTTTGCATAGTTTTGTTTAATTCTGCATGATCACTGCACGAGAAAACAAAATGCCATCGTCTTCTCTGTTCGGTCATTGCACAAAAGAAAGAAAAAAACAGGCACCGGCCTAAAGCCGCCGGTCGACGCCCGCCGCCCGCATGCGGCCGGCCTCTCGCTGCCGTGCGCACCGCCCGAAGGAGCTCGGCCCGAAGCCGCTGCTAACCCCGCCATCGGCCGCCGGCCCACAGCCGGCCTCCACCGCGCACAGCAGCAGCCTGGGGAGTGTGCCCAAAAACTCCGCCGCTCGGCGCCCGAAGCCGCCGACTGAGGAGCCGCGCGCCGTCTTGACCGCAGCAAGACGCCACCGCCCAAAGGGGGGACCTCGGGATGCGCCACCACACGCCGGTCCATGCAGCCGCGGCCGTGCCGACCCAACCCACGCCTCTAGGCGCGCCGCCCCCTCGTCACGCGTGCTTGAAGCAGCCGTGCGCCGCCTGGCCGGTTGAAGCCCGGCCCGCAGCGACTTGCCGCCGCTTAGGGCCTGCGTCCGCACGCGCTACCCCGGACCTCGTGCTCCGTCGGCCTCTCATGTCGTCCCGCATGGCGCTGCCTTAACCTCCTCTCTCGCCCCGCATGGCGCCGCTTTGCGCCGGCTCCGCCACGCGCCGGCCCGCCGCCTTATGCCGTTGGCCTGAAGCCGGCTGCCCGCACCGATAGCTCCGCCGCCCGGCCCGCCGCTGGCTCCGGCCGTGCTACACGCGCCGCGCCGCCGTTTCACGCATGGCCGCCTCCGCGCCGTACCTTCCGCCGCCTGCCTGCGTGCGCGTCGCCCGAGCCGCGTGCGCATCGGGCTGAACCGCCGCCGCCACTGCATAATGGGGTAGGGAAACCCTACCCCACTTGTTTGTGCCGCACGGGGTAGGCCGGCATGGGCTGCTCATGGGCCGGAGGAGCAACTGGGCCTTTCGGCCGGGAAAGGCCTGGCCGGGGGGCGGTGAATTTCGCAAGAAAGCCCCCATACTTTATGAGATTACCGATTGGTCCTTTAATGTTTAATATGAGTCCCGAATTTTTGCAGAAAAAGCCTCGTAGTTCCAAAAATTACGAATAAGCCCTTAAATTTGCGAGCGGGTCGAGAATTTTACAGAAAACCCCTCAGTAAATTAGGAAATTACGCGAATTTTTCTCTGAACTGAAAATTTGCGTAAAAATCCTCTAGAATTGCAGAATTCGCTGAAAATTTATATTCTAACATAAAAGGTCATCGGGAATCCGAATTTTGAATTATTTTTAGTATTTGAAGCTTATTTATTTCTGCCATTATTATTCTCTGTATTTTCTGTATTCTCATAATGGTTGGATGATTTTGGAATAATACATTCATTTATTCAATTTATGATGGCATAATATGTTCTGATATTGGCGTATTTTATTTATGTATTGAATGTCTTCTAATACATGTTAATTAAATACGTTATATTAGAACACGTGTGGCGCCCTATGGAGGAAGTATGCCTTGCTGACAGCGGCACAACGAATACCATCTTAAGAGAGACTAAGTATTTCCAGTCGATCCGTAAGAGCACTGGCAGCCTTACGACAATCGCCGAAAACGATGCATGTATAATCGGTTTTGGAAGAGCCACAATTATACTTCTAATGGGCACAACTTTGATCATTGAAGAAGCCTTATTGTACCCAGAATCGACTAGAACTCTCCTAAGTTTTAAGGATATTCGCGTCAATGGTTTTCACGTTGAGACTGAAGAAGAGTACGGTAAGAAATACCTGCTCATCACGAAGCGCGAAGAGAATGGCAAAAGGGTACTAAAAAAACTTCCTACACTACAAACTGGGCTATATTATACCAACATTAAGGCACCTGCAGCGTACACTGTCCTGAAGACGGTATTTAGAAGTTCTGAACTCTTTTGTCTCTGGCATGATAGATTAGGCCACCCAGGTCTTAGGATGATGAGAAACATAATAAATAACTCGCATGGGCATAATATTAATGTGAAGAATTTTTTGAATCATGAAGATTTTGTGTGCCCTGCATGTGCCACTGGGAAATTAATAACTAGACCCTCCACTCTGCAAGTTAAGGATGAAGTCCCTGCATTCCTGGAACACATTCAGGGAGACATTTGCGGTCCCATTCAGCCCATCTCAGGGCCATTTAAGTATTTCATAGTACTTATTGACGCTTCATCGAAGTGGTCGTATGTGGGTTTGTTGTCCACAAGAAACCACGCCTTTGCAAAATTGATCTCGCAGATCATTCGCATCAGAAATGCGTTCCCTGATCATCATATCAAGTCCATCAGAATGGACAACGCCGGAAAATTTACTTCAAATGCATTTGATGATTATTGCATGGCGATGGGAATTGCAGTTGAGCACTCGGTACCGCATGTCCATACCCAGAATGGTTTGGCAGAGGCTTTAATTAAAAGAATTAAATTTATTGCCCGACCCCTCTTACATAAAAGTAATTTGCCAGCTACATGTTGGGGACACGCAGTCCTTCATGCAGCGAATCTCATCAACCTTAGACCTTCGGCCTACAACACCCATTCACCTATGCAACTAGCGCAAGAGTCACCACCGAAAATTTCTCATCTTAGGAGGTTTGGGTGCAAGGTTTATGTACCTATACCACCTCCACAGCGTACTGCAATGGGCCCACTTCGCAAGACTGGGATATACGTTGGTTATGAGACGGCATCCATAATCAGGTATTTGAAACCTATGACAGGAGATTTGCATACTGCATGCTTCGCTGATTGCATTTTTGATGAGGATAATTTCCCGTCATTAGAGGGAGGAAATCAACCCCTTGATGAAAAATATCGAAAAATTACGTGGGAAGCCACGGGAATTCATGCACATGACCCGCGCACTAGTGAAACTGAGTAAGAGGTCCAGAAAATCAACGACTTGCAAGCATTAGCAAACCAACTGCCCGATCACTTTAGTGATTTGAAGAGCGTGATTAAGTCGCATTTGCCTGCACGCAATGCACCGGAGAGGGTTGAAATACCAAAGAAAATTGAAGGTATCCCTAATCCCGTCCAGAGGCCTCAGAATAAAAGGACGAGAACTCCGGTTCCTCGAGTCCAAAGTAACCGAGGACGCCCGATGAAAAAAGATAATAAGGACTTATCACAGCCGATTACTGAAGTCCCCAGAATGAGAAGGGGAGCCAGTTGAGACCTGGCACAAGCATGACACCTTCAGAAAAGGGCATGCCGGATCTGAATATCTCCATCGGTATGGATGTGTGCGCACACATCAGAGCCGAAAAACTAAAGGGACTTGCCATCGCAATTGAAAGAAGCGATGCGCAAGGTGAAGCTCCTGAAGAAGCAATCGCTCCAGAAGAAGCAACTCATGAAGAAATAACTATAAATTATGTGCACACGGGAGAGTCCCTGAATAGGACAACAGCTAGTATCGATATCTACTTCGCAAAGAAAAATGCCACCATCATCGATCTTGATCCCGAGCCTGCATCGCTTGCTGAATGTAAGAAAAGATCAGATTGAGAAGATTGGAAGAAGGCAATAGCAACTGAATTGCTATCTCTGAACAAAAGAGAGGTGTTTGGGCCCGTATGTCGCACGCCTCCCCATGTGCACCCCGTTGGGCACAAGTGGGTATTTGTCGGACCTCGGGTTAGCAAACCCAGATCCTCTGTGATTCCACCGCACTATTCCCTGGATCAGTAGATAGTGCTCACAGATACATTACTGTATATCAAAAATATATCATGCGGAAGCGTAAATAATACAGTAATACTTACTCATGGGCCGGTTAAGCCGAAAACGATAAAATGCAGCAGCGGAAACTTCACACAGGTGGGACCCGCAGGCAGCCAATTGGGGTTCGCGACCTAGTCCATTGCCTCTTCGTCTTCCAGCTCTGTCGACCCTTTTGAGGCATCGCAGGGCTTGACTTTATTTCCTTTCTGACTGAATGATGGTAATTAAGCAACAATGAGTACGACGGTACTCAGCAAGCCACCACACAGGATGCAATAATAATAGATGCAAGGCTGTCCAAGGAGGCTTGAGGTTCTTTTATTTACTTAATGCGACATTTGCAATAATCATAATTAAAATTCCTATGACTTGGTATTTTATAAACATGCTTTAAAGAGTTTGAAATTGTGCAATAAATATAGCGGTGTCGGTTCCATCCACCGATTACATGGTTCCATCCACCTATGCTAGCTTTTGATCATTACGCCACTTTCATATTATCAATCACGCTGGAGTACGTCCCTCCAGGAAAAATTCGAAATCAAAGTACATCCCTCTGATAGGTTTTTGTCCCACCCACAAAGGTTTTTGAAATAGAACTAACTCGAGGAGAATCCCATGTCCACCTTTGACCGTGGGCACGGCTATTCAAATAGTTTTGACTCTGCAGAGTTTGTACACTTTCACCACAAGAGACGATCCGCTCGTTGCGCCACACGATTCCTTAGTCATGCGGTTGAGTAGATCATCACAATAACTATTCAAAATATCGAGCCCCTTTTGTCATCCCACTTTATGGGCTTCTCCCACTTGCGGTGGGTCCCATACTTTGCACGGGATGTAACCACGGAAACTAGCGCATTCGGACTGCAACTCTCCACAACGCTAGCACGGCTGGAAACTTCACCCTGCACTCGGTGTCCCTTTAGGCCTTCTCTTGCCCTTGTAGCATCCTCCTTTCCCCGACCAGTGAGATGAGTTCCGGGGGTTCAATAGATTTACTTAGCCAAGTTGCAATTTGCAGACTTGTGGTTGTACTGTTTACACGGAGAAGTCATCACAGGATTAAGTCCTTAATGCGTCCGGGCGGTTCAGTCCACAAACCACATATTCTCGTGCTACTTCCGCACCAACCACTCTTACCACCCGCCCAGACAGATATAGCAGGTTTTGAGGGTTTGGAGAAGCATAAAATAAGTAGTCACAAAGTATTCAGCCACGTACATCCCGTGACTGTCCCAAAATAAGTTCTTATGTTTTTGAAGATTGATGATCAGGGCAATTAGCGCCCTGGACTTGACAAGACTAGCATGGCATTTTAATATGACTCATAGCTAGTCAAGTTATCATTAATATCTATGGTGACAAGGATCAGGTGATTCAAGTATCAAAGGATGGCATAATAAATTTAATACAACATCAAGTGGGCATGTAGCTACCTTAAGCTTTGACATATATTTGCATAACAAATTAGGCGTGCAAGTTGATAGTTTAAAAGAATATAGTTTTGCATAAAATGTAGGATCAATATGATCAAAGTGATGACTTGCCTTGCTTGGAGTATCATGGCCTTGATTGACCTAGGTCAAAGCCTGCTCAGTCAGCGATCTTAACTTCCTAGTCGTCGCTTTTACCCGAGTCTTGATCTTGTTCGAATCTGTTGCTTCGTTGAGTCTTCAGATTCTAATACACGGCAAAGAAAAGAAAGACCAAATAAATCCAAACACTTTAAATGCCCAATTAAATTTAAATTACAAATGTATTGCGATTTGAGAATAGAAAGATGATTCGGATTAGCGTGTTGTAAACACAGCGGTGGATGAATTGGGCAGGAGAATGAATTATCTAAATAGCTTCACCGTGAGGGAAAATTAGGATAAAGAGGGATCAGAGGCGAAAGAGTATTTACAGGAATTATCTGCTTTAGAAAAGGAAGTGGCCAAACATAGCCGATTGGGGACAGGCGAGGCCTGACCTTTTTAATTGATGACTTTCTTTTTATTGATTCCTATTTATCAAGGAAGCTCCATGAGTCAGGCAGGACTTATGGACAGATAAAAGAGGGTATTGATGGTAGTAAAGGGGAACAGAACGTTGTGATTTTAGGATGCGGAAGTTTTACAGGGGATGAGTAAAACCTTTAGATACTCGATGCAACTTTGATATTTCATGTGGCAATACTTATCCGAGATTGCTGTAGCCAACTTAATAAACCATTATGTTAGTGACTTAAGTAACTGATGGGTTGGCCATTTTAATCCAGTTGTTATTATGAGTAAAGTTAGTATTTCCGCTTGATCACCCAAATTGTTAGGAATGGCCAACGGTTATGTATTACTAAAAAGAGATGCTATGACTATTTAGGGATATTCTTAATAAAGCTATTTCTTTTATTATTACTTATTCTCGACTATTAAATGTTAAGGTTTGTACCACAAATATTTTAAACACTTTTGGGGAAGACAACTCTCATGATTTTAGAGATGAGTAAATCACACCCAATATTTTATGTGGCATCCTAATGATTTCTGAGAGAAAATTTTAACGAGCGGGGTAGTTTCAAATTCTTGAAATGTTATATTTGATGATACACTCATTCAAATTGTTATATTAATTAGTTTTGTTGCCATTGTCTTATTTGTCATGGGTTTAGACAAGATAAAATGAGTGTAAATATTTTATCAAGCTTTATGACTAAATCATTTAACCATATTATTATTATTATTAGGTTAACTTCTTGTAAGTCCCCTGATAATAGTAAAATAGTTTATGGCATAGATTTAGCTTGATTAATCTTGGACATGAGGATTAGATTATAAATCTTGATTGGCATATAAGTTGCAAATGTGAAGTTGTTAATTTAGTTGCATAAATCCTTTCTTTATGCACTTATGATTAATTTCCTTATTCTCATTATTATCTTGCTCAAATGAGAAAACTTTGCTCAAATGAGAAAAAAAATTTAGTTACAAATTTAGAAGGAGTAGGAACACGCTGATGCAAATGAGCTTGAGGCCAATATTCCATTCGGGCCCATTTGACAGAAGAGGGGGAGACAGCGAAAAGAGCTGTCGGCTGAGCTGAGAGCAGAGCAGGCGCAGCAACCGCGGAAACAGGGGAGAGGGGAAGCGCAGAGCATGGCAGCGGCGACGCCGGCGGGGAACGGCCGGGGAGGTGGCGGCGACCCGGAAAAATGGGTTGCCCCGGCAACGAGGAGGCTCACGGCGGCAGGGCTTCGGCCGGGGTGGCGTCAAGACGGGTGGGCGGCGGCCCTAGGTGGTCGGCGATGAGGGAGAAAAGAGGCGTCGGTGGCCGAGTGCGAGGGGGGAGGAAGTGGGGCGCGCCTGAGCACGAGTGAAGCACTGGGAGCTTACCTGAGTGATTGGCTTGATCGGAGAGAGGCCGGAGCGGGCTGGCGGCGAGCACGGGCGGTGGCGCGGGGAGACCACCGTGGTGGGATTGCTCTGGCGGGGGAGAGCTTCGGCCGGTCGTTGGGGAAGCCTCGAGGCACCGAGGTGTTGCTCCCACCGCGCCGAATCGACTTGGGACAGACCAAGGAGGAAGCAGCGGCAGAAATGGCGTCGGCCGGCCGGAAGTGGAGAAAGGGCTTGCGCGGCGAGCTCGGGCGGTGATTTTCCGATTAACGGTGAGGGGAGGCAGTGGATGCTCGGGCGCACGTCGTGACGCGGTTGTTTCGTGGAGAGATTCATTGGAGAGAGGGGGCGGGGCGAAGTGGCGGTTGCCGGCACAAGCGCAGACTGCCCGAGCGAACTCGGATAGAGGGAGGAGGAGGAGTAGGGAGGAGGCGAGCCCTGGGCGTCTTATAGGCGAGGGAGAGGAGCAGTCGTTCCACTGGTGCGCACGCTCAGGGGAGTACTACCGGCATGGGCGGCACGTCCGGCGGCATGGGCGCCATTGAAGCCCAGCAGGAGTAGGAGAATGGCGCTGGGGCTAGGCCGGTGGTAGGGCTACTGGTGCAGAGGTGACGGGGGGGACCGGGGGCGGCGCGATACCGGGGCGGAGTGGCTGCGCGGGCTGGGCCGGTGAGCGCCAGGAGCTGCGGGCGGAGGAGGAGGAAACGGGGGAGGAGGAAGAAGAACGTGGTTTGGGCCAGAGGAAAGAAGGGGCGGCCAAACGGGCCGGTCGGACCAAGAAAAAGAGACCGGCCAAAAAAAGAAAAGAGGCCGGGGATAAAAGAAATGGGTTAAGCCCAAAGAAAATTTTGGGGATTTCAGACCTGGTTATATGAGTAGATTTTAAATTTAAACACTTGGTTCAAATTTTCAGATTCAATAATTAAATGTTAAGATTGACGAATTTTGAGAGATAATCTTTGAATTTCAGAATTTAAATTTTTGGACATGAACATTAAATGAAAAGGATTGATTTTAATTTCTGCTCTTGGTTTTGAATATTTGGAATTCAAATTTTTAGATTCGAATTCAAGACTTCAAAGGAATTATGGTCTTCTAAATTTGAAGTTTTCACTCTCGGTTTTTGATTCCAAGGTTTTGATTTTTATTAATCGGGATTTTGGCAAGAAATCCAACTTGAGAAATTTGAACTTCGCCAAAAACTTTTTGAGAAGCACTAGAAAAATGATTAAAGATTTTGAAAATTTTTGAAATTACACTAGCTCCCTAATTGGGATGTTACAGTATTTGTTCGAAAGAGAAATGAAAGAAACGAAGTAGTGAGATACAAAGCAAGGCTGGTAGCACAAGGTTTCACTCAACGTCCCGGAGTTGATTATGAAGAAACCTACTCCCCAGTAATGAGTGAAATTACCTTTAGATACTTGATCTCAATGGTAGTGAACTTGAACTTAGAAATGAAACTGATGGATGTTGTGACTGCATACCTTTACGGTAACTTGGATTCGGAGATCTATATGAAAGTCCCTGAAGGAATCCCTCTGTACAGTGTGAAACTTAGAAAGTCACTGTATGGACTGAAACAATCTGGAAGAATGTGGTATAATTGCTTGAGCGACTTTCTCTGCAAGAAAGGCTACACGAACAATGAAGACTGTCCTTGTGTATTTATACGACGGTCCCAGAATGGATTCTATATAATCTCTATGTATGTAGATGATCTGAACATCATCGAGACAGCCGAAGACATAAAAGAAGCAAGCTTCTACTTAGAGTCAGAATTTGAAATGAAAGATCTGGGCAAGACCAAGTTCTGATTAGGCTTGCAGCTTGAGCATGTCCCTGAAGGAATCTTGGTACATCAGTCGACCTACACCCAGAAGGTGCTTGAAAGGTTTGGCTTTGAGAAGGCATTTCCATCGAAAGTACCGATGATCGGGAGGTCTTTACAGCAAGAAAAAGATCCTTTCCGGCCTAGGAAAAAGGGGGAGGAAGTTTTGGGACCGGAATTCCCATACTTGAGTGCAGTGGGAGCACTCATGTACTTAGCAAACTGCACTAGACCGGACATTGCATTTACCGTGAACATGTTAGCAAGGTACAGTGCAGAGCCCACCAAAAGGCATTGGCAGGGCATAAAGGACATCTTCTGATACCTCCAAGGCAGCAAAGACCTTGGATTGTTTTACAGAAAGAATCAAGATCTAAACTTGATTGGCTATGCAGATGCTAGGTACCTGTCAGACCCGCATACCGCAAAGTCACAAACAGGCTATGTATTCCTGTGTGGTGGAACTGCAATTTCATGGAAATCGTCCAAGCAAAGCTTTATAGCTACTTCGACGAACCACTCAGAAATTATAGCACTGTATGAAGCCATACGATAGTGCGCTTGGCTCCGCTGAATGGTTCACCACATCCAGCAGTCATGTGGGATGAACATTGTGCAAACCTCCACGATTATCTATGAAGATAATGCAGCTTGCGTTGCACAAGTGCAAACGGGTTATGTGAAGAGTCATCTCACAAAGCATATCAACCCTAAGTTCTTCTATGCACATGAATTGCAAAAGATGGACGAGATTAAAGTACTGCATTCTAAGTCTTGTGAAAATCTAGCGGATTTGTTCACTAAGTCACTCCCCGCATCTAGCTTTGAAAGGTGCGTGCGAGGGATTGGAATGATGAGATTTAGAGAAGTGCAGAATTCAGTGGGAGAATTCTCTCAGGCCCGATAGTAAATCTTGATCATGAAGATTAAGTACCCAAAAGAATAAAGTCCTGAAGACCAAATGAAATTAGGTGGATTGTACTCTTTTTCCCTTGATGAGTTTTCCTGAAGTTTCTTGACCAAGATTTTTAATGAGGCAATTCGTGCATCGCAGCATCACATGTATCACGTACTCTTTCTCCAAATTTTTCCCACTGGGTTTTTATGGAGTTTTGATGAGGCATGAACGTGTTGGGTGAGTGCCCAAGGGGGAGTGTTGAGAAACCTAGGCCCAGGCCAGGAGTCCTGGCCCATTATGGGCACCCCACCGTAGACTATAAATAGAGAGTCATACCAGCATATTATGTACACTTGATGCAATTGAAAGCAATAAAGAAAGACCAGGAGTTCTCTCTACCTCTCTGTGTTCAATCTATTATTCTATCTTCTGTGGTTGATTCGTTCTTGTTCTAAGCAGAGGAATCGCTCGGACTGGTCGCCAGCGACAAATCCTCAACAAGAACATCACCACTTAGCGGAATTAATTGTCACAGGTCCTCGCAACGCCTGCAGGAGTTCACGAGCGGCGCGGGCTGCCCATTTCTATGGATAAGTTAGACGGCTCCTCAGCGCCGGCGCTGGAGGGGGCCAAATCAAGGAATTGCCTCGGCACAGTGGCGCCCTCGATCTTGACATCCTCGAAACAAAAAAGGAAAATTGATCTAGTTAATTCTGATTCAATTCGTAGTACGTAGGGAATGAAGATGCAACCGTAGTTAACACACGGATATTCATATGAGATAGTCCAAAATACCATTCCTAAGAAAACTAGGTTGAAAAACAAATGTCTATGATACCCATATAAATCGATGGTTAGATCTTATTTATACTATCATATTTCTACTACTAATATAATGTATGTTAACTTTATTTCAGGAGGAAATGCATACATCGCAAATAAACTGAGAGAACATAGGAGAATTTCTAAATTTCTCTATTCTCTTACTTGCTCCCCCTTTTTCTTTTTTTCTTACAAAACTGGCTACAAGCCTCCTTAATATATAGGCTAATAATCTCCTACTAGTATATATATTCGGACTTCAAGTTGGACATAACTTCAACTTGAGTTACACACGGAGACAGACTCTACTACGTCTTGAACTGTAAGTCAAGATTATTTCTAACAAATTCCCCCTTAATTTTGACTTGACATACTCTAGTTTTAGTCTCAATGTATTATGAACTACCAGCCACGCCTTCACATGAAACGTTCTACATGTAAGCTACAGTAAGAGCTCAACTTAGCTGGCACAGGTTCATCTGGATGCAAAGATTCTAAAACGTTGAGGCAGTCGGTCTCAACTATGACTTACTAAACTTATACTTGATACAGAACGGTGACACATCTCCTCGTGTTGTGTCTCCTTTTATGCCGTCGTCCGACGACTGCTGTGCTTTGCCTCTTTCTTCTCTGCCTTGCTGCGTTGCTTGACTGACAGATGTGCCACACGGACGAGTTGCTGAAACGTGATGACGCGCGGAGCGGATGCCTCGGGAGCGCTACGTGAGATGAGCGCAAAACGGAATCGTCGAGACTATTTTTTTTCAGCGACTCGCTTCTCGTCTAGACTCTGATACCACTTGTTAACTTTATTCCAAGAGAAAACACACACATCGCAAATAAATTAAGAGAACACGAGAGAATTTTTGAATTTCTCTATTCTCTTACTTGCTCCTCTTTTTTTTTACAAAACTGGCTACAAGACTTCTCAATATATAGGCTAATAATCTCCTACTAGTATATGTATTCGGACTTCAAGTTGGACACAGTTTCAACTTGAGTTACACACGGAGACAGACTCTACTACGTCTTGAACTTTAAGTCAAGATTATTTCTAACAATATACTATAAAAAATCCTACTTAAGGGTATATATTATTGCATTTGGTGTGTGCTACGTGATTTGTGTAACTCTGCCGAGTGATTTGTATTCTGCTATGTAAGCCTTCAGTGCAACCACAACTTGCAAGCGTGCTCATCTGTTTCCATTCCCAATTTCTTGTGCCCCTGCTTGTCTTCTGCTTTATGAGCCAACTTGCTGTTACCGTCGCACAGGCACAGCACCGTGGAATGTACTTAGCTATGAGAAGTTGTATACTGATTCTAATAACCCTCACACCTCAGCTTACATGTGGACGAGGATCATAGGTATTGTTTGCATTGGTCGAGATGATTGGTATTAGTAGATATGCAGACCAGTTGATGCAAGATCGTTCATGTCGCAGGACAGGCAGGTGATCAGACTGAGGGATACCTGTGCGTGGCACTAGTGGCGGAGCCGGAATTTGGTTATGTCCCGAGCTCAGTGATAGAACAATCTAGACTATCTGAGTTAGACCATGAAAATATTATCTAAGCTGGACTGAATTTATCCAGGCTGTACATTAGATATTTTTTCACATCCTGAGCTGAAATCTACTCTGCCCAAGGTGTGGCTCCGCCCTTGCGTGGCACGCATCAACAAGAAGATCTCGTAGATGGCCAGGCGCCTAGCACACAGTGCGCCTTGAGGCCATGGCAGTGAGGTGGGTGCCGCGCAGAGACATGCGATGCGAGGGCCACCGAGCCCGGCGGCGTCCGTGCGGCGGACGGCCATCACACCGAGGCGCGGCCACCCTCCGCGCAGCTGCGTTGCAGAGATCAAACGATTTTTCCTTTCAGATAATTTGAAGTAGATAACTCGCCGTTGAAACAACCTCGAGGGCAAATCCCAGTAAATCCACAAGTAACCCACATAGAGTATGGCTACTGGTGTCAAACTCTAGTGAATCTACAAAAAAAACCCACGCGGTGTATGGCTAGTGTGAGTCAGACTCTTAATTGCAGTTCAAACGCCAGGTTTAGCAAGAGGAAGAGATAAATCATAGTTTACAATTGAGCAGCAAGGGATCTCTCCAATCGGATATTTAGCAGCTTGGTTCTTCAAGCAGATCTCTGTTTTATCAGGACGTTTTGTATCCATGGTCGTGCAGTTTGTGTGTGTGTGTGTTAATCTGTTACATAAACGGATAATTCAGTTGTCATCATTTCACATTCATTCCGTGTTGTCAATTAAAAAAATAAGGTAACCATAATAACAACAACAACAACAAATTAATGGGAGATGCTTAAATGCACTAAGTGCATAGTGAATTGCACTAATATTGATGTACATTTAAGGTTTGATTCTACCTACTTACCCCTTGAATACATAAAGATTGGTGCAAGCTATAATAGAGAGGTGAAGCATTGAAATTAATAATATAAGGTGGACATGAGCAATCTGTAGACCAGATGTGCCTCAAACAAATCAACATTTGAACTGGTGTTCATGGGCATAGCCGTCCATGCTATCTTTATCTTTACTGATTGGAGGCTCCTTTAGAGCCCCACGTTAATTCTAAAAAGCAAGAAATTATCAAATTAATTGAAGAAAAGAAAAATGCTATAAGTTTACATATTAATAGTAGGGAAAGAAAATATATAATCCATCGATTTTGTGCAAAGCTTGAATGAACGGTTTGGATTTAGTATCCAATCTGATCGGTGACAAATAAATAATGGAGTTTGTTTTCATCACAATAGACCTGCTGATATTGAAAAATAGAGAATATCTGAACCGTATATTTAATGTACCCACCAATTTTAATAGCTCAGATCGGTTATAGAAAGGTGGCGTGACCGACTGTGAGAAGAACAAGGATCCGAGAGGATGGCCTAATGAAAATAGGGGGTGACTATACCACAGTCGCCTGAAAATTTCTAATGTTTCAGTCACTTTTTTTTTTGTCCCTTAGATGCACATCCAACAGCTGGCTATTGCTTTTATACTGTTTTTAGTTTGTCTGAGCTGTGTTCTTCTTAACGGGCCTGCGGTTTTTCAATTTTAGACCGTTAAGCAAGCTGAGCTCCTTGTGATGTTTTGCATGTCCTTGGGCTAAGTTGACAGCAAGCCATGTTTCCAAAATCTCTGTTGATAATGAACGAATTGCATCTTGAAATTGCTAATTGGTTACTACATAACAAGTTTTATGCTTATAACACCATTCTAGGTGCTATATGACGGGGTAAATTCTAAATTTAATCGTGTCAGAAAATGCTATATTTCATCAAGTCAGAAAAATGTCAAATTCATACATATCTGAACAAAGCAAATACCACAGCAAGGTATAGCAATCCACACCTGCGCATCCAAACTAGCTAGCTACCTAAAGTTCAGAAATAATGATAGCTAGCAATAATTCAGATATAAGTTTGAGATTCCTAAGTAAGCAATTTATACTTACAAAGAATTAGGTCTTCTTGTACAAACCCCTTAGATTAACAATTACAAAAAATTGTGTGTGACATTAACTAGTCATGTACAGCTTCCCTTCAGAACCTTCGTTTAAGAAAAGATAGGCTTGGTGATGACATAAACCAATCAAAAGCAGAAGATAAATACAAAAGTGTCATTCTAAGCTAGACAAAGATAAAGTCTTAGGCTAGGTGAACCCCTACAAAAGACATATACAAAAAGGTTATTCTATGCCGGACAAAAATAAATTGTTTGACAAGATGAACCCTTACAAAAGATATATACGTCTGAATTATTCAAAGCTAGAGAAACATAACTTCTTAGGCTAGGTGAACCTAGCTCTGCAAATTTTTTTAAAAAAGAAAATATGATCATTCTAAGCTAGACAAAAAGACAATATGATTAATTTACAGAAATTTATACTAAAACCACATATTATCTAGCTTTGCAAATTTAACTAACTGTGCAACTTTTTGTATGGCATGAAATAAAAGAAATTTATCTAACCAAGACAAAATTTCACCAACGTTGTTGAACCCTAGGACCTGCATGAATAGCACTACTATCCATTTTAAAAGAAACATATTAAATGAGGCCAAAATGGAAATTGCACTAATAGTATACTAAAATTGCACAATCGTGAAACTGAAAGTTTATTTAAAATGATATGCATGTTGGTTTGTTTTCATATGTTATCTTTTTGTGATTGTACACATATTATTTCCATAGTCAACTGAAAACAAAATGCTGTAACATTGTGCAAAAAAACTAGAAAGCAACACTGGCATAAACCACTCTGAAGAAGGAACAACAAAGGTGAGAATGCAATCTTGAAAAACAAAATAAAGAAAATATTGAAAATCAGCCCATAGAAAATTTTAACAAACATACAGACAAAACACTAGGTAATCTATCTGTTGAGAACAACACAGTTCTGCAATTATCTTCTACTAGAATATCTCAGGGCCCACAAGAAAATACATAGATAAGTACAATACTGGATAGCACTACTATCCACTTGAAAAGAAACATATTAAATGAGGCCAAAATTAAAATTTCATTGACAATATGCTAAATTGCACTGTACGTAGAACTAAAGGTTTAATTAAAATAGTAATCAAGTTTTTGTGTGATAGGTTTATTTACAACCATAAGTTATCTCCATATGATTGTTCATATGTTATTTCCATGGCCATCTGGCAACTAAATACCACAACATTGTGCACAAAAACCAAGAAGCAACAGCGGCAGAAGCCACTATGAAAAGAAGGAATAAGAATGATGAGAGCGCAAAATTGAAAAGCAAAATCACAAAACTAAGCCCATACAAAAATTTTATCCAACATGCAGGCACAACAGCAGGTAATTTGAAAAAAAAAACATGACCTTGCAAAAGTTGCGCACATACAATTAAGAAATTGCACATGACCTGACACTACAAAATATATAAAATTGTGGTGTAATTTCAAAATGGACGCATCTAGCATGGTTGTACCAACAGGTGATCTATCAAAACTTGGAAGAGAAGCTGAAAGCATGAATTTAAACTCTCTACAACTCGTGTTCTAAAGAATGAATTGCATAAAAATATTTTCTATTGTCAAAAACTAATGAACTAATTAAATAGGTTAAAGAATAACCTTTGGACCTTAGGATGAAGAATACACATCACCAAATCATTGTTAGGATTGGAATGGTTTGAAGTAAAACAATGTTCTAAAGGAGTTCAGCATCCTCCCTGACCAACATACATACATGCAGGATCCCAGAAAATAATTATTCTACCAAGGACAGAAAAGTCCTGACCAAGGTGAGCCCTAACATAAAACAAAATGAAAAACTAAAGAAGCAGAAATTATTCTACCAATGACATAAAGGTTCAGACACATGTGAACGCTAACATAAAATAAAAAAATGAAAAACATAATTTAATATAAAAATGAAAGAAAGGCCCCAAAAATTGCACTCCGCAAGAATTAAAATTGCATATTGTACGGGACTACAAGTTTAGTTAAAAATGGTGTGCAACTTTTAATCTAATATGTGTTGTTCATAGCTGAGCTATGTATCATTGTTCATATGTTAATTGTATAGTGAACTGACAAGTGATAAATGACCATGTGACCATATGAACAAAAATAGTAGAAAATAAAAAACTGACATAAGAGATACACATGCAGAAAATAAAATTAAGACAATGACACTAAATCAGTAAAGTCATGTATGCTTCAAGAAATGGATAGCACTTGGGACTAAACTAAAAAAATAGCATAATAGAAGGGCAGAAAGATAATTGCACTGACAATGTACTAAAATTGTATGTTACATTACACTGAAATTTTATTTCAAATGTTATTCAAGTTATAAACTAACATGATTTATAGGAAGATTAACTACTAAGGTTTGTTGAAATGTCATTTCCAAGGTCAACTTACAACAAGTACTGATTGCTTACATAATTTTTTTCAGTAGAATCAATATATATGGAGTTTCCTACATCAAAGTCTTCTTCGGGGTTCATCATCAACAATTAACCACCTTTGTATTCATTAGATGCCTCTTCATCTGATTGAAAATCATCCCTAGCCATATCAGTGTGGAAAAAAGAAACAAATAGAATCTACATGAAATCATTTCTAATCTGGATAGAATTATCCCAACCTTGGTGAACCCCTACATAATACAGAACCATAAAAATAATTATAACCTACATAAAATAATTCCAACATTGATGAACCCCTGCAAAATAAATAAACATAAAAATAATTCTAACCTAGATAAAATTTATCTTAGCCTTGATGAAACCCTACAAAATATAGAAACATAAAAATAATTATAACCTAGATAAAATGATTGTAACCTTGGCTAACCCCAACAGAATACTAAAGTTCGCATTCGAGACTAAAAAGCTCACATTTCAGATAATATCCATTGGGCAAATATAGGTTCACATGAACTAATACTATTTAATCTTACTCAAACAATTGAGACTAAAAGCTCACATTTCAGAGAGATAAAGGTATGTACTTCATAAACCATACAACCGATTAAGCTAAGCATATTAAGTGAAAAGACACATGCAAGTTACATGCCCTTGAGCTAAAATTGCACCATATCTAACATTGAAATTTCAATTAGAAATCGAATGTAAGTAAACATCCGGTAGGTCTTTCCATAGAGAAATTTCGTCCAAAACACACTAAAAGTAGAAACAAATAAAAGATGCACACCCATTGAACTAAAATTACAGAATTCGTAATAGTGAAATTTTAGTTAAAATGGAATGCAAGTGAACAGGTGTTAGGACTTTGTATCAAAAGATTCCCTTTTGAACATACTAGATGCAAAAAAAAATATAAGTTGCACACTAATTGTACTAAACTTATAGAATACAAAACATATATAAGTTAAACAACCAATGAACTAAAATTGCGTAATACCAAATACTAGAATTTTAATTAAGATGGCATGCAAATAGACATTTAACATTTCTTTCCATAGAGAATATAATTTCTAAACAATGCTAATATAGAAATAAATATAGAGTGCACACCAATTGCACTAAAATTGCAGCATACGTATGACTGGAAATTTAATGAAAATGGAATGAAAGTTGATAGAAAAATGTCTGGCCATGCTCTCTTCAAGCATTATCTTGCTCAGTTCACTAGCAAACAAAGTTGTTCGAAAAAGCCGATGACAAAACAAACATAGGCCAAAAAAATAACACAGATACATAAGCTTGTTGTTTCTTTTATCTGCAAAAGGAAGGGCGTTATAAAAGATCCAAACCACCAAATAGAATAAGAAATAACAGATAACTTCAAATAATTTGCAATTTGCTAAAAGACGGTAAAATTTGAGCTAAAGAAAGAAAGGAGAAGAAAAGAGAAGAAAAAGGTTATAGCACCGCTTATTTACAACAAAGTACAAAGCCCACTATAAATGTACAAGACTACTATTCCATTACATACAATACACATAACCACTTGTTTGAACTACTTACAACATATACAATTTCATTAAAAATAGTCCGAAACACAGAACATACGTCAACATTCCAACAGACTAGTACTCTAGCACACATCAACACTTGGAAAGCAAACATATCTAGATGGCTACTTGCAGCAGCAAACCATTATTGAAAAAGAGATATGACATTTGAGATCACATTTGACAAGAGAATGTGCCATTACCTAAAAAAATAGATATAACATTAATAAAATAATCCACCAAGGCAACAGCTGGAAAAGGAAAGTTTTGAAATATAAATTCAAGTACTAACCCGTACTCATACTCGGTAACAAGTCTATGAGTATTTGCATTATTGAACCTACTAAACAGAATGCTGTTGATATACTGAACATGGATATTGGCAATGTCACTTTGGGAAAAATTGTCTTGAAGGGCAACTACCTACTGCTCTTAAACTTCATAGCAAAGACACCTGAATCATGGCTAAATAAATGATAAACCACAAAACATATTTAGAGGGTGCTACTTCTGTAAAAACTTAATAGCAAAGAATTAGCTTGGGTGTACTAATGCACCTAAAAACATCAAAATTAAACCAAACGAACAAGCCAAAACAAGCTAGCAGCAACACACAACAGCATGGAATGCATAAAAACCGGAAATAGGCTAATCTATCTATGAGCTAGATCAGTACTCCCCACTCCAATTTCTGTGAAAAGTAGTGCTAATCTACTGGAAAATGGAAGCATTTTCTCTCATTTTCTCAAGAACATTATGAACTGTGTGTATATAGCTACCAGAGATAGCCAAACTAGCATATGCCTTAATGTTCCTCTGAACCTGGAAGCGACACAGCACGACAGAAAAAGTACTAATGAAAGGTAACCTCACTCACCATGGATTCCCACATCCAAGTAATTTTCATTGATCGATTGTACAACGACATGTGTGATTAATTTCCCGTCATCATACAGATGCAGCAGTGCAGCATTCCGATTGCAAAAACTACAGCCTGCTACACATATCAGTATTCGGTCTATACAAGTAACCAAAATAGTAGTTTCACCACAAACAGAGCAATTTCACAACCCTGTACAATGGGGAACTATACAGATGAAATCTCAGCAATAAATGCGAATTAAACTACACTATGTACCTTTATTTTCATTGTGGAACTCCCCGATCTCAAGGCATGGGAACAGATTCACAAACCCTAGAATCCCAGATAAAAACTAATTTGAAGGCAACATTACTTAAATCACGAAAGGGCCAGCAAAATCCACAAACAATCAAGGATTCCCATGAATTTGAAGGCATTATCACCGAGCAAAAATAGAATATACCTCTCAAACAACAGTACCACACCAAAAACACACGGGAGATGCGGTAGCACACAATAGGAATCTGTCGAGCTGCTCATCAGTCGCCGCCCGCCGGACGCCGTTCACTCGCGAGCTCGCCGCGTGCACGCACAGGCCAATCGCCGATCGCCTCTATCAAGTTCTCCCCTTGGCTCATCCATTTCTCCGCCTCGGATTCTCCTCTGCACCTCTCTCTCTCTCAATAATGGAAACGAGGGGGCGCAAGTACCAATGGATACAAATAAAATTTCTCTGTCCAAACAGGTTGGAAAATTAGCGAATCGGGTCTGGAAACAGAAAACCGCAATCCACAGGTACAAAAATGAGCCCGAAATGAGAACTCATGGCGCACGAATCTTACAGCAGATCGGGTGGTAAAAAAATCGACTGAAACTTTTGAAAAAATCAGGCGACTGTGAACTAGCAAAACCGATGAAAATAATATAGGACACTGCAACAATGAGGAATCAAAGCCACTTTTAGTACTATTTCACACCGTATTTACAAAAATAGCAGTATAGCGACAGTGTTGACAAAAATATCATTTTTATCGCCCGGCGGCCGGGCGATAGCGGCCGCAAGGCGACGCGTGGCGCCTGTCGCCCATGGAAGAGGCGGTATGCCTAATTACCGTCTAATTTTTTTTAAATTTTTTGAAATACATCAAATGAGCTCAAACAATTACGAAACTTTATGTACAGCCTCCTGACACAACTTTCCTTATAGTGTAATTTTTGGAAAATTTTATCCATGACGAATGTTGCTAAAAAATTCATACAATTTGATGCATTTATCAGTTTTTACATATAGCAAACGAGATCTAAAAATTACCAAATTTTATGTAAAGTGTTCCAATATAGTAAAAGTTATTATGAAATTTTTTGAAAATTTCATGCAATCCGAATTATCCAAGCTTGTTCAGATTAATTTAACCATGAATTTAACGAAATAATTCACATGGTTAAGTTAATTCGAACAAACGTAGCTGATTCGGACTGCATAAAATTCCTAAAAAATTATATAATAGCTACTACTGTATCAGGAGATTTTACATAAAATTTCGTAATTTTTAAAGCTTATTTGCTATATGTAAAAACAAGTAAAAAATTGAATTTTTATGAATTTTTTAGCAATATTCGCTATAGATAAAATTCTCAAAAATTACACTACGAGAAATGTTGGGTTGGGATGCTGTATGTAAATTTTAATAATTTTTTAAGCTCACTTAATATATTTAAAAATTCAAATAAATAATAAATGGAAAAGCAGAGAATTATACCTGCTAATTACCTAGCCTAATTACTTCCCGCACAGGCGGCAGGTAATTAGGCTAGGTAATTAGCCAGCCTAATTACATGCCTAATTATTTATTTTTATATTAGTAATTGTTTGAATTTTAAAATAAACCAAATGAGCTCAAAAAATTACGAAAATTTATATACAGTATTCTGACACAACATTCCTCGTAATATAAATTTTGGGGAATTTTATCCATGGCGAATGTTGTTCAAAAATTCATAATATTTTGATATTTCTGTGAGTTTTTATATATAGCAAACGAGTTCGAAAAATTATGAAATTTTATGTGAAACCTCCCGATGCAGTATTATTTATTTTGTAATTTTCTGGGAATTTTATATGATCTGAATTAACCACGTTTGTTTGAATTAATTTAATCATATGAATCTTTTCGTTAAATTCATGGTTAAGTTAATCCGAAGAAACGTGGCAAATTCGGACCATATGAAATTCCTAAAAAAAATAAATAGTAACTATTACTATATCAGGACGCTTTACATAAAATTTTGTAATTTTCAGAGCTCGTTTACTATATGTAAAAACTTATAAAAATATCAAAGTTTTATAAATTTTTGAGCAATATTCAACATGGATAAAAATTATTCTGTGAGGATCGTTATGTTCGGAGGTTGTACGTAAATTTTTGTAATTGTTTGAGCTCATTTGATATATTTTTGGGGTGGGGAAGTGCGGAGCCGGGGGGTTTAAATAGGGGAGAGGAGGAGCGGTGTGGGGAGAATTGGTCGCTGGAGATGGCGGAGGTGGGTAGCGGTTGCAAAGTACGACGCACGAAGGACGAAGTGGGGCGGCGCATGCGCGATAGGAGGAGGCGTGGCGGGGAAGGGCGGAGCGCCCAACGGCCGTGGTGGTGGTGTGGCGGGAAAGGAGGAGGCGGGTGTGCGGGGAGGAAGATGGTGCTGACAGGTGGGGTCTATGGCGCAGAGAGAGGAGAGAGGGGGAGGAAGGGAGCAGCAGCGGCTGAGATTGTGCCACGTGGGCAGGAAGAAAATCGGCGGCTGCGGAGGTATGGTGGGATGGGCCAGGGCGACGACGTGGGCAAGATCAGACCGTCCACGCGTCGGCCCTGGAGGGAGAGAGAGATATTTTCTTTTCTTTTTCGATTTTGATTTTCCAAAAAAGCTGAGAAAATAAAAGGCCTAAGAAAAATTCCAAAAAAAATTCATAGAGGTTCCTAGAGATGTTTTGGACTTAGATAAAATATGTTTAACTTAATTTGGTATTATATTTTTATACTTAAAATACTTTTAATTTCAAAATAGATTTTAAACTCTAGAAAAACCAGATTAAAACCAAATAAATCCAAATGATTAATTTGAAATAGGATATTTACAGAAAATCAAAATATCATTTTATTTAATAGTATTTTTAGGTTTTTGCTTAAATTATTGTTTAAATCCAGCCTTTTTACAAACATAAAATCAAGGCAAAACAAAATCAAAATTTAGGCACCAAAACACTTATTTTTATTTTAAACCAAATTCATTTAATTTAAAAAATTTTACTTAAAATTTGAAATAAACAGCTGGGCTGTTACATACAACCACTGTGTGGTGGTGCACTGTAGTGCCCAAACCCACACGGTGATTGTGCGGATGGCATTATAGCAACACTGTAGCGCATTTTCTGAAAAAATCTATTGAAGAATTTTTTTTGTAGAAATTTATAAATATAGCAAATGCGCTCTAAAAATTATAAATTATTATGTGAAGCCTCTTGACATAGTGTACTTATTTGTGAAATTTTTTCATAACTTTACCATTCTAAATTTTTCTCAAAAAATTATTTAATTACACTATTTGTAGAAATTTTATGGAAAAATTCAGAATGTATAAAATTATAAAAAATTACACAAGAATGTACATTGTGTCTTCAGATTGCACAAAAAGATTTATAATTTTTGAAGTGTATTTGCTACATTAAAAAATTCCTAAAAATATATTTAAATGGATTTTTTTGATAATGTGGTACAGTGCCATGCACCTGTAGGCGGCTGTAGCTGGGCTAGATCTGCAAATTATGTCAGAGGGGGCTATTTATGTAAAACAAAATTCCTTGGGGGCACAAATGCCAAAATTTCCATATGATCCCGTCAGACGTGAGCTTGGTATTGCAGCCCGACACTCATTTGATAATGCAATGGAATAGTTTATCTAATTTGAAGGCCTGATACACCTGAGTAGTGGCTTCTCGTGACTGGCTGACAAATTTCTTTAGGCCTGTTTGGCAACAACTGCGGCTTATGGTTTTGACTGAAATTTTTGAATTTTGGCTGTTTATGGTACAGATTACGGAGAGAGATACTCACTTGTGATTTTGGCTGGTACAGATGTTGGGCTTTTAACGTGTACATCGTTTAATTTGTAGACCCCGTCTTAAGAAAATACTTCGTTTGAAAGTTAGGTACTGTAATAAAAATCAAAAACCATCAGCTTCGGAGGAAAAGAACAGGCCCTTTATCCTGTACGCAAAATATCAAATATTCTCTCACTTGGCATGCTGAGCAAATCAACTGTATTGCTGTGCCTTGGCCCGTCGCTGCCTTGGAAAGCAGAAGGTAAGGTGCTTGAAGACACAGGAGAAATTCCTGCAGAGCCAGGTAGATGCGTTTTTTTTTATTTGACTGCCAAAGCAAAATAGTATGACAAAACACCAGATAGCTAAGTATGATATCTTCAGAAAACCACCAGACAGGTTGATGTTTTTCAGTTTGGTTCGGCCATCTGTTACTCTGCTTACAACCTATATATCATGCCGTTTGCTGGTTCATCCACTGTTTACATACAAAGAAAAGCGAGCGAGTTCAGGATGAGTTGATACAGATGAGCATGTGTACCTCCTTTGATCTGCTGCTTCAGACGGTAGTAATTCAGCTCGTCCAGCACGTCCTCACCATCATAGAGCAAGTCCTTGAGTTCTCGGAGAGCTGGCCACGGCTGCTTGATGTTGATCTTTCTGGTTCGAGCCGCCCCAAGCAGCAGTTTAATCTTGGTCATCTCAGACTCCCAACTCTTTGGCAGCATCCTCGAACACAGAAATCGCTGAGGCCTTTCGCTTGCCCGCCGTCGCCATGGCCATGATCACCAAGTCTTGGTCTCAGGAGGTAAATGCACAGGGATTAAAACGCTGGTGGAAGCAGGAGGCAAATCAAGCATGAAGCACTACCTCACAGGAAGATCCCTACGCGGAAAGAAACGAACGCCTCCTAAGCATTTTGTGTAAGATATCGGCCTGTCGCTATCCAATCCAACAATTGCTTGCACAATCTGACAGCAACCTCATGGAAATCCATTTCATCCTGCAGCAGGCCGAGGCAGATGCCCACGCCACTCGCGGCTTGTACACCCGCTGCCACAGTTCGTGAAAGCACAAGATGTGTAAGGGGACGCAAGGGTTAAGGATCAAGCAGGAGGAGACGATGGCGCGATAGCAGGCGTACAGTACATACCGGCCGAGGCAGACTGGAGCTGTCAGCGCGATCCTCTGCTGGGGTTGTCCCGTGCTCGCTCACGTACACCACGGTCCCGGCCGGGCATCTCCGCAAGCATCTCGAGGACGATCAAATGCGGCGCTGCAACTGCAGAGTGCTACAGCAACATCTCGTTTCGAGTCCTTGGTTTGTTGGAGAGCTGGCCCCAATTGCGCTGCACGTTGTCAGAGCCGGCCCTTGGGGTGGGCAGGGTGTGCCACCGCCCTAGGCCCCACCCCATATAGTACATTAGTACTAGTACTAGTATACTTAGTAACATATGTGGGCTCCTATGGCTCAATCAGGTTAAAAATCTGGTTTAGTTAAAAAAGCCCAAGCCCAATTGAATGAGTGGTATTAGGGTTTTTAGTAGATTAAAAAAAGGAAATAAGTACGTATTAGAGGTAGCGGCGGCAGGGGACAAGATTAGAAGTCGGATATGGTTTTTGAAAAGAAAACGGAGCGGCCGGAGATAAAAAGAGGAACAGGGACTCTGCATGCATACGATAGTCTGAAGCATAAATATTGCTTGCATGCTTTTGTCTGATGGAAGAGATCGGCGGCTATGTTGATTGAAGCAGGAGAAAAAAAATTATTGAGCGGCGCCGGCAGCCGAGATTTCTTTTCGCTGGCGAGATTTGGAGCGGCGGCCGAGACTCACGCGGCAGATTTCCGTGCGGCCTCGCAAGTCTTTTTGCCTCGGTCTCGCGTGTGCTTTCATTGCTCAGGCCTCAGGTACGGGGATTGAGGGAGAGCAGGCCTTTCTCAGCGCAAAAGGATAAAAGTGATGCAAAAAATTTATTTGATGTCCTTGGCAGCTTTGAGTTTATACTTGGTATGGTTATCTGGAATGATATTTTATTTGCTGTGAATAAAGTGAGCAAGAAGTTGCAGTCGCCAGCCATGTGCATTGACTCTACTTTGCAGCAAATACAAGGTATGATGCAATACTTTGAGACATATAGAAATGAGGGGTTTTCTTCTAGTCTGATTATCGCCAAAGGCATTGCATCTGACATGGGTGTAGAGGCATCGTTTCCGGTAAAACGTCGTGCTACGAGGAAGAAACAATTTGATGAAAGTAATTGCCAAGAAGACATTCTAGAAGCTGAGAAGGCTTTTGAAGTTAAATATTTTTTTGTTCTGGTTGATATGGCAATCACTTCTTTGAAGAACAGATTTGAAGAACTCATGGTGTTTAAAGATATATTTGGTTTCTTAATGAGCTCAAGCACCCTGAAGTCATTAGATGATATTGAACTTGAAGAGTGCTGCACTAAATTTGCAGAAACTTTCTCTGTTGATGGATCATCTGATGCTGAGGTACATGATCTTATTTCTGAATTGAAGATTATGAAATTCACATTGCCAGATGGTGCATTGTCTGCTATGGAGATTTTCGAGCATGTCAGAGAGGTGGATTGTTATCCAAATGTTTCCATTGCTTACCGGATCTTATTTACTGTGCCTGTGACTGTCGCATCAGCTGAAAGAAGTTTTTCAAAGTTGAAATTATTGAAGAACTATTTGAGGTCAACAATATCTCAAGAAAGGCTAAATGGTTTGGCGACTTTATGCATCGAGAAGAAGTTATTGGATGAGATCGATATCAATAGTATAATCAATGACTTTGCATCTCGAAATGTTAGAAGAAATTGTTTAAAATAATGTCAAGCGCCAAGTAAGTAATTTGTTATTACATTTGTCCACTTTATGAACTTTGAGATTCTATATAAGTTATTTTAGTGCATTGAATATTATCTTATTAATTGATGTGTATTTATAAGACTATATATACGTATATAGAAATATATATAGATATTTTGAGAGAGTGGATTAGGCCTCCATATTAGTACTCGACCTAGGCCCAAAAAAACTCAGGAACGGCCCTGCACGTTGTCGGTCTCTCTCGTTCGAGCCGGCCCCGAGCAGCAGCTTGATCCTGGCCATCTCAGGCTCCAGCTCCTTGGCAGCAGCGCTAAGGCCAACAGGTTTGCTGGAAATGAAGGGTCTGTTTCTTTTGGCTGGGGCTTATGGATTTAGCTGCGATTTGTAATTTTTGAGCTGTTTGTACGAAAGATTAGAGTAACAAAAATCCACGTATAGTTTTTGCTGATATAAATAAAATCGGTACAGTATGTACTATAATTAATTAATAGATCCTATCTTAAAGATATGTCATTTAAAAATTAGTTACTATAGAAAAACTAAAAGCAAAAGTTAAAAACTAAAAAAAACAGAGCCGAATTCTCCTCCTCCTCAAGTGCACAAGTTCATATGGCTTTCCCTTTCCCCGCCATCAACATGGCCATGGTTCCCAGCTCCAGGTGCAGGAAGAATCAGGAAAGCAAGCAGGCAGGTTGATGAGATGAAACCTGGTAAGAGCAAGTTTAATAGAAGAGGTGGCTGTCACCTCTAGGACTAGCCAAATAAGCAAAACAAGTACACGTGGCTCATGTGGAGGTAGTTAATACAATAAGTTGAGTAGAGGTTACCTCTACTAAAACACTCAAACATTTAATACTTGCATAAATATATCAGGGGTCACCTCTTGCATGAGGGGTAGCTTGCCTCTCTCTCCTCGTATGATGTGCTAGAGGTCGCCTCTTGCATGAAGGTCAGCTTGCCTCTCTCTCCTCTTTTCTCTCTCTTCCATTTAGGATTGTGTTGACGTGAATTTCACTAGAGACGACCTAGTCAGCATTATTGTACTTGCTCTAACGCACGAAGATTACAGGCGAGCTGAAGGGACACCACGTCGCACAGCTGCATCCGCACAAGCAAGCAAGGAAGCTAATCATCAATCAGTACGGCACAAGAAGCAAGAAGGGCGTACATGCCTCGTGCAGATGCCTGCTCTGAACAAGTGAGCAGAGCTGTTGCTCAGGTTCGTTCCGGAAGGGCATTAACCCCAACATCTTGAAGGCCCAAGCACCATCGCCACCGACCGCGGCCAGCCAGCGCCTGCAGCTGCCATGTACGGCCATCGGCGACACCGCCACACCAGCCGCGGTGGCAAGCTGGGGGCATGCGACTGTGCCGGGCGAGGTTCCTGCGCTGACAAGCGTGCTGCTATGGATGGGTATGACGAGGCAGTCCGTTTGAAATGGCTTCTACAATAATTTCTACAATTAACTTATAAAAATCAAATTAAAAAATCATACTGCGTGAAAACCAGCTTCTAAAAACGAAGTTAGAAGCTACCCCTAAAAGCCAAAATACGAAAACTGTTTGACATGAGCATGTTCTTTTAGGCTTTTGAAATCAGCTTTTAGCTTCTGCTACAGTACCTAACTTTCAAACGAAATATTTTATCAAGATAGAGACTACAAGTTAAACGAATCTACACGTTAAAAGCCCAACATTTGTACCAGCCAAAATAGCAAATGAGTATCTATCTCTCCGTAATCTGTACCGTAAACAGCTAAAATTTAAAAAATTCAGCTAAAAGCCACAGCTGAAAAGAACACGCCCATAGACGCTTAGCATACACAAAGGCTGAGCATTCCGCCAAGACGCACTCAGTCTCGAGTGTGCGCAAAGGTTAGTTGGACATCCAGACATGCATGACCTGGTTTTACTGGTTTACCAACCCGCGTCACTAGCCTTAACCAATAACGGACAATGTCATCTTTCCGCTGCATTGCATCGTTATGTAATACACGAAACCAGTATTCCCGAGTGACAAGAAACATCACAAAAGTGCATAGAGCACTTCTAATTCGAAGCGACCAAGCTTCTTATGACGTCCTTCGAAGGAAAAAAAATGGCATTGGGATAAGATATCAGTAAAATGCATCAACTCCATCAATCCATAAACCAAACCAGTGTGTCAAAACAAAGTAAAATACTAGATGTGAAACATAATAGAAATCCTTGCATTGTACCATTGACCAACCCAGTCACACCGGGAGCAGCCAAAATTGCAGACAAAAACACCAGCGCTGTTATTAGTGCACTGGCACAACCATTGGGTAATAAACACCGAACGGTCATCAGCCAAAAAGTAAATAAAAATTCGACTCAATCTCACTAGAGTTGCAATAGACCAATTCTTTTCGCAGCTACATATACGACAAAACAAGGTGATTGCTCAATTCTCATTCGTCGTCCCCAAACGTTTTCTTCTTTCCTGTGAGGAAAACCAAATTGCATAAGAATTGAGTCCTAAGTAGCAGGCCATCTATGTCAATCAACATTAGGGTTCAAATAAACAAACTTAGGCCGCATGCTACATCCTCTGCTAATAAGAGTAGCTACAAATAGGTGCGATATTGCAAATATGAATAAATCAAACAATACTTTCTAGTGTAAAATAAAATTTGCTGTTACATTAGCTATAGTTATACCTGCACTGTTAGGAAAGCCTCTGCCTCTTCTACCGCCATCTCGGCCACCACTTCTACCACCAAATCTGCCACCACCATCTCTGCCACCACGTCGACCACCACTTCTGCCACCACTTCGATTACCAAATCTGCCACCCTGCCGTCCGCCAGAGTTTCTTCCACTGCTTCGACCATCACGACTATCCCCTCTAGGCTTCGCTTCATCAACATACAAGTTGTGGCCACCAAGGTCAGACCCACTAAGCTCAAGTGCTTTTGAGAAGGAATCCTGATCCTTAAAATCTATGTATGCTATCCTGCAGAGTTCAGAACCATTCGTACAGTGTAACAATCAGTGGATGTTTCAGACAAAATAATCAAAACAGTATTTAAAAACCACCAGCATGTGGGCAGGACAACATAATCCATATCTTGTTAGTAGCCTTTTTCAGGGTTCAATCCCACCCAACATACTTCTGCTAAAGCCACACTCATACCAGCTTACAACAGGTTCCAAGTTGGGTAGTATTTCCCCCTTGGCCACCACACTAAACTAAGCCAAACATTGACTGGAAAGTGGCAACTAGCCTTAGGTAAAAAAAAAGATTTGAAATACCAAGTTTTACATTGTTTTTGATCAGTTCCAATACAAAGCTGAAATGATGCAGTTTTCTTGAATGAATAGGTTATATGAGTGTTCATATTGGCTACGACTAATGGCTTTTAGCTGAAAATGAATAGTAATAGCTGAAAGAAGTGGCTTTTAACAGGAAGGGGCGAGCGATGGAAAAAGTAAGAGATGCATAACAGGAAGGAGCGAGCGGTGGGAAAAGTAAAAGAGATGTGTACGTTGAGACAGGAGCGAGAGAAGTGGGATGCATGATTTGCCCATGACCCCCTATCTTATGCTCGGAGTGAGAAGAGTGGAGAAGCTACTTTGAGAATCCAAATGTTCATATTGGCTCAAAAAATGTAGATACTAGCTGATTCCCATACGTTCTATTCACTTCCCTCCCTTTGCTTGCAGAAATGAACAGTATGCATGTGGAATATTAGTAGATTTAGTTATAACTAAACTGACCCTTTGCTTGCACCACTTTCATAATCCATGGGAACTGAGACTCTTGTGATCTCTCCACACTGGGAGAAATGTTGTTCAAGAGAGCTTCTGATCTGGATTTGACAATGAGTCAATGACAAACAAACAATAAGAAAAAGGTGATATAAAATAGCTAATCAAAAGAAATTACCTTGCCCTCCTCAAGAGATGAATCAAAACCCTTGATAAATACAGAGTGGCTGGAACCTCTGGTTGGCTTCTGGAAAGATCCAGTGTCGTTCCTGTGCAGTCCACAAGAATTAGCACATAGATAACAAAAATATATACTTATAAAGCAGAGCACCTAAAGCTTTTCTTAATGAAAACTTAAATTCACATCACCTGCCGTGAGGAGTGTATGCACCTCTTTCATGAGCTAAGTCAAGCCTCACTGGACGGCCCATCAGATCTTTACCATTCAACTCAAGTGCCTGCAAGAAAACAATTAATCGTCACAAACCTTGATTAATTGCATTATTGCAACTGTCACAGAATGTTGGACTTTTAAGGAGCAAGGCTCCATTTGGCTCCATTTTTCAATATAATATCTACTCAAAAGCTCCTGGAGCTATAACAGTGAAATCTTGCTGGTGTTGTAGCATTGACCACATCAGTGGGTACTTCGGTACCCTTCTCCAGTGAGGATCTAGACTTGCTAGAGCTAGAGAGAGCCAGTGGGATGAGAGAGAGAGAGAGAGCGAGTAAAATGAGTAGATTTAGCCATCCCTTGCCCCTTTGAAGGTTTATATACATGAATGGGGTAGGATGGAAAATCTCCATCCTACCCCTCAATAATTAGGATAGGACGAGGGTACATCGGTACATTCCTTGATACATATGACATTATGCTATTGGACTTACCCTAAGACCTGCTAGCTAGTCCTAAGGCCTGTAGCTAGTCCTAAGGCCTGCGGGGTGTGGCACCGCCCCCCCCCCCCCCCCCCAACAGCTGGGATTGACAACAATTCCCATAAATAACTAGATTCTCCCCACCACCCAAGTTCAAGCCCTCATCGACTTGGATTCAGGTGCTGTTCTTCGTATTTGAAAACAAGCCTAGTTCCTCCTAGGTATTCTTTTTTTCATTTTTAAATAGTTTGGTTCTACAACACAGTGCAGCACAGCAACTGCATACTGAACATTAGCTCATGAGGATCTTAAAATGACTGAAATGATGACAAACATAACAGAAAATTTTACCTTCTTAGCAGCTTCAACTGAAGCAAATTCAACATGGCCAAAACCTCTAGGTTTGCCATCTTCATGGGTAGCCAAACGAACATCAATAACCTCGCCAGCCTCCTGAAAAAATTCCTTCCTATAAACAAAAAAAGGAAAATCATTAATAATAATTATACCTTTTGAAAGGAAAAATACATCTTCTGCAGACAAACATACACTTGGTCATAATCGACACTGAAGGAAAGGTTGCCCATAAAAAGGGTACTTGACCCTGCTCCCTGACTTTGGTTGCTCGCAGGTGTTTTAGGCTGCAATAAATGCCAGGTTATATATCCCACATCCATAAAATGCTAAAAGATCAAGTTTCAAGGCAGGTGACGATTTATACTTCTTCCTTTTGTGATTTTGTGGCAGTTTTATTTTCAGAGGTGTGTGCAGACACTTCCTGTGAAGTTCCCACAAAAAAAATAAGAAAGTCATAAACTCAGTGAAAATTCAGAAGAGAACTCGAAATAGTACAAAATGACAATTATACAAGTTGTAAAGAGGTGCGATGACACACGAAAACTAACCTTCTTTGGGGTTTTAGCCGATTCTTCATCTTCCTCTTCGCTGTCTCCCTCAGAAGACACGTCCTCAGATTCACTGCTCTCTGATGCCTTTGCTGCCTGCTATAGCATTTAACAGATTAGGTTAATTAAAAAGTGCAGATTGTTGTAAAAAACAAAGTACTAGCATCCTAGATCCAGACTACCTTTTTTTGTTGAGTTTGTTTAGACTCATCATCAGAGCTTTCCTCAGAACTGTCACCCTCATCATCACTGCTCCTTTCTTTTTTCGCAACCATTGGACAACCCTTCGCAACAGCGGAAGCTGAAGTGTCCTGTAAACAAAAAGAAACACGTCATGTAAACAATGGAAACAGAGTCTTCAATAGAAGCAAAGCAAAAGGAATATCTTGAGGACGTCTAGCACCTTCTGCTTCTTTTGGGGAGGCTCTTCATCACTTTCATCACTGTCTGAGTCACTGGATTCTTCTTTCCTTTTAGCAACAGTGGCAGAAGCAGTTCTCTTGGTAGGCTGGGCTGCCCTCTCAGTTTTATCCTAGAGAGTTGAGAAACAAAATGAATGGAATTATATTAAGCAACAAATGGAGCCATTTAAAACAACGAAAAATAGTTCTATGGGTACCTCATCCTCAGAGTCACTCTCTGACTCAGAACTTTCAGTAGAACCTTCCTTTTTGGTAGATGAAGCAGGGGTTTTTTTAGACTTGGCAGGCACATCCTGAAGACATTTTCAATCTCTCAGACTAACTAATTATGCTTAACTATACAAAAATCTTAGTGAGTATCCATTAGCATTTAGGGAAAAATCAATATAAAAGGTAGAATTGACTACAAAGAGAAGATTTACAATTGGAGCAGCAAGTTTCTGGAAGATGCACAAATAAAACACAGCAACAATGTCAAAAGAGTTGAGGATAAAAATGACATAATCCTGTCTGACCTAAATCCGAATGGAAGTCTTTTAATAACACATCTCAACGGCACACAACAAAAGAACAGACACCAGCTGATAAAAGTCTACAACAGGAAGACTGTCGCTCCGTATAATCACAAACAATAATAGCAAACATCCTAATATCAACTGGCTTGGTATACTTTTAAGTATGATTTGTTGATTCTACAAGTTATGGATTCTACAGGTTATGCATTATGTATGGCTTCTTTGCAGGTTCCTTAATTAAAGAATTAGAGAGACATTAGCATCACATCAACTGAAAAACTACACTGAATCGTGCTAGTGACGTTCTACCTCATCGGAGGAGGTCTCATCGCTGCTGTCATGAGTAGACTCCTCTTTGACAGGCTTTGCAGTCTTCTTTGGTTGGACCTTGACCTGTAAAGATACAAGTTAGACGTACTATGAAGCTCAATACATGTTCAAATAGCATACAAGCATGAAACAGAAGTTCATAAACACCTACAACCCATATTGAAACATGATAGCAACTAGTTTTGTATATCGGATAATTACATATCACTTGAATTTACAGAAGAGGGGCAGGATTGTCTAAACAGCGGTATCTTATTTCTCAAAAACTAAGCAACTAGTTTTACTACACCATACAACATTTTTCTTCCATGGACCTTGTTCTCTGATTGTTATACAATGCATCTCCCAAATTACACACATTGAAATCTTAAACATTATACAGGGTTTTGCCTGATGTTTAGGCTTCAATTGCTCAGCATCTACAATTCCAGAAATTTAATATAACTAAAACTAGGACGCATCAAACATACTATGCAAATATATTCCCCTATATCGAAACCAAAGCAGTAACCAAGCCTGCACCCACACGCGAATGCAACGATCACAACATAAAGGGAACAAAAGGAAATGGGGGAAGCGGCGAAGGGGATACCTCCTCCTCGGAATCCGAGGATCCCTCTTCGGAGCTGCTGCTGCTGCTCTCGGCCTTCTTCTTGGACAGCGGCTGCTTCTTGGGCTTCTTGCCGTCGTCCTTCGGCGGGGGCACGGCCTTCGGCGCCGGCGCCGCCTTCTGCTTCTTAGCGCTCACCGCCTTCTTGATCTCGTCCTCCGCCTCACGCTTCTTCCCGCCCTTCCCCTTGGGCACCGCCGCCGCCACCACCGCGGCGGCTGCCGACTTCTTGCTCGGCTTACCCATCGATCTCGGGCGGCGTAGAGGTGAGGCGGCCGGGTGGTGTAGGAGAAACCCTAGTGGCTTGCTAGGGTTTTAGGGAGGGGGTTTGGAGGAGGAGCAAACCTCCTAATATAGGCGGAGGTGCGGGCCGGTTCGGGTTTTGTTGGGCTGTCGTACGCTTTCTCGGCCTTTATCAGTGGGCTTTGGCCCATTAGGTTTCGTTGTGCACAGGCATCTGGCGATTATTGCTCTTTAAAAAGATCCCATCTAGCCTGATGGAATTTTGGGGTAGAGTCTTTTTTTTATCTCGAAGAGTGTTCGCTATTGTAATAATTTTAACGCTCGTTGGCATATTCTGGCTTTTGGTTTCTTCGAAAGTCAAAATAAATCAAACGGTTTTTTTAGCAGATTCTCTAAACAGCTTTTCAAATCTAAAACCGTATGAGTCAACCGCTGCTATCATAAAAAATACAAATAAAAACCATTAGCGTAGTCTAAAAGAACATAACCATTGACTAGGAGGTCAACAGATCAAGACTCGATAAATTTATAAATAAATACACATAACATGTTGTCAGTGGGACTGGAATACCATAAAGACATAGATACCACACCGATTTGCTAGCTTGTATTCAAACAGCTTTGTTCACGTACGAACTCGGATTTAGGAGATTTTACGTTCGTACAAAATTACATGAGAATTCTTGTTGTTATAGTCTTTTATCAAACTTCTTCCCAAGAGCATGATGTTAAAAAGAAAGGAGAATGTGGGTTTTTCTTCTCATTTGCATTATCATGCAAGTGCCAAAAAAACGAAGAGTACCTTATCTTAGCTTGACTTTCTAGATATACATTGGGATGGAAATTGTGTGAGACCATATGATGGTTACCTTATAGTTGTGATGAGTAATTGACTTTTCGATTAAAGTGTGTGTGGAGGTTGAGTTTGATTTTTAGGAGTTTGCAAAAAGATTGCTTCTTGGTCTGTGCGAGCACTGGAGCTTTTGCTTTTACGACTTGATGGTCGGTAGGTCTAGTCGGTTCAATCGGTTGTGTACGACTGTGTGGTCGAACGGTCGGATCGACATAACGACCACGCGGTGATCGAAAGCTTCAATGCTGAACGACTATGTGTGATCAATAGTAGTGCCCTGATAATTGAGTCATAGCCTGCGATCGATGATCATAGCTTACTGCCTGGTCGTGGGTGGTAAGTCGTAGCATGTGTGATCGATAGTCGTAGCGATCTGTACGGTAGTCGTAGCTTGCGTCCTGGATGGTCGTAGCGGCCTATTGTGTGGTCGTAGGCTGCTGGAAGGATCTCGTGGGCTATGAGTACTTCTTTTCTTGAGCATTCAAGTATTCGTAAGTCGTATCAGACCAGTTGGTGTGCTAAGGTTGCTCTCTGGAATTAGTATAGTTTTGGCCAGGGTTTGACCGGATTGGTTTGTTGCTAATGTGCATATGAGTTTATTGCTTGGTTCTAGGATTAGAATCAGTAATTTGGGTGCATACATATTAATTGTGCAAGTTGATGATCTTTATGTTTCGTACGGTTCTACGTGATGGTTTACTTGTTAATGTTGGTTACAGGACTTTGGAGTTAGGTCATGGTAAGGTGTAGGAGGACCGAGACTAGGCACAGGGAGATGTTGAGGTCCAGAACGGTCAGGGAGACGCCGAAGGTGACTGAGGCTTGCGGGGTAGTTGCAAGCTGGGACAATGAAAAACTGGAGTGGGAGCTACTGGAGATGGACATGACGGGCAATGACAAAGTGGATCGGGATTAGACTCAGGGAGGAGTCGAGGTCTAGACGGTCAAGAATGCCGAGTGTCGTCATGCGCGAGGAGAAGCATGTGGTACGCCAAGTAACTTGGGTCGTTTACAAGCGAGGACGGTTCGGTGGGATCCGGACGCGTGAGAAACTTGACAACAAGTCATTGGGGTTATATGTAAGCTGCTTTGAGAAACGTGTGTGAGTAAAATCTGGTGTTAGGTGAGGTTAACGGGTTATCCCCGATGGACTAATGGTAGGTTCCATTGGGTCTAGGGTTCATTTGTGAGCCTATAAAAAGGCAAGGGGAGGCAAGAACTAGGATTGAAGTCAAAGAGACCGTGGGCTAGGTCTGGTATGGCTAACTCCTCCTTCCTCCCATGTGTTTGTTAGGTTAGAGAATGGATTGTCTAAACTCCGCCTATATTAGTGTTTCTTTTGGGCACAGACATCTGGCGATTATTCCTCTCTATAAAAAGATCCCATCTGGCCTGATGGAATTTTGGGGTAGAGTCTTTTTTTTTAATTTCGAAGAGTGTTGGTTATTGTAATAATTTTAACGCTTGTTGGCTTTTTTGGGGTTTTTTTTGTTTCTCCGAAAGTCAAAATAAATTGAACGATTTTTTGAAGCGGATTCTCTAAACGACTTTTTAAATCTAAAACTGTGTACGTTATCCACTGCTATCTTAAAAAAACACAGATAAAAATTGTCAGTTGCAGTCTAAAAAAACATAACCATTGACTAAGAGGTCGAGAGCACAAACCTAGATAAATTTATAAATAATACACATAGCATGTTGTCAGTGGGACTGGAATACCATAAAGACATAAGACACCACACCCGATTTGCTAGCTTGTATTCAAACAGCTTTGTTCACGTACGAACTCGGATTTAGGAGATTTTACGTTCGTACAGAATTACATGAGAATTCTTGTTGTTATAGTCATTATCAAACTTCTTCCCAAGAGCATGATGTTAAAAAGAAAGAGAATGTCGTCTCTCTTCTCACTTGCATTATCATGCAAGTACAAAAAATAAAAAAAACGAAGAGTATCTTTTCTTAGCTTGACCTTCTAGAGATACATTGGGATGGAAATTGTCAAAAATTGCAATTTCGGGTATCAAATTATTCATTACATATGACCATGCATGGTGATTACTGTTGTGTCATAATCATTTACACGCAGGTCCTTCGGGCGGTGCTCGGCTGGAAGGAGCGAGCGGAAGAGAGGAGGTAGCAACGATACGGGGATGGGGACTAGGGGTGGCAAAAAAACTCGAGACCTGTAAGCTGGCTCGGCTCGTTGAAGCCTCGGCTCAGTTTGGCTCGGTTCGTGGCATAAACGAGCTGAATCAAGCTAGAGTTTCAGCTCGGTCCGTAACGAGCTGAGCCGGCTCGCAAGCCACTTGCTAGGCTCGGTTTGCTCAGCTCAGCAGCGTCTTCAGCCCATCACGACATGAACGGCTCAATACAACAGTAGTAGTAGTTTGTATGCCTGCCAATTTTCACATATCTTTAGTCACTGAGAGGTATTATTAAATTACATTTTACTATTTTTCTGTTAATTTCACCTATGGAAAGAAACCATCAGATGCCATATTTGCTTATATTGGAACTGGAGTTTTCTTGACAAGTTTTTCTTACTTTTTTATGAACCTATTACATTAGATGCTCTTTTCTTTTTGATGTAATTTCAATCATATGATTACTACTGTATATGTTTTACTATCACTCTAGAGAATCATAGAAGTTATCATTCAGAAAAACAAATCTAAAACATAACGAGCCTAACGAGCCATGGGATTGATGCAATTTACATATTCCACTTAACTGCACTAACGAGCTGAGTTTGAGCTTTTCAACAAGCCGAGCCGAGATTCTCTTTTAACTCGTTAGCTTAACAAGCTGAACCAAGCCGAGTCGTTTCCCTAACGAGAGTCGAGCCGAGTCGAATCAAGCTAGCTCGTTATTTACCCTAGTGGGAACGATGGATGAGTGGACGGGGAGGGGAGAGGAGGCGTGATTGATTGATGTTTCGTGTTTTAGTCCAGGGGCGGCTTCACACGCGAATTGTTTTTTTTTTACGGCTTCACACGCGAATTGTTTTTTTGACGAGAAAGTGGAGAGGACAACTGATTCTTTTAAGTAAAGATACTGACCTTTTTGTACTGAATATACTACCTATCAATAAATCTGGCAACAGATAATATATGTTTGATCCCTAGCAATATCTGGTGATTATTTGGGCTTTTTTTAAGTAACTTATGGCTGAAAAAACACTGTAACTGATAGAGACTTATTTAGCATAATTAAATTTTTAAAAAATTAAAAATATAAAAAATATGTTAACCCATTACGTATAATACAAACAAATACGAGAAAAAAGAACTGACAAAAAAACTCAACAAAAAGTTAAAAATTTAAAAAAATAAAATTTATAAATAATAAAAAATAAATCAAAAGTCAGAAACTCAAACCAAAACCATGACCACCTAATCATACAGCTATTGTAGCGTTGGCAGTGTCGTTGCCACATTACAGTATTCATCAGTACAGAAAAGAAGGGAAAATTGCTCTCATGCCACAAAGTTAAATACCATTCTCTCATTTGCCACATAGTTAAATGACTTTGTTATTTTGCCACAAACTTATGTGTTTTGCCCTTTGTTTTACCATTTTGACCCTTTTGCCCCCGGCCCCACCCCAGGCCTGCCTCCTCGCCGCCCTCTCCGCCTCCTCCCAGCCGGTCCCCCGTCCTCTCCCTCGCTCCCGCCGGTTGGCTCGCCTCGCCGCCTCCTCCGCCGCCGGTTGGCTCCGCCCTCGCCGCCTCCTCCGCCGCCGGTTGGCTCCGCCCTCTCCGCCTCCTCCGCCGGTTCTTCCCCAACACCGGCGCCAGGTCTTCTCCGGGAAGCGCTGCGTCTTGGGCCGATTCCCCGCGCATGGAGCATTGCCCGGACCCCGCAATCACCACCTCCACATCGCCGGACCCCGCCTCCCTCCCCAGCGAACCGCCGCCACCTTCTTCCTCGCCGCCGAGCCCTTCCCCGCCGCCAGCTCACCCGGCTCCACTCCAGCCGCCGCCCGGGCCCAAGGTAGGCTCAAGACCCCCCGAGGTTGCTCTCTCGACGAGCAATCGGGTCCCCGCCGCCACCTTCTTCCTCGCTGCCGGCGCCCCTTTTCCCCTGTCTTGGCCGTCGCCATGCTCATTGCCGGGCGCCGCCAGGCCTAATCCGGCCGTCTCCTCCCGCCCCGAGGCGCGCGTCGGGTCGTGTGACCCGTTTTGGCCGGCGCTGCCGCGCCTCCGTGCCCCCTCCGCCGCCGGTTGGCTCCGCCGTCCTCACGGCCGGGACCAGTGAAGCCAGCGGCAGGCCTGGGTGGTGCCGGGGGCAAAAGTGTCAAAATGAAATTATTAAATGGAGAAAATGGCAAAACAAAGGGCAAAACACATAAGTTTGTGGCATAATAACAAAGTCATTTAACTATGTGGCAAATGAGAGGATGACATTTAACTTTGTGGCATGAGAGCAATTTTCCCAGAAAAGAAAATCAAAGCCCACTTCACTCAGCCCGCACCCCGTCAAGCTCTGACCTCTGCAGCGACCCATCTCGCTGGCGGCGGTGCTCCGGCGACCTCCACGGTGATTGCGGCCACGATGTTGCCGAGACGTCTTCTTCTCGCTTGGCTCCTGCGCTCAGCATCCGCCGCTTCCTCCACTCCTCCAAATCCAAAGGCGAGACCCCCCACCCCCCACCCCCCCGCGGGAGTCCTTGATTCGGCGGACCTGTTCTTTGTCATGTTGATGCACTGCGTTCCGTGAAATGAAAGGAAAAACAAATTAAGTTTATTTTGTTGATCTGGATATGCAGTTTGGAGAGAGCCGCTTCCTAGAATGCCAAAAAAAAAACGCGTTTTTTTAGCTCTCAAATCTTGAATTTGCCAACACGGCTGCACTCACTTTCCTTTTGGTATGACAGCAAAAGGATTTGTTCATTTTTCTCCCAGTGACGATGAAACATTTTACAGGAAACACTCCATGTTTCTTGGTTGAAGTAAAAAAGGCACATGACACCATAGACTTAGGCCTCTAGAATTTACTTATTTATTTATTTGGCATAGTTGGGCTACTGCAATCTGCCAATCCATCCTACGTGCTGCAAGACTGTGCTGCAGTTAACATGAGGCTGGTTATTTTTGCAATGCCTTTCAATTACTCATTCGAGTTAACCCACATGTATTCATGCAAGTCTAATGTTTGCAGTGTCACAAAATCAATCAGGGAGGTGCTTCCACGCTTTCTTAAAGTGATTTGCATAATTTTCAAAGCAGAACTGAATAGTGGATAATAATTACTTACCTCTTCGTGTATTTTGAGATTGATGCCATTCTTATTAGAGTGGAAAGTATGGAAGCACTACTCAATCAATAATTATGTATACTATATAATGATTGACATCACCTTCTTGTTTCACAGAATGTATGCTATAGAGAAAGATTTCTCTGGAGTTCGTGTTATTTTCACAGCACAAGACACCACACTTCTGGAGAAGCAGGCCCAATAGCTAAGGTAGAGATAAACTCCTCTCATGATGCTACATTCATTGTTTTATTCATCTGCAGCAGGAAATGAAAGGTTTTGATCCTATTGAGCATATATTATGGACACAATTAATGTATATTTACCCAAAATTCTGTTCTAACAAAAACCTTTTCTTTTTCTGTATAGTAGGAGCCGCTAGACCCCTTTGCGTTGATTATAGATGAAGTGTCCGAAATCACAAATAGATTGCGCTCAATGGTGGCAGTAGAGGTGCATGCTCTAACTGCACCCTTATCCTGAATCACACCGTATATTGTATCATGACATGCATTATTACTGCAGGTACCTGAACTGACATCAGCAGCTGGATACTTCTTCAGACCTGGAGCTGAAGGGAAAAGAACATGTCCTACTGTAAGCCCAGACTTCAGGGTGTTATTGAATATCAAGTCATTGTACTGTAGACACAAGATGCTGTTTTCTAGTACACATAAGTATATTGATCATTGATGTCTCAGGTTCTACTATTGATGGCCTCAGCTATAAGAATGGACATGCCTGACCGAATTGTTGGTTCAAAGAATGAGCTCCGTGCAAGACATATGCGTGTTGCTGAGATAACTGAAATGATTCACGTACACATCATACCCATCATATTTCATTTAACTTTCTAAAACTTTCAGGATTATCTATTTCAATGACTGGTCTTTTGCTTTGGCATCTTAGGTATCAAGCCTTATCCATGATGATGTTCTGGATGATGCTGATACCAGGCGTGGCATGAACTCACTGAACTCTGCAGTGGGAAAGAAGGTAACGGCATAATATGTCTATAATAGCTAATATCTTATCTTATTTACAACAAGAAAAATAGTTTGCCAATTAATCTGATCATTTTTTGTTGAATGGAGAAAGAAATCAGAAAGAGGTAATTTAAAAGTCGCTGTATTATACTATTATTAAATATGGCGGGTAAGCAGGTGGGAATTCAATTTGATAAGGCTGCTGTTCAGTAGCTTCAATTGAACTACTTTATTTTAGCTATTTATTAATTCTCAAAAAACAAAATATTATCAATCTCTTGTAGTCTTATATGTGCAAGCAAGCACATCCGTTTTATTTTCTGCTTCATACTTCTGAATATAAACAACCTAAATGGTTATGTCTCTTTGTTCAACACATCTTGATCTCATAAGTACAAACTGTGTACTTCTAAAAGAAATAATGTGAGCAATGCCAAGCCAATCTATCAACTTTGCAAACTGCAAGTTAAAATATCTTGTTATCATATTTACAGTACCTTCCAAACAATTAGTAAAATTGATGCTATCTTGCAGCTTGCAGTGTTGGCTGGTGATTTTCTACTTTTCAGGGCATTTTCTGCTGCTGCGTCTCTTGACAATACGGAGGTGTGACTGTTTATCCTTTGTTTGATAGCCCAACAATTCTGTTCCATCTTTGTTCAATTTTTTTGGCAGTGTTAGCTAGGATAAAGTGAACTACGAATGCTGATAGAGCAGAATCAATGTATTTTTAACATGTGAGATGGTAGGATCAGGGAGCCTCCCTCTGCTGCGCAAGGCGTAGGGAAAGTCTGCTAGGGCTGGAGGCCGGTTCCGCCGGCGGCGCAGGGGCGCCGTGGTGGAGATGCGGAGGCGGCAGGCAAAACAGGGGAGAGCGAACACAGAGGAAGCCCTTGAGGCCAGGTAAGATTATTACCTTGCTTGATCTTTATTCCAATACTGCCTAGGATTATATATCCCATGCCCTAACAATCCTAATCGAATACGACTTGATACGGAAGGAAATAAGAACTGAATACGGAAGGGAAAAGCAATACTTAAGGACTCTAATCTCTAAAGTGATATCCTCCCCTGGCATCTAGAACCCTAGCTGCCGTGCGGCCCAGCCGCTGGCCGGGATCGGCGCTGGTAGTAGGCGCCGGTCATAACATCTCTCCCCGCCTCCGCAAACAGCTCGTCCTCGAGCTGAACATCGGGGTAGAGATCCTTGAAGTCCTGCAGCAGTTCCCATGTTGCGTCCTCGGTAGACAAGCCATGCCACTTGACGAGGACGTGCCAGGTGCCCCGGCGCAGTTGGGCACGCAGCACGCGCTCCGGGGCGGTCAACAGTCGGCCGTCCCGCACTGGTGGCAGCGGTGGAGGAGCGGTCGGAGGATCTCCACGGAACGGTTTGAGCAGTCCCACATGGAAAACGTCGTGAAGCCGGGCTCCCTCGGGCAGCTGGAGGCGATAGGCCACCTGCCCAATGCGTTCCAGCACCTGAAATGGTCCTGTGTAGCGTGGACCGAGCTTGCCCCTGGGACGGTGATCCAGCGAGTGCGTCGGGCGGTGCAGGAGACGGAGCCACACCCAATCCCCCACCGCGAACACCAACTCCCGGTGATGATCGTCGTAGTGGCGCTTGGCATACTGCTGGGCCTGGAGAAGGTGCTGGCGAACCTCGGTTAGGAAGGCGTCGCGGTCATGTAGGAGGGTATCTACTGCCTCCGTCTGAGCAGTTCCAGTGGTGTGCGGCAACAGCGACTGTGGTGGTCGTCCATAGACGACCTGGAATGGTGTGGTGCGGAGTGCTGTATGGAACGACGTGTTGTAGCAGTACTCTGCCCATGGGAGCCAGTCGACCCATGCGCGCGGCCGGTCCCCAGTGGCGCAACGGAGGTACATGGCAATCACCTTGTTGACGACTTCGGACTGGCCGTCTGTCTGAGGGTGGAACGCCGTGCTCAGGCGTAGCTTGACGCCTGCCATCCTGAAGAGGTCGCGCCACATGTGACTGGTGAAGACGGGATCACGGTCGCTGACGATAGATGTGGGGAAGCCGTGTAGCCGAACGATGCCCTCGAAGAAGGCGCGTGCGACCGACGCCGCCGAGTACGGGTGGCTGAGGGCGATGAAGTGCGCGTACTTGGAGAAACGGTCGACGACGGTAAGAATGACGGACTTCCCGTGGACCTTGGGAAGGCCCTCAATGAAGTCCATCGAGATGTCTGCCCATACCTGGGATGGTACTTCGCGTGGCTGCAAGAGGCCCGCCGGTTGCAGGGTCGGTGTCTTGTTGCGTTGGCAGGTGATGCATGTGCGAACGAAATCCTGGACGAGCACCCTATCGCCTGGTATATAGAAATCCTCGCGCAAGCGCTGGAGTGTTTTCTGGATTCCCTCGTGGCCGGCTGCATGAGCCAGCGCAATCACCTGTTGGCGCAAGTCGTTATGCGCCGGAACGAAAATACGCTTGCCGTGGAGCAGGAAGCCGTCACTGGTGCGCCATGGGGGACCGAGGGAGGCATCCAGGAGTTGTTGGCGTAGTCGGCCTGCCTCGTCATCGATGTCTGTCGTGGCGCGGATCTCGTCGAGAATGCGGAACGAGGGCCCGGAGATGGCGTGGAGGACTGCTGTGTCGGTGGCGGTGTCTGTGTCGCGGCGCGAGAGTGCGTCGGCCACCGAGTTGAGGCGCCCTGGACGGTACTCAACTGCGAAGTCGAACCCGAACAACTTGCTGATCCACTGATGCTGGGGAACGGTGGAGAGCCGCTGATCCAGCAGGAACTTCAGGCTGTAGTGGTCGGTGCGGACGAGAAAGCGGCGTCCCCAGAGGTAGGCCCGCCAGTGCCTCACAGCCTGGACTAGTCCAATGAGCTCGCGCTCGTAGGCCGCCAGCTTGTGGTGGCGGGCGGCGAAAGGCCGACTGAAGAAGGCGAGGGGTCCCGCCCCTTGGTGTAATACGGCGCCGAACCCCGTGCCCGAGGCGTCGCAGTCGACGACGAACTCCCTGTCGAAGTCCGGCATTTGCAGTACCGGTCCCGACGAAAGTGCACGCTTGAGTGCCGCGAAAGCCTCAGCGGCCTCCGGCGTCCAAGCGAAAGCTTCCTTGCGCAGTAGACGGGTCAGTGGCGCGGCGATGGTACCGAAGTCCCGGATGAACTTCCGGTAGTAGCCTGCCAACCCCAGGAAGCCGCGCACGGCTCGGGGAGAACGGGGCTCTGGCCAGGCCGAGACGGCGGTCACCTTGTCGCTGTCCATGGCGACACCGTTGGCGGAGATGACGTGGCCGAGGTAGGCAACCGATGGCGCCCCGAAGGAACACTTCGTCCTCTTCAGGTAAAGGCCATGGGCACGCAGAGCGTCGAAAACGAGGCGGACGTGCTGTAGGTGCTCGGACCAGGACGAGCTGTAAATCAGAATATCGTCGAAGAAGACGAGCACGAACCTGCGGAGGAAAGGCCGGAGGACATCATTCATGAGTGCCTGAAATGTCGCTGGCGCGTTGGAGAGACCGAAAGGCATGACGAGAAACTCGAAGTGCCCGTGGTGGGTTCGGAACGCCGTCTTCTCGATGTCCCCTGGGCGCATCCGGACCTGATGATAGCCGGACCGCAAATCCAGCTTAGTGAAGAACTTGGCGCCGTGGAGTTCGTCCAGAAGCTCATCGACAACCGGAATCGGGAATTTGTCCTTGGACGTCTTGTCGTTCAGTGCCCTGTAGTCGATGCAGAATCGCCATGACCCGTCAGCTTTTCGGACCAGCAGCACCGGCGCCGAAAACGGAGAGGTACTTGGTCGTATTATGCCTTGCTCCAGCATTGCGGCGCACTGACGCTCCAGCTCGTCCTTCTGGAGCTGCGGGTAGCGGTAGGGGCGGACGGCCACCGGTGCCGTGCCGGGCAGTAGGTGGATGCGGTGGTCGTAGGGGCGCACCGGCGGCAGCCCGCTGGGCATGTCGAAGAGCACCTCATACTGTTGTAGTAGACGGTCGAGCAACGGTTGCTGTGGTGAGCCATTGATGGCGTGAAGCATCGGCTGCCTTATGTCGTCGCGAGGTGAGCCAATGCCCTTCCATACGACGCGGCGGGCACCCCGGGTGAAGGCCATGCAGAGGTCGTTGAAGTCCCATAGGATGGGGCCCAGCGTTCGGAGGTAGTCCACGCCGAGAACGAGGTCAAAGCCACCCAGATTGATGCCGAGGCAGTCGATGGAAAACTCCTCGTGTCCAATGCGCATGGCTACGTTGTGCGCCCGACCCTCGCACGCCACGCGGTCACCGTTGGCCACCGTGACTCGTAATGAACTGTCGGACGTCACGAGACCAATGCGGCGCATTACGTCGGCGTTGATGAAGTTGTGGGTCGAACCGCTGTCAAGGAGGGCGAGGAGCCGGTGACCGTTGATGTAGGCGTGGAGGTGGAAAGTCTCCTTAGTGCGGATGCCGGCGATGGCGTGTAGAGAAACGACCGGGTCGTCAACCCGCACCTCCTCTGGAAACGCCGCGGCGCCCTCGTCGGCCCCCATGTCGTCGCTGAGATAGTCGGTGACCTCAAGGTAGAACAGGCGCTGGCACTGGTGACCTCTCACGTACGGCTCGTCACAGTTGTAGCACAGCCCTTGACGACGGCGCTCGGTCATCTCGGCTGGTGTCAACCGGCGGAACGGCCGTGGGGGCGTGGTGGATGAAGGCAGCGCGGGTGTAGCCGCGCTTGCAGCCACAGTCGTTCCTGTAGTAGGGGCGCGTAGCGACGTGGTCAGCGTCATCTGCGGTCGCGGGGAAGGGCGAGTAGTCCGCTGCGCCTGTGCTGATATGGAGGTGGCAGCGCGGCGCTCGTAGGCTCGAGCCAGATGCATGGCCGTCTGCAGGTCCGGAGGCTCCTGGAGCTCGACGTCGACACGGATGTGCTCCGGAAGGCCCCCCACGAAGAGTTCCGCCTTTTGGATGGGTAGAAGATGTGTTGTATGGCATACCAGTGCGTTGAAGCGTTCCAGATAGTCCTGTACCGTGCCGTGGAAAGGTAGACGAGCAAGTTCAGCAAGGCGATTGCTGCGGATTGCCGGCCCGAACCGTTGATGGCACAAGTCTTTGAACCGTTCCCAAGACGGCATACCTTCATCCTGTTCCATGGCATAATACCAAGTCTAGGCAGCACCCTTCAGGTGATATGACGCGAGCCATACACGATCTGCGTCAAGCGTACGCTGCCCACGAAAGAACTGCTCGCAATGATTGAGCCAATTCAGGGGGTCTTCCTTGCCGTCATAGGAGGTGAATTCGAGCTTGCTGAAACGGGGCACGCCCAGCCCAGACGTCGCGCCCAATGCAGACGGCGCTGTTGTAGCGGAGTGAGGAAGCGGCAGCCCTGACGGAGCCACCATGGACGACAGCGGAGAAGGAGACCTGGGAAAATTGATCTTGTGGATGGGAAGAGGTGCGGCTGGCGCGATGGTTGTCGGCGCGGCGTACAGGGGGATGTTGGACGTCGTGGTAGCCGGCGAAAACGGCATCGCACCGTACCCTGGCATCCCGAAAGACAAGCCCTGGGACATGGCGCTGGCCGAAGCGGACGCCTGCTGGTGCTCCACGGTCGCCAGACGGGTGTTGATTTTGGCTAGCTGCTGGGCGATGTCGGCCAGCGCCTTCGCAGTGGCGTCGGGGGCAGTCGGCGGCGGCACCGGCTGTAGCGTCTCCTTGTCATCGTCACCGGGCATCACTGATACCAGATTGGTAGGATCAGGGAGCCTCCCTCTGCTGCGCAAGGCGTAGGGAAAGTCTGCTAGGGCTGGAGGCCGGTTCCGCCGGCGGCGCAGGGGCGCCGTGGTGGAGATGCGGAGGCGGCAGGCAAAACAGGGGAGAGCGAACACAGAGGAAGCCCTTGAGGCCAGGTAAGATTATTACCTTGCTTGATCTTTATTCCAATACTGCCTAGGATTATATATCCCATGCCCTAACAATCCTAATCGAATACGACTTGATACGGAAGGAAATAAGAACTGAATACGGAAGGGAAAAGCAATACTTAAGGACTCTAATCTCTAAAGTGATATCCTCCCCTGGCATCTAGAACCCTAGCTGCCGTGCGGCCCAGCCGCTGGCCGGGATCGGCGCTGGTAGTAGGCGCCGGTCATAACATGAGATGTCATGAGTCCCTCTGCATCATTCTCCACTTCTTTCAACATCAGATTTTATCGGTTTCTTTCCAGTATGGATCTTTCACAGGTTCATAACATCAAGATACCCACGCTATTTTTTCCTACTTTTTTGCTGCAGGTTGTATTGTTGCTAGCAACGGCTGTAAATAACCTTGTAACTGGTGAGCTTATGCAGATGACAATAACTCCAGCACAACGCTGCAGGTAGATATCCAATTCGTTTTTCTCATTTTCTAGCACCGAGCTATTGCTGATTGGTGGAGTTTTTACTGTTGATGGAGCACACAAAGAGGTTGAGAAAAACATTGTTTCTTATCAACTTAGATAAGGTTGAGGTGTGATGCATATTACTAACTACATTATGATATCATCTATATGTATCAAACACCATCAAAGCCAAAACAGTGTGCAATACTACTTATAATTATACCATTCATATTTTAAATAGATTATTGGTGCTAAAGTATCAACCTAAAAACTTGAGGTAGCATTGTTCTAGATCAATGGAAACCAAGGAAAGGAATAAAGAAATGTAAGATGAGTTCATCAAACTGTAATAATCAATTGCATAATATTTTAAACACTTACTTTTAGTCTTTTACTTAATTTGACACTTGTTCATGAATGCACGTACAGCATGGATTATTATTTGCAGAAGACATACTACAAAACAGCTGCGTTGATTTCAAACAGTTGCAAAGCTGTTGCGGTTCTTGCTGGCCAAACAGCGGAAGTTTCAGCACTTGCTTTTCAGTACGGCAGACACTTGGTTTGTTGTATTTTTCCATACCCAGAATCTGTTGCTTTTCTTGCTAACCGTGAACTGCTAAGATGGCCAATGTTCTATAATCCCCTGCAGGGTATAGCATATCAGTTGATTGATGACATCCTCGATTTCACAGGCACGTCAGCTTCACTAGGCAAAGGCTCCTTGTCTGATGTCCATCAAGTAATATCATTACTCTTGGTCACTTTCACATTGAATGTTTACCTTACTATTATTGACTGATTATTCCACTTGAGTTATTATGTTATGATGTGGGCTCATCTAAGCACAGATCTTGAGTTTTTTTGGGTATACCTCAAAATATTGTGATTTAGTTAGGACAAAACTGTCATCATATCATGTTGCAAATATTTCTTTCATAGGATTTTGCCTTTTCAGATATGAATATGCAAGGAATGATATATGACTTATATGAACAGGGAATCGTGACAGCTCCCATATTGTTTGCAATGGAAGAGTTCCCCCAACTGCATGAGATTGTAAAACAGGGATTTGATGACCCTTCAAATGTTGATGCTGTTAGTATTGAAACTGTATTTCTTTTCCTTCTAGTAATATGCTTCGAATATTTGGGTTGTGAAATGCTCAATACTTAGCTAGTTTGATTTCAGGAGTGGTCTTTTTTTTTTGGGGGCGTCTATTGCACAGTCGCCTGAAAAAAAAATACATTTCAGTCGATTCTGATAGCCGTTCGATCCTAATCGTGTAGTGGCTATTGCATGCCTAATTTACTGTGTCTTTTGTATGTCCAGCCCACTTGCATCTTTAACGGGCGCGCACTTCCCAGGATTCAACCCGTTATAGCCCAACACGAAAACCTCAAAGCAGGAGATATTGACCACGGTGCTGGCCCATCTAAAATTGTTAGCCCAAAAAATAACCCTAAAAACGTGTAAACCTATCCTTACACGTTTCTTCTCTTCTCCAAGAAAACCTAAAATAAAGCACAGAAGAGAATTGCAAAAGAGGCGGCTACAGTAAAACCAAGAAAAACAAAAACCAAACACAAAAACCAAAAACAGAAGAGGGGGATTGCAGAGAGGTGGCAGAAGAAAATCAGATAGGAGATGACGAACTGGCCTGTGCAAATGGATCTGACATTGCAAAATTCTCAGGTATCTTTTTCTTAGCATTGATGGAAACAAACTATATATAAAAGCACATCAACTAACAGTGCAAACACATACATGTAAGAAGACATGCATCAACTAACAATGCAAAGGTATATTAGAATGAAGCAATGATGAACTCACCAGAAGGTCCAGAATTCTAACCACTAAACATATTATAGAAGTTACACTACATATACTACAAAATTGCACATAAATGTAACTGCAATATTAATGCATGTGGACTGCAATTTTTTCAAACCTAACACATTATTTAAAAAAAATTGCAGATCTCCACTTATCCAGGTGTATTGGAGAGCATTGATTTCCCACACATGAAGAAATAAGAAATGTATATTAGCATTGATGGAAACAAACTATATATAAAAGCACATCAACTAACAGTGCAAACACATACATGTAAGAAGACATACATCAACTAACAATGCAAAGGTATATTAGAATGAAGCAATGATGAACTCACCAGAAGGTCCAGAATTCTAACCACTAAACATATTATAGAAGTTACACTACATATACTACAAAATTGCACATAAATGTAACTGCAATATTAATGCATGTGGACTGCAATTTTTTCAAACCTAACACATTATTTAAAAAAAATTGCAGATCTCCATTTATCCAGGTGTATTGGAGAGCATTGATTTCCCACACATGAAGAAATAAGAAATGTATATTAGCATTGATGGAAACAAACTATATATAAAAGCACATCAACTAACAGTGCAAACACATACATGTAAGAAGACATACATCAACTAACAATGCAAAGGTATATTAGAATGAAGCAATGATGAACTCACCAGAAGGTCCAGAATTCTAACCACTAAACATATTATAGAAGTTACACTACATATACTATAAAATTGCACATAAATGTAACTGCAATATTAATGCATGTGGACTGCAATTTTTTCAAACCTAACACATTATTTAAAAAAAATTGCAGATCTCCATTTATCCAGGTGTATTGGAGAGCATTGATTTCCCACACATGAAGAAATAAGAAATGTATATTAGCATTGATGGAAACAAACTATATATAAAAGCACATCAACTAACAGTGCAAACACATACATGTAAGAAAACATACATCAACTAACAATGCAAAGGTATCACAGAATATCTAAGCCGAAGCATCACAGCGAACACTACCACAAAGCAAAACGATGAAACCCGCAACCAAAATCACAAAAGATTACACAAAAGCAAGGAGGGAAAAAGAAAAATTGCAAAATAATTTGGCACTACAATATTAGCTTAGACAGTGAGTGGTTAATAATTTAGTTTAAAGGGTGCTTCAGCATTCAAGGGTTGTCTGACAATGACACAGGAACAACCAAGCACCTTCCTTGCCTATCCCTCAAAATCAATCTTGCAAAAGCTGCAAAGAACCATAAGTAAAAAATGTTAAAATCAAGATATCCATATTATCATAAAACAAATTGAAAAAAAAGCACAAGGCATGCTCGCCAAAATAAGAGCTTTAACAACTCTAAAGACAACAGAAAGAAAATATATGCTAATATATATTCACACATATAGTACACATTCTCTGCTATCAACAGAATGTGATGCACAACCACACACAGAAAACAGGGTTTGAACTTGCATGCAAACCTTAAAATAAAATTGCAGTCAAATTACTAATAAATTGCACATCATTGAACGATGCAAGATTAATATAACTGCACTGCAATTACATGCTAACCAAGGAAAATTTTATAACGCCTAAAAAACTGCACATATTTACGCATGAATGAATATTGGCAACAACAGAATGCAGAACTGGAAACACTAAGCTAGGCATATTTTTATTCCACAACACTTGAAGAAACAGTAACTCTTTTTTGCAGTTCAAGTCGCACCAACAAGTTAATTTCTGGTAGTTTCTGCTTAGCCTTGTACAAGAAAGAACCTACCAATAATTGGAGCATCCAAATTGTCTTGAGGAAAGTACAATTTAGTTCGCTTCGAACTAGATGCTGACAGGCAATGAGTAACTGAAATTGTGCCACCAAATTTCTCAATCTCCCACGGAGAAACTCTGTTTTGGTGGTTGCAATCAGTACCATCATCCCATCTTACCTGTAAAACATGCAAACAAAGTAACACGTCACTTAGCAGAAATTTGGGGACCCGTATGATACAGACAAACTGTAGATAACACAATCTTTAATCTTTACAAATTAAATCCATCTACAGTGATACCACACAGAAGGGAACTTCCTAAAAGTGCATAGATATTTCCCATTTTCGTCACATCGGTTTTACAGATCAGATACGGATCTGGTCATCGCAATCCCTCTCCTAGGTTCAGTCTCGAAAAGGATCTTACTATGATACTCAAGAATTCAGCAGTTGTTAGGCAACAATTGGTAGGGTTAATAATTAATAGAGCTTCGCAGCTATCAGCCTATCAGTAGTGAACCAATAAGCAGAATAAAGCTTTTTAAATTTTGTGTTCGTGTGCACAATCATTTTGTTCATTTTAAAATAACTGCCTGGTCCAAGGACAATTTATTTTAGGACAAACAGTGAACATTTTTTTGGGAGAACATGACAGTCAATGAACATACAAGTGAATAAACTATAAATTCCAAAGTTGAGAACAATAAATAGTATCCTCTCAAATGCATACCAGTAGGCATCTCCATTTTGATCCAGGCCATCTTATAGGGTCTACTTCACTAATACCTGAAATCAATCCAGAGGACCTGCAGAACATGAAAGAAATTTCAAGAGACTGATGCACAAAGGGCAATTTCAGTGAAGTCAAAAGTACAAACCTTTCATTAGCATCCTCACTCTCATAGCAAACTTTAAACCTCATTCCAATGGAAAACGGATGGTTCAAGCTCTTCAAGAACTTCCAATATGGCACAATAAATTCTGACGCACCACTCCTGTGGAAGGATGAAACATCTGAAATTATTTAGGTCATTCGAGCAATGTCAATACTTACAAGGCACATTCCTTTTCCTTTTATAAGTTTCATGTACCTTAAACAGATCAAGTATAGCGAGAAAAAAAAACACAAGACAAAAGAACCATTAATAAAGAAACAGTGCATCATTAGCTAGTTTCTACTTAGCCTTGTACACAAGCTATACTGCTATAGCATCCCCGTACTCCGGAGGAAGCCAGACTACATTCACAATGGCATGTTCATGGGCCTGACCCAAGACCAAGCACATTACAAACCAAGTCACACAAACTGGTACTGTCACATAGGTAACACAATCAACACCAAAAGGAACATGCAATGGATAACAAAGATTTTCTATTGTTTCATCGCCCATAGTACTGCAACTCCAACATAATTTCCAGAACATGCTGAAAATTTTTAATTGTAGTGCTTTTTGATTCAGCTATAAGGATGAACGTCTCATCTCATTACAGATCTTAACATCTAAAAATGTAGTACTAGTTCAGAGCATGCCATGTACATCGTCAATTCAGAAAGTTCAGTAATAAGAATCTGGACATTTCCCATAATAATCTCGACATTTGCCATGTACTATGTACATTTCCCATGTACATAGTCTGATTTGAACCAAATAAGTGAAGAATTATATACTGGTGGTTGTTGAAGTAAAGGGCAAACTATTGTACTAACCATCATATAGAGTTAGTAGCTTACCTCCCAACTACAAATCAGACTAGCACTGCAAGGAGAACCTCAGCCAGCCAATTGTTTTGTTGTTGAGCAAGGCCACCAGAGCCCACATGCGTTGTCTTCAGTAATCTGTTTTGCCTCTCCCTACACATACCCACCAGAGCCCACAGAATGGGGAGCGAGAAGGCGAGCAAAGGCACAAATCAACAAGAAATCGCCAGATCTAAAATCACTAAACAATATTCAACAAGAGAAGGACAAGGAGTACTCACCAAACAAAATCACTGAACCGAAGGACGAGAACCAGCTAGCCAACGGTGACCACGACGAACAAGTCAACTCCACCTCCAAGCAACGAGAACACACCAGCAAAGCACACCGAGCAGAATGGGGAGCGAGAAGGCGAGCAAAGGCACAAATCAACAAGAAATCGCCAGATCTAAAATCACTAAACAAAAATCAACAAGAAAAGGACAATGAGCACTCACCAAACAATCACTGAACCGAAGGACGAGAAGGAGATAACAACCGATCGAAGGGAGCTCTGCCTCTCGTTCTCCCCCACGATTTCTCCACTCTTTCTCCTATTGCTGCAGACCCAAGAAGCCAAGGAGACCAAGCACCGGAGACGAAGAGGTGGTGACCCAAAAAGACTCTCTCTCGAATCCTCCACTCTCTCTGGAATCCTCTGCGCTCTCTCTCTCTCTCTAAGCGATAAGGACGGGCGCGCGGAACGACGAAAAAAACCGTACGGGAGACGGGCGAAAACAAAAAATCCGAAACGGTAACGGGTGACGGGCCCGTTTAAGCGAAGATCTCAAGAAGACATCGGACGGATGAAAAAATCGACTGAAGACAAAAAAAATTCCAGGCAACTGTGCACTAGCAAACTCGTTTTTTTTTTTATTGCAGGCCCTGCAATACCTTGCGAAAAGTCAGGGAATTGAGAGGACTAGGTTACTTGCTACTGAACACGCCAAACTGGCAGCAGACGCAATTGATGCCCTTCCTGAGAGCAAGGACGAAGTCGTGCTGATCTCGAGACAAGCACTCAAAGATCTTACTGAAAAGCTCGTCAGGAGAACAAAATGAAGCAAACAATGTAATATTGGATAAACATTTCAGCAGGCAGCAAAGTGAAGCTCATCATGTGCTTGGTGAAAAAAGTTTGAAACTGCCAAGCTTGGGTGCATGTTTTTCTTGATGAAAATTTTGTTATGGTGAATGATGGAATTCAGCAGATCTGGATAAGAGATTTACCTTTCTTTTGTTTCATGTTGTCAGCAGCAAAGTTTTCTGATAATTCTTCAAAATACTGATTGATCCTTTGATTTGATTTAGAAATGATAACATTTTGAAAAGCTTAATGCACACACTATTTATTATCTGAAAGCCAGCTGTTCCAGAACATATTATGCGAATCACCATGGAATAAGAAAAACCTTGTGATTGACCCGCTCGTTTCGGCTTCAGTTTCTGGCTTCTGACTTATTTTCCACTATTCATAAATTTCATCTTTTTCTGAACTTTTGTCTTTTTTTGAGATTTTTTGCCTGTTCTTTTTTCCCGTATTCTTTTGTGTTGTCCGTGATGAGCTAACATATTTTTTTCTATTTTTAAATTTTTTAAATTTAATTACGCCAAATAAGCCACCTCCAGCTATAGTAAAATTTCAGCCGCTACAGTTCAATTTCAGCCATAAGCTATAGCTTTTCAGCCCAACCGAACGGGATCGTATTTAAAAATAGACGGATAAAAAATGTGTTTAATGACTCCTATTGGTAGCTTCTTGTGGTAAATGATGGGTATTTTGAAAAGGGAAAAAACCAGAATGCATCAGTGAAAACTCTCAGAATTGAGTGATGGATTGAGGAAGAAAGCCATCTTATACCCTGTAAGATTATTCTGCAATTTACTATTGTTAATACACCAAAGTAGCTCCTTCAGGCTATACAGATGTACGTATTGCATCCCAAAGCAGTAACTACCATCAAGGCTAATCACAGAGAATTGTTGTCATCATAATAAGAATAGGAGTTGGGGTCGCAGGTAGTCAAATCAGTTTCAGAGCCGTCTGACGATGGGTCAGAATAGTAGTCCATCTCATAGTCGTCTTCTTCGGACCGCGGAGCATCATCCCACACGTCATTACCCTAAATCTCATCATGAGAGAGGACCTCCCCTGATACTATCCAATGGTACAAAATTTGGGGCAGTACTTACTAAGCCAAAACCTGATGTAACCCCATATGGTGACAGTTCCATAAGAATGATGAGTATTTATGTAGGATCGATTCACACTAAGATAGATAATCAGAGAGGGTGAATGATTGTGGAAGCTAAAAATAAATTTTAATACTCCCCTTTTAACACAAAACTTATTTAAGCCTTGTTTAAAATTCTGGACAGAACACTGTATCCTTAGTAAAACTGATCTCGATACAAATCCGTAACTCCGATTAATCTCAAACTTTGTCAGAATAAACTAGAGAAAGTTATTGAACTAACCCAACTGAAATTACGTCAATCGGAGGTCTATAACTTGAGATATAAAATAAACAAGATCGCTGATGCAGAAAGTGATGAGAATAAATTAAGTCCTAATTATGCAACTAAGCAAAATTCGTAAGGAATTAATCAACCAAACTTTCCAGATCATAAACTTGATGCCCTAATTATTTTTTTATACATGCATGAATCACAAGCCTAAAAGACTTAATGCAAAAAAAGCATAAAACTTAATAACCCTAACGTAATCACCTAGCACTAATTGTGTCTTCTCTCTCCTCAATGCACAACACTTGACTAGATAACGCAAGGCAAAAGTATTACTCACATGCAGGCACAGAACAAAGAAACGATTACCATCACGTGAAGAGTCAGCGTGCAGTCAACAGATCAATTCACGGCAGGAGGCAGGGCTTCATGCAAGCGTGATAAATTACCAGTCGCCGCTCATTCAATCAATGAATTTTCGCCACTGTTCCAAACACAAAAAGCAAACACTGCCGCTGCTCCACACGCCGGGTAAAAGAAAATCAGCGCAGACCGATTGGTGAGAGGAGACGTCACACGAGATCGAACGGGAACGACGCAGAGCAAATCAAGTCGAAACCGACATCACGCCTCAGTTACCCATTGGAACATCCATCCAAAATACATGCATGGATGAGGCTTCCTAATTAAATATCAGTTTTGCTGTTGCACAGGCAACTAAATTTTTTTTATGTTTCAGTCACCTGAAATTGCACTCTCAATGAACTAAAATTACAGCCCAACTCTAAAAAAACAGCTGCAACTTTAGGTGATTCAGAGTGCAACTTCAGGTGACCTGAAATTGCACTCTCAATCAACTAAAATTGCAGCCCCCTCCAAAAAAACATGTGCAACTTCAGGTGATTCAAAGTGCAACTTTAGGTGACTGAAAGATAAAAAAATTTCAATCGCCTATGCAATAGTCTATCCCATTAAATATCAGCTCCTGTCTCTCAACAACGCATGCATGCGTTTTTTCCTTTTTGTTTCTTTCTATTCGCTCAGAACTCTTGTCACGCCACCGCATGCATACACACACACACACATAGCCCTCTGTAACATCTATTCAAACTCTACTTAAAATCCTAATCCAACTCCAACTAGACTTAGGTCTTTTTACCTCAACTAGACTTTTGGCCCACTAATTTTCAAGGGACCAAAAACCCTTCCTAACACGGGTTTTTCACACTTACGACTATTCTAATGCGTCACGTGTCGAAGCCTCCAGGACCGCACCTCCCGTAACTTCTTCACATATCATCCCCCTTTGATCTCCATGCGCCCTAAGCATGAGCCCAACCATCTCGTGACCTCCTTGACCATCCGAACCTCGGATCTCCCCATCCTAGTCCCGGTCCACCTCGTCACCGACCATGATCTTCTCCATGCTCAACCTGCACAACATTCTTCCGGCACAAGTTCGTCTCAACTTGACCAACATCAATCCACGCACGCACCACATACCTTGCATAACATCGCTAAACAAAACCACCAATTATTCATCATAACAAATGGACCATTGTCAATTATTAATCACCAAAATATCCTAAATCTAGCCACATGATCTAACAATTTAACATTGCTTAAGTTTTACCTTTATTATTTGAGTTTGATTTTTATGAATTTGAATTTCGGCCTATGTTTTTCTATAAGTACCTCAGACTAGCCTAGGCAGGTGGTTTGACCGCTGGGAGGTTGCGGCCGGTCTGATCGTTGGCAGGTTGTGGTCATATTGGCCTAGGGTGACGGTCTAAGCGGTGAAGTGCGACCAACTAGGTGGCAGTCTAACCGGCTTGCTTTGGTTGTGGTAAGACCGGCCCTGTTGAGGTGTTTTGAGAGGAGTTGTTTAGGTGTTGTTAGTTACACTGGGAGTTGTGCAAGTGTTAGTCATAGGATCTTCATGCAAGTGTTAGTCATGATACGTTCATATATATGGTTTACTAATAGAAAGTCAAGTGCAAGTCATTTGCGCTTAGATTAATTGCTTTGTCTTCGATATGCAGGTGCTTTGATAATGGATTGTGGCCAGCGGCAAAGCCTAGGCTTGGTGGCCATGGAGTATGGTGTAAATTCGGATGGAGCATCATCTCAAGCCGAGAGCACAGAAGAAAGATAAGGATCATGAGGAGGCAATATGTGCATATAGTTTGCCAATTGTTCTTATGCGTTTCAAGTGATGATGGTTTCTAGAGCAGACGTATGATCTTGGCAGCAAGCATTGGGCATCACAGATTATGGTGTGATATTGGTGTGCCATGAGACTTAGGCGTTTCACGTGGTGATGTATTGGCGCAGGCGTACGATTTTGGTGACAAGTCATGGGCATCATATCGTTGTGAACACCAGTACGTGGCAATTATGGAAATTGTCTAATACCGGGTGGAGTAGTGGTTTGCAAAACTGCGGCGCTGGCCTAAGTGGCTTATAAAACATCTTGTGGTTGGAATGTCTTATCGGGCTATTGGAGCTTTTGGGAAGTTGTGTTTTGAAAAATATGCAAGTGTGTAATATAAAACACATTTGTACGTAGGTTACCGGGTTTCTTCAATTGTAAATGGTGTGATCCACTAAGGAGTGACTAATTGTTATGGTTAAGTGAGAGGTGAGGAGCATCCACTATATAAACCTTGTGTTGAGTTGAATCATGTGAGACTCCAAGATTAGGATTAGGATTTCTTTGTGTTGGAACTTTGCATGTATGTTCTAGGGTACCAATTGGACTGGACTTGCCGTGTTACAGGCGAGGAAACACAATCTTGGTTAAAATTTTTTTCTAACCCCACCGAGAAATCCAAAATTTAAAAATTTCATATTGTTTAGGAAAATTTTGGTCAAAAAATTCAAACATGCAATTCGAATTCAAGGAATACAATTATATGAAAAACAGCTAAATCTCGGCGAAAATTTAGTAAAATCTTGGTCAAATATCAAAATTTTTAAAATGGGCTGATTTTTTTTTTGTCGAAGTGCACTTTTCTTGAAGGGGACTGAGATAACCAAAATTTGCTAAATTTCATGAAATTTTGCCCAAAATTGTTTTCCCTGGTTACAGCAATGAAATAGTAAAGAAAATAGAGTGTTGACATTAACGATAGATCTTCAATTTGATGTTCTAGATGGTTGCAAAAACAGAAAAACTATACGCAGGATTAGTCTCGATCTTGCCGTGTAATAGCAACCGGTGATAAGGCACCACATTAATGGAATTAGAACAAAATTTAGGAGAATATTTTTCTTATTGCTAGAAAAGAAACAAAAGTTATTGATTATCTCTGGTACTTAAAAGAAATTAAGGAGTTCACTCGACTGTTGTTTATTCACCCATTCTTTCTCCTCACACGCTAACATGTGGGCCTCCTATAACAGACGTGTGTTTTAGAAACTAATATCTCAACATAACATATAGTTTGTTACCTATTGGGAAGATTGAAGTTGATCAGTTTGTTAAGAAACCTGGGCCTGGGCCGGCAGCCCAGGGCCCATGGTGGGCACCTCATTGTAGTCTATAAATAGAGAGTCATACCTCCTCATTATGTACACATGAATGAAAGCAATAAAGAAAAACCAGGAGTTCTCTCTATCTCTCTGTGTGTTCAATCTATTATTCTGTGATTCTGTGATTGATTCGTTCTTGTTCTAAACAGAGGAATCGCTCGGACTGGTCGCCAGCGACGGTTTCTCAACACGTTATCAGCACGACTTCGCTCTGGTGAACGAGGTAATCATCGAAGCACAGATTGAATTTTCTAGATCGCTTTTGAATCTGTATTTTCTTTTCGCGTTCTAGATTGAATATCTACGGTGCAAATCCGCCCTAATCTACCGTGAGCAGACTTGAAGTCGCCGGCACAATGCCGATCGGTAGATTGTGAAACAGGGTAGATGTTGATTGCACTGTAGATTAGAACGATGCAAATCCGCCCCAAATCTACCGCGAGCAGATCTGAAATCGCCGGCACAATGTCGATCGGTAGATTGCGAAACGGGGTAGATGTTGATTGCATCGTAGATTGGAAACGAAAATTTTTGCATGGTTTTATTCGATCCTGCAAGATCACTACACGAGAAAATACTGCATGATTTCTCTGTCCAGTCATTGCAATTGAGAAATTGCACGAGAAAAAGTTTACATTCTTTCTGTTCGGTTCTGCAGCCGGCCGAGGAGCCTGCAGTGCCGCTCGATTTTGGCCGGTGCTCGCCCCAGTATGGGCCGCCGCCCAGGTACCCGTGCCCGCAAGCACGCCCGAGGATGCCACCTTGGATCCGCGCCCGCACGCGCGCCGATCGGCCACCTTGACTTCGGTGTCCTCCCCGCGCCGCTGTATGACGCCCGCTCGGCCCGAAGATAGCTCGCCCGCCCAGCCATGGCCGCCGCCGCCGAACCGGCTCTGGCCACCTCCGCCCGTGCGCCGCCCGCAGCTGCGCCGCAGCTTCGGCCCACGCGCCCGCATGCGCGAACTCCGGCCGTTGCTGCGCCCGAAGCGCCGACCATCGGTGTTCGCGCCGCTGCGCCGCACCCGAGGACCACCGCCGGCCCGCCACCTAGCCGCTTGGCTGTCGCCCCGCACGACGCGTGCCGCCGCCGCTTCGGCTTCTCGCGCCCGCACGCGCACCAGCCACCGCTCGGGCCTAACGCTGGTCGCCGCCGCTAGGGGCCCACACTGCCACCTCGCGTGTTGCTCCGGCCGCCGCGCCGTCGAGCCGCCACGCCCGAAGCGCCGCGAGCCATGCCCGAAGCCCTCATGCGCCGCCTCCCGGTCCGGCCGCCAGCCTCGGCTGCCTGCACGCGCCCCGCCGCCTCCCGGCTAGCAGCCACCTCCCGGCCCACCATCCGCCTCGCCGCACGCACCTCCCGGCCAGCAGCCGCCTCCCGGCCCGCGTGCGTGCCTTGTCCCGCCGCCGCCGCCACACGGGTGTTGGGGGTAGGGGAAACCCTACCCCGCCCCTTTTGGGTTCGCCTGGTGGGCCGGCCGGGGAGATGGGCCCAAGTAGGCCAAAAGACACGGGCCGGCTAAGAAAAGAAAAAAAAGGAGCCTGGCCGGAAGGGGCGGCAGATTTGCGAAAAAGCCCTCCGGTTCTTAACAAATTACCAATCGGCCCTTAAATTTTTAATTTAATCCCCGATTTTTGCATAAAAGGCTTCGTAGTTCCGAAAATTACGTATAAGCCCTCAAATTTACGAGTGGTCCAGAATTTTTGCAGAAAACCACTCTGTAAATCAGAAAATTGCGTGAATTTTCCTCTGAACTGGAAATTTGCATAGAAACCCTCAGAAATTGCAGAATTTGCTGAAATTTCATATTTTAGCATAAAAGAGCCTCGGGAATCCGAATTTTGCATCAATTTTTGCATTTGAAGCTTATTTATTTATGCCATTATTATTATCTATATTTTCTGTATTTATTTACTGTTTTGGTTAATTGTAATTGTTTAAATTGCTTTTAATCACTGAAATTAGCAGTACAAAATTATAGAAAATGCACAGAAAATTATGAAACATTACGAGAACCTATTGTACCATTTATTTACCCGCAGTAATTTATTCCGTGCATGTTTACCAGCAGTAAACTTATATACACATATAGATGACTCGCATCACGAACCAGGAGTTCGTGGAGCTGGCCCAGTATGGCCAAAACTATTTGACATGGGCATCCGATTTCGAGATTGTACTTGGGGGCTGGAAGCTCCGCGCAGCTATTGGATTAAGCGGACAGAAAGACGCTCAACCTACACCTGAGGAGAATGATCAGACACTTCATTTTCTCAGGCTCCACCTCTGCCCAACTCTCAAGAATGAGTATATGGCGGAGAAGAGCGCGCTAGCACTCTGGACCGCACTCAAGAAGCAGGTTTGAGAGGCTAAAGTACACCATTCTTCCTCAAGCAGAGTAGGAGTGGATCAGACTGAGGTTTGCCGACTTTAAGACGGTCGGGGAATACAATTCTGCCTTGCACAGGATTTGTACCCCAATACAGAAAATTGAGAAAAACCTTTCACCCAAATGAAGTACAATCCGCACGCAATTATCGTTAAGACGGCTATGAGGAATATGCCGAATTGATAGATATGATGCAAGTTGCGGAGGCTCAGGACGAAGTTCTCCGCAAGAACTAAGTCACTCAGCCATCTGGGAGCTCCACTGGCCGTGAAGCCAACATTGGGAGCAACAAGGTGCGAAATCCCTTGATAGAGAAAAGAGGAAGGAAAGGTAAGACCGCAGCCCAGAAAGGCGAATCAGATGCTCCACGAGAGAATAAGACTAACAAGCCAAAGCGGGATGGCCAAGGGCAACATGAAGCCCACTTTGCATTAATTGAGGGGGAGAGTTCGGGAGTAGCTGCCTGCACTAGTGAAGGTTGAAACCATCACGATAGCAGCAACCCTTTCTCAACCTAGAAGCAGCCAACGCCATGATTTCTCCTGAAGAGAATGTCACCCCGAGAAAATAGTAGAAGAAGTCTGGTGCACAGAATGCATTTAGACTTTAATTGTCATTTATTTTGTGTGGAAGAATATGTTAGAATTTGCATGGATGGTACATAAGAATTGTTATTTTCTCGTGATGGTTGGATGATAAGAATTCATTCATTTATTCAGTTTATGATGGCATGATATGTTCTGATATTGGAGTATTTTATTTATGTGTTAATTGCCTTCTCATGCATATTAATAAAATACCATATATTGGAACACGTGTAGCGCCCTATGAAGGAAGTGTGCTTAGCTAGTAGCAGCACAATGCATATCATCTTAAGAGAGATTAAGTGTTTTGAGTCGATCCGTAAGAGCATTGGCAGTCTTACGACAATCGTCAGAAGCGATGTATGAATAATTGGTTCACGAAGAGCCACAATGGGCACAACTTTGGTCACTGAAGAAACCTTATTGTACTCAGAATCGACTAGCACTCTCCTAAGTTTTAAGGATATTTGCGCCAATGGTTTCCACGTTGAGACTAAAAGAAGAGTACGGTAAGGAATACCTGCTCATTATGAAGCGCAAAGAGAACAGAAAATTGTATTAGAAAACTTCCTTCACTAGAAACTGGGCTATATTATACCAACATTAAAGCGCCTGCAGCGTACACTACTCTGAAGACAGTGTTTAGAAGCTCTGAACTCTTCTGTCTCTGGCATGACAGATTAGGCCACCCAAGTTTTAGGATGATGAGAAACATAATAAATAACTCGCATGGACATAATATTAATGTGAAGAATTTCCCGAATCATGAAGATTTTGTGTGCCCTGCATGTGCCACCGGGAAACTAATAACTAGACCCTCCACTCTGAAAGTGAAGGATGAAGTCCCTGCATTCCTGAAACGCATATAGGGAGACATTTGCGGTCCCATTCAGCCTGTTTCAGGGCCATTCAAGTATTTCATGGTGCTCATTGACGCTTCTTCGAAGTGGTCATTTGTGGGTTTGTTGTCCACAAGAAACCACGCCTTTGCAAAATTGATCTCGCAGATCATTCGCATCAGAAATGTGTTTCCAGATCATCATATCAAGTCCATCCGAATGGACAACGCCGAAGAATTTACTTCAAAGGCATTTGATGATTATTGCATGGCGATGGGAATTGCAGTTGAGCACTCGGTACCGCATGTCCATACCCAAAACGGTTTGGCAGAGGCTTTAATTAAAAGAATTAAATTTATTGCCCGACCCCTCTTGCATAATTGTAATTTGCCAGCCACATGTTGGGACACGCAGTCCCACATGCAATGAATCTCATCAATTTTAGACCGTTGGCCTATAACATCCATCCGCCTATGCAACTAGCGCAAAGGTCAGCACTGAAAATTTCCCAACATTAGGGGGAGGAAATCAACCCCTTGATGAAGAATGTCGGGAAATTATGTGGCAAACCACGGGATTCCATGCAGATGACCCGTGCACTAGAGAAATCCAGAAGACATTACATGGCAAGCCACAGGAATTCATGCACATGACCCGCGCACTAGTAAAGCAAATAGAAGTCCAGAAGACAATAGAAGTCCAAAAGACAATTGATTTGTAAGCATTAGCAAATCAGCTGCCTGATCACTTTAGTGATTTGAAGAGCGTGACTAAGTCGCATGTGCCAGCACGCACTGCACCGGAGAGGGTTGAAATACCAAAGAAAGCAGAAGGTATCCCTAATCTCGTCCAGAGGCCTCAGAAAAAAAAATAAAGGACGAGAACTCCGGTTCCTCGAATCCTAAGTAACCGGGGACGTCTGGTGAAAAAGGATAAGAAGAACTTATCACAACCGATCATTGAAGTTCCCCAGAATGAGAAGGGGAGCCAGTTGAGACCTGGCACAAGTATGACACCTTCCGAAAAGGGCATATCGGATCTGAATATCCCCATCGGTATGGATTTGTGCGCACATATCGGAGCCGAAAAACTAAAGGGACTTGCCACCGCAATTGAAAGAAGCGATGCGCAACGTGAAGCTCCAGTAGAAACAATCGCTCCAGAAGAAGCAACTCATGAAGAAATAGCTATAAATTATGTGCACACGGGAGAGTCCCTGAATAGGACAACAGCTAATATCGATATCTACTTCGCAAAGAAAATTGCCACCATCATCGATCTTGATCCCGAGCCTGCATCGCTCGCTGAATGTAAGAAAAGATCAGATTGAAAAAATTGGAAGAAGTCAATAGCAACTGAATTGTTATCTCTGAACAAAAGAGAGGTGCAGAATTCAGGGGGAGAATTCAGGGGGAGACTTAGAGAAGTGCAGAATTTTTCGGGGGGAGAATTCTCGCAAGCCCACTAATAAATCTTGATCATGAAGATTAAGTACCCAAAAAAATAAAGTCCTGCAGACCAAATGAATTTGGGTGAATTGTACTCTTTTTCCCTTGACGAGTTTTCCATAAAGTTTCTCGAGCAAGGTTTTTAATGAGGCAATTCGTGCATCGCAGCATCACATGTATCATGTGCTATTTCTCCAAATTTTTCCCACTGGGTTTTTATGGAGTTTTAGTGAGGCATGAATGTGTCGGATGAGTGCCCAAGGGGGAGTGTTAAGAAATCTGGGCCTAGGCCGGCAGCCCGGGGCCCATGGTGGGCACCTCATTGTAGTCTATAAATAGAGAGCCATACCTCCTCATTATGTACACATGAATGAAAGCAATAAAGAAAACCAGGAGTTCTCTCTATCTTTCTGTGTGTTCAATCTATTATTCTGTGATTCTGTGAGTGATTCGTTCTTATTCTAAACAGAGGAATCGCTCGGACTGATCGCCAGCGGCGATTTCTCAACACAGTCAACGTACTATCTGATGGACTCGGAAGAGGCCGGGTCAAGGCCAAGGGGCAGCCACACCTTGCAATCCGATCGGGATCCCCTGCAGCGACTGCATGTCAGAAACTGCGTGCGGCTTGGGCTGTACAAATTCATGGCCAACGGTTCAGATTTTTCTGCTACAGTATCTTGACTTTGCTACAGTGCATGAACGGTGCCTCGTCAAGCCTAGTCCAGCAGATTCGAATCCGGCAGCCGGCAGTGCAGCTGCTTGAGTTGCACTCACCATAGCCCTAGAGGAAATTCACTAAGGCTTGATTTGGTACATCTCTTGTACAAAAGAGCATTTTCACAACTCTCTTGCTCGGATATATGGCGCTAGCGATAGAGGGCACGACCGATAATAAGCCTGCTGTACAATATACTAGCCTCATAGGCGCGGCGCCACGCCGCGCCAGCCACCGTGTGTACCGAAGTAAAAGAGGCGATAATCCGTGAGGAGTTTGCAAAAAAAAATTTAAAAAAAATCGAGGGCACGTGTGTATTTTCGAAAAAGGCAAAGGTCTTTTTCGTAAAAAAACCGAGGGCCTGTACGTAATAAATGGGAAAGTGAAAGGATTTTTTTGTAAAAAACCGAGGGTCTGTATGTAATAAACAAGGACCCGTACGTAATTTAGAAAACTGCGGGGCGCTATCCTGCAAAAATTTGGGTGAAAAAAAACTGTCAGGGACCTTTTTGCGAGGAAAAAGGACCTGTACGTAATTTCCGGAAAACTGAAGGAAAAGCCTTCTCCTGACCGTACAGAAATCCCCCCGCCACGCGGCGGCCAGCGCGCGCGGGCGGGGGACGTGGACGCGCTGGGGGGGCGGAATCCCCCCAGCTTTAATGTTGGTATTATACGCGAATACTGTTCATATTGATTCAGATAATACGCATCAATCTCCCTTTATATATATAGACTACTAGTAACAGTGTCGTGCGCAACTAGATGTGTCACAGTGCATCAGGCCGCAGCTGCCCAGAGAGCATAATTTCCAGGTGAACAGGATTCTCTCTGTTCACTGATAATAGCCCACTGATGAAAAAGTGAGTACAACGACCACCACCATGGATGGATCAACCAACAAGGTATCTAGAGACGTTTGTATTAGATTTTACTAATAGCTTTTAGATGTGAATTATAAATTTTGGTTAAAACTAAATAATAATGGTTGAAAGAAGTAATTTTTAGAAGAAAAAGACGAACGGTGAAAACAGTGATGGAGAGATACATGCGCGTGACGAAAGCGAAAAGAGTAGAGTACATAATGCACCTGTAACCTTATGCCTTATCTTAGGAACGAGACGGTGGTGGGAGAAATGAAGAAACCGCTTCGAGAAAGCAGATGTTCGTATTTGCTTTTGACTTTTCTATGCGGAAGGCAGAAGCAGAAGCCAATATAAATATAATCTTAACATTGGCTCTTCTCAACAAAGAAAATAAAAAGAAAACCCCATGTTACAAGTACATATGACGAGCCGAGCCTTTCTTGAGTCAAGATACAAACTTGCCATGTTAATCCAAGCAAGACCCTCACCATCCTTGTGTCCACCATGGCTGTTCAAATATTTACTACCATGGGAACGCTTTCTCGTGCCATCTTGTTAGTTAATAACCATTAGGGGACAGGTTGAGTTCCTAATTGTAGGCCAACACTTCACCACTTCAGGTTTGCTATTCAAAATGCGGACATATACAGGTCTTGCCTCTGCCTTTTTCTGCTCTGTTCACAATGATCATCTTAGTAGGGATAGGCAAAACTGCTGCATCACTTTCAGTAATCAACCCAGCAGTGTGAGTGATAATAGATTGCAGTGAGCCATTCCACCATTGTCATCTGGCGAATGCAGCAAGGCGAACAGATAGCTACTGCAAAGCAACGAGAGACTAGAAAGACATTTAACTTGGGGCAGTGTTTTTTCTAGTTGTTCTTGAATCACTGGACTTGCGTTCAGCACCTGTCTGTCCCTGCTGCGTTATAGAGCTTCTCCTTTATTTGGCACGAGCAACGGTGCGTCTTCAAGTGACGCCGACGTAGCATCTTCCAAGGTCGACGCACCAATTACAAGCTACACCCCATGACTGTGGCAGCGCTGCTTGGAGAGGTGGAGGTGACGGCGGGTAGTGCCGCGACGCTGCAGAAGCTGAAGAAGGCAGCGGTGGAAGGAGGACTTCAGAACGCGCCATGGTGTGTTTGACATAATTGTACCCTGCGTACTAGTAATATTTGTACACATAATTGTCAAGTAAAATAACATGAGAAATCAGCTTGGGCGCCACTCACAGAGTTCCAGAGTGCCAGCAGTTGATAAACCACGCTACCGTTCAAGATATTGCTACAAGATATTGGTAGTTAGTCAGAATAGGCACCGGTGGAGCTTCCCTTTGCCCAGGCCAATTTATCCGTCGGGTAGAGATTTACCCATGGGTTTGCGGGTTATTGGGCAAGATTGCCTTCCCTGCCTGAAAGGGAGTTGTAACCTCGCGGCTCTGTTCTGACATCAACACCATACAAGCTATAGTGCATCAACACCAGATCTTGAACCAAAGCACAAAAACAGAGCCATAATGGGTCCATACCAGGTCATGGAGTCGTCGAGAAGCTTCAGCGTCGTCATCCTACTTGGCCGTCAACCTGCGGTGGCAAACACAACCAGTGCATCGCGAAAGCCGACGGAGCAGAGTTGAGAGCTCCGGCTCCTAGAGCAGCGTTGCGCATGCATACAGAAACAACAGGTGCCCATCTCAGCCATAATCATTGTCCAAACAAGTTGAGTACTTAACATTGTGTTTTAGCCATACATTTCATAGCGTCTTTAACGAAACTGCAAAATAAAATACTCCTAACACTTGTGAACTATATACGTCCACAATATCACTCGACGAACACTAAAAGGCGGTACCCCAGCAGATCCATTGCACCGGCAGAAGCAGCAAAAAAGGCAAACATATAGGCACTTCCATCACAGCATGCAGAAGGAATTCACTTCAGATGTGCACGGAAAGCCCTGAGAATCATCTTTGACTCTTAATCAAGCACGTCCTCATCATAGAGGCCAAAAATGTAGCTGGAAGGATCACCGTAATCATCATCGTAGACCTCCGTGTCCACATAGTCAAAACCAGACCCCCTATTAATCACCATAAAGGTCACCATCATTGTCGGAGTCAAGACTGGAGTCGTATTCAGAAAGACAATAGTGGCCGTCACGGATAAGCCGGAGTGTCTTGAGCCTAGCACACTTAGATTGCAGGGCGTCGTCGTCGACGATGTTGTAGCATCGCCTTAAGTGAAGAAGCTCCAGGTGGCGACAACTATCAAGGACGGCCGTCAGTTCTTCATAGGTGATGTCGCAGCAGTCAAGAGTGAGGCATCGCAGCTCGTGCATCGTCGCGATTCCGAGCGCCTCCACGCTCATGGAACAGCTAAAATATTTGCATAGCTCGAGACGCTTCAGCTGCGCGCATGCTTTGCCGGTGACTTCAAAAACGTCACCACCAACATTTGGACATTGCGAGAGCACGAGATCCTCTAGCAGAGGAGACTTTCTTATTATGTCGGTGAATCCTTCGTTGGAGACGTCGAGGCACCATACAAGCCTAAGGCTTTTCAGAGAGGACGACCTGCAAGAATTGCACCCGGCTGTTAGTAATCACTAAGTAGGAAACTATCTTTGTTTGAGGTAACTAACACAATCACACAGTTGCATATCTAACACAACAATCTTGGTGGATTCTTTAAGAAAGCAGGAAATGTGTTCGAAGGGTTGCTTATGAGAGATTCAATTCGTTGTTAGACTCCATGCATCAAAGATTAATCACGTTGATAAGATTAGAGGTGAATTCAACCAAAAGTTCCAAATTTGGCCAAAATTTCACTTTCACCCTGAATTCAACACAATCAGTACTTTACTTTTTTGCAAGTAAACTAAAAAAGATCTTACTATTCCTCTATGCCATAAGAATTGGCCGGCGGTGCAGTACAACTGCAATGACCAATCACAACATATATTGTCATAGCGCACTAAGGTAATAACGAGACTCAAGACTTCTCTTCCCAGCAAATAGCCATGATCTACACTATTTCATCTTTAACTTCAAAGTCAATCCAAAAATGTAAGCAAAGGGCAATTAAAATTGGGAGTGTCTAGGCATCAGTTGGATATTTTCTTTTTAACCATCATTCAAATTTGTGACCCTTGGATTAGAGATAAGGGGTCTTTGTTTTTGAAGGAGTGAAATTTTTTTCAAGAGGGAGTGAGGAGAATTCATAGCCATTGGATCTCTAATCCAACAATCATAAATCTGAATGATAGTTAAGAAAAAAACATACGAATGATGTTTAACAAAACCTATTAAAATTTATTGTACAGTAGATGAAAGTCCAGAACTTATATCCTCTAACATTTGATTTGACCTCGTACAATGAATGCACCTGGTTCAAAATACAATACCTGCCGATACAAAACCTCATTTGATTTGAGTAAGGCCCCTTTCATTTGAATATACGACCGCTGAAATCTAATATAGAGCGAGCTTCAATCTCTGAAAGAAGAGTACCTTTCCGCAATATACTTGAGGAGCTCATCAGTAACAAACTTCTTCCCGCCGAACACCTCAAGCTGCCCGTAGGAGCGGTCTACGGCCACTTTTGCCATTGCGCGCAAGACATTTTTGTCCTTCTGAAGCACGACCTTGTGGTGCACCATGTCCACGGATCGCCACAGGTTAGGCACCTTGGCCGCCTCGAGCCACGAGTGACACACAAGGCCGGCGCCCATGAGAACCTCGACGGCGCCGAGCTTGGCGAAGACCCAAACGAGCGCGTCCAGGGGCAGCTCCGACCAGTCCCTGGCAGGCGGCAGCTTTGGCACAGGCAGGGTGTCCATTTCCTGGGAACACCTGAAACTGAAAAAAACCATATTACTATTGCCTACCAATGCATTATTCAGAGACCAGAATCTGGTGAAGAGTGAAATCTTGCCTACCAGTGCATTATTCAGATATAAGAATCTGGTGAAGAATGAAAGCTTGATTGATATGTACCTATATGATCCGTACCTTCGCCCGGCAATCGCGTCGTCTCCCACCGGCGACCGGGGTGGTGTTCTTGGACCCAATTTATAGAAGTTAAACGAAACCTTTCGTTTTCCCTGTGTTCAATCAGGCAGGGATGCAAACCGACGTTGACTGAAGAAGACGGAAGGTTTGCGATTTGCGCCGGAAACTGTCAGGGTAATTAACTGAAGGGTCGTGCCATGCGGCCTCTCGCATTCTGGGCCACATCGCATGCAACTAGACGATAAAGATGCTGCATTTGAAAAGGAACATAAAGATGATGTGGCACATGAAATGTTTGACAAGCTAGGGTACTTTTAACTGACTTGACTTTAGTAAACAAGAGAGAAGTAATCAAATCATGGTGTGCTCTTAGAGCAAGTACAATAATATAGCTAGCTATTAGCTACAATACTTCTCCACCTCATATGTAGCTAGCTAGAGAAAGTTTGATACAACAAGATAGCTATTACATTGGCTATATTGAAACACATAATTATTAAAAGCAAGTATGGACAGCAGATCACTAATAATCATCATCTCTGTGGTCATGTATGTTGCTAGTGTATTCAACCATTCACCAGATCACTTACCTCACGGCTCACGCGGTCAGCCGGTCACGGTCACGCACGCACGCGGCTAACGCCGACTGCCGACACATAGTCACGCACACGCCTCATGGACGGCCGGACGGACAGGTCGGGCACTCGAGCAGGCGACGGGCTCCTGATTCATGAGCCATTACCAGGGTAAACGGCGAATGGGGAAAATAGCCGGGCGCCAGGGCGACGTCGCCTCGTCCGCCGACCGCCGCTCCGCCTCTCCCGCTCGGGCTCGGCCTCGCTAGCCCCGTTCCGCTGCTTGGCCTCGCCCGCGCCCAGTCTCCCCCTCGGCGGCTCGGCCCCTCCATAGCTCCGCTCCGTCCTCCGCCTCCTCGTCGAGCTGCCCTCCGTGCTGGGCCGCCGACCGCCCTCAGCCTCCCCCTCCGTGGCTCCGCGCCGAGTCGCCGACCGGCGACCGCCTCCCCCTTCCCGGCTCGGCAGCTCCCCCTCCGCTGCGCCGGGCTGCGGGCTGCGGCGGCTGCCGACTCCGCGACTTGTGACGCCGACTGGGCCTCACCGCCTCAGTGCTGCCGTCTCATGCTTTCTTCGACAGTTCGACTCACTCCGGCAGTCCGGCCTCCGGTTCTTCACCCTCCGGGCCCGGCGGTCGACCGGGTCTTTGGCGCGCAAGGGTTGGCGGCAAGCGGGAGAGGATTTGGCGCGCAAGGGTCACAGGATCGATGGTGCGCCAAACACCAGCCTTATCGCCAACGCGAGCGACACAAAGACTACAACTCATGTTTTCGCGTGATATCGCCCGGCGACAATTTTATCGGCAGCTACAATCTCTCTCCTCTCCCTTCCAGCTAGGCATTTCCTGACATGGCATGAGCTTGTAGCCTGCCTACTCAGCTTATTGTACCTGCTCTTAAGGGTATCTACAGCGCTCCACCTAGACTGTATATCACATAAATTTTGGAAGGAAGTGACTATTGCACATGCGACTGTTTTTTCTCCTCATGTTCAGTCACTTTTTGACACTGCAATTTTAGGTGACTGAGAGTGCAACTTCAGGAGAGGGTGAATTAGTACAATGCAAGTTTAGGTGAGTGAGAGTGCAATTTTAGGTGACTGAGAGATAAAAAATGCTGTGCGATAGCAAAACTGAATTTGGAATGATATGGAAAAAAAGAGAGTGATTAGTAGAATAAGATACTGTAAAAGCGGGTGTGAAAATTTTACTTTATTCAGCAAATCTCTGCTAATATAAAAGAGGACTTTGTCCATCGTCCACCTCTCCACATTGTCTCTCACTACTATAAAAGAGACTATACTGGACGCTTACATTACAAACAGTTCTTAGGAACCATCTATACTGTAATTATCACATATGATTCATACGAATAACTGTCTGTGGTATTTTCACATACGGTTATTTATATGAACCGTCTATAATAATGAAAGACATCATAGACGATTCTTTCTAATACCTATCTATGATAATTTACAGATAGTTATTGATAAAAACCGTCTGTGATAATGGCAGATATCACAGACGGTTATTTATTTAAACCGTTTGTAATACTTCACAGATGGTTTGCATTAAAAACCGTCTGTGATATATTTCTCACCAGCAATCCTCTAAAATTTTATAATCTCCCGCCTAAGTTCTAGTAGGATTCCATTTCGATACACTTTTAGTAAAATGGGCATAAATTTCGCATACGGTGTCTGTTTTTGACGTTCTTCTACTCATTGGAAAGCGTGTCTATTTTCGACGTTCTTCTACTCATTGGAAACCTAACGATGAACCCAATCCAATAAAAACAATCTGTTTGTGCCAATCGCCTCTAAGACCCCCAAATCGGCCATTTTTTGCTCTGAATTTGTGTTGCAAGTTTTCGGTTTCTGTTTTTGCCCTTTTTCTTGGTCTTCCCTTGGAAATTTGGGTTTCTCCTCAACTGCAAAATTATAGATTTCATCAAAACCTTTCAAACGAGTATATATAAGCTATATAAAACTTTGCTATTTTATCTTTTGAGACTAACTATTTACATTGCATCGATATATTGTCTTTGTGATCCCCAGTCTGGCCATTATCACCAACAGTTTTTAATAAAACCATCGTAATATCTCTCATTATCATAGATAGTTTTCATTATGAACCGTCTATGATGTCTCTATCATAGACGGTATGTAATTCGAATAGTCTGTGATGCCCTGTCACGCCACCGATCCGCGGTATATCCCATAGGATCTCGATCTCACCCGTCTATTCTCTCGCATCAAACGGTAGGCACCGGTCTCCTCCCCACCTCTCGCCCCTTATTAACCCTCTTCTCCCTATTCAAAGAACCAACACCACCAATACCACTCCAACTCGTTTGTGCACTGCAAGGGTGGGAAGGGGTTCAGCAAAGGTGGCTAAAAATTCGCTTGAAGCAAGATGAAAAGGAAGAAGGTAATGACAAATCTGCACTATTCCAAGTCGCCGGCATAGAACCTATTGATATTTGAATAGAAATTGAAAATGGTGTTCGTTGCCTTTTTGTTTCTACTACTTCAAAATTTCCCACACCACTTATTTTAGATTGTAGTTTAATGAAGGATATGTAAGTCTAGATACATTAGCCTGAAGTTTCTTGTAGTATAAGCATCTTTCTAAATTTGTAACCGTGAAGTTTATATTTGTAAAATTGTAAGTGTCTTCCTGTGTATGCGGTGCTATGAGTAACCTATTTGTTATCTTGTGATGTTGTAATGGTGGATTCTAATCTTAATAGAAATAGAATGTGTTGCTGCGTTTGTTGCTGTATTTGCTTGTTTTCAGATGGCATAGTTAACATTTCCTAAAACTAACCGAAAATAGAAAAAAATTATGTATAGAATAAATTATCACAGACAGTTTGTGATATAAACCGTTTGTTAAGAATTATCACAGATGGCTCGAACCAAAAACTATCTGTGATACTCGCACATCACAGATGGCTTTATCTACCAACGGTTTGTGATGGGAAAGTACACATATGGTTCTATATACCAATCATTTATGATACTTGCCCATCACAGACGGTTGGTAGTTAGAACCGTCTACGATGTGTGAGTATCACAGATAATTTTTGGTTCGAGTTGTCTGTGATAGTGTTCTTCACAGATAAACCGTCTGTGTTGTATTTATTGCATATGGCTCACAAACCATCTGTGATAATATCTGATTATCACTAATACATAAATCCAGATAGTTCAAAAAATCATATGTGATGACAGTTCTGAACCATTTGTGATGACTCTTTTTGTAGTTGTGTCTTCTAGTAGGGGTGGGAAATAGTAACGAAATCAACACTTTGAGGAAAAATCTAAGATTGATAGCACCTACAACTACGTGTGAGGGCTCTGCATATAGCCCGGTGAGGATGAAAGAAGGCACCTGACTGGCTAAAGAGTAAGTGGGCCCGGACCAGACTGAGAATGAACAAATGGGCCTAAATAAGCGCTGGCGCATATTCATAATAGCTGCAGCGTGTTGCTACACAGGTCACCAAGTCAGCAAATCAAAATCCCTTTGAAAAATAACCAGCAAAGGAAATGTTTATATATAGGGGGTATTTTGACAGGCTTGAACTAATAAAAGTAAAGGAAAAAAGATCTAATGCGTGCGTGTTAATTTGAGCCGTTTAAGCATAAAACCTGCTTGAGAAGACCCTGTACATTTGTATTGAACATTCATAAGATTATCCAACATTTGTGCTGATCTCATTTTAACTGGCCTGATAAAAAAGAGGTAGACATAGTCAAGAGGTGGACTAGCTCTAGGTTCACGGTCGTCGTAAGTCACGAGTCACACGATTTCCATATGGATGCGCACATGCATAGGAGCGTGTACGTGAGTTTAGCTTTAGTGCTTTTGATGACATCTGTTACATATTTCAAGTAATGATAAGAGCAAGTTTAATAGTATAGATAGCTGCTACCTCCAATACATTTCTATGTCATCAAAAGATAATGGTGTAGCTAACTCATACAATAAGCTGGCTATAAGTTGTCTCCACAAGAGCTCTCAATCATTTAATACATACATGGGTATTGATAATTTAATATATGTATGGGTATAGCAGTTAGTTCTATTGGTACATGCATGGATAACGCCTCTTTTCCTGTGCTATAGCCTGACTCTTGCATGGGAGCCGGCTTGGCTCTCTCTCTCCTTTTCTCTCCCCTCCACATAGAACTATGCTGACATGGATTCCCTTGTAGCTAGCACAATCAGCCTTATTAAACTTGCTCTAAGAGCATCTCCAACAGTGACTTATGAGCTAGCTCTAAGCATATTATTTCATATTTTAATAGAAGAGAGAGAAAAGCTATCTCTTGATCAAGAGCTAGTCTCATACACACATTCCAAGATTATGTGAGAGTGTCATGTGAGGCTATTTATGTTATGAGCTATGTGCTAAAGTTAGTACTATTGGAGAAGTTGTCTTAGAGTTAGTAACTAGCTCATACTGTTGGAGATGCCCTAATAACTCTACCTTATAAATTACTCTTTTTCCACTTGTACCAGCTGCGTGGCACTAAACCGTGCCATTCTTTAGAATTCATGAATGTGGCCTTTAGAGTGTCCGCAATGGTAATAGCTAGTACTAGCTATATAGTCAGCTGACGTGGAGGTGAGAGACAAAAGCAAAGACTATTTTATACTGTTGGACCCACATGCTCCTCTCTCATGTTCTTGGACTACGTGAAATAGATCAGCTATTTGCTCGTCGCTAGTAACTACTCTCTCTCCTACTTTTTTCTTGCCACATCAGATCTAGCTAACTAAATAGCCAGCTGTTGGAGACGCCCTTACTCATGGCCCAATTTCTAACCGTATCATTATTTTTGTTGAAACCTAGTAGTATTACTTATGAAAACCGACTACATTCACTCGTTGCTTGCTACTATCTTCGTTTTTTTTTACAATTTTTGAACATGATGTGATCTCCAATACACATCCTTGATCATTGATTTTTCTAATTATATGTTAGTAAAAATTATTAAAGTATTATGATACAAAAGTACTTTTGATGACAAAGTTAAGAATAACATTTCTACATGCACCAGTTGGACCGGACTTGCCGTGTTACAGGTGAGGAAAACAATTTTGGTTTAAAATTTTTTCGGATCCCATTGAAAAATCTAAAATTCAAAAATTTCATATTGTTTAGGAAAATTTTGGCTAAAAAAAATCCAAACATGCAGTTCGAATTCAAGAAATACAATTATATGAAAAATAGCTAAATCTCGGCAAAATTTTAGTAAAATCTTGGTCAAATCTCAAAAATTTTAAAATGTGCTGATTTTTTTTGTCGAAGTGTACTTTTCTTGAAGGGGGCTGAGGTAACCAAAATTTGCCAAATTTCATGAAATTTTGCCCAAAATTGTTTTCCCTTGTTACAGCAATGAAATAGTAAAGAAAATAGAGTGTTGACATTAACGACAGATCTTCAATTTGATGTTCTAGATGGTTGCAAAAAATATACGCAGGATTAGTCTCGATCTTGCCGTGTGATAGCAATCGGTGATAAGGCACCACATTACTGGAATTAGAACAAAATTTAGGAGAATATTTTTCTTATTGCTAGAAAAGAAACAAAAGTTATTGATTATCTCTGGTACTTAAAAGAAGGGAGTTCACTCGACTGTTGTTTATTCACCCATCCTTTCTCCTCACGAGCTAACATATGGGCCTCCTATAACAGACATGCGTTCTTAGAAACTAATATCTCAACGTAATATATAGTTTGTTAGCTATTGGAAAGATTGAAGTTGATCAGTCAACGTAATATAGTTCGTTAGCTATTTCAAAGATTGAAGTTGCACTCTTATCACCTTCGCATCACGTGTATGGCAAAACTATCCGATGGAATCGGAAGAGGCCGGGTCACGGCCAAGGGGCAGCCAGACCTTGTAATCCCATGGGAATCCCCTGCAGTTGATACAGCGACTGCATGTTAGAAACTGCATGCGGCTTGGGCTGTCCAATTTCATGGCCAACGGCTTCGGATTTTTCTGCTACAGTATCTTGACTTTGCTACAGTGCATGAACGGTGCTCGTCGAGCCTAGTCCAGCAGATTCGAATCCGGCAGCCGGCAGTGCAGCTGCTTGAGTTGCTGTCAACATAGCACTAGAGGAAATTCACTAAGGCTTGATTTGGTACATCTCTTGTACAAAAGAGCATTTTCACAACTCTCTTGCTCGGATATATGGCGCTAGCAATAGAGGGCACGACCGATACTAAGCCTGCTGTACAATATGTAAGCGAATACTGTTTATATTGATTCAGATAATACACATCAATCTCCCTTTATATATATAGACTACTAGTAACAGTGTCGTGCGCAACTAGATGTGTCACAGTGCATCAGGCCGCAGCTGACAACTAGGGCCCCGTTTTTTTTTTGTTTCAACTTCATGAGCAGCTTCACCGATGAAGCTAAATCTGTTTTGAAAAACTGTTTGGCAAAACAGCTTCACCAACAGCTTCATGCATGGCTGAGAGAGGGCAATTGTCCAAGATGCCCCTGTCTACCTGACTTGTTCTAACATTTAGAGTTGTATGTTTGTATATGGTCATATGAATTAAAAAATAATATATTTGAATGAGTATGAATTAAAAAATTAAAATAAAAAATAATACAAAATTAAAATCGTTAGGAAGCAATATTAGTGCCTTGTTTATGTTTCGTAGTCAAATCATTAGAAGCAGTGAATTTTTGGTGAACGGGAGAGGTGAATGGGATGGACTAGTGGCAAATGTGTATAATTTTGGTGAACCAAGGGGCAGTGGGTTCCTAGGACTGCGGGCCTGAGGGAGAGAGCTGTGAAAAGCTACTTTTTTCAGTTTCACCTCTCCCCATTCCTTTGTGAGAGCAGAAAAAAAGAGCTTCACCCATGAAGCTGTTTGCAAAAAGGGTGTTTGGCAAAAAACAGCTCACAACAGCTCATGAAACTGTTGGTGAAGCTGTGCCAAATAGGGCCTAGATGTGTCACAGTGCATCAGGACGCAGCTGCCGAGAGAGCATAATTTCCAGGTGCACAGGATTCTCTCTGTTCACTGATAATAGCCCACTGATGAAAAAGCGAGTACAATGACCACCACCATGGATGGATGAACCAACAAGATATCTAGAGGCGTTTGTATTAATTTTTACTTAATAGGTTTTAGCTGTGAATTACAAATTTTGGCTAAAACTAAAATGGTTGAAAGAAGTGACTTTTAAAAGAAAAAGACGAATGGTGAAAACAATGATGGAAAGATACGTGCGTGTGATGGAAGCGAAAAGAGTAGAGTACGTAATGCACCCGTAACCTCATGCTTTCTCAGGAATGAGACAGTGGTGAGAGAAATAGAGACACCGCTTCGAGAAAGCAAATGTTCATATTTGCTTTTGACTTTTCTAAGCGAAAGCTAGAAGCAGAATTCAATATAAATATGATCTTAACATTGGCTCTTCTCAACAAAGAAAAAAAAGAAAAACCATGTTACAATTACATATGACGAGCCGAGCCTTTCTTGAGTCAAGATACAAACTTGCCAAGTTAATCCAAGCAAGGCCCTCACCATCCTTGTGTCCACCATGGCTGTTCAAATATCTACTACCATGGGAACGCTTTCTCGTGCCATCTAGTTAGTTCATGAGGGGACATGTTCAGGTTTGCTATTCAAAATGCGGACACATACAGGTCTTGCCTCTGCCTTTTTCTGCTCTGTTCACAATCACTGGCAGGGATAGGCAAAACAGGTGATCGGCAGGTCGAACGCGGGCTGCATCACTGGCAGTAATCAACCCAGCAGTGTGAGTGATAATAGATTGCAGTGAGCCATTCCACCATTGTCATCTGGCGAATGCAGCAAGGCGAACAGATAGCTACTGTAAAGCAACGAGAGACTAGAAAGACCTTTAACTTGGGGCAGTGTTTTTTCTAGTCGTTCATGAATCATTGGACTTGCGTTCAGCACCTGTCTATCCCTGCTGCGTTATAGAGCTCCTGGTTTTTGGTCTGGCGAGGTTCACTTGTGCGAGAAGTAGGCAAACGTTGGTTTGCCCTAGACCCTGTGCGCCTTGCAGTTTCCGACTTCAACTTTGCTCTCGCTGACCTGGAACTAGAAGACTCTTGTGGTTTCTGCGTTGAACTTGTACACTGCTTACCGACCTGTACTAATTCTTGTTGGATCTTACACTGATCATTATTGCCTTCGAACTCCCGACAAACAACTGATGTTGAAATGCCCTGTACAAGGAAATCTCTATACGTGTCAGCAAACCAAAAGAAGAAAAAAAGAAAGAAAAAGTAGCACGCAGAGTAAAGGTTCGAACTTCAAACCCACTCAGAAATGTCATGGGCGCAGACCTTTATTATTAGAAAATAAGATATTAGTTTCTATTTATTAAACATATAATTAGAGATATAATATTAATTTTTATTTGTTAAAAATATGATTAATATTAGACTCTATCTGTTAGGAGGAGTCCATCTATAAATGTCATAGGCGTAGACCTTTATTATTAGAAAATAAGATATTAGTTTCTATTTATTAAGCATAGAATTAGAGATATAATATTAGTTTTTATTTGTTAGAAATATGATTAATATTAGACTCTATCTGTTAGGTGAAGCTCATCTATATAAGAGGGCTGCCGCACGCTATTGAAATCATGTAAGAAATAACAAAGTCATTCTCATCTATAGTCTCTCTCCCTCTACGCTGACGCCGCCCGACCATCCTCTCGGCGGTGTTTACCCCCTATGAACTAAGATTTATAACAACTTGGTATCAGAACCAACACCATAATTTCTGCTGCTGAGTTAACATGTGGTAAGATTATTGTTGGCTATAAAGAAATCATCGCTGGACTCAAGAACTTAGAGAGCATGTTGAATAAGATGATGATAGCAAAGGAGAAAACATAACGGCAGCGCGCGCTAATGGCACAAGGGACAGGAGCAATGGTGGCCGTGCCACCGCAACGACGTTGCTACTGCTGCTTCTTTATCTAGCACGAGCAGCGGTGCGTCTTCATGTGACGCCGACGTGGCTATGAAGAAATCATCGTTGGACTCAAGAACATAGAGAGCATGTTAAAGAAGATAATAGCAGCAAAGGAGAAGGCACAACGGTAGCATGCGCTAATGGCACAAGGAACAGGAGCAATGGTGGCCGTGCCACCGCAACGGCGCTGCTACTACTGCTCCTTTATGTAGCACAAGCAGCGTTGCGTCTTCAAGTGACACCGATGTGGCACCTTTCAAGGTCGACATACCAGTTACAGGCTACACCCTGTGACTGTGGTGGCGTTGCTTGGAGAGACGGAGGTGGCGGCGGGTAGTCCCGCAACACCGCAGAAGCTGAAGAAGGCGGCGGTGGAAGGAGGAGTCCAGAATGCGCCATGGCATGTTCGGTAGGAGGAAGATCGCGAGCGCGAGAAAGACGGCGGATGTCGTGGCGTAGACGATGGATGCCTCGAGCGTGATCGCATAGCGATTGGTGATCTGGAACAGCAGGGGCTTTGGCAACATCGCCTCGTGCTCGGGACCAGGGCCGTCTCCAGAAATTTGGGGCCCCAGAGCGAATTGCAAAATGAGGCCCTCAATTTTTAAAAAATATTGGTCAAGACTTTTCAATTCCTCTAGCAGAGCATCAAACAATCCTTGCCCAGTGGTATCATTGACATCCAAAAAACCTAAGAATGAGAGAAGTTATACATGTTGTTAATTCCACTTTCCATGCAAAAAATTCTTCAGAAAATATTGAATTCCACTTTCCATGCAAAAAATTCTTTACATTAGCTGAAGGTTGAACGAGAGAAGTGCATATGATGAGATCACTATTTTGTTACAAAGAGAAAATAAAGCATGAATAAATAGTACAGAATTAGTGGTACTAAAAAAACTATGAAAAATCGTGGGACAATTGCACTATTGCAGCATATCTCCAACACAGAACCACCTTTGTTCCTTTTTATGGCTTCCAAAGTTTGAAAGAGAGAAGGTACAAAAATATTATAAAAACTTAATACAGCAGAGAAATCAAATATGAGCAGATGGAAACTTCCAAATTTCAAACAGTATGGTTTTGATTTTGCCTACATCTGCCAAATGTTTAGCACATGCTTACAAATACAAGCACTCAAAAGATGGTAATAAATATACAGTTTTGTATGCTGGTAAACTATGTAATGCATACTACTTTTGTTCAAAACCTGAAAACATGAGTGTTAAATAAATAACATATAATGTGAAAATTTTTGTGAATTTTGTTCATACAAGATAGTGTTGCATAACAGTTCACCACATCAGCGCCGGCGCCGCAGAATTGAAGAAACCCTAGCACTGGCACGCCATGCGCATCGGCAGGAGCCGCAGGAGGACTGGGACCAGCTGTACGTAATACGTATACGTATTGGTTTGGCCGTTTGGGGGCCCCACCAATTTGGGGGCCCTGTTCGATCGCTCATCTCGCACACCCTCATCAACGGCCCTGCTCGGGACTAGTCCCCACGTCAGCACTGCGGCGGTGGCGGGCGATGAGGATGAGTGAGATGAGGAGGAAGACAAGGTCGATGGCGCCGAGGAGTGTGCGCTACAGGCGACACCATAGAAGCTGGAGAAGGTGGGGGACGTCTTGGCTAACCAGGTCTTGACGCCAGAGGAACCGAAGCAGAAGGTAGCGACCGAGCAGATCTGAACGCCGAAGAAGCCAGGGCAGCAGCCTCGATGGAGGGCGCGCAACTGCGGCATGACGTTCCAGTCAACGGCGCTTATGCTGCGGCGGTTGGAGGACCCGTCTACGGCAGTGGTGGAGGCCGAGCAGATCTGGACACCGGAAAAGCCAGAGTAGCCACCGCGATGGAGGGCATGCAACCGCAGCATGGTGTTCTAGTCAACAGCATTCGTGCTACGGCTGGCGAAGGACCCGTCTATGGCAGTGGTGGTGATCGAGCAGATCTAAATGTCGAAGAAGCCAGGGCAGCCGCCGTGACAGAGGGCGCACAACCGTGACATGGCGTTCTTCATCAAGAAGGTCCGGTCAATGGCGCTCGGGCTGCGGTGGGCGGAGAAGGACCCGATTGTAGAGGTGGTGGAGGCGGCCGAGGAGGAGGAAGACGTCGACGAAGATCAAGAGCTACTCCGCACCATGACATCCTGGAGCACCTGATATGGCAGTGGCACATGGAGGAGCTGGCAGCGGGGATCTCCAGTGAGGGGAGGCATGTGTCAGACTAGGTGTGCACGCTGCCGCACAAGATCCAGAGGATGGAGGAGAAGGTCCTTGAGAGGGCCCAAAAGAAGCCCACACGCATCCCGATTAGCTGGATCTTTGGTAGGCCCATCAGTGTCATGCTGCCCTAGCTAAATCAACCGAGTAGCAGTAATAATATTTATAATTAATGGACCATTAGCGTCTGCAAGTGGTCCATTAATTAATTATTGAAGCTATGTTCCTGGTTTTGGTGTTCTACTTCAAATTGAATAAGATTCTATCATGCGTACTAGTAGTATTTGTACACATAATTGTCAAGTAAAATAACACGAGAAATCAGCTGTATGTTTCTTGGCACATACAGAGTGCCAGCAGTTGATAAACCACACTACCGTTCAAGATATTGCTACAAGATATTGATACTGGTGGAGCTTCCCTATGCCCAGTACAAGCCAAACACTCCATGGTGGGATCCCATATCCACGATGGAACTGCTCCATGGTGGAGCTGCTGCTCCAGATCCACGTTTTCAGTGGTGGAGCTCTCCCAAACAGGCCCTATATCACCTAAAATTTGGAATGATATGGAAAAAGATAGTGATGAGTAGAATAACGAAAAGTTACGGTGAAAGCAGGTGTGAAAATTTCATCTTGTTGAGTAAATCATCATTATCATTACTATTATAAAAGAATGAGTTGGTAGTCATACGTTCTTTCTTCTTCAACCGCCTCGTTCTCAACTTCTCATTACTCTCTGCTTTTTAAACCAATTAGAGTAGCTCTCTTCTATAGCATAATTCTCTATATATCTAATGAATTTTGTTGCAACACACGAGCAGATGACTAGTCTCTACTAATATAAAAATAGGAGTTTGCCCACGTCCACCTATCTCTTCCAGGGCGCCGACTGATGGACCTAGCCTCTCAGTGAGTTTTGGCCGTCTTGCGAGCTCCTCTTCCTCGCTCAAACTGCTATTGCGACTCACAAACCACGTCTGTCTCCCCCTCCTCCAAACAACCACCGCCCCTCTTCCTAGGAACTTCCTCTCCCATTTCGCAACCCCTCAGTAGATCCCATACTCACCGTGATTTCCTGTGAGCCTGCTGTCCATGCATCACCGACATAACATCTTGTGCATCCTCGGGGGCACACAGCGCAACTCCTACTTGGGGAGAAACCCTAGCTTGGCTCAGCAACGCAACTGTAGAGCGACGGCGGTACATCGACAGATGAGCGGCGCCCTCCACACCAGGGAAATCAACTTCGAGCCGAAATTCACAAAATTTCGGGCTAAAATTCATGAAGTTTCCGGAACCCACGAGAACAGGCTCACTCGACTAAATATTTCGGCCCGGTTTAAATTTTTTCGGTACAACGCATCATCCAACTACTGTTCTCGGTGAGCAGCAGGCGGCCTTCTTTTTTCCCATTCCTAGCCAGCACATCATTCATCTTCCCAGGCCTTTTTTTCCCCAACTTCCTGAAGGGTGGCGGCACCAGTGACGACGCATGGAAGGAGAGGCAGCGGCGTAGATGGTGGCGGCGTATAGAAGGGGAGGCAGCGAGGGATGGCGGCGTGGCAGGGGTCTACAGGTCAGTGGCGGCGCATGGAAGAGGCGGCGGCGTATGAACTGGAAGGCAGCGCGCATGGCGGCGGTGGCCATCTCCGCCCCCAAATGCTCGCCGCCGCCCGCCTCTTCTGCTTGTTGCCTCCCCCCATCGTCTTCCACCACAGCGTGGATGCGGCAGCCGCCCGCCCCTTCCACTTGCCCCTGCCGCTGCGGCCGCCTCGCCCTCTTCTCCTGTGCCGGCGCCACTTCTGCTGCAGATGCGGAGGCTGCCGCGATTTCATCATGTTGTCGTCCTACTCGGCGTTCGGCAAGTACACACCGCACTGATACGGCGTTTGTGCTGTTGTCTTCCCTGGATTTGGTAAAATTTTCTTGATTTCAAATTGTTTTTTGAATATTTTGACCAAATTTTTCTTAAAAAACCAAAATTTTTGAAATCTCTGAATTTTGGATTTCTCCACACTTCCCCTTCCACCCTGCCTTTCACAGTCGCACCCCCACCCTTCCTCATCCATCATACCATCACCAAGCCCAATGGCACGAATACCCCCATCCGTCGCTGCCAAGAATTTTTATTTATGTATAATTTTTATCAAAATTTTTAAATATAGTAAATGAGCTTCAAAAAGTATAAATTTTTTTGTGCAGCCTCCCAACATAGTGCACATGCCTATGTAATTTTTCCATAATTTTATTTATTCTGAATTTTCAAGAAAACTTCCTGCAAACTGTATACTAAAATAAATATTGGAAAAAATTCAGAATGGATAAAAGTATAAAAAAATTACACAAACAAGTACACTATATCACGAGACTCCAAAAATTTAGTAATTTTTAAAATTCAATTGCTATATTTAAAAGTTCTAACAAAAATTATACATAAATTAAAATTTAAAAACTTGCTACAGTCTGCAGTGTGCTACAGTGCCCCTTGCTGCACGGGAGCCATGCGGCATAGCCTTTGCTGCACGGTGACTGTGCGGCTTCACCAGGTGTCGTGTCAGGGTTGATGCCACACGGTGGCCATACAGTGAAGTTGCTATTTTTACTATTTTCACGTGCCGACTGTTATTCTTACAAATATGAATACAAAAAACGCCAAAACGGCCAAAAACTCGTTGACATTAAAGTAGTGGCGTTTGTCGAGGGACACCAGGTGGGGGCAGTTATCAAGGTTGGCTGTTAATCCTTCATTGGTGAGGTCATTGCCGAAGAGCTGAAGGGAGCGTAGCAAAGTTATAGTTGCTATCCCTAGGGCTACCCTGTCCTTGTACTCACTATCTTATAAACTGTAGAAGCCATGTTTACTCAGTCTGAATCGCATCAGCTGTGGACAAGCTTCCACACATCCTTCTCAAAAACATTTTTACGAAGTGCGACATCATAACACTTCACCACTTCAGTTTTGCTATACAGGTCTTGCTTCTGCCTTTTTCTGCTCTGTTCACAATGATCATCTTAGCAGGGATAGGCAAGACAGGTGATCGGCAGGTCGAACGCGGGCTGCATCACTGGCAGTAATCAACCCAGCAGTGTGAGTGATAATAGATTGCAGTGAGCCATTCCACCATTGTCATCTGGCGAATGCAGCAAGGCGAACAGATAGCTACTGCAAAGCAACGAGAGACTGGAAAGACCTTTAACTTGGGGCAGTGTTTTTTCTAGTTGTTCATGAATCATTGGACTTGCGTTCAGCACCTGTCTGTCCCTGCTGCGTTATAGAGCTCCTGGTTTTGGTCTGGCGAGGTTCACTTGTGCGAGAAGTAGGCAAACGTTGGTTTGTCCTAGACCCTGTGCACCTTGCAGTTTCCGACTTCAACTTTGCTCTCACAGTTTCCTATTTCAAATTTGCTCTCGCTGACCTGGAACTAGAAGACCCTTGTGGTTTCTGCGTTGCACTTGTACCCTGTTTACCCACCTGTACTAATTCTTGTTGGATGTTACACTGATCATTATTCCTTGGCAGTGGCGGACGCAGAAATTTCAGGATAGGTATTCAAAGTTATAAAAATATTTTTTAGTACAAAACATAAAGGTCTAAAGTAACAATAGTTAACATACAATTGTTCGTACTAGGGATAATATCTCAAATAATATAAAGAAATTACAAAATAATTGCAAAAGTTCACAAATTAACTCGACGATGCTTCATGCCTTGGAAGCGTGATATAATGTCATCATCCTTAACTTGCAGAAAAAATTCTCACTCAAGAAATGTAACCAATATGATCATTGTCATTTTTTGATTTTCACAGTTTAGAGTTCAGACCATACTACCATAGTCATTTAGAAATTGGAACCATAAATTGTGACTTAGTCAGGTACAGAGGTATTATGGTATTCTGGTTTTTTTCTTAGACAGACAATGCAGTGTGGTGATCAGTATAATATAACATCAGAGTGACTAATTGGTCCATCTCAAAAATACTTTTAGGCTTTCAGCCTTAAGCAGATGAACCGTCTGTGTTGAGGGCCTACAACTACGTGTGAGGGCTCTGCATATAGCCCGGTGAGGATGAAAGAAGGCACCTGACTGGCTAAAGAGTAAGTGGGCCCGGACCAGGCTGAGAATGAACAAATGGGCCTAAATATGCGCTAATCCCTTTGAAAAATAACCAGCAAAGGAAATGTTTATATATAGGGGGTATTTTGACAGGCTTGAGCTAATAAAAGTGAAGGAAAAAAAAGATCTAATTCGTGCGTGTTAATTTGAGCCGTTTAAGCATAAAACCTGCTTGAGAAGACCCTGTACATTTGTATTGAACATTCATAAGATCTTCCAACATTTGTACTGATCTCATTTTAACTGGCCTGATACAAAAAGAGATAGACATAGTCAAGAGGTGGACTAGCTCTTCATTCACGGTCGCAAATCACGAGTCACACGATTTCCATATGGATGCGCACATGCATACGAGCGTGTACGTGAGTTTAGCTTTAGTCCTTTTGATGACATCTGTTACATATTTCAAATAATGATAATAACTCTACCTTATAAATTACTCTTTTTCCACTTGTACCAGCTGCGTGGCACTAAACCGTGCCATTCTTTAGAATTCATGAATGTAGCCTTTACTCATGGCCCAATTTCTAACCGTATCATTATTTTTGTTGAAACCTAGTAGTATTACTTATGGAAACCGACTACATTCACTCGTTGCTTGCTACTATCTTCGGTTTTTTTTACAATTTTTGAACATGATGTGATCTCCAATATACATCTTTGATCATTGCTTTTTCTAATTATATGTTTGTAAAAATTATTAAAGTATTATGATACAAAAGTACTTCTGATGACAAAGTTAAGAATAATATTTCTACATGCACCAGTTGGACCGGACTTGCCGTGTTACAGGCGAGGGAAACAATTTTGGTTTAAAATTTTTTTGGGACCCCACAGAGAAATCTAAAATTCAAAAATTTCATATTGTTTAGGAAAATTTTATCTAAAAAATTCAATCATGTAGTTCGAATTCAAGAAATACAATTATATGAAAAACAGTAAAATCTCGGTCAAATCTCAAAAATTTTAAAATGGTCTGATTTTTTTTTGTCAAAGTGTACTTTTCCTGAAGAGGGCTGAGATAACCAAAATTTGCCAAATTTCATGAAATTTTGCTCGAAATTGTTTTCCCTTGTTACAGCAATGAAATAGAAAAGAAAATAGAGTGTTGACATTAACGATAGATCTTCAATTTGATGTTCTAGATGGTTGCAAAAAGTATACGCAGGATTAGTCTCGATCTCGCCGTGTAATAGCAACCGGTGATAAGGCACCACATTAATGGAATTAGAAGAAAATTTAGGAGAATATTTTTTCTTATTGCTAGAAAAGAAACAAAAGTTATTGATTATCTCTGGTACTTAAAAGAAGAGAGTTGGCTCGGCTATTGTCTATTCACCCATCCTCTCCTCACACGCTAACATGTGGGTCTCCTATAACAGACGTGCGTTTTAGAAACTAATTGTAACGCCCCCGTTTCTGGGAGGAACAGGGACGTCACTAATCCGCAACCACCCAAGAGATTGATTGCGGACCGAACAAGTATCATGCCTGCTTACAAACATTTAAGAAGGGTAGTTTAATTGAAATGAGACCTAACAGTCAATTTTAACAATAAAACGGGCGTAAAAGCCCAAAAGTACTTACATGCAGAAGAAACGCAGAAAGCACCACAGGAAAGTTTGAGTGCGGTCGCAACCCTAACACGAAATCTTGAATTGCCTTCTTGTCTTCTGGTATCTGTTGGGGGGGGGGGGGGAATTATGCAAGTCTGAGTACCCAACCACTATACTCAGCAAGTCACAAGGGAAACCCTACTTTAACTATTTGCATGGATTTCCAAAGGAGGGTGTATATTTGTTTTATTAATTTGGGTGGATGCACTTTATTTTGCAAACATTTTGACAAATCAGAACCAAAAAACTACTCCTTAAGCTCTCAGGGGTTTTCTCAAACAGTTGATTAATCAGATAGTCAGTTTAAAATACTTATGAAAACTACTCAAGCCTTGCTGCTGTAATCACCCAAGTGACACAGCTCCATTAACCGGGAGCACGGCGTATTCGAATATCATTTTATTGACTCTGCAGAGTTGCCCAACTTTATCCACACGATTCCTTAACCCTCATGACTGAGTTAAGGAAACCAGGTCGTTTCACTGCTCAATTCTTTATATAGGCTCTACCCGGTAGAATCCACTCAGGTCTGGCACATTTAAACTCCCGTCCGCTTTGAGTGCACTCTACCATTATTAGGTACCCGCAGCACGGTCTACCTAACCTTAACTCCCTACCTCCTGACTTCTTATCACCTATAGAGTTTCAATCGAATCGAGCAGCTACTAAACCAGTGTTGACAAGTCAAATACTGTGGTTGAGCGATCACTATGTCATTTGCTCGGTGTAAGGGTCTAGTCCTCACATTTTTCCTGGGGTCCGCAACCTCGCCAGGTCCGCGATCTCCAACCTAGGGTAAGCGGTGGGCGCTGACCGTCTCGCGGTTCCTCACAACACCCTTACCCTAACTCCAATTCTAGGGTAAGAGGTGGGTGAAGACCGTCTCGCGGCTCTCCCCCAACCCTCACCCTAATCTGTGCACGCCGGCACTCTCCGCTCTAGAGCACGGTGTCCCATACCACCCTACCCTAGAGTCGGGTTTTCCAAAACCTATTGGCCCGCAGCCACAACCTTATTAGTGTAAAGACTTTGTGTGATAGTAAATAACCTACAGTTATTTAGATTACCAAGTCATTATTCCTAGGGCTAACAAAGGTGGGGCTAGAAATTTAACATGGCATTTATCGGTGGTAGGATTTATCTACGTAACATGTCATTCTAAACATTTTATTTTACTTTGAACTAGCATTTCACAACTAACATAATGCAAATAGCATAATAACATAATTAATCGACATGGGATACCACATGATCAAGGACTTGTGACTTGCCGTGAATCTGGACGATCTCGGCGAGCTCGAACGTAGAAGCTCCTGGATCCTGGGGCTGCACCGAAGCTTCCGGAATCTCCGAAACTATCGCAAACACATAAAAACAAATAAGTCTGGCTTGAGCCTAATCAAGCGAGGAAAAACAAATCTATGAAAAAGGAGTAAAATGCAAAAAGATTCAAATGAGGGATTTTTGAATTTTTCAAAGATGAATTTGGTGGAAAGGAGTCCAAAAATGGATTCAGGGCATCAAAATGAGCAAGGTGGTGAAATTTGGGAATTGTTGAGATTTTCTGTGATTTTCTGGGATTTAATTGGATTTTCTGGGATTTGGAAATTGGGAAATCAGCTGGAAAAACATTTAAACAGTAACGGGCCGGGCTCGGCGCAACAGTAATTGGGAAATCAGACGGATGGGAGGAGGGATGTTTACGAAGATCGGACGGCGGTGGGAAAGCGACTATCCGACGCTCGAGATCAGATGGCAACGATCAGAGCGGATGGCTGGGATGGGGCCACGTCGCGGGGAAGGGGGTCTTCTTCCTCCTCCAGCCGCTACAGTGCTCCCAGGGCAGGGCTACGGTGGCGACGGTGGTCTGGGCGCAAGGGGGATCGTTGGCGGCAACCAAGGGCGCCAGTGGGTGGGCCTCCAAGAGGGGAACCCATTTTGGGGTTTTAGGAGAGAGCAGGGTCACTGGCGGCGGCGGGCGGCAGAAGGAGAGGATCCGGTCCCATGGCGGCGCAAGGGTACACCGGAGGCTCTTGAGTTCAAAATGGGGCAATTTCACGGTTTAGGGACCTTTATGCTCACATTAGCAGTGGCGGGATCAGTTGGGGAACTTATAACCGTGAAGCTTATATTTGTAAAATTGTAAGTGTCTTCTTGTGTATGCAATACTATGGGTAATCTACTCGTTACCTTGTGATGTTTTAATGGTGGATTCTAATCTTAATAGAAATAGAATGTGTTGCTGTGTTTGTTGCTGTATTTGCTTGTTTTCAGATGGCATAGTTAACATTTCCTAAGGCTAACCGAAAAATAGAAAAAAATTTAGGTATAGAATGAATTATCACAGACAGTTTTGTGATATAAACTGTTTGTTAAGGATTATCACAGATGGCTCGTACCAAAAACTATCTGTGATACTCGCATATCATAGATGGTTCTATCTACCAACGGTTTGTGATGGGAAAGTATCACAGATTGTTCTATATACCAACCATTTATGATACTCGCCCATCACAGACGTTTGGTAGCTATAATCGTCTATGATGTGTGAGTATCACAGATAATTTTTTGTTCGAGCCGTCTGTGAATAGTGCTCTTCACAAATAAACCGTCTGTGTTGTATTTATCACATATGGCTCAGAAACTATCTGTGGTAACCTCTGATTATCACTAATACATAAATTCAGATAGTTCAAAAAACCATATGTGATGACAGTTCTGAACCGTGTGTGATGACTCTTTTTGTAGTAGTGTCTTCTAGTATGGGTGGGAAATAGTAACGAAATCAACACTTTGAGGAAAAATCTAAGATTGATAGCACCTACAACTACGTGTGAGGACTCTGCATATAGCCCGGTGAGGATGAAAGAAGGCACCTGACTGGCTAAAGAGTACGTGGGCCCGGACCAGGCTGAGAATGAACAAATGGGCCTAAATAAGCGCTGGCGCATATTCATAATAGCTGCAGCGTGTTGCTACACAGGTCACCGAGTCAGCAAATCAAAATCCCTTTGAAAAATAACCAGCAAAGGAAATGTTTATATATAGGGGGTATTTTGACAGGCTTGAACTAATAAAAGTGAAAGGAAAAAAAGATCTAATTCGTGCGTGTTAAATTGAGCCGTTTAAGCATAAAACCTGCTTGAGAAGGCCCTGTACATTCGTATTGAACATTCATAAGATCTTTCAACATTTGTGTTGATCTCATTTTAACTAGCCGGATACAAAAAGAGATAGACGTAGTCAAGAGGTGGACTAGCTCTAGGTTCGCGGTCGCAAATCGAGTCACACGATTTCCATATGGATGCGCACATGCATACGAGCCTGTACATGAGTTTAACTTTAGTCCTTTTAATGACATCTGTTACATATTTCAAGTAATGATAATAACTCTACCTTATAAATTACTGTTTTTCCACTTGTACCAGCTGCGTGGCACTAAACCGTGCCATTCTTTAGAATTCATGAATGTGGCCTTTACTCATGGCCCAATTTCTAACCGTATCATTATTTTTGTTGAAACCTAGTAGTATTACTTATGAAAACCGACTACATTCACTCGTTGCTTGCTACTATCTTCGTTTTTTTACAATTTTTCAACATGATATGATCTCCAATACACATTTTTGATCATTGCCTTTTCTAATTATATGTTAGTAAAAATTATTGAAGTATTATGATACAAAAGTACTTCTGATGACAAAGTTAAGAATAACATTTCTACATGCACCAGTTGGACCGGACTTGCCGTGTTACAGGCGAGGAAAACAATTTTGGTTTAAAAAATTTTTCGGACCCCCCTGAGAAATCTAAAATTCAAAATTTTCATATTGTTTAGGAAAATTTTGGCTAAAAAATTCAAACATGTAGTTCGAATTCAAGAAATACAATTATATGAAAAACAGTAAAATCTCGGTGAAATTTTAGTAAAATCTCGGTCAAATCTCAACAATTTTAAAATGGGCTGATTTTTTTTTGTCAAAGTGTACTTTTCTTGAAGGGGGCTGAGATAACCAAAATTTGCTAAATTTCATGAAATTTTGGTCGAAATTGTTTTCCCTGGTTACAGCAATGAAATAGTAAAGAAAATAGAGTGTTGACATTAACGATATCTTCAATTTGATGTTCTAGATGGTTGCAGAAACTATACGCAGGATTTGTCTCGATCTTGCCGTGTAATAGCAACCGGTGATAAGGCACCACATTAATGGAATTAGAAGAAAATTTAGGAGAATATTTTTTCTAATTGCTAGAAAAGAAACAAAAGTTATTGATTATCTCTGGTACTTAAAAGAAGGGAGTTCACTCGACTGTTGTTTATTCACCCATCCTTTCTCCTCACGAGCTAACATATGGGCCTCCTAATCCTATATATGAGCTAACAGACATGCGTTTTTAGAAACTAATATCTCAACATAATATATAGTTTGTTAGCTATTGGGAAGATTGAAGTTGATCAGTCAACAATATAGTCAGTTAGCTATTTCAAAGATTGAAGTTGCACTCTTAGTCAGTTGCCAGCCAGACCTTGTAATCCGATCGGTATCCCCTGCAGTTGATACAGCGACTGCATGTTAGAAACTGCATGCGGGCATGCGGCTATGGCTGTCCAATTCATGTTCAACGGTTCGGATTTTTCTGCTACAGTATCTTGACTTTGCTACAGTGCACGAACGGTGCCTCGTCGAACCTAGTCCAGCATATTCGAATCCGGCAGCCGGCAGTGCAGCTGCTTGAGTTGCACTCACCATAGCACTAGAGGAATTTCACTAGGGCTTGATTTGGTACATCTCTTGTACAAAAGAGCATTTTCACAACTCTCTTGCTCGGATATATGGTGCTAGTGATAGAGGGCACGACCGATACTAAGCCTGCTGTACAATATATAAGCGAATACTGTTTATATTGATTCAGATAATACACATCAATCTCCCTTTATATATATAGATGTGCCACAGTGCATCAGGCCGCAGCTGACAACTACATGTGTCACAGTGCATCAGGCCGCAGCTGCCGAGAGAGCATAATTTCCCGGTGAACAGGATTCTCTCTGTTCACTGATAATAGCCCACTGATGAAAAAACGAGTACAACCACCACCACCATGGATGGATCAACCAATAAGATATCTAGAGACATTTGTATTGGTTTTTATTAATAGCTTTTAACTGTGAATTATAAATTTTGACTAAAACTAAATAATAATGACTGAAAGAAGTGACTTTTAGAAAAAAAAGAAGAGCGGTGAAAACAGTGATGGAGAGATACGTGCGTATGACAGAAGCGAAAAGAGTAGAGTACGTAATACGCCTGCAACCTCATGCCTTGTCTCAGGAATGAGACGATGACAAGAGAAATAGAGAAACCACTTCGAGAAAGCAGATGTTCATATTTGCCTTTGACTTTTCTAAGTGAAAGCCAGAATCAGAAACCAATACAGACCTTAACATTGGCTCTTCTCAACAAAGAAAAAAAACCATGTTACAAGTACATATAACGAGCCAAACCTTTCGTGTGTCAAGATACAAAATTGCCAAGTGAATCCAAGCAAGGCCCTCACCATCCTTGTGTCCACCATGGCTGTTCAAATATTTACCACCATGGGAACGCTTTTGAAACACCTCGAAAAATTCAAAAATTTTGAATTTTCTTGAATTTCTTTTGAATTCAGATTTCTTTCCTTTTTTTTTGGCAATTTTCAGTAAAAAGCCGCTTTCCTTTTTGGTCCTTCCCGCCTTCTCTCCTTGCTGGCGAGTCTGGACAGCGTCGCCTCTCCACTGCCGCTGTGCTTTGGCCGCAACTCCCTCGCGTTCACCTCCCCTGGCCGCAGTTTCTTCACGTTCACCTCCCCTGGCCACAGCTCCCTCACGTTCATTCCCCCTTCGCCGCTCCAGTGCCTTCATCCCCCCTTGCCCCCTTGCTCCCTTGCTCTGGAAGCCTCTTCCGAAACCGCCTCTCTGTGGCTAGTGTATCTCGCATGGTATAAAGCCTTTTGGCCGCCGTAGAACACCTCCCAGTGCACTCATACATCTCTACAAGCCGTCGATTCCATCCTCATCGCTTGTATCGCCGGCAATCAACGCCCCTGAGCCCGGCTAACCCTAAATGTAATCTCGTGAATCCGTTCATGATTTTTCAATTATTTGCAACGTTGTAGTCCTCAGTGTATGCTAATCATCGTGGTGTGTTTAATTGCTTAGCAGCATTTGCTTACAAGCCTGACCACGGTGATCGCTGTTGGTCGCCAAGGTCTCACCATGGCTAGCCTACTTGGGCTATTCCCAAGCTTCACCAGCCCTCCCAAAGTGATCCTTAGGCTCTAGAGATGGTTAAACCACAACCAATTTAGCTCAAGCTTCACCAGTGACCATGGTCGCCGTCGGGTGCGACACTGTCTTCTCCACTGCCGGCGACCATCCTCGATCACCCACACCACTTGCAAAAGCCCAAAATGGAAACCCTGCTCCCGACCGCGTCTTTTGGTAAAGGTTGTCACTCGCGAGCCTTCCTGTCCTCGCCACGCCACCGCTGGCGCGGCCTCTGTTTTGCCGCCACTGATGGGGGTCGGGAGGAAGAAGATAACGCTCCGCCGTCGATGGTTATCGGTCTGTCCATCGGAGCATTGATTCGGGTTTAAATCGTAACCGTCGGCGCTCACGCCCCGTCTCCATCCGGGCGCTAGCGTTCGCAAGATCTGGCTGTCGGCACTAGGCACGCGTCGCCCATCGGGCGGACGTGGGCGCGCCTGCGCTGGGCTTCGCCCGCACGCGTGCGTGGGCCGCGGCCTGCTCGGCTGAACGGGGGGACTGGGCCGCCGGCCGGTTTTTCCCGCACGAGCGCAAAGGGCTGGGCCGCACTGTTGATCGGGCTGAGCCCGTTACTGTTTATCACTATTCACACCGATATTAAAAATACCGAAAAATCCATAAAATCCCCAAAAATCCCAGAAAAATCTAAAACCCCCAAAAAATACCAAAATATACTATTTTGACCAGTTTAATACCCTGAATTCAAATTTGACCTCCATTTCTTCAAATTCAAATTTCACCTTTTCACCAAATTCAAGTTTTATAAATTCAAAATTTTATTTTTCACCCTTTCACCAAAATCAATTCCAAGTAATTTCGAACTTCCCGTTGTACCAATTTAAATCTTGATAAAATCTAAATCCAACCATTTTAAAGATCGACCATCCAATTCTAAACGTCTATCTTTTATTCCCAAAAATCCGTCCAACACGTAAACCTCTTTTAATTGCCATGAACCTATTTAATTCAATTTTAGCTGTGTCAACGTACCAAGCACTGTTGAACCTCGACCTCTCAACCCAACCCATTTCTTTTTATGCTCTTTCTTATTTTTAATTGCATTTTGTTCCCAGCTTGCATCTTGCAAAGCAGGAACTTAATTGACTTCGTTTTCTACGTTAGTGAACGGACCAAGCGAGTTGGTCAACTGAAGGACAGCTTGGGCAGATAAATTTGAAGCTGGTCAAGGAAATCAAGGGCAACAAAAAGAAGGCAAGTCACATGTTTTTGATCATATTGAATCCCATAAAATTTACATTATTTATTTAATATATTTTCATTATTGATAGTTGTGAAATGATAGTTGCTTAAAATAAATGTTTAGAATGACATGCTAATTAGATAAATCTCACCACGGATAAAAGCCCTGTTCACTTTGATGGCCACATTCACCTTGACAGCCATAGTAATTATTAACATACTATATAAATATTCATGAATCATCTCACTCAATATTTTACACTACTAAGTGACTTTGGCCGTGGGCTGATAGGTTTGAAAAACTCGGACCTAGGGTAGGGTGGTATGGGACACCGTACCCTAGGGAGAGTAGTGCCGATGTGCACAGTTTAGGGTAAGGGTGTTGTGGGAGACTGCGAGTCGGCCTTCGCCCACCACCTTACCCGGGGATGGAGGCTGAATGGTTTGGTGGTGTTGAGTGCTGTTGAGCACAGTGGAAGTTTGTGGTTGAGTGTCTCAGGTGAAAAGTATAAGGACAAGAACCTTGTGACAAGTAACAGACATTGTGACCGCTCAAACCACAGGAGTTGAATTGTCAACACTGGTTTAGTAACTGCTCAATTCGATTGAAACTCTACAGGATGAGATGACAGGATGCCGGGGAGTTAGGTATGCCGCAGGGTACCTAACAACTGTAGTAGACACTTAAAACGGCAGGGAGAAGTTTTTGTTTATATTTGGCCGTGACTGAGTGATGCTACCGGGTAGAGCCGATATAGAGAATTGAGCAGTGAAACGACCTGGCTTTCTTAACTCAGTCATGAGGGTTACGGAATCGTGTGGGTAAAGTTGAGCAACTCTCCAGAGTGAACTAATGGTATTCGAATACGCCGTGCTTTCGGTTAATGAAGTTGTGTTAATTGGGTGATTCCAACAGCTAGGCATAAGTAGAATTTCTAATGTGGTTAATCTGAGTAATAATGAAACCTTGTATGATAATAAAACCCCTGATCTTAAGGAGCAAATGTTTTAATTTTATTTGTTTGCAAATAAAACTGCATCCACCCACTGTAATAGAACCAATATATTCCCACCCTTGATTATTCCTTGCAAGTAGATATGTAGTGTTTCCACATGTGATTTGCTGAGTACAGTGGTTGGTACTCAGACTTGCAAATTTTTCCCCCAACAGATACTAGAAGAAAAGAGAATGCTACAAGTGTTCGTGTTAGGGTTACGACTGCACTCAAGTGTTCCTGTGGAGTTTCCTTCGACTCTTTTGTATGTAAGTTAAGCTTTGGGCCTGGACGCCCGTATTGTTATTAAAGATGGCCATTAGGTCTTATTTCAATTAACTAAACTTCTTTTAATTGTTCGTAAGCAGGCATGATACACTGTTCATCTACAACTGAAGTCCTAGGCTGTTGCGGGTGGTACGACGTCCTTGTTCCTAAAAATGGGGGCGTTACAGCTTTCTCGTGCCATCTAGTTAGTTCATAAGCATGAGGGGACAGGTTTGAGTTCCTAATTGTAGGCCAACACTTCACCACTTCAGGTTTGCTATTCAAAATGCGGACATATACAGGTCTTGCGAAATTTTTGTACGAATAATCTATTTTTTATTCAAAATTACAGAAATATACCTGCGGAATTTTTTTACAAAAATAGGCTCCAGTCGCCCAATAGGGGGGCGACTTGCGGTAATCGCCCAACCGGGAAGCGACATGTGGAGAATATGGCAACAGTAGGGCGAATTATTTCTGTCGCCCGAGCGTTGGGCGACTGGATTGCAGTCGTTGTACGGTTGGGCGACAGCAATTTCAGTCGCCCAATGCCAGGGCGACAGGGGGAGGTTTCGTTAAGACAGCATACTCGGCCGCTGCCCACTGCCTACCACTTTTTTCACTCACTCGTTCTGCGCACAGAGAAGAAAGGAGAGAAGAAGAGAAAAGAAGAGGAGAGGAAGGAGGGGAAGAAAAGGAGGGGGAGAAGAGGAGCGGAAGGAGGGGAAGAAAAGGAGGGGGAGAAGATGAGAGGGGAGAAGAGGAGAGGGAGAGGGGGACAGGGTAGGAGGAGGAGGTGAGGGAGGAAGGAGGAGTAGAAGCTATTCCATCCATTTGGATCCAGGTATTTTTTTTGATTATGTGGTATTTGCAGTATTATTTATATGAAATGTTAGTGTTAGTAAAAATTTGTGATGTAGAAAATTTAGTAAATTTTTAGTATAGAAATGTTAGTGTAAAAAAGTTTTAGTAAACATTTTGTAGTATGGAACATTTTGTAGTATAGAAATTTTAGCACAATTTGTAGTATAGAAATTTTAGTATTGTGCGATGTTACTTGACATGTCGCAAAATTGAAATATATGCAGGCCGACATCATCAATGGCAGAAGCCACTACATTGAGAGTGTATTACGGTGTTGGAACCATTCGTGAAGGTCTGAATGGTGTGGATTTGAGGGTTTTCCACAAGTCACTCTCGTACTTCCGGATGGCGAGAATGCTCGAATCGCAGATGTGCTGCATTGGTTGACCCGAAGTTTTTCATTAGACCCCGAGATGTGCAGCGTTGTCATGTAAGGGCTTTGGAGCCGGTCTCCCACGGACATCAGATGGGAGTTGAAGACATTGGTGCACTCTACTTCGTGGAAGGACTTTGTGCAAGGGTGCCGGCGCTGTGGATACGAGTGTGTCCTGCTTGTGGAACCGTGCACACTACAAGCAGCTGCGTAAGCTCGTGCGTCCGCCCTTGCTTCGGGAGGTGCTAGCAGCTCGAGCGAGCCGAATGTTGGTGAAGATGATGAAGTTGCTCGTGATGAAGCCAATGCAGTACATGGAGGAGAGTTACAGCTGTCAAGCCATAGAGAGGGAACTGGGCAAGCCGATGAAGGAGAGCATAATGAGTACATCGTGCAGCAGGATGGACTCTGATGACCACAGGGCATGGGATGAAGAGGAAGCTGTAGAGGACGACGACGAGGACAGTTCCGATGAGGATGAAATTCCTATCCCCCAGGAATGAAACCGGTTTAATGCCGAGAGTGTTTCTGCCAATGGTGAGCATGAATCACCATGGGAGTATCATGAGACAGAGGTTCGGCTGCATTCTATGTTTGCTGATAAGGAAGCGCTGTAGGATGCCATCAAGCTATGGGCCCTTTCAATGCAACGGACATTTTGTATCGTCAAATCAAGGCAGGAGCAGTACACTGTGAAGTGCGAGCAGATTGGTTGTCCTTGGAGGATGCACGCACGTAGACCCAAGTATGAGACTCACTGAATTGTGTCCAAGGTGGAACCGCACTCCTGCATTCTAAACATAGTCTTGGTGAGGCATCGTAACCTGACGTCCGAGTTTATAGCCAATTTGATGTACGAAGAGATAGTGCAGAAGAAAGACATGGAGGCCACGCATATTGTGGTAGCTATCAAGAATAAATTCAAGTATAAGATTAGCTACGCGAAGGCATGGCGTGCCAAGTAAAAGGCGTTGGAAAAACATTTTGGGTCTTTCGAGGTGGCGTACGACAATCTTCCTTGTATGCTTAAGGTCTTGCAGGAAAGGAATCCGGGCACATACATCGCCGTGCACGACAAGCCGTCGACAAGTCCACCAGGATCTGCAGTGTTGCAGAGAGCATTGTTTGCATTTGGTGCTAGCATCGAGGCATTCATGCACATGCTGCCAGTGATCTCAGTTGACGGGACCTTCTTGACAGGATAATACAAGGGGCAAATCTTGACGGCAATTCCCGAAGCAATATTTGATGAAGCTATTCAAGAGGCTGGCTAGGCAGAACCAGCAGAGGAAATTTGATGCTTTGTGCGCGTTGTTGGATGAGCACACCAGGAAGAACGTCGAAGAGAGGAGCAAGTGGCCGATCATTCCTAAGGTGGCACAACCACAATGCTTGCCAGCACTCGATGAGCCTAACCCAGGTGGTCTAAGAAGGAGGAGCTCATGAAACATCAAGTGCTTCTCGCAGTGGATCGAGGGGGAAGCATTGAAAAAGTGGTCGCTGTTGCACGGCACGGATGGCACAAGGTACGGCATAATAACAACTAACCTTGCCGAGGTGCACAATTGGGTTCTCAGGGGCCTCCGTTCTCAGCCCCTTGTCGCCATCGTGGAAGGTGTTCTTCACAGCACAATCCGCTACTTCAGGGAGAGGCACGCGAGTGCCGCACTTCATGCGGCCAATCTCCGAGCCCTGTATTCGTCAAAAATTACGGCGTACATGGAGGCGAAGGCACAAAAGGGCCAATTGCACACAGTGTAGGTCATGGGCAATAGGGAGCATCGTTTCGAGGTGATACTCCGTGATAGAGCCGGATTTGGGACGGCTCATTCCCTTGTTACCCATGAGGTATGCATTGGAGATCATGCAAATGAACCTAGTTGTACGTGCAACAAGCTATACCTGCTACACAAGCCATGTTCTCATGTCCTCGCTGCATGCGGGACCGTGGACATGGATCTTTTGAACTTCATGTCGGAGTACTTATTTAAGGAGAGGGTACTGCAGGCTTGGTGTGGGGAGCTCCGGGGGTTCAGGGTGGTTGGAAACTTCGCCACCTTGGACATTGCAGGGAGGACCTGGGTTCCAGATGTTAACTTGCTAAAGGGTGGGAAGAGTTGGTGACAGAGCCGGCGTATTAGAAATGACATGGACGAATCACAAGCTGGAACATCTGGTGCACGTTGCGGGCGATGCGGTCAGGAGGGGCACACAGCTAGACGATGCAATGCATGTCCTGATCAGTAGTTGTTGGAGACTACAGCTAAATTTCATGTACCATTTGTAAAACTTTTATGTTACATCCCTTTTCTGTAATGTAGTTGGTGTTGTGCTGGTAGCTTAGTATTGCTCTGTTTACTTACTTACTAGTTGTATTTGCTGTTCGTTAAAATGCGATATTTTTGTGGCTCGTGATAACAATCGCACGAAGATAACAACCAATCCATGACATTCTTAACAACATTACACATTATTTCGATCAACACTCGTACATACTACGGTACAACCATACACCTCGTTGCCTATATGCCAAACAAGCCTCGTGGCACCCACATGGAGAATTGCTGGGGGATGCCTCGAACGGGGTTGGCCATCGTTGTAGTGGCACGCACATATGCAGTTAGGGTTTGCACAGCAACATGTCGGATTGTACGAGCTTTCTATGTTGACAACCTCCTCGTTGCCCCTCTCGCGTTGCATCTGTTGGCGGAGGTCGTTGTTCTCCTCATTGAGAGTGTCGAGTCGCTCCTTCAACTCAAAGATTCGATCCTATAATGTATCCACGTAGTTGACAATATACAGTTCATGAGGAGGGTCGATCCAGCGGGTGAAGTCGCATTTTGCCATATGTGGAAAAAGACGATAAACAAAGAGGCTCTGTAAGCAGTAACGATAAATGTACTATTAGCAATTTGTACCCCGGAGTGTGGGCATCGGAAGAAACATCGCCCGCCATCGAAATGGCCTTCGACGACCTGGACGGCCCGTGTACTCATTGTGTCTGCATTTTGGCCACTTAGGTTGAGCACACCTCCTGAGTATCAAGCGGCAGTTAGGACCGAAGTCCTCCCTCCTTTGCAAGGGAAGGTTTTCTTTGGGTGACCCCGCTCCAACTGGCCCCTTGGCGTCCGCCATGGTAAGTATATGCACGACAGAGAAGGTACTTCTTCGTTCGATTTATAGGGTTCGATTCACCTTCATGGGACCGCACCCCGTGCTCTTTATATAAAACAAGAGAACTTACTGCAGTGGAGTATTCCTGACAAAAGAGGCCAGCTTTGCATAGTGACATAACAAAAGAGCCCAGCTTTGCTAAGTGAGATGACTAAACAGGGCAGTTTTGCTTAGTGAGATGACAAAAGAGGCCAGCTTTGCGCAGTGACATGACAAAACGGGCTAGCTTTGCTCAGTGACATGACAAAAGAGTGTAGCTTTTTCAGTGAAATGACTAAATGGGGCAGCTTTCCTCAGTGAGATGACAAAAGAGGCTAGCTTTGCGCAGTGACATGACAAAATGTGGCAGCTTTGCTCAGTGAGATGACAAAAGAGGCCAGCTTTGCGCAGTGACATGACAAAACGGGGCGGCTTTGCTAAGTGAGATGACAAAAGAGTGCAGCTTTGCGCAATAGTATGACAAAACAAGCCAGCTTTGCTCAGTAAGATGACAACATGGGGCAGCTTTCCTCAGTCACATGGCATGACGACGCAGCCTTTTTGCAATGATAAGGTAGCACGTCCAGCTTTACTCAGTGCTATGACCACGCGGACCAACTTTACACGTAGGAGTAGGGAGAAAACGGACCCTATAAATTGGTGTGCATTCCATTTCGTAGGGAGCACTGCACTTCCAGACCCCACACTACACCGTGCTTCCTTCACCCCACCGGGATGGACAAAAGCCAGAAGAAGCAATGGGACAAGATGGTGAACGAATGGGAGGAGACCCGTGACCTAGCATGGTCAGTTGCCGCCCGCGATGAGAAAATAAGAGCTATTGCGGCCTAGGCAGAGTAAGCCCAGCGTGCTACGAGGTCAGCTCCCCGCAATGAGCGGCCGCGTAGCACCAACCCCATCCCGAACGTCCTCACAGAGTGTTCGTCGCAACTCCCACCTGAGGGGGAGACACCCCCCTTTGTTGGTGCGGGGACGCGTGCAAATTCTTCAAGTCTAAGCATCGCATCAGCCTAAGCACCGTTACTGGGGTTGCGCAAACTACTCCAGTGACTACCCCAACCGCCGTCTTGACACCGCATTCTATCGGCAGCCGGTAACGACCACATGCACCATTTTTCCCTACCTTTTCTCCTTCACAGCATGTACTAACAATCCCTCCTCTGTATTTACATTCTCCAGAGCCCCTATGTGCCTACCGCAAATGGATCAATCTTGAGATCCACCCTGTGGACCAATGGAACCTCGACTTCGAGGAGTAGAATGTCACACGGGACAAGGAGTCGCTAGAGGAGGAGCGCCGCAAGAACGCGCAAACCCTGCGTATACAACGCGAGAAGCAAGCTCATCTCGAAGCATGCACGCTTAGGGAACGGGAGGCTCGCGAGAGGGAGCGCGAGAGAAAGAGGGAAATAGCGGCTAAGGCAAAAGAGGCCGCGGAGGAGTTCAATGCCAAGCGTGCAAGGAAGGGAAAGTGGCCCCGGTCCACACAGTAGGTTGTACGAGCAGTTGGGTGGGTTAGTCGCATATGATGCTATATGTTATGCATGTAATAAAAAAAGTACGCGACATGTTACTCCCAACTGTATTATGAAGTTTACTTATATTCAGATAAGCTTATTATCTTGTCTTTTCGTATTCAATGATTCACATAGCAAGTCATTTAACAATATTAACATACCGGTTCGCTCCGTACTCGAATTCTCAGTAACATCAAAATATCACTTACCATTGTATGTACCGATCGTTCTACAGTCAATCGTTCCTTAAAAAAATTTCCTAAAATTTTTTACGCACCTACAACATACAATGAACATAAACTTTTATTACAACTCTACCAGATTTTTTCTCAATTTTAAACTACAAAATTGACAAAACTTAACAAATTCACGGAGGGCTAACTAAAGTCGCCAAATGGTGAGGCGACTGCGCTTTAAGTCGCCAAATGGCGAGGCGACTGACTTCAGTCGCCCGAGCGTAGGGCGACAGAGATTCTGTCGCTGCCTGGTTGGGCGATTACCGCAAGTTGCTCCCCCATTGGGTGGCTGGAGCCTATTTTTGTAAAAAAAAAATTCGCGGGTATATTTCTGTAGTTTCGAATAAAAAATAGATTATTTGTACAAAAATTTCCAGGTCTTGCCCCTGCCTTTTTCTGCTCTGTTCACAATGATCATCTTAGTAGGGATAGGCACAACAGGTGATCGGCAGGTCTATCTCGAACGCGGCCTGCATCACTGGCAGTAATCAACCCAGCAGTGTGAGTGATAATAGATTGCAGTGAACCATTCCACCATTGTCATCTGGCGAATGCAGCAAGGCGAATAGATAGCTACCGCAAAGCAACGAGAGGTTGGAAAGACCTTTAACTTGGAGAGATTGGAAAGACCTTTAACTAGAAGACTCTTGTGGTTTCTGCGTTGAACTTGTACCCTGTTAACCCACCTGTACTAATTCTCATTGGATGTTACACTGATCATTATTGCCTTGGAACTCCCGACAAACAACTGATGTTGAATGCCCTGTACGAGGAAATACCTATAGGTGTCAGCAAACCAAAAGAAAAAGGGAAAAAAAGAAAGAAAAAGAAGCACGCAGGGGAAATGTTCGAACTTCAAACACACTCAGAAATGTCATGGGTGTGGACCTTCATTATTAGAAAGTAAGATATTAATTTTTATTTGTTAAGAATATAATTAAGGATATAATATTAGTTTCTATTTGTTAGAGATATAATTAATATTAGACTCTATCTGTTAGTGAGAGCCCATCTATATAAGGTAGCTGCCGCACGCTATTGAAATCAAGTAAGAAATAACAAAGTCATTCTCATCTATAGTCTCTCTCCCTCTACGCCGACGCAACCTGACCATCCTCTCGGTGGTGTTTACCCTCTATGAACTAAGATTCATAACAACTTAGTATCAGAGCCAACACCATAATTTCTGCTGCTGAGTTAACATTTGGCAAGATCATTACTGGCTATAAAAAAATTATCACTGGACTCAAGAACATAGAGAACATGTTGAAGAAAATGATGATAGCAAAGAGAAGACACAACGGCAGCGCGCGCTAATGGCACAAGGGACATGAGCAATGGTGGTCGTGCCACCGCAACGGCACTGCTACTGCTGCTCCTTTATCTGGCACGAGGAGTGGTGCGTCTTCAAGTGACGCCAACGTGGCATCTTCCGAGGTCGACACATTGGTTACAAGCTACACCCCATGACTATGGCGGCGCTGCTTGGAGAGGCGAAGGTGGCGGCTGGCAGTGCCGTGACACCGCAGAAGCTGAAGAAGGCGGCGGTGGAAGGACTCCAGAACACTCCATGGTGTGTTCGGCAGGAGGAACACTGCGAGAGCGAGAAGGATGGCAGATGTTGCGGTGTAGACGGCGGGCACCTCAAGCACGATCGTGTAGCGATTGGTGATCTGGAACAGTGGGGGCTTTGGCAACAGCGCCTCACGCTCAGGAGTAGTCCCTGCGTCAGCGCTGCGGCTGCGGCAGACGACGAGGATGAGCGAGACGAGGAGGAAGACAAGGTCGATGATGCCAAGGAGCGTGCACTACATGCGACGCCGTAGAAGCTGGAGCAAGCGGGGAACGTCTTGACTGACTAGATCCTGACGTCGGAGGGGCCAAAGTAGAAGGTGGCGACGGTGGTGACCGAGCAGATCTGGCCGTGTCGACGGATACCTAGGTCTGAGTTGGAGGTCTACTGGGTAGAGCCTATATAAAGTGATGAGCAGTGAAACAACCTTATTTTCTCAACTCAGTTATGATGGTTGAGAAATCTTGTGGGTAAAGTTGGGCAGCTCTGTAGAGTCAATTATAAATGCTATTCGAATACACCGTGCTTCCGGTATATGAAGTTGTGTTCAATGGATGATTCCAATAGCAAGGCATAAGTAGATTTGGAAATGTGGAAAGTTTTGAAAACCCCAAATTCCTTAAGAAGTTTATGATTTGATATTTTGTGTTTAAAAATATTTACAAATAAAACCGCATCCACATAAAATAATAAACTACTTTACCCCACGTCATGACAAACTCTTACATGTAGTTAAATATCATTTCTCGTGTGACTTATTGAGTATGGTTGAATGTACTCAGCCGCACTCAAGTGTTCATGTGGAGTTTTCTTTGGTTCTTCTAAGGATGTTACAAGTATTCATGTTAGGATTACGGCCGTACTCAAGCGTTCCTGTGAAGTTTTCTTTGGTTCTTCTAAGAATGTTAAGTATTCGTGTTAGGGTTACGGCCGCACTCAGGCGTTCCTGTGGAGTTTTCTTTAATTCTTCTAATTGTAAGTTAAGTTGAGTTTAGACGCCCTTAAAATTTGTTAAAATTGGAAAACAGAGCCATAATGGGTCCATACCAGGGCTATCTGAAGTCAGAACTGATCTCCATGGAGTCGTCGGGAAGCTTCAGCGTCGTCATCCTACTTGGCCGTCAATCTGCGGTGGCTAAGGCGGTCGGCGAAGAACTGCAGCAAACACAGCCAGTGCATCGACGGACCAGAGTTGAGAGCTCCGGCTCCTAGAGCAGCATTGCGCATGCATACAGAAACAACAGGTGCCCATCTCAGCCATAATCATTGTCCAAACAAGTTGAGTACTTAACATTGTGTTTTAGCCATACACTTCATAGCGTCTTTAACGAAACTGCAAAATAAAGGAATAAGTCTACATAACCCCTCCACGTATTGTTGCTTGATTACTTAACCCCCTGACCTAGTAAATCAGGTGTTTAACCCCTTAGCCTTACAAATACCGTTTACTTAACCCCTAAGGTGGTTTTGCAATCTGGTTTTGCCTTGTTGGCGTGCCACGCTGGACAACAATACATAGGGGGTTATGTAGACTTCCTGGCTATTATGCAGCTGCGGGGAGTACATGCCGCCGCCGCCAGAGAAGTCCTCCGGCCGCGGCGGCGTCTCCGACCCAGCCCGCACGACGTGGTGCCACGCGGCAGGCACGGCGTGGTACGGCAGCGCGAGCTGCGGCGATGGCGTGGGCACGGAAGGGAGGAAAGCCTGGAGCGCGGCGTGGTGCGTCCCGTGTGGCGGCGGCGGCGGGCGGAAGAAGACGGCCCGCCGGCCGCCGCGGCACGGCGGTGGAAGCTGCAGTGGCAGCCGCGTGCGGCGCACTTGAGCGAGTCCGGCGACGCCGGCATGTACTCCCTGCAGCCGCATAATAGCCAGGAAGTCTACATAACCCCCTATGTATTGTTGTCCAACGTGGCACACCAACAAGGCAAAACCAGATTGCAAAACCACCTTAGGGGGTTAAGTAAACGGTATTTGTAAGACTAAGGGGTTAAACACCTGGTTTACTAGGTCAGGGGGTTAAGTAATCAAGCAACAATACGTGGAGGGGTTATGTAGACTTATTCCCAAAATAAAAGACTCCTAACACTGTTGTGAACTATATAAGCCCACAATATCACTCGACGAACACAAAACATGGAACATATTCTACGGTAGACTATCCAGCAATCATCCAGCAAAAGGCGGTACCCAGCAGATCCATTGCACCGGCAGAAGCAGCAAAGCATAGTAATGCCCAGGGAGCAGGAGAGCGCGGAGACTTCAGCAAAAAAGGCAAACATATCATAGTCACTCCCATCACAGCATGCAGAAGGAATTCACTTCAGGTGTGCACGGAAAGCCCTGAGAATCATCTTAAGACTCTTCATCAAGCACGTCCTCATCAATCGTCATTGAGGCCAAATAAAAATGTAGCTGGAAGGATCACCGTAATCATCATAGTAGACCTCCGAGTCCACATCATAGTCAAAACCAAGAAGAATCAACGTAATCATCATAGTAGACCTCCCAGTCCACATCATAGTCAAAACCAGACCCCCTATAATCACCATAAAGGTCAAATTCATCGTCGGAGTCAAGACTGGAGTCGTATTCAGAAAGACAATAGTCGCCGTCACGGAGCGGTCCACCGTGGGGGATAAGCCGGAGTGTCTTGATCCTAGCACACTTAGATTGCAGGGCGTCGTCGACGACGATGTTGAAGCATCGACGTACGTGAAGAAGCTCCAGGTGGAGACAACTATCAAGGACGGCCGTCAGTTCTTCATAGGTGATGTCGCAGCAGTCAAGAGTGAGGTATCGCAGCTCGTGCATCGTCGCGATTCCGAGCGCCCCCCCGCTCATGAAGCATAAAAAATTGCGTAGCTCGAGACGCTTCAGCTGCGCGCATGCTTTGCCGGTGACTTCAAAAACGTCACCAACATTTGGACATTGCGAGAGCACGAGATCCTCTAGCAGAGGAGACTTTCTTATCATGTCGGTGAATCCTTCGTTGGAGACGTCGCGGCAGCATACAAGGCTAAGGCCCTTCAGAGAGGACGACCTGCAAGAATTGCACCTGGCTGTTAGTGATCACTAAGTAGGAAACTATATTTGTTTGAGGTAAAAATATTGATCTTCTATTATCTGTATAACTAACACAATCACACAGTTCCATATCTAACACAACAATCTTGGTGGATTCTTTAAGAAAGCAGGAAATGCGTTGGAAGTGTTGCTTATGAGAGATTCAATTCGTTGTTAGACTCCATGCATCAAAGATTAATCACGATGATAAGAATTAGAGGTGAATTCAACCAAAGGTTCCAAATTTCGCCAAAATTTCACTTTCACTCTGAATTCACCACAATCAGTACTTTACTTTCTTGCAAGTAAACTAAAAAAGATCTTACTGTTCCTCTATGCCATTAGAATTGGCCGGCGGTGCAGTACAACTGAAATGATCAATGACAATATATATTGCCATAGCAAACTAAGCCATAACGAGACTCAGACTTCTCTTCTCGGCAAATAGCAATGATCTACAATATTTCATCTTTAACTTCAAATTCAATCCAAAAATGTAAGCGAAGGGCAATTAAAATTTATTTTACAGTGGATGAAAGTCAAGAACGTATATCCTCCAACATTTGATTTGACCTCGTACAATGAATGCACCTGGTTCAAAATAGAATACCCACCGATACAAAACCTCATTTGATTTGATTAAGACGCCTTTAACTTGAATATAAACCGCTGAAATCTAATTTAGAGCGAGCTTCAATCTAGTACTGAAATAAGAGTACCTTTCCGCAATATACTTGAGGAGCTCATCAGTAACAAACAACCTCCCGCCGAACACCTCAAGCTGCCCATAGGAGCGGTCTACGGCCACTTTTGCCATTGCGCGCAAGACATCTTTGTCTTTCTCAAGCACGACCCTGTGGCGCACCATGTCCACGGATCGCCACAGGTCAGGCACCTTGGCCGCCTCGAGCCATGAGTGGCACACAATGCCGGCGCCCATGAGAACCTCAACGGCGCCGAGCTTGGCGAAGACCCAAACGAGCGCGTCCAGGGGCAGCTCCGACCAGTCCCTGGCAGGCGGCAGCATTGGCACAGGCAGGGTGTCCATTTCCTGGGAACACCTGAAACTGAAAAGAACCAAATTACTATTGCCTACCAATGCATTATTCAGAGACCAGAATCTGGTGAAGAGTGAAATCTTGCCTACCAGTGCATTATTCAGATATAAGAATCTGGTGAAAAATGAATGCTTGATTGATATGTACCTTAGCCCGGCAATCGCGGCGTCTCCCACCGGCGGCCGTGGAGATGGAACTGAAGCTCTGGGGATCCTTTTTCTTGAGACGGTTTGTAGAACGTGGGTGCCTTGGTGTTCTTGGACCCAATTTATAGAAGTTCAACGAAACCTTTCGTTTTCCGTGTTCAATCACGCAGGGATGCAAACCGACGTTGACTGAAGAAGACGGAAGGTTTGCGATTTGCGCCGGAAACTGTCGGGGTAATTAACTGCGCCATGCGGCCTCTCGCATTCTGGGCCACATCGCATGCAACTAGACGATAAAGATGCTGCATTTGAAAAGGAACATAAAGATGATGTGGCACATGAAATGTTTGACAAGCTAGGGTACTTTTAACTGACTTAAGTTAACAAGAGAGAAGCAATCAAATCATGGTGTGCTCTTAAGGGTATCCACAGCGCTCCACCTAGACTGTATATCACATTTTTTTTAGATCAAGGGAAAATTTCATTAAGTGAATGAAAAAGGTCCCAGCCTCTACAATCCGAAGATCGTACGCAGCTTAAAGGTTACAACCAAGAGCATTCAAGCACAAGAACTAACACAAAGCAAAAGACACAAGATACAGGAAAAAAAAGACACTACGCCTCAATCCTATTCCGGAACTTCCATCCAAATTTTGCAAAGACCTCCATGATGACTGTCTCCAAAATCTGGCAACCACTCTTGAAGATTGGTTTTTCTTCTTCTTTACTTAACAAGGACCAATGCCGGATCCAATATGTTGCCCTGAAAATGACTTGCAGAAAGGTGTTAGTTTTAGCATTATTGAACACCACATCATTTCTATTCAACCACATTGCCCAACAGAGAGCCGCAGCGCCTAGTAAAATCTGATTTTTGAGTTTTGCCCCGATGCCATGAAGCCAAGAGCCAAACATATCCGATATACTAGATGGAGGATGAATTCCAAAGGTGATGTGCACTGTGTTCCATATAAATCTAGCAAAGTGACAATCAATGAAAAGATGTTGTATCGTCTCCAAAGAGTTACAAAAACAACACTTGACACTCCCTTGCCAATTCCTTTTTGCTAAATTATCTTTTGTAAGAGTGACCCCCTTTTTGGAGATACCAAAGGAAAATTTTAATTTTCAAAGGCACTGTTATTTTCCATAGCGGATTTTTCGTAGGTAAGACTCCCTCTTGAATCAAATTCAAATACATAGAGCGAACCGTGAAAGACCCACTCCTATGTAGGTTCCAAACAAACACATCCTTCTCATTTGTAAGGTTAACTGTCACAACTTTAGAGACTAAGTCGTACCACGCTGTCAAATTACCTTCCACCAAACCTCTTCTAAATGACACATCCAGTGGCGTAGAAGCTAAAACCTTAGCCACAGTATCATTCTTTTTCCTCACAATCCTATAGAGTGATGGATAGACATCCCTTAAGGGTTTATTTCCTAACCAAATGTCCTCCCAAAATCTAACTTGTGTTCCCTTTTGAATTCGAAAATAACCATGAGCCAAGAAATCATCCTTGACCTTCATTAGCCCCGACCAAAAGTGGGAGTCACCCGGTCGTTTATAAACTTGAGTTTTGGCTTTATTGGTCAAATATTTCCTTCTTAGAAGATTTTGCCAAACACCATCCTCATTAATAAGTTTAAACAAAACCATTTACTCAAGAGACATTTGTTTTGAATCCCAAGGTTTGGTTATACCCAACCCGCCACAGCCTTTGGTCTACAAAGTACACTCCACTTAGTAAGCCTGTACTTCTTTTTATGACTATCACTTTGCCAAAAGAACCTTGAACGGTAAAAATCAAGTTTTTGTAAAACACCCTTAGGGACTTCAAAAAAGGAAAGCATATACATAACTAAACCATTTAAGACCGAATTGATCAAAACTAGCCTTCCTCCAACGGAAAGAAGCTTTCGTTTCCAACTGCTGAGCTTCTTTTGGAATCTCTCCTCAATGATGGCCCAATCTTTGTTAGAGAGTTTACGCTGATGCAAAGGAATACCAAGATATTTAAAAGGTAAGCCCCCGGTTTTGCAACCAAAAAGTTGTGCATACTCATGCTCGCAATCCTTAGCACTACCATAACAGAAGAGCTCACTCTTATGGAAATTAATTTTCAACCCGGAAAGTTGCTCAAAGGTACTTAACACTAGTTTAAGGTCTTTGGCTTGGAGTAGATCATGATCCATGAAGAGAATAGTATCATCTGCATACTGGAGGATCGAGAGGCCGTCATCTACAAGATGTGGAACAACTCCTTGAAACCTCCCATCAGACTTAGCTCTACCAATTAACGTTGCCAACATATCTGCCACTAAATTAAAGAGGATGGTGACAAGGGATCACCTTGCCTAAGTCCCTTTTTTGGCTGAAAATAATGCCCTAAAATGCCATTAACTTTAATGCCCACACTACCACCCCTAACAATTTGATCTATCCACTTGCACCAAAGTGGTGAAAAACCTTTCATCCTCAAAGTTTGTTGAAGAAAAGACCATTTCACCTTATCATATGCTTTTTCGAAGTCCAGCTTTAGAATCACTCCATCAAGCTTCTTCCTATGCATTTCATGTATGGTTTCATGAAGGATAATAACCCCTTCCATGATATTCCTCCCTGCCATAAAAGCTGTTTGAGATGGTTGTATAACCTTCTGAGCCACTAGTGCTATACGGTTAGACATTACCTTAGTAAAGACCTTAAAGCTAACATTAAGTAGGCAAATGGGTCTGAACTGTTGGATTTGAGTAGCCTCATTTTGCTTCGGTAATAATGTAATTATACCAAAATTGAGGCTAAAAAGTGGGAAGTTTCCTTTGTGAAAATCAGTGAAAAGAGCCATGAGATCTCCTTTGACGAGACCCCAAAAAG